>OZ025239.1:57621959-57659459 GCA_964019155.1 Osedax fenrisi | reverse complement strand
CTACTACTACTACTACTACTACTACTACTACTACTACTACTACTACTACTACTACTACTACTACTACTACTACTACTACTACTACTACTACTACTACTACTACTACTACTACTACTACTACTACTACTACTACTACTACTACTACTACTACTACTACTACTACTACTACTACTACTACTACTACTACTACTACTACTACTACTACTACTACTACTACTACTACTACTACTACTACTACTACTACTACTACTACTACTACTACTACTACTACTACTACTACTACTACTACTACTACTACTACTACTACTACTACTACTACTACTACTACTACTACTACTACTACTACTACTACTACTACTACTACTACTACTACTACTACTACTACTACTACTACTACTACTACTACTACTACTACTACTACTACTACTACTACTACTACTACTACTACTACTACTACTACTACTACTACTACTACTACTACTACTACTACTACTACTACTACTACTACTACTACTACTACTACTACTACTACTACTACTACTATGCAGATGACCTACAAGTATATATGATTTTAAAAGACCCTACTAAAGATATACCTATACTCAACAACTGCCTTGAGGATATACGAACATGGCTAAACTCAAACTCTCTCTCACTGAATAGCTCAAAAACCATTGCACTCCATATTTCTTTATCAAATAAGTCCACTATTCCAAATATATATATTGGTAATGATTGTATACCTTACTCCAGATCAGCCCGTAATCTAGGAATTATATTAGACACCACATTATCATTTACACATCAGATCTCCAATATAATTAAATCAGTAAATTTTATATTATACACTATAAAAATTATTAGACTTTCAATATCCACTGAAATTGCTAAACTACTTATAACATCTCTTATTCTACCTAAATTAGATTACTGTAATTCGATTATTAATGGTATACCGGATTATTTACTACATAAACTACAACTTTTGCAAAATTCAGCAGTCAGACTCATATACAATATAAATAAATTCTCTAGAACACACATATCACCTTACATGAAAATATTACACTGGCTCCCAATTAAATACAGAATAATATATAAAATATGTATGCTAACCCATCATGCCACTCATCACAGCCAACCTGACTACTTACATACTCTACTTACTCCCTATACATCATCACGCCCAATACGACTTTGCCTCAAGTATACTCTAGTCATACCAGATTTGCGTAATGTATCCATAAAACAAAAGAGAGCCTTCTCAATATCTGCACCTATAGCCTGGAATAGACTTCCTTATAACATTCGTTCTATTCAATCAACCATGTTATTCAAAAATAAGCTTAAGACATATCTTTTCTCTTTCTCTTTGGCTTATCCTAATAACAACTAGTCAACATTTAATGCACGGCCGAAAATTTCTGATGAAGTTGATGGCAGTGCCTAAAACATTAGGTTACAGGTTACAGGTTACTACTACTACTACTACTACTACTACTACTACTACTACTACTACTACTACTACTACTACTACTACTACTACTACTACTACTACTACTACTACTACTACTACTACTACTACTACTACTACTACTACTACTACTACTACTACTACTACTACTACTACTACTACTACTACTACTACTACTACTACTACTACTACTACTACTACTACTACTACTACTACTACTACTACTACTACTACTACTACTACTACTACTACTACTACTACTACTACTACTACTACTACTACTACTACTACTACTACTACTACTACTACTACTACTACTACTACTACTACTACTACTACTACTACTACTACTACTACTACTACTACTACTACTACTACTACTACTACTACTACTACTACTACTACTACTACTACTACTACTACTACTACTACTACTACTACTACTACTACTACTACTACTACTACTACTACTACTACTACTACTACTACTACTACTACTACTACTACTACTACTACTACTACTACTACTACTACTACTACTACTACTACTACTACTACTACTACTACTACTACTACTACTACTACTACTACTACTACTACTACTACTACTACTACTACTACTACTACTACTACTACTACTACTACTACTACTACTACTACTACTACTACTACTACTACTACTACTACTACTACTACTACTACTACTACTACTACTACTACTACTACTACTACTACTACTACTACTACTACTACTACTACTACTACTACTACTACTACTACTACTACTACTACTACTACTACTACTACTACTACTACTACTACTACTACTACTACTACTACTACTACTACTACTACTACTACTACTACTACTACTACTACTACTACTACTACTACTACTACTACTACTACTACTACTACTACTACTACTACTACTACTACTACTACTACTACTACTACTACTACTACTACTACTACTACTACTACTACTACTACTACTACTACTACTACTACTACTACTACTACTACTACTACTACTACTACTACTACTACTACTACTACTACTACTACTACTACTACTACTACTACTACTACTACTACTACTACTACTACTACTACTACTACTACTACTACTACTACTACTACTACTACTACTACTACTACTACTACTACTACTACTACTACTACTACTACTACTACTACTACTACTACTACTACTACTACTACTACTACTACTACTACTACTACTACTACTACTACTACTACTACTACTACTACTACTACTACTACTACTACTACTACTACTACTACTACTACTACTACTACTACTACTACTACTACTACTACTACTACTACTACTACTACTACTACTACTACTACTACTACTACTACTACTACTACTACTACTACTACTACTACTACTACTACTACTACTACTACTACTACTACTACTACTACTACTACTACTACTACTACTACTACTACTACTACTACTACTACTACTACTACTACTACTACTACTACTACTACTACTACTACTACTACTACTACTACTACTACTACTACTACTACTATGCAGATGACCTACAAGTATATATGATTTTAAAAGACCCTACTAAAGATATACCTATACTCAACAACTGCCTTGAGGATATACGAACATGGCTAAACTCAAACTCTCTCTCACTGAATAGCTCAAAAACCATTGCACTCCATATTTCTTTATCAAATAAGTCCACTATTCCAAATATATATATTGGTAATGATTGTATACCTTACTCCAGATCAGCCCGTAATCTAGGAATTATATTAGACACCACATTATCATTTACACATCAGATCTCCAATATAATTAAATCAGTAAATTTTATATTATACACTATAAAAATTATTAGACTTTCAATATCCACTGAAATTGCTAAACTACTTATAACATCTCTTATTCTACCTAAATTAGATTACTGTAATTCGATTATTAATGGTATACCGGATTATTTACTACATAAACTACAACTTTTGCAAAATTCAGCAGTCAGACTCATATACAATATAAATAAATTCTCTAGAACACACATATCACCTTACATGAAAATATTACACTGGCTCCCAATTAAATACAGAATAATATATAAAATATGTATGCTAACCCATCATGCCACTCATCACAGCCAACCTGACTACTTACATACTCTACTTACTCCCTATACATCATCACGCCCAATACGACTTTGCCTCAAGTATACTCTAGTCATACCAGATTTGCGTAATGTATCCATAAAACAAAAGAGAGCCTTCTCAATATCTGCACCTATAGCCTGGAATAGACTTCCTTATAACATTCGTTCTATTCAATCAACCATGTTATTCAAAAATAAGCTTAAGACATATCTTTTCTCTTTGGCTTATCCTAATAACAACTAGTCAACATTTAATGCACGGCCGAAAATTTCTGATGAAGTTGATGGCAGTGCCTAAAACATTAGGTTACAGGTTACAGGTTACTACTACTACTACTACTACTACTACTACTACTACTACTACTACTACTACTACTACTACTACTACTACTACTACTACTACTACTACTACTACTACTACTACTACTACTACTACTACTACTACTACTACTACTACTACTACTACTACTACTACTACTACTACTACTACTACTACTACTACTACTACTACTACTACTACTACTACTACTACTACTACTACTACTACTACTACTACTACTACTACTACTACTACTACTACTACTACTACTACTACTACTACTACTACTACTACTACTACTACTACTACTACTACTACTACTACTACTACTACTACTACTACTACTACTACTACTACTACTACTACTACTACTACTACTACTACTACTACTACTACTACTACTACTACTACTACTACTACTACTACTACTACTACTACTACTACTACTACTACTACTACTACTACTACTACTACTACTACTACTACTACTACTACTACTACTACTACTACTACTACTACTACTACTAGAAGTAGTAGTATAAGAAGTAGTATATTTGTAGTAGTAGTATATTATTATATTTACATATATATATATATGAATATGAAATTTACATATATTTAATAAAATGAATACAATAGTGTGATTACAATTTAAAGACAATTATTTATACATTTAAAATACAATATTATTTATTATCAGTTACAAAGATTATCCGAAGGTTGCTTCGCAAAATCATTGTTGTAACATAAACAAAAACAATTAATAACATTGATTTTAAAATAATAAATTTTAAATTTAGATAATTATAGCTTACATAACATTACAATATACGTATCGTAAACAACACACAGGAACCGGTTAGTTGACATTGTCTATTCATTGTATTATGGAATCATTATTATACGGATCCTTAACATAGCTTCATTCCACAGCTAAACACAGTAAGGAATCAAGCGCCTTCAATAACACAAGCTATAATCACTAAAGAAACGTTATCTAATATACTTATTGGTTTGTATGTTATATAAGTATACACGCCTACACACATATATATATATATATATATACACACATATGGTGTGTTTTTGTAACATCCCAATATACCAACGTCCCAACGTTCTATCTGTATTCATTGACTATGTAAATTCATATGGTACGTTGGTCCCTAGACGTACCACCCCAACGCACTAATGTCTCAAGGTACCACCTTACCAACGTACCATCTGCAACTCCCGCAATTATACATGTAATGAATACATTTGGTACGTTGGTATGTTATAAAAAACGAACCATACACAAATACACATATACACAAATGGTATACTAAACCAGTTTAAAGGGCTAACGAGTATTACATAACATTGATGTGTTGCACTACGTGTATAACGTAACACTAGTAGTTATTACATAACAACTATGACGTAACATCGAACACAATCCCTCTATTGTAGAGAAATATGTCCGACCGCGCAACAGAATATACATCATCATGCGAAGAATCAGAAGGTCCAAGACCTCTCTCCACGATAGCCGAGGAAAATGATTCGGATTTGAGGAGATATAGGTTATTTTAGTAGTAGATTACTAGATTACACTATATGTAATGTTGTTTTTGTATGTATTATATGTAGATATATGTTAGACATGTTAGATTTTTACACAACAATATATATGTAATATATATATATGGTATATATATATATATTATATATATATATTTATATATATATGTATATATTTATCGATGTATTTATTATTATTAATATACTTTATTTCTAATTATAGTGTTTCTATATAATGTACGTTTCATTACCAATAATTAATCCTGTCCATACTTGAATGTCCTTGATTTTGTTTAATAAATATATAATCTAAATATATTGTCAAATATGTGATATAATTCACAATTTCTTATCCATAATATTTCTACTATTTCTGTTTTAATTTTAAATTAAATCGTCGTATATTTGTTGTATTTATTAAAATATTATGTTATCATATATATATATGTATACATACTAATATATATATATATATATATATATATATATATATTCCTCACGAGCGAAGAGGTATACCTCTTCGCTCGTGAGGAAAGAAAAAATAATAAGAACACAATTATAATTGTATATATATATATATATATATAGATAATAATAATATGTTAAAGATAACACGAGACAGAAATAACATATGCAAAAATAATAAGTTGAATGATTTAGGGATTAGAGGTAGAGAGAAAATAAGAAGTAAGATTTATAAATTTTGTGAGAAATTTTATACATTTCTTTTGTGAGATCTATTATAACGGATGGTAGGAGGGATGGAATTACATAGAGTGGGATCGGAATTTTAAAAGCTCTAGAATTTAGGGATGATTTACTTGAGTTCTGTGAGATAAGGAGAGGAGAATTTTGGTAATATATATATATATATATATATATATATATTGTATACCCAATGACTTTATACACATATTATTTTTTTATTATCTGTATAATTTCATATTTCTCATAAATGTTCATTTCCTTATTTATTACTTTTTCATTAATTTATTTTATTGGATAACTAATATTATCAAATAATGTACCCATTTAAGTATATATTAATATATTTGTCCTTTTACTTGATATTATATTGACCTATATCTTTTTATTATTTAATGTTACGCTACAAACGATATATATATATATATATATATATATATATATATATATATATATATGTGTATATATATATACCGTATATAATTGTATATAATGAATGAAAATATATATTTAATCATTTTTATAAATAAAACATGAATTAGTACCTATTGTTTCTCCAACTAAATACTTAAATATTATTGTAACTTGCCATTTAAAATAATATTAACATCTCAATTGTTGCATTATAATTTATAATTTATAAATAACAAGGTGATTTTAGAAATATAACATGTACTGAACCTTTTTCGTAGAATATTATTATAGAATTATTATCTATACTAATGTTTAAACATTCATGCACCTATATTATTTATACATATTTTATTCCACTTTATAATAATACTAGTGGAAAGTAACCGAATACGGACAGTGCCCTAATACGGACACTCTCGGTATCTCAGAAACCATAAATCCTACAAAAAAAATGTTAATGAATAAAATATTCATAATTATAAAAATAGTCTAAAAAAGTATTATTTATTTTTTAATTATTCAAAATATTGCTAATATATCCAATAAACTAATTTTTTTATTACGTTTTTAAATTTATGAAAAAAAATTGCAACTTAAAACCTTCTCACGAATATACAAATGTATCGATATAAAATATAATACTATATTATTAAAAAATAAAGCATTCTAAAAATTGTATTTTTAATTTCTATATTTGTTATCAAATATTCATTAAGTTATAAGCATATATATAGATGTCATATAAGTTCCTAATACGGACATTCTAAATATATTAATACGGACACCCTGTAACCAGTCAACGTGCAGCATATGAACTATTCTGATTTTTATAAAAATCGCGTGCGTTATAATATTAATACTACCAATAAAGCTAATTCTACAAAAAATATTATTTAGATACTTAAATTGTATTATTAATTAAAAAATAATAAAAATAAATAAAATATTAACTAATTAAATTACAATATATTTTTCATAAAATTAATTATAAATAATGTAATTGTAATTTGTCTGATTGATTCATCAATAATATATAGTTTATCTAGTGTTATATAGGGTGTCCGTGTTATAACACAGGCTGTCCGTATTCGGATATGGGTACCGAATACGGACACCCCGTTATCTATGGAATTAAAAGATTAAATAAAATTTTAAAATTACAATAATATCTATAATCATATAATATTAATATATAGTAATTTTTAAATAAAAATAATGAGTCATAAAAAGTTAAGACCATTTATTGTTAAAGTGTCCGTAGTATGTTATATAACCTATAAATGTATACTTTCCCCTATACTCTAGATTTTAACAAGATTGTTGATGTAGATTTTTAATATAACTTCCTTTGTATCCTAGTAATGTAGCCTAGCTAAGGGGTCACACACGGACAGTAGGCTAAGGGGTCACACACGAGGGTACACTGTTAAAAATGATGGTTTTCTAGACTGATATTTACTGCAGAAAACCATCGAAATGGTATTTAAAAAAAATATTTATTTAAAACCCTCTAAATGGTATTCTGTGAACCCGACTGTATAAAACCATATAAATGGTATTCTACATATCTACTGTGGAAAACCATCTAAATGGTATTCTACATATCTACTGTGTAAAACCGTCTAAATGGTATTCTTATTTCTACTGCAGAAAACCATCTAAATGGTATTCTTAATTTCTAATGTGGAAAACCCTCTAAATGGTATTCTTAATTTCTACTGTGGAAAACCCTCTAAATGGTATTCTTAATTTTTACTTCAGAAAACCATCTAAATGGTATTCTACATATCTACTGCAGAAAACCATCTAAATGGTATTCTTAATTTCTACTGTGGAAAACCATCTAAATGGTATTCTTAATTTCTACTGTGGAAAACCATCTAAATGGTATTCTTAAATCCGATAATAGAAAACCCTTAATATGGTATTCTAAAAATTTCACTGCAGAAAACCATCAAAAGGGTTCTATTATAAGCACACCTTAAATACCATTTATTTTACTGCAGAAAACCATTTACTTATTACAGTGTAGTAAGCTAAGGGGTCAGATAGACAGACAATAGGATTCATCGTAAAAACAACATAATAATATGTCTTATAATAATATTTAGAAGTGGTATTATTAAATAATAATTTGTATTGTTAACATTAGACAGTTACTCGGGTTATGTATACTAAATAATCAGAAACTTCTGAACAAAATTACAATGAAATATCAGAGTTCATTTTCTAACGTAGATAATAGTTAACTAATATAATTATAATTTTTATAATTATCTTTATAATAATAGCGAATCAAATAATGAGAGTGTGTCCGGAAGAGTGAAGAGTTCAGCCCCTCAGAGGTCCGTTAAGAATAGCTCAAACGTCACGTCAGGATGTTCAACATTTGGTAATATATTTATCCGTATATACATAATGATAATAACTATTATACTGAAGTATGATAGTATACTCTTCTATTTGAAATATAAATAGATTGTATAAAGTATAAATTATACAACATAGTGTAAATATATTGTATAATATTATTTAAACAATTGATGTTGACTACATAATTCAGTTAGTGATGAGAAGGGATTCATTTCTCTTGTAAAGACGTGATCTTGTACGAATTATGATCATCTACAATTTATATTCTAAATGCTTTAATATTAGCCAATATTAATAATTATTAATGATCAAATATTGATATCGAACAAATAATGCATACATTCACACCTGACTAATATTGTAATACCAACACAAATGTATACATTTTTTAACTTTATTTTAATATATATATATATATATATAAATTATATATATATAATATAATATAATAGAGCAAATAATCATATAAAATAATACTACCTAATATTTGCATGCAGATGATGAATCAGTAGAAAATGATCAGTACCAATCAGATCTCACTAAAGTTATTATTACAAAGTGCATATATATATATATTAATAATCGTATTCATAATTATATTGTATTCAATATATATATTTGTGATTTCAATAAATAAATATTATTATTATTATTAAATGATAGAGGATACAAAATTATACATTTACAGAAATACGATAGAATAAATAAGAAGTTAGTAATATTTTAAATTCATATATATGTGTGTGTATGTGTGTGTGAGTTCGTGTGTATAATATACATTTATATATATATATAATTATTTGATTTGATAGTTTATTACAACACATAGTAACATAAATAACAATACTATATATTGTATACAATATACTATACTATATGTACTATATAATGTATACAATGTAATACTTTACATAGGTGTATACAGTGTACACTATTTTGTGTCACTATTTTTACATTAAAATACAATATTTTATATTATATTATATATAATATATGCTAGGACATTATTTGTTTCTAATGTATTGCTTGTAATATTACATACATAAAAGTATCATTCTATGTATATATATATATATATATATATATATATATATATATATATATATATACAGGGGAAAGTCTCCAATTACCGACCACTAAATGATTATTTCTAATCACTTATTCAATATTAAATATATGTATTTGAAATTTTGTAATTAGGGTAATATTATGGCAATGAATAATGTGGCTATTTTAAATTTTTTATATAATTATATTTACAAAAATAAACAGGGGGGTCGGTAATCGGATACATATGCCTAATACCGACCCCTTTCTCCTATTACCGACCCCCTACAATAATCGTGGTATAAATAATTGTAGAATTATAATATCCAATAAAAATAGTGATATACATAAATATAATTAATTATAACATCCACGCAATTTATTTTTTATTGAAATTATGTTTTAATAGTAATATTAAATTTAAATTTAAACTTTATAGTAATCATATTAAAATAGAGTATATAATTATGTAATATTTATTTATTAATCAGTATGTATATAATCAACTGGAATCATGAATCCTAAATCTATATCAATGATACATAAACAACTTACGACATATTTTAAAGTAAAATATGGATCTATTATGATTGGATATTATAAATCACATGGGGTCGGTTTTAGGGTAATTAAAGGGGTCGGTAATAGGAAAATAATATGGGTTGCTATAATTAAGATATATTGGTCAATAGTTATTTAAATATAATTATTTTTATAATAGTTATAAACATATTATTGATCTACAATATTATGTACAAAATTAAGTTTTATTTTAATTATTAAAGTGTTTACAATGATTTAAAAAAAGTTATTATTCAAATATTTAAAAAGTAAAAACAGAATATTACATTTTATCAAATAACAATTGTAGAATTAAATATTTTTGTAAACAAAATACTTATTCATATTTATCATTAAATTACTAACAGTTCATGTATATATAATTTTTTGATATTTCTAATAGTTACTGAGATAAGCTAGGGGGTCGGTATTAAGAGGGGGTCGGTAATCGGAGACTTTCCCCTAAGTTTAAATATTTTTTTAGATATATTTTTTTATAACTTTATGCATGTAAGTACTATATACTATAGTGCATATTTGGTACCTACAATAATATAGTATTTAATAAAATTCACGGGCAAATATTAGACTACATAACATTATATTATATCAAATTATTAAATTTAATTAAAATAACAAATATAGATTATAAAAATGTATACAATTCAATGATAAATAAATGTATACTATACTATACTATACTATACTAAACTATACTATACTATACTAGCAAATTATAAACATACAAATAATAAACTAACAATATATTAATGAGATAAATCGAATTTTCAAAATATCTCATATCTTATCCAGGTTAAAATTCATTTCTTTTAAATTTTAAATTTAATGAGGTAGCGGATTTCCTTATTTTTTTAAATTAATTTATTTTGTATTTAATTAATTATGTTATTTAATTCTTGTAAAATGCTCGAAATCAATATTTCTAAATAATTGACCTACCTGTATACATACCTATAGCATATATACCAGCTTAGTGTAACGTGTATATCGTATACATGTATAACACGTTAACAACATAGGTTAAAGGTAACATAACCAGTTAAGGGTATAAAGATGACATTTAAATGATACATTATATATCTTTAGATAGTTATAATGATAATTCAATAATAAATCATCCTAAACTCTGATGGACTCATAACTCCACTAATTATAATGAAATAGCCGTAGTTATCATGTTGACATGTAATGAAGGTGTCTAGTAGTTGCGTTATATTACAATACAATTATCGCATATATTGTTTTCTTATAAATTAATAATTACACAACTATATCAACTAAAGAAACTGTAAATATGTATACAATAGTTAACCATTTCAAGTTGTTTACATTATGTAACACGACATAATATGATGTCAATATATATATATATATATATCAATATGATATCATATGTTAATAACATTACATTATGTGTTAGACTTACGTGAATAATAGTAATAAAAGCAATAGTATCACGAGAACAACTATAACAAATCTAGACATATTAGAAAGTTATGTGTATGACACATAACTCGTTAGAATATATTACTATGGTAACAAGACAGATGATCCATATGAATGAACCCCTTGCAATTTCATAGTTAGAAGATGAATAATAATTTTATAATATTATAATATTATGTATATAGAAGTCATATTATTAAAGTATCAACAAGAAAACAAGACAATTAATTTCAGATATACCTATATATATAGTGTATATTCAATTTACTCAATGATAATATGTTGTCCATGCTTACAAATACTGAACATAAATCCAATACAATAAATTGAATAGCCTATTATCAAAACCAGTTAATATTTATATACAATGATTTATTAGTAACAACTCTGCATAATTTTAAAATGTAGGTGTGTATAATGATTAGATATAATGATTAAAATATAGGTTAGATATTTTATCCTATCGATAGTTAGAAAAACAACCTAAATCGATAGCAGATTTTGTTATAATTGATTTAATTATAGTACACTTAAAATTGTTATCAACATAACTTGAACTATGGCAATAGTTAACAATTTTCTAACTAAAATGTGTTATTATATTAGAAAATTATTAAAAATAAAAATATTTATCTGATATTTAATTAAATACCGATTGATGAAAATGATTTAGATAAGTTAATTAATCTAAGAATCTGAGAAAATATAGTGGTATGAAAATAATTAAAATTAAATAAGTCTATAACAAGTAAGGGAAAACAAATAAAATAATTATGTATCAATTAATATAGATAATAAAAATAATGTTGCAAATGTTATCATCAAAATTAGATAAGAACCGATATAATTTAATGATATAATTTACTTTTACAATGTATTCTGATGTATTATTTAACGATAAAGTCAATTGTAATGGTAACATCATACCTAATCGCAATATTAACATATTTATAGTGTGGACAAAGAAGTAATAGAACTGTGCCTACAAGAATATGTAGAGCTGTCTAGGGGTTAATATACAATTAAATACACATACATACATATATATATAATATATATATTTATATTTTGATGAACTATTTATATTAATTTTATTACAAATTATTTTAATTTTAATTATTTATAAACAAATGTTTATAATATGTATTATTACTATAGTTCATATATCGAATGCATTTAGTATATTCTCAACATTCTTAGCGATTGGGTAATTACTAGAATAATTTGTTATAACTTATACATATATCATATATGTTCTACTCATTTCTGTAGTGGTTAATTAATATCTTATTCGATATACAAATTTTGCCATTAAGGAATTAAAAGATAAATATAAATTTATTAAATTATTACTTTTTCAAATTATTGATGACTTATAAAGTAGTAACATATAAACGATGGAAAGCTACGTTTACCTCCATGTTATAATACCTAATACATGACTTTAAACTTAAATAAGTATAATATAAATTGTTCGTGGACGGAATCAGTCATGACCCTAATGCTAATAATGTTTTCAGTAAATATAGTGAGGTCACTTAAACTTAATTAACTTAATTTGTATTATGTAGTTTATAATGAATATTATACATATTCCTATTTATCTACACTCTCATATATATATATACAATAACAAATCTAAACTAAATAACTTTAATAATATAGATACACAATGTAACATTGCAACAGTGACATATAATGTTAACAGCGCTAACATTTCTACCGCATAACCAAATACCCTAATAGCTTACCCCACTGTTATCTCTCATCTATTTACCCCACTTTAACTACCCTCATCGTTATGTAGAATATCATGCAATAAACGAAAGGATCGACTTCGTGATTTCTAATGTATGTAATTCTGTAACAAAAGGTCTAGCTCTGAAGACATCCCTCCAGAACAGGGTGCTAAGTAATGGTCAGTGTTATATATCATGTAACTCGATATCTATATATAGATAATTATAGATAGCAATATAGGGAGCGTTTACATTAGCTGATATTATATACTATATATATCGTGTATATATATATATATATATATATATATATAACAGTTATTTAATATATTTGTATGTAATGTAATAATACATGAATTATATATATATGTATAATTCATGTATTATTACATTACATACAAATATATTAAATAACTGTTATATTTGTTACACGTATTAATCAATGTATACTATAATTCATAATAATCATCCTCAGTAGTATCATTATCATATATATATATATATATATATATATATATATATATATATATATATATATATATATATATATATACATAACTAACCTATATGTTTACTTGTATTAAATAATTATCGTCATAGTTTCAAAAATAACCTACATTTCGAGTCTTCTTATTATCTTGCCATTATCGAGTATATAATAATGACTGTATTATATTATAGATGACTTTCATATTTATTATGATGAAGATGAGGGGTCATATGGGTTCAGTAATTCAACGGTTTATTTTAAATATACACATATCCACATATATAAACCCTAACCACCACATACTTAGACACACCCATCCACACATATATACACACTTACATATATATAACATTATACATATTATATATATATACATATACTTAAGGATTATATATAAACATAGTTTATTATATTTATTTACTGTATTACAAATATATTTCACTATTCCAAATTTATTTTATTTGTACATTTATAATTTAATGATCTAATGATCCATTTTTACCACAATGTGCATACATTCGGGAATAGCATGTTATATTATACACTTGTAATGAAGAATTATAATTATCATATATATGTTTAGATATTAAATATGATTTGGCGTGCGACGTTCGTTTTTTCTACAAAATTATAAATCAATTTTTATTTTATTGAATAATTGTATTATATAATTAATTATCTTTCATTTACAAAAAAAAATTATTAAGAAATTTTCAATATAACTCAAAATTCGATGTTTTATGATACCTACTAGAATTTCATATTCTAAATATTTTGTAAATAAATAAAATAATAATTATTGTAAAATATTATGAATTATACATTCATTCCATTTTATGAATTAAGGTCGATTTTAAAAATGTTTGAAAAATATGTTTAGCTTGTAAATATTAAAAAAAACGATTACTTTATTTTTCAACATCAATTTACTCAGTAACTTTTTTTATGATAAGTACTGTTACATAAACATTAATATTTTTTTTATTATTTAATATTTTTTGATAAAACTGTATACATTGGAAATATATTTATATATAGATTAAAAACAATATCATGACATTTATAAATTTATAAAAATAAAATATATATATGACATTATTTAGAATAATATCTAATAATTTATAATGATATATGATATATATATATATATATATATATATATATATATATATTATAAATTTATAAACTACTTGTATATATTTATATATAATTTTGTTGTATTGCATATAAAGCCTTAAAATTAAAATTATAAAATTAAAAATAAAATTATTTATTAGCTATATATAGAAAAAAAATGTAGATCATTAGCTATTAAGAAATGTAAGCTAGATAAGAACTTGAACCATATTACATATTAATTAATATTAATTTATATTCTATTTATCTTATCTTTTAACATGGTGAATTATATTATTGCTATATTTATCGGCAACGTCGCACTTAAACACACCACACTATATTATTTGATACACAACATATTTATTATTAGATACAATATCAATTAATAAGATATGTATATGTTTACACATATATGTGTTGCATGCACTGTCGTTAAGCTGGTTCATCTTTTAAATATATGCCTATTAATCTATCATTTAATGTTTTGAATATTTATGACACAATAGTGTATTTTTTAATAATATTTACTACTTATAATTATAGGTAGTATTCAACATGCTGCAGAGTTTTTAAAAATTACTATAAATATTTTTAAATAGAAAAAATACCGCTATAACCTATTTTGAAATCACGTGACAGTTACATTATTAACCATGTATATAGGATTATAAATAAATAATTTACAAATTTGTATTTCATTTTTATTATACATCTTTTTAAACCATGCACCTTCTTAATAATACCCTTTTTTATATGTTATATAACCCCTGACCATTTACTAAATTACAACTAAATGACCTACCCATATATATAGATATACTTAGCTATAGTTAAGGAAAACATATGACTTATATGTTAGTGATATAAATAATAACTAGGTAGTTATTACTTAGATAGGTAGTATCTTTATACGTAGGTAGGTAAACTACTATTCAGAGATGGCATATAAGTACTAGAATGAGACTTTGTATATTGATGCTATTATAATACAATTTATATCGTTGAAAAGCTTATCAAACTCTATAATATAATTCATATCTTAATTTTTTTTTAATTTTATTAAAAAAAGTTATGACCACAATTGTGCAACAACAATTGGTAACAATTTTAAATATTGTAGATAGGAATTATAAATATTTTAATTTATTTATTTATAATATATATTATACCATAACTCATTTAATAATGCATATTTTATAATGAATTTAACAGAATATCTTTATTATATATATATATATATATATATATATCTATATCTATATAAATATTTACCTATTATACCTATTTATAGTATGATTTCATCGAATATATATTAACTATATTGAATTATATTAACGTCTAATTCCAACCCATACCCATACGACAGTACCATTATACACCACCTCCTAAGACAATATGCGATGACCTAAAGTTGGGAGAATGTGCTTCCTCCTACAGTAAGAAGGAACAGAATCACGACACATACTCAACATCTACCGCATCTTGTGATGCATCTTCAGAGGTGCAGCAGTCCTACCCGGAGAAAGCAACTCCACCGAAGCGTGAAGGTAGCGACAGCGTTGACAATGCAGTGATAGACTACCGGCAGAAGATCCCTTCCCTCGTCAATCAGTCACCAGGTCGACCTATACACCGATGCAGACATCATAACTCCCGGCGATATCCATCAGTGGATAGCGAGAGAAAACTCGATAAAATCATAGTTTTGTATAAAGCTTCGGTGACAAAATCTTCTAAAGAAGTTAATGATAAACTTATTATTTGCGAAGCTAAGTCCACAGAGAAGGGCATACAAATCAGAGATGATGAACATGCCGAAACAAGTTTGAATAGTCTCACAAGTAACCAGCCTATAGTTAACGATGGCAGCAGTCCAGTACTTAGTTTGATCCGTAGTAATCGTACTAGTAGAAGCCGTAGAAGACCTTCGAGACGTTTGTCTATTATCAAAGAGATGAGTGGCAGTAGCTGCAGCGACTTGAGTGCCGTGGCTCTTCGAGGTAAAGGGCACAAGAAGTCTGCTTATTCTGATTATGGTGACGAAGGGGAGAATAGTATAATTGCGAAAGCTAAGGAACATTCACCGGATAAGAATGAATCTATAATATCTTGGATTGATAATTCAGAATATATATTCATAGATAAGTCAAAGCAAAATAAATAGTCAACATACTGAAAATTGGAGATTTTTAATAAATTAATATAAGATATATTTTTTTATTTTCATTGTAACAACAATAGTTATTTATTTATTAGTGTAATTATCTATAATTATTAGCCATGACAATTGAAGGTATCTTAAAATAATATATGTACACTGATAATATAGATTAAATAAGATTAATATCTTAAATATAAAACAAGATTACATTAACATGTATATAAAATAGATTAATTATAATAATAAATGAGACGAATAATACAATAAATATATTTTCAAACAATATGTTATATATATGTTATATATACTAAAGTTATTTTATTATTGCAATTATTATTATCATCATATTAATAATTTACTTATGAGAAATATAGGGATAGATAAAAATTGGATATTAACTCTTTTCTATATATCTCTTTCTTTCTTTACCTCATAAACATTCATATTATTATGATATATAATCTATATTAGCCAATAGTTCTTCAATATTTAACTTTTAGCGTCATATAGCGACACCTATATTTCATCGTTGAGAATAAAGCTAATTTTCCCTTTTATTTCATAGTTTTCAAAAATATATTTATTAATTTAATAAATTATTTAATATAATTTTAAATTAAAAATAACAATAACAATTAATTACCTTAAACACATTATAATTGCTTTACAGTTTTAGAAATATCGTAGTCAGTAGATTTTAGTCGAAGGATAGTTCTGATTTATCTTTTTATTAAGCCGACAATGTTAATTACTATGTATAGTTTTTTGAGGTACAGTAGTCGAATCGGAAAAGTTCACGTTAGTTACTCGGTGAGGAGTTTAGTAGTAGTAAGTTGATATATGCTATATTTTCGTATATTATATTTATGGTACGATATTTATTTTGTAATAGAGTTATAAATAAGTTTAGTATAAATGGAAACATATAAAGTAAGGCCAATGCATTTAACTTTAGATCTGGGTATAAGTGGAATATTTATAAAATTAAAGTATTGGGAAATAAATAGATACGTGTTAGAAGATATATTGTATTGTTCTGTCATCGATAAGCAATAAATGATTCCGCGATTGTTAATAATGTATGCACTATAAACATATTTGTAGTTTGTTTGATTTAATTCGTCTACTACTACTACTACTACTACTACTACTACTACTACTACTTCTATTTATAGTATTTAGAATACCTAAATTTAATTGGCGCATGGTAATACTCGAATGATTTTTAAGAGGTAGTTTACAAATTAACCTAATAGCAGCATGATCAATGCGTTTAATTTTCATTAAAGATTTTTTTGATAAACCAAACAATATCGAGTTACAATAGTCAAATGTCGAAAAAACCAGAGATCTAACAATAGACTCGGTTAAATCTATAGATAAATATTTCCTAATAAATCTAATATTATACAAATGGAAGTTTGCTTTCTTACAAATAGAATAAATATGCTCATTTAAAGTGAGTTTGTTGTCAATAGTGACGCCAAAGTAGATACTTTTAGATGAAGCCGCGATGATATGATTAGCCATATTAATAGATGGAAAGGAAGATATATAAGAAGGAAGATTTAATAATTGAGTCTTAGTCATATTTAGGAGTAGTCTATTAGATAGAAGCCACCTGTTGACTAAATGTGCACACGAGGATAGCTCATTGCAACTACTATCTATATTTGTTATGGAGTAAATCATAATATCATCAGCGTAAAGATGAAATTTAAGAGTCTTAAAATTATTTATTATGTTTTCTATTGGTTGTATATAAATTGAAAAGAGCAAGGGACCTAAAACTGATCCTTGAGGAACACCGAAAAGTAGAGAGCTAGGTTCAGATATAGAATAATTTATCTTAACTGCCGTAGATCTATCAGTGAAGAAATAAGTCAACCAATTCAGAGCTAAAGATTCAATACCAAGACTAGCTATTCTAAGAGATAAAATATAACAACTTAAAGTATCAAAAGCTGACGACAAATCTAATAGCAGTAGCTGAATCTTAGAACCAGCCTCAATTGCAATAAATATATCATTTAGAATATAATTTATGGCAGTTTCAGTACTATGATTTGATCTAAACCCACTCTGATATTTGCATGACAGGTTATTAGAATTTATGAAAGTAACCAGTTGTTTTGCAACAATTTTTTCAAAGATTTTAGAAAATATAGATAGTTTAGATATCGGTCTATAACTAGAAAAATCCTCAACATTATAAGTAGTGTTTTTAAGAATGGGAGAGATGATTTCATGCTTGAGTTCATCAGGGAATATACCAGTATTGAAAGAATTTTCAATAATAGTAGATAGTACAGGCGTAAGATGGCTAGCAATAGATTTAAAAATATCTAATGGAAGGGAATCAAGGGGAGATGAAGATTTGGCAGTATAAATTAAGTTGAATATATCAGGGTTAGGAGGAGTAATGAATTTATTGAGGTATATACCGTTAGGTGTATAAAGGTTAGAATAATCGTTAATATGATCAACTTGTGGTAATAAAGAAAGTTTACTAGATATTGAATTATAAATTTTTTCGATTTTTAAAGTAATATAATTACTAAATTTTTGACATAGTAAGTTATCAATAATGTCAGGGATAGAATTGTTTTTCTTTGATTTCCCCAATAGAGTGTTTGCTAATGAATACAATTTTCTTACATTATTTCCACACGAAATAATTTTATTCTTATAGTAAGAAGATTTAGCTGCATGCACCGCTTTTCTAAAAACATGTTTAGACTCTTGAAAATCTATTAAATTTGTATGTATCTGATTTTTTAGAAATTTACGCTCGCAACGCCTCATTTCCTTCTTTAACATAATGGTGTCATCATTAAACCATTTTGAGTTACGTTTAGAAGGATTTATAAATGTCGTTTTAATCGGCGCATATTTATCAAGGAGACCATTAATAATTTGATTAAGGTTATTTAGAGAAACGTTTTTATTTGATAATTCAATAGCAATAAGTAATTCAGAACAAAATGAAGATAATGGGAAGTTTTTTAAGTTTCTATGAGATACTTTTATTTTTCCTGATTTTGGTAAATGATTATTTATAAGAATTTCTGATTCAATTGCAAAGTGGTCAGAGATGAGGTAGTTAATAGGAATTATTTGTATTTAATTTTTCAAGAAAGTAGGTACTACTACTACTACTACTACTACTACTACTACTACTACTACTACTACTACTACTACTACTACTACTACTACTACTACTACTACTACTACTACTACTACTACTACTACTACTACTACTACTACTACTACTACTACTACTACTACTAGGGTCGCAGGAAGGTATATTTCATAGGGGGGTCCACTAATTTATATTATTATTATATATTTTTGTATGTGTATAATTAATTAATTTTTTAGATATTATATAAATAAATAAGTCTATAAATGTACATATCATTTTACTAGGTACTTTTAATAGATATTAGATGTAATGAAATGAGAACACCTTCTCTCTCCATTATGTTTTCTT
The DNA here is from genome assembly GCA_964019155.1 of Osedax fenrisi. NCBI lineage: Eukaryota > Metazoa > Annelida > Polychaeta > Sabellida > Siboglinidae > Osedax > Osedax fenrisi. The sequence continues at coordinate 57,638,360 of OZ025239.1, read as the reverse complement.
AACAAATGATGACATCAATTCATCAATGTTTAATTCGTCTAGATTTTTACTGTGAATACTACATATCATTAAACTATTAAGTCTCTTTTGTTCCATAGAATTTCTTAGTCAATTATTTACGATGCGCATGATACTAAAACTTCTTTCACAGTCAACTGAACTTGTTGGTCTTACAATGATTAATTTCATCAATATTTTTACATTGGAATATATTTTCTTTATATTTTCCATACATGAATTATAATATAATATGGCATCTTCTAAGCACATGGCTCTTGACTCTCTTTTAAATAAAGGTAATTCAGTTTGTAGTTCTTCTAAATTCAATTCTGGATATTTATTAATCTCATCTGAATCTATATAGGTAGTTTTTTAGCTTAGTTTTTTTTAAATAGTATATCCTTTAGATTGAAAAATGATTTTAATGATTCACTATCAAAATAAAATTTGTCTTCGAGTCTTCTTGTAGCAATATCTTATGCATTCAAATAGTTCACTCTAAATAATATGTATTAAAATATAATTATATTATATATGTATAAATTATATGTATATAGGTATATAATATATAAATATATATATATATGGGATGCCTACATGTGAACATATTTCAATAATCTCGTTTTGAATTTGCCATGATAATAGGTGTCTCTTCCTATAGGATTGCTACTATATGCTACTCCTTCTACTATAGTATTGCCAGTTAACATATGTAACCATGATTCTAATTGAGGAATTTCATTTTTTCTTAATTTTAATAGTTTGAGGAATTTACCCTCAACATTTTACATTCTGTACCTCTAAAGGCTGTTTTTTCTTGAGATAAATATCTTATGGAAGTAAATATAGCTACAGAACTATATTATTATTTCGTATATCATTTTTATTATGTATGATCATTACATCTTTAATGCTATTATTATTCTCCGCTTCCATTGCAATTCGATGAATATTTGATTTTCCATGACTTGTAAATCGTTATAATGCCTTCTTCCAATTTTAATAACCAGTCATTATAAATGCTGGGATGTTATCACGATTTGTTTTTTTTAATAATTGTTAATAAAATAGAAGCAACATACTACTTCCTTGTCACTACACCAATGCATCCATTGCAATTTATTGTACCAGTTTTTCTGGAATGATAACATTTGATCTTTGTTATTCCGACTATACACATATGTTTTAATGCATCGTACAATGTACATCTTACGCCGTACATAGATTTTTTCTAAAAATTAGGCCACTTTGACTATTTATTAATATTATAAAGAACTATTATTTTTAATTTATAATACTTGTACGTTAAAATATAACATCTTAATATGAAGTAGAAAAAAAAACAAAAAAATCTTAGAATGTGTTAAGGTAACCGATAAAGGTAAAATGGTCATTTATTGATGATTTTTAACAAAATGAAAGAAATACCAGGGTAGTTATTAATTTTTTCGGCCAAATTGTAATATATAGTGATTAATAAATTGTTTTTTTATTATATATAATATAAATTTATCAAATATAACGATTCTGTACAAAATTATGAGAGGTCAAAAAAATTCAAGAAAATCCTATAATTAGAAAAAAAATCCTAGAAATAAAATTATTTTTTTTATAAATTTTATATCATTCATAGGAACTATACACATTACACATATTCTAAAAATGTCACGATTGTATCTTAATTATAAATGTGAAAAATATACATATTTGTTTTTTTTTGTTGGAATTTTTCTATCTATTCCCATGTCAATTTTTTTGTAAAGTGAACATGCCCTCGCAAAGCCAATATTGACCTAAATCACAAAAAAATGTTGGGTATTGTCAATACTAAAATGTTGATGAATCAAATGAAGCAGCCGAATCCATCGTCAACCTCATGTTGAAAATCACTTTTATCGTACATCTGGCTGGAATGGCTTATCGAAGATTTTCATATCCAATATTTTATCGTTTTTAATTATTGATGGTTTACTCTTAGACAATGCAACATATAAACTTATTGTTCCAACATGTGTTTCTTCGGATCTAAATAAATTGATAATACTATTAATATCAATTATAATTATATTCCAAACCTTTCATCATTTTGGTTATTATTTTCAATTCTATAGAATGAACTTATGTCTATATTTTATTAACAATTATTAAATTAAATCTAATAAATATTAAATAATATTGTGATAAAAGATTGTAGACGAGAAGCACTATATAAGGGTATTGATAATATTGTGACTACAAATAAAATATTATAATATGTATTTTACTAATAATCACTATCTACTAATATACAATTTTCTCTAAATTATTAACAAATTATTAAAAAGTATTACATTATTTTTATAATTTGATGCAAGATCAGGGGGGGTCCAAAGATATCCGGACCCCCCCTGATTATAACAGGGGGGGGGGGTCCAGACACCCACGACCCCCCCTGTTCCTGCGGCCCTTACTACTACTACTACTACTACTACTACTACTACTACTACTACTACTACTACTACTACTACTACTACTACTACTACTACTACTACTACTACTACTACTACTACTACTACTACTACTACTACTACTACTACTACTACTACTACTACTACTACTACTACTACTACTACTACTACTACTACTACTACTACTACTACTACTACTACTACTACTACTACTACTACTACTACTACTACTACTACTACTACTACTACTACTACTACTACTACTACTACTACTACTACTACTACTACTACTACTACTACTACTACTACTACTACTACTACTACTACTACTACTACCACTACCACTACCACTACCACTACCACTACCACTACCACTACCACTACCACTACCACTACCACTACCACTACCACTACCACTACCACTACCACTACCACTACCACTACCACTACCACTACCACTACTACTACCACTACCACTACCACTACCACTACCACTACCACTAACACTACCACTACCACTACCACTACCACTACCACTACCACTACCACTACCACTACCACTACCACTACTACTACTACTACTACTACTACTACTACTACTACTACTACTACTACTACTACTACTACTACTACTACTACTACTACTACTACTACTACTACTACTACTACTACTACTACTACTACTACTACTACTACTACTACTACTACTACTACTACTACTACTACTACTACTACTACTACTACTACTACTACTACTACTACTACTACTACTACTACTACTACTACTACTAGAAGTAGTAGTATAAGAAGTAGTATATTTGTAGTAGTAGTATATTATTATATTTACATATATATATATGAATATGAAATTTACATATATTTAATAAAATGAATACAATAGTGTGATTACAATTTAAAGACAATTATTTATACATTTAAAAATACAATATTATTTATTATCAGTTACAAAGATTATCCGAAGGTTGCTTCGCAAAATCATTGTTGTAACATAAACAAAAACAATTAATAACATTGATTTTAAAATAATAAATTTTAAATTTAGATAATTATAGCTTACATAACATTACAATATACGTATTGTAAACAACACATAGGAACCGGTTAGTTGACATTGTCTATTCATTGTATTATGGAATCATTATTATACGGATCCTTAACATAGCTTCATTCCACAGCTAAACACAGTAAGAAATCAAGCGCCTTCAATAACACAAGCTATAATCACTAAATAAACGTTATCTAATATACTTATTGGTTTGTATGTTATATAAGTATACACGCCTACACACATATATATATATATATATATACACACATATGGTGTGTTTTTGTAACATCCCAATATACCAACGTCCCAACGTTCTATCTGTATTCATTGACTATGTAAATTCAGATGGTACGTTGGTCCCCGGACGTACCACCCCAACGCACTAATGTCCCAAGGTACCACCTTACCAACGTACCATCTGCAACTCCCGCAATTATACATGTAATGAATACATTTGGTACGTTGGTATGTTATAAAAAACGAACCATACACAAATACACATATACACAAATGGTATACTAAACCAGTTTAAAGGGCTAACGAGTATTACATAACATTGATGTGTTGCACTACGTGTATGACGTAACACTAGTAGTTATTACATAACAACTATGACGTAACATCGAACACAATCCCTCTATTGTAGAGAAATATGTCCGACCGCGCAACAGAATATACATCATCATGCGAAGAGTCAGAAGGTCCAAGACCTCTCTCCACGATAGCCGAGGAAAATGATTCGGATTTGAGGAGATATAGGTTATTTTAGTAGTAGATTACTAGATTACACTATATGTAATGTTGTTTTTGTATGTATTATATGTAGATATATGTTAGACATGTTAGATTTTTACACAACAATATATATGTAATATATATATATGGTATATATATATATATTATATATATATATTTATATATATATGTATATATTTATCGATGTATTTATTATTATTAATATACTTTATTTCTAATTATAGTGTTTCTATATAATGTACGTTTCATTACCAATAATTAATCCTGTCCATACTTGAATGTCCTTGATTTTGTTTAATAAATATATAATCTAAATATATTGTCAAATATGTGATATAATTCACAATTTCTTATCCATAATATTTCTACTATTTCTGTTTTAATTTTAAATTAAATCGTCGTATATTTGTTGTATTTATTAAAATATTATGTTATCATATATATATATGTATACATACTAATATATATATATATATATATATATATATATATTCCTCACGAGCGAAGAGGTATACCTCTTCGCTCGTGAGGAAAGAAAAAATAATAAGAACACAATTATAATTGTATATATATATATATATAGATAATAATAATATGTTAAAGATAACACGAGACAGAAATAACATATGCAAAAATAATAAGTTGAATGATTTAGGGATTAGAGGTAGAGAGAAAATAAGAAGTAAGATTTATAAATTTTGTGAGAAATTGTATACATTTCTTTTGTGAGATCTATTATAACGGATGGTAGGAGGGATGGAATTACATAGAGTGGGATCGGAATTTTAAAAGCTCTAGAATTTAGGGATGATTTACTTGAGTTCTGTGAGATAAGGAGAGGAGAATTTTAGTAATATATATATATATATATATATATAAATATATATATATATATATATATATATATTGTATACCCAATGACTTTATACACATATTATTTTTTTATTATCTGTATAATTTCATATTTCTCATAAATGTTCATTTCCTTATTTATTACTTTTTCATTAATTTATTTTATTGGATAACTAATATTATCAAATAATGTACCCATTTAAGTATATATTAATATATTTGTCCTTTTACTTGATATTATATTGACCTATATCTTTTTATTATTTAATGTTACGCTACAAACGATATATATATATATATATATATATATATATATATATATATATATATGTGTATATATATATACCGTATATAATTGTATATAATGAATGAAAATATATATTTAATCATTTTTATAAATAAAACATGAATTAGTACCTATTGTTTCTCCAACTAAATACTTAAATATTGTTGTAACTTGCCATTTAAAATAATATTAACATCTCAATTGTTGCATTATAATTTATAATTTATAAATAACAAGGTGATTTTAGAAATATAACATGTACTGAACCTTTTTCGTAGAATATTATTATAGAATTATTATCTATACTAATGTTTAAACATTCATGCACCTATATTATTTATACATATTTTATTCCACTTTATAATAATACTAGTGGAAAGTAACCGAATACGGACAGTGCCCTAATACGGACACTCTCGGTATCTCAGAAACCATAAATCCTACAAAAAAAATGTTAATGAATAAAATATTCATAATTATAAAAATAGTCTAAAAAAGTATTATTTATTTTTTAATTATTCAAAATATTGCTAATATATCCAATAAACTAATTTTTTTATTACGTTTTTAAATTTATGAAAAAAAATTGCAACTTAAAACCTTCTCACGAATATACAAATGTATCGATATAAAATATAATACTATATTATTAAAAAATAAAGCATTCTAAAAATTGTATTTTTAATTTCTATATTTGTTATCAAATATTCATTAAGTTATAAGCATATATATAGATGTCATATAAGTTCCTAATACGGACATTCTAAATATATTAATACGGACACCCTGTAACCAGTCAACGTGCAGCATATGAACTATTCTGATTTTTATAAAAATCGCATGCGTTATAATATTAATACTACCAATAAAGCTAATTCTACAAAAAATATTATTTAGATACTTAAATTGTATTATTAATTAAAAAATAATAAAAATAAATAAAATATTAACTAATTAAATTACAATATATTTTTCATAAAATTAATTATAAATAATGTAATTGTAATTTGTCTGATTGATTCATCAATAATATATAGTTTATCTAGTGTTATATAGGGTGTCCGTGTTATAACACAGGCTGTCCGTATTCGGATATGGGTACCGAATACGGACACCCCGTTATCTATGGAATTAAAAGATTAAATAAAATTTTAAAATTACAATAATATCTATAATCATATAATATTAATATATAGTAATTTTTAAATAAAAATAATGAGTCATACAAAGTTAAGACCATTTATTGTTAAAGTGTCCGTAGTATGTTATATAACCTATAAATGTATACTTTCCCCTATACTCTAGATTTTAACAAGATTGTTGATGTAGATTTTTAATATAACTTCCTTTGTATCCTAGTAATGTAGCCTAGCTAAGGGGTCACACACGGACAGTAGGCTAAGGGGTCACACACGAGGGTACACTGTTAAAAATGATGGTTTTCTAGACTGATATTTACTGCAGAAAACCATCGAAATGGTATTTAAAAAAAATATTTATTTAAAACCCTCTAAATGGTATTCTGTGAAACCGACTGTATAAAACCATATAAATGGTATTCTACATATCTACTGTGGAAAACCATCTAAATGGTATTCTACATATCTACTGTGTAAAACCGTCTAAATGGTATTCTTATTTCTACTGCAGAAAACCATCTAAATGGTATTCTTAATTTCTAATGTGGAAAACCCTCTAAATGGTATTCTTAATTTCTACTGTGGAAAACCCTCTAAATGGTATTCTTAATTTCTACTGTGGAAAACCCTCTAAATGGTATTCTACATATCTACTGCAGAAAACCATCTAAATGGTATTCTTAATTTCTACTGTGGAAAACCATCTAAATGGTATTCTTAATTTCTACTGTGGAAAACCATCTAAATGGTATTCTTAAATCCGATAATAGAAAACCCTTAATATGGTATTCTAAAAATTTCACTGCAGAAAACCATCAAAAGGGTTCTATTATAAGCACACCTTAAATACCATTTATTTTACTGCATAAACCCATTTACTTATTACAGTGTAGTAAGCTAAGGGGTCAGATAGACAGACAATAGGATTCATCGTCAAAACAACATAATAATATGTCTTATAATAATATTTAGAAGTGGTATTATTAAATAATAATTTGTATTGTTAACATTAGACAGTTACTCGGGTTATGTATACTAAATAATCAGAAACTTCTGAACAAAATTACAATGAAATATCAGAGTTCATTTTCTAACGTAGATAATAGTTAACTAATATAATTATAATTTTTATAATTATCTTTATAATAATAGCGAATCAAATAATGAGAGTGTGTCCGGAAGAGTGAAGAGTTCAGCCCCTCAGAGGTCCGTTAAGAATAGCTCAAACGTCACGTCAGGATGTTCAACATTTGGTAATATATTTATCCGTATATACATAATGATAATAACTATTATACTGAAGTATGATAGTATACTCTTCTATTTGAAATATAAATAGATTGTATAAAGTATAAATTATACAACATAGTGTAAATATATTGTATAATATTATTTAAACAATTGATGTTGACTACATAATTCAGTTAGTGATGAGAAGGGATTCATTTCTCTTGTAAAGACGTGATCTTGTACGAATTATGATCATCTACAATTTATATTCTAAATGCTTTAATATTAGCCAATATTAATAATTATTAATGATCAAATATTGATATCGAACAAATAATGCATACATTCACACCTGACTAATATTGTAATACCAACACAAATGTATACATTTTTTAACTTTATTTTAATATATATATATATATATATATAAATTATATATATATAATATAATATAATAGAGCAAATAATCATATAAAATAATACTACCTAATATTTGCATGCAGATGATGAATCAGTAGAAAATGATCAGTACCAATCAGATCTCACTAAAGTTATTATTACAAAGTGCATATATATATATATTAATAATCGTATTCATAATTATATTGTATTCAATATATATATTTGTGATTTCAATAAATAAATATTATTATTATTACTAAATGATAGAGGATACAAAATTATACATTTACAGAAATACGATAGAATAAATAAGAAGTTAGTAATATTTTAAATTCATATATATGTGTGTGTATGTGTGTGTGAGTTCGTGTGTATAATATACATTTATATATATATAATTATTTGATTTGATAGTTTATTACAACACATAGTAACATAAATAACAATACTATATATTGTATACAATATACTATACTATATGTACTATATAATGTATACAATGTAATACTTTACATAGGTGTATACAGTGTACACTATTTTGTGTCACTATTTTTACATTAAAATACAATATTTTATATTATATTATATATAATATATGCTAGGACATTATTTGTTTCTAATGTATTGCTTGTAATATTACATACATAAAAGTATCATTCTATGTATATATATATATATATATATATATATATATATATATATATACAGGGGAAAGTCTCCAATTACCGACCCCTAAATGATTATTTGTAATAACTTATTCAATAATAAATATATTTATTTGAAATTTTGTAATTAGGGTAATATTATGGCAATGAATAATGTGGCTATTTTAAATTTTTGATATAATTATATTTACAAAAATAAACAGGGGGGGTCGGTAATCGGATACATGTACCAAATACCGACCCCCTTCTCCTATTACCGACCCCCTACAATAATCGTGGTATAACTAATTGTAGTATTTTATTATCCAATAAAAATAGTGATATACATAAATATAATTAATTATAACATCCACGCAATTTACTTTTTATTGAAATTATGTTTTAATAGTAATATTAAATTTAAATTTAAACTTTATAGTAATCATATTAAAATAGAGTATATAATTATGTAATATTTATTTATTAATCAGTATGTATATAATCAACTGGAATCATGAATCCTAAATCTATATCAATGATACATAAACAACTTACGACATATTTTAAAGTAAAATATGGATCTATTATGATTGGATATTATAAATCACATGGGGTCGGTATTAGGGTAATTAAAGGGGTCGGTAATAGGAAAATAATATGGGTTGCTATAATTAAGATATATTGGTCAATAGTTATTTAAATATAATTATTTTTATAATAGTTATAAACATATTATTGATCTACAATATTATGTACAAAATTAAGGTTTATTTTAATTAATAAAGTGTTTACAATGATTTAAAAAAAGTTATTATTCAAATATTTAAAAAGTAAAAACAGAATATTACATTTTATCAAATAACAATTGTAGAATTAAATATTTTTGTAAACAAAATACTTATTCATATTTATCATTAAATTACTAACAGTTCATGTATATATAATTTTTTGATATTTCTAATAGTTACTGAGATAAGCTAGGGGGTCGGTATTAAGAGGGGGTCGGTAATCGGAGACTTTCCCCTAAGTTTAAATATTTTTTTAGATATATTTTTTTATAACTTTATGCATGTATAGTACTATATACTATAGTGCATATTTGGTACTTACAATAATATAGTATTTAATAAAATTCACGGCAAATATTAGACTACATAACATTATATTATATCAAATTATTAAATTTAATTAAAATAACAAATATAGATTATAAAAATGTATACAATTCAATGATAAATAAATGTATACTATACTATACTATACTATACTAAACTATACTATACTATACTAGCAAATTATAAACATACAAATAATAAACTAACAATATATTAATGAGATAAATCGAATTTTCAAAATATCTCATATCTTATCCAGGTTAAAATTCATTTCTTTTAAATTTTAAATTTAATGAGGTAGCGGATTTCCTTATTTTTTTAAATTAATTTATTTTGTATTTAATTAATTATGTTATTTAATTCTTGTAAAATGCTCGAAATCAATATTTCTAAATAATTGACCTACCTGTATACATACCTATAGCATATATACCAGCTTAGTGTAACGTGTATATCGTATACATGTATAACACGTTAACAACATAGGTTAAAGGTAACATAACCAGTTAAGGGTATAAAGATGACATTTAAATGATACATTATATATCTTTAGATAGTTATAATGATAATTCAATAATAAATCATCCTAAACTCTGATGGACTCATAACTCCACTAATTATAATGAAATAGCCGTAGTTATCATGTTGACATGTAGTGAAGGTGTCTAGTAGTTGCGTTATATTACAATAGAATTATCGCATATATTGTTTTCTTATAAATTAATAATTACACAACTATATCAACTAAAGAAACTGTAAATATGTATACAATAGTTAACCATTTCAAGTTGTTTACATTATGTAACACGACATAATATGATGTCAATATATATATATATATATATATATCAATATGATATCATATGATAATAACATTACATTATGTGTTAGACTTACGTGAATAATAGTAATAAAAGCAATAGCATCACGAGAACAACTATAACAAATCTAGACATATTAGAAAGTTATGTGTATGACACATAACTCGTTAGAATATATTACTATGGCAACAAGACAGATGATCCATATGAATGAACCCCTTGCAATTTCATAGTTAGAAGATGAATAATAATTTTATAATATTATAATATTATGTATATAGAAGTCATATTATTAAAGTATCAAATAAAACAAGACAATTAATTTCAGATATACCTATATATATAGTGTATATTCAATTTACTCAATGATAATATGTTGTCCATGCTTACAAATACTGAACATAAATCCAATACAATAAATTGAATAGCCTATTATCAAAACCAGTTAATATTTATATACAATGATTTATTAGTAACAACTCTGCATAATTTTAAAATGTAGGTGTGTATAATGATTAGATATAATGATTAAAATATAGGTTAGATATTTTATCCTATCGATAGTTAGAAAAACAACCTAAATCGATAGCAGATTTTGTTATAATTGATTTAATTATAGTACACTTAAAATTGTTATCAACATAACTTGAACTATGGCAATAGTTAACAATTTTCTAACTAAAATGTGTTATTATATTAGAAAATTATTAAAAATAAAAATATTTATCTGATATTTAATTAAATATCGATTGATGAAAATGATTTAGATAAGTTAATTAATCTAAGAATCTGAGAAAATATAGTGGTATGAAAATAATTAAAATTAAATAAGTCTATAACAAGTAAGGGAAAACAAATAAAATAATTATGTATCAATTAATATAGATAATAAAAATAATGTTGCAAATGTTATCATCAAAATTAGATAAGAACCGATATAATTTAATGATATAATTTACTTTTACAATGTATTCTGATGTATTATTTAACGATAAAGTCAATTGTAATGGTAACATCATACCTAATCGCAATATTAACATATTTATAGTGTGGACAAAGAAGTAATAGAACTGTACCTACAAGAATATGTAGAGCTGTCTAGGGGTTAATATACAATTAAATACACATACATACATATATATATAATATATATATTTATATTTTGATGAACTATTTATATTAATTTTATTACAAATTATTTTAATTTTAATTATTTATAAACAAATGTTTATAATATGTATTATTACTATAGTTCATATATCGAATGCATTTAGTATATTCTCAACATTCTTAGCGATTGGGTAATTACTATAATAATTTGTTATAACTTATACATATATCATATATGTTCTACTCATTTCTGTAGTGGTTAATTAATATCTTATTCGATATACAAATTTTGCCATTAAGGAATTAAAAGATAAATATAAATTTATTAAATTATTACTTTTTCAAATTATTGATGACTTATAAAGTAGTAACATATAAACGATGGAAAGCTACGTTTACCTCCATGTTATAATACCTAATACATGACTTTAAACTTAAATAAGTATAATATAAATTGTTCGTGGACGGAATCAGTCATGACCCAAATGCTAATAATGTTTACAGTAAATATAGTGAGGTCACTTAAACGTAATTAACTTAATTTGTATTATGTAGTTTATAATGAATATTATACATATTTATAATACATAATTATACACATTCCTATTTATCTACACTCTCATATATATATATATATACAATAACAAATCTAAACTAAATAACTTAAATAATATAGATACACGATGTAACATAGTAACAGTGACATATAATGTTAACAGCGCTAACATTTCTACCGCATAACCAAATACCCTAATAGCTTACCCCACTGCTATCTCTATCTATTTACCCCACTTTAACTACCCTAATCGTTGTGTAGAATATCATGCAATAAACGAAAGGATCGACTTCGTGATTTCTAATGTATGTAACTCTGTAACAAAAGGTCTAGCTCTGAAGAAATCCCTCCAGAACAGGGTGCTAAGCAATGGTCAGTGATATATATCACGTGACTCGACATCTATATATAGATATACTTATATATAGCAATACAGAGAGCTACACGTTTACATTAGCTGATATTATATACGATATATATATATATATATCGTATATATATATATAATATATTATATATATAATTCATATATTATTACATTACATACAAATAGATTAAATAACTGTTATATTTGTTACACGTATTAATCAATGTATAATATAATTCATAATAATCATCATCAGTAGTATCATTATCATATATATATATATATATATACATAACTAACCTATATGTGTACTTATATTAAATAATTATCGTCATAGTTTCAAAAATAACCTACATTTCGAGTCTTCTTATTATCTTGCCATTATCGAGTATATAATAATGACTGTATTATATTATAGATGACTTTCATATTTATTATGATGAAGATGAGGGGTCATATGGATTCAGTAATTCAACGGTTTATTTTAAATATACACATATCCACATATATAAACCCTAACCACCACATACTTAGACACACCCATCCACACACATATACACACTCACATATATATTACATTATACATATTATATATATACATATACTTAAGGCTTATATATAAACATAGTTTATTATATTTATTTACTGTATTACAAATATATATATTACTATTACAAATTTATTTTATTCGTACATTTATAATTTAATGATTTAATGATCCATTTCTACCACAATGTGCATACACTCGGGAATAGCATGTTCTATTATACACTTGTAATGAAGCATTATAATTATCATATATATGTTTAAATATTAAATATGATTTGGCGTGCGACGTTTGTTATTTTTACAAAATTATAAATCAATTTTTATGTTATTGTATTATATAATAATTATCTTTTATTTACAAAAAAAAATTATTAAGAAATATGCTATATAACTCAACATTCGATGTTTTATGATACCAACTAGTCTTTCATATTCTAAATATTTTGTAAATAAATAAAATAATAATTATTGTAAATATTATGAATTATAAATTCATTCCATTTTATGAATTAAGGTCGATTTTAAAAATGTTTGAAAAATATGTTCAGCTTGTAAATATTAAAAAAAAATATTACTTTATTTTTCAACATCAATTTACTCAGTAACTTTTTTTATGATAAGTAATGTTACTAAAACATTAATATCTTTTTTATTATTTAATATTTGTTGATAAAACCTTGCATTGGAAATATATTTATATATAGATTAAAAACAATAACATGAAATTTATAAATTTATAAAAATAAAATATATATATGATATTATTTAGAATAATATCTAATAATTTATAATGATATATGATATATATATATTATAAATTTATAAACTACTTGTATATATTTATATATAATTTTGTTTTATTAAAATTAAAATTATAAAATAAAAAATAAAATTATTTATTAGCTATATATAGAAAAAAAATGTAGGTCATTAGCTATTAAGAAATTGAAGCTAGATAAGAAATTGAACCATATTACATATTAATTAATATTAATTTATATTCTATTTATCTTATATTTTAACATGGTGAATTATATTATTGCTATATTTATCGGCAACGTCGCACTTAAACACACCACACTATATTATTTGATACACAACATATTTATTATTAGATACAATATCAATTAATAAGATATGTATATGTTTACACATATATGTGTTGCATGCACTGTCGTTAAGCTGGTTCATCTTTTAAATATATGCCTATTAATCTATCATTTAATGTTTTGAATATTTATGACACAATAGTGTATTTTTTAATAATATTTACTACTTATAATTATAGGTAGTATTCAACATGCTGCAGAGTTTTTAAAAATTACTATAAATATTTTTAAATAGAAAAAATACCGCTATAACCTATTTTGAAATCACGTGACAGTTACATTATTAACCATGTATATAGGATTATAAATAAATAATTTACAAATTTGTATTTCATTTTTATTATACATCTTTTTAAACCATGCACCTTATTAATAATACCCTTTTTTATATGTTATATAACCCCTGACCATTTACTAAATTACAACTAAATGACCTACCCATATATATAGATATACTTAGCTATAGTTAAGGAAACCATATGACTTATATGTTAGTGATATAAATAATAACTAGGTAGTTATTACTTAGATAGGTAGTATGTTTATACGTAGGTAGGTAAACTACTATTCAGAGATGGCATATAAGTACTAGAATGAGACTTTGTATATTGATGCTATTATAATACAATTTATATCGTTGAAAAGATTATCAAACTCTATAATATAAATCATATCTTAATTTTTTTTTTATTTTCATTAAAAAAAAGTTATGACCATAAGTGTGCAACAAAAATTGGTAACAATTTTAAATGGTGTAGATAGGAATTATAAATATTTTAATTTATTTATAATATATATTATACCATAACTCATTTAATAATGCATATTTTATAATGAATTTAACAAAATATATATATATATACATATATATATATATATATATATATATATATATATATAAATATTTACAGTATGATTTCATCGAATATATATTAACGATATTGAATTATATTAACGTCTAATTCCAACCCATACCCATACGACAGTACCATTATACACCACCTCCTAAGACAATATGCGATGACCTAAAGTTGGGAGAATGTGCTTCCTCCTATAGTAAGAAGGATCAGAATTACGCCTCAACATCTACCGCATCTTGTGATGTATCTTCAGAGGTGCAGCAGTCCTACCCGGAGAAATCAACTCCACCGAAGCGTGAAGGTAGCCACAGAGTTGACAATGTAGTGATAGACTACCGGCAGAAGATCCCTTCCCTCGTCAATCAGTCACCAGGTCGACCTATACACCGATGCAGACATCATAACTACCGGCGATATCCATCAGTGGATAGCGAGAGAAAACTCGATAAAATCATAGTTTTGTATAAATCTTCGGTGAAAAAATCTTCTAAAGAAGTTAATGATAAACTTATTATTTCCGAAGTTAAGTCCACGGAGAAGGGATTACAAATAGCAGATGATGAACATAACGAAACAAGTTTGAATAGTCTCACAAGTATACAGCCTATAGTTAACGATGGCAGCAGTCCAGTACTTAGTTTGATCCGTAGTAATCATACTAGTAGAAGCCGTAGAAGACCTTCGAGACGTTTGTCTATTATCAAAGAGATGAGTGGCAGTAGCTGCATCGACTTGAGTACCGTGGCTCTTCGAGGTAAAGGGCACAAGAAGTCTGATTATTCGGGTGACGAAGGGGAGAAGAGTATAATTGCGAAAGCTAAGGAACATTCACCGGATAAGAATGAATCTATAATATCTTGGATTGAAAATTCAGAATCTATATTCATAGATAAGTCAAAGCAAAACAAATAGTCAACATACTGAAAATTGGAGATTTTTAATAAATTAATATAAGATAATTTTTTTTATTTTCATTGTAACAACAATAGTTATTTATTTATTAGTGTAATTATCTATAATTATTAGCCCTGACAATTGAAGGTATCTTAAAATAATATATGTACACAGATAATATAGATTAAATAAGAT
>OZ025239.1:57279459-57616959 GCA_964019155.1 Osedax fenrisi | reverse complement strand
ACTACTACTACTACTACTACTACTACTTCTACTACTACTACTACTACTACTACTACTACTACTACTACTACTACTACTACTACTACTACTACTACTACTACTACTACTACTACTACTACTACTACTACTACTACTACTACTACTACTACTACTACTACTACTACTACTACTACTACTACTACTACTACTACTACTACTACTACTACTACTACTACTACTACTACTACTACTACTACTACTACTACTACTACTACTACTACTACTACTACTACTACTACTACTACTACTACTACTACTACTACTACTACCAATATTATATTATGTAACATTTACGTAGTCACGCTTAATGGACACCAACAATACGTTGCTTAGTTAATAAATAAATATTAGACAATCCATATAACTCTATGTATTGAAAGATCGCCATAAATCTGATATTATAAGATTAAAATGATCCATTATTACATGTAAAAGTTAATATTTCTTATATATGATAATAATACACAATATTTTCAAATTAAAATTCATAACGTATTATATATATATTGATATATACATTAACATATAAATTTATCATGTACCAATCACAATTATAATAATAATAACAATTATTTACCAAATATGTAATATTCACTTTGAACATGGATATTGCTAGATATCGCAGATTAAAACTTTCTATAGATACAGACCATGTTAATGATAATGGAAGAAGACTTAAAGTTAGACAAAATAATGTAACTGTATCACACACATATATATATATATATATATATATATATATACTTTAGAAATTATAATTGAGCTAATATGAATTAATTATAACTAAATATGACAAAATATGTACGTATATATATATATATATATAGTATACATAATACCTACCATTGTATGCATATTTACACAATCAAATAATATTGTCGAAATTATAATTATATAAATTAATATATAATATAATTTAATATAATTATTTGATAAACCAATGAACATTCAGATTATAATTTTCCAAATATGAGAATTATAGGAATTTTAGAATTATACCTACATTATGAATTATAATTATAATTTATAATGCGCACTATAATACCCACTGAAAGAAATAACGAGAGATGGGATATATTTAAATATATATATATATATATATATATATATATATTATTAATACTAAGCATATATTTTGAGCAACATTTTATTGCTCTAAATCTCAGATACTAAGTAATAATTTATGTATAATTTAAAACTATAATCGATATAAATAATTACTTAGTATTGCCACAAATCAAACGGTATTCGAACTAATGCGGAGTTTGGGAATTCCCTGAAAATTTGTTGTATTTACTCTTTTATTAATAAAATATTCTAATATAAAATTAGATTTTATTTATAAAATAATATAGATATCTTGTAAATGTATATGCTGGGTATATTAATAGGTTAAATAAATTATTTCAATTTATTCAATATGTTCATATTTATTTGACCTATGCTATACCTATAAAACCCCGTGAAATATGGGTATTTTACCCTATACCTACTATATTCTATAAAATATTAAACATATATCGCATGTTATCATGTTTTATCCAAGTAACGCTGATTATCTATATTATCATCCGTTATACCTAGGTATAAACGTCAATCATTATTCCTACTCTAGGTAGGGGAAAGTAACCGAATACGGACAGTGCCCGAATACGGATACTCTCGGTATCTCAGAAACCATAAATCCTACAAAAAAATTTTTAATGAATAAAATATTCATAATTATAAAAATAGTCTAAAAAAGTATTTTTTATTTTTTAATTATACAAAATATTGCTAATATATATAATAAACTGATTTTTGTATTACGTTTTTAAATTTATGAAAAAAAATGTCTACTTAAAACATTCTCATGAATATACAAATGTATCGATAAAATAATTAAAAAATAAAGTAATCTAAAAATTATATATTTAATTTCTAAATTTTTATCAAATATTCATTAACTTATAAGCATAAATATATAGGTCATATACATTCCTAATACGGACACTCTAAATGTCTTAATACGGACACCCTATAACCAATCAGCACGAGCGTATGAACAATTCTGATTTTCATAAAAATTGCGTGCGTTATAATATTAATATTACCAATAAATCTAATTCTAACAAAATTATTATTTAGATACTTAAATTGTATTATCAATTAAAAAATAAATAAATTATTAACTAATTAAATTACAATATATTTTTTATAAAATTAATTATAAATAACGTAATTGTAATTTTACTGATTGATTCATCAATAATATATAGTTTATCTAGTGGTATATAGGGTGTCCGTATTATAACACAGGGTGTCCGTATTCGGACATGGGTACCGAATACGGACACCCCCGTTATCTATGGAATTAAAATATTAAATAAAATTTTAAAATTACAATAATATCTATAATCATATAATATTAATATATTATAATTTTTGAATAAAAATAATGAGTCATAAAAAGTTAAGACCATTTATTGTTAAAGTGTCCGTATTCGGTTACTTTCCCCTATACATATTATTTAACATAAAAATCTAGTTCTTCTCTTTTTATCAAATATAAGTTTTCTGAGCCGTTATGTAAGCCACTCTTAAATTGGCTTCCATTTCTTACCCAAAATAATAACTTAGCCAAGTAGGTACTGTTAATGCTGTTAGATACTGTAATTATATTCATTTTTCATTATTATATATTGGATACACATACCTAGTAGGTAAATTATATGGTATTACCTAGGCTTGCACATATGTTATATAACTAGGCTGAATATACCTAGACTTTCACATACCATTAGGCTCGCACATACATGCTTCGGATTTATTGTGAATAATAAGCTGATAGGCATTTTATTTATTGCTGATTTAGTTTATTATCTAATCCTGATTTCGAAGTGATTCTACCGCTAGGTATTACGAAATATTATCTCTAGTATAAATGAATCGCCACTAAACGTAATATTTAATCAGGAATCTCGTTAATGTATTCAACTTAATATATAATATTACATAATATTACATAACGAACGATGTGAAGATTGTATTTACTATGCTTTACCATGTTAGTATTTAATCACATGTTAGTATTTAATCAGTATAATATATACACTATATATAATTACACAGTATTCTAGAATTAATAACGACTCAATGTTATTAGTTTATTATAAATCTCGTAACACTACACTATATATGGATATATCCACACATTATGTGATATAATTACCGACCATTTGACATTTGACATTTAGTTTAATATTATTTCTTGAATTGTATGTTAAAATGGAATTATTGCATGTATCCATTATTTATTCAACCATTCGTATTTTTATTTTTTCCTTTTACAAATTTTACATATTTTTCGTTTTTATAAATTATTATTAATCTTATGTTTATCTTAAAAATGTACTCAATATATTTGAATTTAATATATTACGTGAAATATAAGATATACTGTAGTCTTTGAAAATTGCATAATTCTATTATAATGTATTATTTGTATATTATATATTTTCATAATATTGAAAATTTCCTATTTATAAAAATATGTAAAATTTAACATCGGGGAAATATAACCTACGGATACTGTAATAATAAATGGTCTTAAAATGTTATGACTACATATTTGTATTCAAAAATTACAATATATTTATATTATATGATTATAGATATTATTGTTATTTTTAAATTATATTTACTCTTTCTAATCAATCTATAACAGGCATGTCGGTATTCGGTACCCAGGTATAGCCAGTATACACATATATACATGCATTCTCAAATATGGACACCCTGTTTTATAACACGAACACCTGTAGGATAAACTATATAATATTGATGAACAAATCTGATAAATTATAAGTAATGTAATTTTAATTTATCAGATTAATATTAATATTAATATTAATATTAATATTAATTAATAATTACAAGTGAAGTATCTAAATAATAAGCATGAAACGTATTAATACATAAATGGTATTAATATTTAATATTACGCATGCGATGTTTATGAAAATTAGAATATTGAACACGCTGCGCGCTGATTGTCTTAGGATGTCCGTGTTAGTCATCCAGAGTATCCGACGAACATCGTATCAGGGATTTAGGTGACCCCTAGATATATGCTTATAACTTAATTAATATTTGATAACAAGTATAGAAATTATGTATATAATGTTTAGAATGCTTTATTTATTAATTGCTAATACCACTTTGTTAATACTATGTTATTGTATTTTAAATTATTACATTTGTATATGTTTCAGAAAGTTTTTAGTTGATTTTTTTTTCATAAATTTAAAAACGTAACCCTAAAATCAGTTTATTGGATATATCAGATTTATATTAATAATAAAAAAATAAATAATCCTTATTTAAACTAATTATATAATTATGAACATTTTATTCATTACAATTATTTTTGTAAGCCTTATGGTTTCTGAGATACCAAGAGTTTCCTTATTCAATCAATATTAGGATATTTCCCCCTATTTTAAAATATATATAATTAAGAACATATTATATAAAAAAATGCTCAGTTGTATTAATGAATGAATATTTGTATATAACTAATTGAAAATAATGGTCACAATATTTACTATTCTATATTTTCTATATATATATATTGATATAATGGCATGACATAGTAAAACGGAATCAAATTAAGCGAATACGGCGAGCGATTTGAATACATGTGTGGGCATGATAGTAAGTAACATGCTTACCGTGAATAGCACATGAGTTAGTACCCTGGTATAATAGTACCTTGAAATAGAACTATTGAGTAGGCTTAGCTAACTTAGCTAACTTCACGAAGGTCATGATAGCGCATCACGTACTAAACATTATTGGAAATGTAACTTACGGATAATTGTGATTACGTGGGTTGTTGCTAACCACGGATCTCACGAAGAGCAACGGTACCAGGCCTGTATCTATGAGGTTTCTTAACTCCACCAGTAGCAGGAGCCATCGCCTTGGTAGCCAATTGGCAACGATCATATTTAAAATCTTTATCTCAGAGATATTTACGTGCCATTTTAGAAAAACGATAATCAATATATATTTATAACATTTTTGTTGAATATTATTATGAGTATTTTGTATTATTGATATAATATAATTACGCATACCTAAATAAAGCCCCCCGCCCGTACACCCCTAGATAAGAGGAAGAGAACTTTGTGATCTACCCCCCGAACTCTTCCACCTCATCGAACTTCAAATTCTAGATTTAAGTCCGGAAAGACAATCTTGTCTTGGATTCAGTATTGGTTTAGTTAATATTTATAAATAAGTATTTTAATAGGTGTTATGTAAGTCAATAAAGACGTTCTATTTATACCTATGATTTATACATATGCTTTATATGTGGTATTGATGGCAATACAATGATGTATATTGTTATATATGTAAACAATATATTTTGTAATTGTGTAGTCTCTAGGATTATAGAATAAATTAAATGTTAAATGTATGTATAAATTTCATATTCAATTTAACAAACAAATTAATAATTCAACCAATTAATTTATTAATGAATGTTATGTATGGTTACATATGTATATATTTTATAATACTTTAGTATTATATGTACTACAATACATATTAAATAAGTGTATATGACATACTATCAATATCAGTCTGAATTAATAACATTATTAACATTGAAGGAAGGCTACCTCCTATGATCTGTAAATTAGAGAACTTGAAAGTATTGGCTCTGGACACAAATGAACTACGAACTCTACCCACAGAACTGACTAAACTCGCCCATTTGGAACGGCTGGCGCTTTCTAACAATCTGTTGACACGTATGCCCGATGGATTCGAAAAACTTCAGGTTTTATTTCGCTAACCCTCAGTTATATCGGGCTACAATACGAGTGATGTCTACTTAATTAATAGTTATGTAGACTATATCAGTAGTACTTTAATTGTATTGAGTATTTACTGTTAACATTTAAATAGTATACTATTTATGTATATAATATATTAAACATAATATGATTGTATTTGTAGGATATGATTAGCGATGTTAATGAATACAAAATGCTAAAATAACGGAAAAAAAATAATAATATTAATAGTAGGATATATTTTATTAAATGATATATATGTAGAGATGATTACAATAAATGTAGCAGTCAAAGTTAATACACATATGTATGCATACTATAATGCTTTTCTAATAAATTAAATAACCATTATTTTAAACTTTTAATTGAAAATATTTAAATTAAATTAATTCAATCTAAAATTTAAATATATATTAACCATATATATTAACCATACTACTTTATTATAACAAAATAAATATAAAAATGTGATCTTACAAATAATAGCTATGCTGCTCTTTCATTAGTAAACCGTTTCAAACTTATATAGAATTATGATTACATTAATTATGAGTAAGTATTATTTATGAATTATTAATAAAATAATATGTATATTAAATTATCAATTGGTTTAGAAGGAATACGGAGAAAACACGAAAATTAACCATTTAAAAACCGTTTAGAGCGAGCCATAATAAAAACACGTTTTTTTACATCACTATCACTATATACTATACAATGTATAGTATATAGTATACATCATATATTATATTTATAAATAATCAAATAATGTTATCAAGATACGTGAACACATTTCTAATAATCAATAACATTAATATATAAATGCATATAACAATACCAATCTAGAATGTTATATTAAAAATCATATATATATATATATATATATATGATTTTTATATGATTATTATAATAACCTATAAAAATCTATATATGAATGCATTATACTAATATTATAATATTCATAATATACATAATATTTAGTAAATAAGTCAACATATAAAGTATTATTTAGGATCTATATATCTATAATGCAATATATATATATATATAACATCTAAATTATGTATTAAACATATGTTTTTGAACGTTAAACATTGCAATTGTTATTGTGTAGGTTTGATATTTGTCAGTAAATCAAGTGTTTAGCAATGCCTATTCAATATTTCCGTTTCACTACGTACGGAGTAAATATTCATAAATTTGTAAGTGTTAACGCTTAGCTATTGGCTATAAAAAGCAGCACTGGTAACTGAAGAGACAATACTACATATATAACTACTACCTTGTGATTGTGAATATATTGATAAGGAATTTATATTCATTTATTTTAAAATCAAGGTTTTCAGAATTATACTTATAAACTCCTTACATCATAATATTAATTAAGTCAGCTGGTATATATTCTACACTTATAGTACTTCCTATGTACTGCTAATTTAAATATATCTGTAATAAATGTACACTTATATTATAATAATAATTTTAATCTATACCAATATAATAATATTAATTTGAATATATTTTTCCCGTTTTTAATCAGTTAATCTATTATTTTATAATACAATTATTTTAATAAATTATAATTATAATTTATAATTAAAAGTATAACTACCTTCTATAGTAGTTATACGTATATATTATAATAATGTTAACCAAACAGTACTAGTTTAATTATTAATACTAACATTATATTCTTTTTACATGTTTTTATAATATTAATGAATAAATTAATTAATAATTAATTAATGAATATAATAATACATTAAAAATGGAAAGTAGGTACACTATTACAATTAATATATATATATATATATATATATATATATATATATATATTTACAATTCGAAATATA
The DNA here is from genome assembly GCA_964019155.1 of Osedax fenrisi. Lineage (NCBI taxonomy): Eukaryota > Metazoa > Annelida > Polychaeta > Sabellida > Siboglinidae > Osedax > Osedax fenrisi. The sequence goes on along the minus strand of OZ025239.1, from coordinate 57,609,221 downwards.
TAACATGATATTGGTCACATGGCAATTGACACATAGAAATGATTACATGGTAATTGACACATACGATCGTAACAGTCGACTGGTCACATGGAATTGGTAACATGAAATGGATGAATACATTTTAATATTTATTAATGTTATTGATTTTAATTTTAAATACATTTACAATTTATATACAAATATACAATATATTTAAATTTATATCTTATTATATTATATAATCTACAATTATTAATCTACAAATATTAATATGATAAATACTAATCATAATGCATGTATTATCAAATTGTATTAATATGCATCGGTAAGCGTTAAACATGTTGTTGTTAATATCTTGATTTACTGGATTAATTAATTGGCAATATAGCAACATTCAATATACTTAATATAAGATAAATATGACTAATACACGTTACATATATAGGTGAACAACGTGCATATATACATGTGTGTATTACATTTTACAGAATTTGAAGAGTATCCACCTGGCGAATAATTGTTTTGACGAATTTCCGGCGGCACTACCATTCATCGAGGGATTGGAATTCTTAGATCTTTGTAACAATAATTTGACTGAACTCCCAGACGACATCGTAAAGCTTGTTAATCTAAAGGTATATGCGTATAGCATGTATACATACATAATGATATATACATACACGCACTTAAATATATCTAATCTATTTTTATTCAGACTGTAACATAATTTATTATTTTAGTATACGATATATATCATGAGTATTATATTTATTATTTATAAGGTTTTAATATTTTAATTATTAAGTTTTAATTTATAAATTATAACTATTACCAATAATATATTAATATGATCTAACGTAATCCAGGACTACTAGTCCAATAGCTTCTTAATATCATATCGTATATTATCTTCGATAATCGGGAAATAAATTCTATTAATTTACATAAATAATCACACATAACATTACCTATATACATTATGTAATGTCCTACACCTCATCGCTAACACTCTCTCTACTATACTAACCCCAATAGTCGCTGCTGTTGTTCATTAACAAGCTGAAAACTCTGCCGGAGTCGATCTGTTCACTGAGCGAGTTACACACGCTGTGGCTGGGCTGTAACAAACTTCTGAAGCTACCGCGCTACTTCGGCAAGCTGAGGTGTCTCGACTGGGGCAGAAACCTACACACCGTCAGCTCGGCGATAGATGGTTAGCCTGTCACGTGCCGATCACGTGTATGTCACTTGTCTGTCACGTGTAAGTCACGTGCCGGTAACGTGCCGATCACGTGTAGGTCACGTGTATGTCACGTGTACTTACCGTTTACGAAGCGAGATCACTTCTTCTTATATTTTACGAAATTGATGTAATATTACTAAAATAAAACTATGCATAAATAATTATAAATTGTAGCCTTATATCATTTGCCGAAAAAAAAGATGCAGATACGTATGACCAATTAAGGTTTAAGTTACTACATTGAATCACAATAGAATTTGAAATACTTTATAAAAGTAATTAACTAGAATAGAAAATACAATTTATAGTGATCTATTTAGGTAACGTATCTTAATATGATACTTATAATTTAAATACATTATTAATTAAAACTATTGTATCAATAATTGTTAGATACCTTAATAATGTATTTAAATTATAGTCTTATAATTTAATACAATATTTATTATTTATTTAAATTATTTGATATAAATTTAAATGTATTATATTATATATAATCTGCATAATGTTGCATTGATACCACATACACATAATATATTAATAAGTAGTAAGTTATACAGATTGTATATATTTAATATATATATATATATACATATATATATATATATATATATATATATAAATTTCTCATACAATCCAATACATAATTCGATTAATATTAAGTATCTATATAAATGTTATCATTGATTCATTTATTCTTATTTGAAAATATATTAATCAAAATAAATATAACAATATTGTATATATGGATCAATATATATATATATATATATATATATATTAATATTATTTATTTAAAAATAATTTATCAACATTTATAACAAACGAATACTTCACTTTACATAATATACCAGTCTGATATAATAAAGCAGTTATTATTATTATTTGAGAAATATTATACAAAATATTATATTAATACATTGGCTAACATGTAAAATAATAATACAACTTAATAATATAATAAATCCATATAAGTTTATTTTATTTATACATGCCATAATGATACAAGATATATGTGTACTAACAACGATACCAACAACAACAATCTATAGGGAATAATAGACTAAAGAGACCCCCTGTGGACATTTGTAAGCGAGGGGTAGATGCCATCGAACAATTCTTTGTTCAACTCGAAACCATCGAAAACAAGACGTAATGTTATCACCATTATTACCAGTATTATTGATAAACATGATTAATAAATATTATTAATACATATATATATTCAATAAATATTATTCGCAATTAAATTATAAATTATTTGTATAATACTTTATAATTAATATTAATAGAAGTTTTTCTAAATTCCCATATGCATACTAATACACATGAATACAAAATAATTCACTTATAAGAAAATATATATAAGACATTATTATTAAGAATATACATAATACTTATACATAATATCGAATTTGTAATTTTAAAATATCTGAATTTAATATATACTTGCGAGAACTATTGGAAGCGATACTGTTCATTTTAAACGACCATAATTCTACAAAACAATGCAGTGTTATAATGTATTGTTCATAACTATATTAAGATTATTTTATATTAAGATTTCAATTGTATAGTCCAGATTTAATCATTCCAGATATGTCTATAGTTATCAGATCTCTTCTGCCTATATGTTATCAACTAGCATTCTATAATATCTCTATAGAGATATCATCAGATGGTGTATTGCTGAATTGATAAGAAGCACATAACCTATACGCCGTAGTGTAGGTGATATAGTGAATATGTAACGTGTGTATATATTAGTGATGCTGTAAATGATGCTCACATCTAACAAATTGATGCAGTCTCAGTCTCAGTTACCTAAAGTCTCAACTCGGCTCAGTCTCGTTTTGTTAGAGTAGTATCAATCCCGATCCTCAATTCGCTACCCGATCTTTTCCCAATCTTAAGTTTCTTACCCGATCCCGTTCCCGATCACGATATTATTTATATATTCAATTAATACGATTTTATTTCATGATTCTAAACAATATATATGTAGGTATAATAGGTATAATAGCCTACATATGTAATATAAATTGTTAATAATTGTAAATAATATTTATTATTAATTTATTTTATTATATTTCAATAATAATTCAATTGAATTAAATGCATATATTAATGTATATTATATAGAGTCTATATTATAGACTATATGATAGAGTGAATTAAATATAATTTATTTATATAAATGCATTGAATTGGATACAAATATCTACTAATTATACGACGTACAATGTACATTAGGTCAAATTCGGTGGTTTACTTATATGATATCAATTGATTAAATTCTATTATGGTAAACATAATAATTATTATATAAATACTACGTAGGTTTTTACCTAGTCTCGCAATACAATGGAAACATTACAAAATAATGACCAATACAATATCATATCAATGTAATACTATAATACTAAAATGTTGTTAATTTTCTTATAAATAAATATAATAATATTAGAGTATAGTATATTCAATGATGGGTACCGATCCTTTTTTTATGGATCGGGATCGCCGATCCCTATCTTTTTCCTGATCCCGATCCCGATCATCCATTCGTTAGCCGATCCTTTGCCGATCCCAATCCCGATCCTCTCTTTCTGACCCCATCCCGATCCCGATCCGGATCGGATCGCCAATCAATGATCACGATCATGCCCATCACTGACTATAGCATATTATCAATATATACATATTTAATTCTCCCTCCCAAATAAGAGATATAATATATTATATTTTGATTAAATTAGATATATTTGTATTCATAATAATTTATTAAATACATATTATTAACAATAGCAATGATAAAACAAATGTATTAAATATAAAATAATATAATTACAGTAGTAAATAATATAGAATACAATTATATTTATAGGTATAAAAAGTTGATTAAAAAACTATATAAATATATGTATATATTTAGATAATTTAAATATATATATATAAATTTATATTTCAATTATAAATGTATACACAATTAATAGGATATATATCAAATTGGATTTATTCAATCGATAAAGATTAACATACATCATATAAAGAGGATATTAGGTAATCGGTATTCGTAATCAGTATCGAATATAATGATAACGACGACGATTCGGCTGTCGATTACGCTTTCGTAACTCGATCTTGTCCGGCTATCTGTTCGTAGATACTCTGGAAGTGATCGTCTCTGTCGGTAGTTATCAGCTGAGGTTCGTGACTGTATTTCCAGTGTAGACCGTCGCTGGTGAGTTTTCTGCCCGTCGGCATTTTGTAGGTATCGAACGCGTCGAAGTCTGAGGTCAACGTATCGGGGGTCAGGTTCTCCTGCATGTCCTGCGTACTGTCCTGCGTACTTTGACCGTTGTTGCTGAGACGACGTACACCGAACACGATAGCGATGACCGTCGTTATTCCCAGTAGACTCAGGCAAATCGTTAGTATCTTTTTGCCGTAAGAGAACTTTACAACAGGGGCCTTCGTTGTTTTCTGCGTAGGCTTCTCTGTAGGCTGGTTAACGCGAGATGTGGTCGAGTGCGTTTCGACTGAGGTGGTGTCCGTAATACCATCGCTCGTTGTGTCCGTGACGACGTCGCTCGTTGTTTCCGTGACGACTGTGCTCGTTACCATGGGTGTGGTTTGTGTTGTGGTTGTAGGTTCCGGAGAAAAGGTTGTGAATTCGTGAGGAGCTGTTTTATTGCAGTCCACTCGAGGAGGCGAGCCGCCAGTTTCGCAATTTTGTAATTCACACTCGACGAATTTCCAGCTATCAATAGTTTGACAAACTGTTAATTCTAACCTTTTCAGCGGTTTAAAGTTTATCAGCCAAGACAGTTTACAGTCGCAAATCAATGGATTACGAGCTAAGTCTAGAGATGCTAATTCTTTAAGATTCGTGAACTCGTTTTCGTTTAAGGTTGAAAGTGCGTTCGAGGATAGATTTATATTCTATAATAATTTATTAATATTAAAATATATTATATATAATATAATCATACATATTTTAATAGTTATCTATATAGTAATGTTACTTTGTGTTATCAATTATTAGACTTTATTTATATTTAAAATTAATGAAATTATATTAAATTACACTGGTTTTTAATAATTACATAATATAAAGATATATGAAATGTAAAAATTAAATTTAAATATATAATAAGTGTAATGACATTATATTATTACATTATTTTGTGATGATTGAAAAGTTATAATCCATATAAGATAGATTATATGTGTATAGAAAATATCACAATTGCATAGATTAGAGAACTTTAATGTGATTATTAAAATGAAAATAAAATATATTTGATAAATACGTAGGTTTTAGATAATAAATAATCTGATAAACCTATAATAATTTAATATATTATCTATTAATTTTATTAAATACAAACTCTTAAGTCTTTATTATTTATAAATGTTCCTTCTTTAATTTCGAGTAATTTATTTGATGATATTCCAAAACTTTGTAGATTTGTCAACTGAGATAATGTTTGTTGATCTAAATAAACAATCTGATTTTCTTCCAAATATAAATGTCCGAGATTATGTAGTGATCTTAATGTGTTTGGAATTATTGTTTTTAAGTTATTTCTCTCGAGGTGAAGAACCTATTAAAGATTTTAATAATTATTAATTTATAATATTTATTATACAAGTGAAATATAGTATAGATTGTATTAACACATACATATAGGTATAACCTATTAGCACATATTAGTACCTATTAATATTTATTTTGTAATATATTTATAAATAAACAAACGATAATATATTCTGAATTGCATGAGATATAATACAAATATTTAAATTCATTTAATTTTATTGTAGACAAATGGGTTATCCTAGATTATATAAACGCAGCACTATTCTAGTATGGTATTGAATTATTATGTTTGTTAATTAAATTCTAATGTTTGTTAAATGAAATTATTATTCTCTTCTGCTTTATTTTTATTTAATATTTTCATTTGTATTTTTTTTTGTAATCTATTATATTTTTATTTATTATTTTACTAGGTTGATTATTTTAAAATTAAAAATTAAAATTATTCAAGATAGATACACAGGGAGAGAGAAAGAGAGATAGAGATATACAGAGATGCACACACACACACACACACACACACACACACACACACAGATAGATAGTCACTATTTCTTCATTCTTTCTAATAATAATAACGTAGTTAATAGGATATTGTTATATAATAATATATCTACATAATATTTGAATATATATTTTTGGGGAATGAACAAATATAAACATATAAAGCTGTTATATATTCTATATAACGAATATAATATATTATCTATAGATATAGGAAACATATTCCAACTTAATTCTATTCATAAACTAAACACATATTAAAATATCGTGTAGGTACACATATATATATATATATATATATATATATATATATATATATATATATATATATATATCTATATATTGAATAATAACTATCATTTATTAATAATTAGATAATGCTGTAAAAGTTTACGAGAATAAAGTTTAAATTTAAAGACTAAGTTTTTAAATGTTTACGAGAATAATATAAATAAATTAAAAAGAAGTGTTATATCTATATATATATATATATATATATATATATATATATATATATGTATATATATATATACATATATGTATATTTATATATTTAAACAAATATGATACACTGTTCACTAGCTTATGTAGACCTACAATGCTACCCGGCTAACCTCCAGCGATCCTATATCAATGAACGCGTCTACATCTATTCTTTCAATGTGATTATTTCGCATGTAGAGTTGCTTCAAGTTATACGCTCCTGCAAACGTCCTAGCGTTCAATTCACGTAGCCGATTGTAATCCAGAGAGATCACGTCTACATCGCGAATAGTCACGTATTACACCATTATTATTATTATTATTATTATTATTATTATATTATCAAAATTTGATTTTTTTTATAAGGATATTCTTAATATAAGCTACGTATAGCTTTTGAATATCCTTCCGTCTATTAATTCAGTATTTAGAAAAATAAAATATCCATTCATTCATACATCGAATACAATGAATGCTTTAATTACCCAGAAATTCAATACATATACATATTTGTACCTCATTGCGTCATTCATATTACTATTACGTAATAATATTATTAGATATTCAATATCGCTCGAGTTACGTATGCTTAATTAAGCTTTATAAAATATGTATACTTTCAGATATTTGATTATATTAACGTACATTAATAATAATAGTACTTACTTAAATCTTTATTATTAATGAAAGATTTAGGTTCTATGTAATTAATTTCGTTAAACTTTAGATCCAAATCTCTTAGTCTCTTCAAGTACGGGAAATGATGGATTAAAATTTCTTTGAGTTTATTATTGTGCATTGATAATTGATCAAGATTTACGAGGTGTTTTAATGCGTCTGCTTTTATCTCCTCGATTTCATTATTAGCCAATCGTAATGTTCTGAGTTGCCTACATTATATATAAATATGTACATGTATACATTATATATATATATATATATATATATTTATATATTTATATGTATGTATGCATTAATATGAAATTAATTACGATTTAATAGTTTAAAAGTATAGTAGAAATATTGTATATTGAGTATATTAAGTATTGTTTACAATTACCCCAATTGTTCAAAAACTTTCATTTCTGTTAGACTTATTTTGTTATTGCTCAAATCCAATCTTTTTATTTGATTATCTTTGCTAAATATATCTGCAATTAATATTGTATTATATAAATTAAATACATTTTATAATTAAAACAATATGTACATATTTATATATATATATATCTATATATTGAATAATAACTATCATTTATTAATAATTAGATAATGCTGTAAAAGTTTACGAGAATAAAGTTTAAAGACGAAAGGAAATAGATGCGCTACTAGTGTTTGAAATGAAATGCCTTAGAGCTCTACTCCGGATTACTAGGTCTGACAGACTCAGAAACATCATGATACGAAAGAAACTAAACATAAGCGAAACGATAGAAGACATAGTTCTGAAAAGAAGACATCGCTGGTTTGGTCATGTTGTCAGGAATACGTCACCACTAAATGAAAGCTACAAGCTGGATTTAAAAAAAGAGACCAAGAGGACGCCCGCCAAAAAGATGGTCTGATGGCATACGGGAACAGTGCGGTGAGCCACTATTAAATATAGAGATGCACTCCAAACGACGAGATGCCTTCGGAAACTATGTATTCATGTGGAAAGCAAAGGGATGCTACTCCTACGCATTTAAGTCAATTAAGTCATATATATATATAGGCTATACCATACACATGTATTAATTAATCACTAGTGTACGAACCCTCCGGTAGTGTATCGATAGAGTTATCTAGTAGCGTAACGTACATTAGCTTGTGATTATTGCGGAACATTCCACTGTTGAGTGTGGTCAGCTTGTTGGATGCGAGGTTGACCGTGCCCAGGTCAGGTAGAGTGTCGAATAGACCGTCGGCTATCACCTCTATGTTGTTCCCCTGTAGTATGTGCGATACGTGTCATTAATATAAGTTATCCGACTAGTAGGCGTGTCTAGTAGGCGTGTCTAATATAGGCTACATTGATATGTAGTTGGAAATTCATAACATACATTATATTTATTATATTTTATATAAAATTATTAATTAACTGACTACAATCATTATATATATATATATATATACATATATAAATATATGAATATAGTGTAGGATTTCGATATAGATAATTATCTTTATAATATATGGAATATTAGTGATTCATTTAAACCTTTTCGTAAGTAAAATTAAATGGAATATAATAATTATTGAAAAATAAAGCAAAAAGGTTAAAAAAAGCCGAATATAAATATTAAAATCAAATTAATAAAAATAATAACATATTCTAATACTATAAAACACAACTACCGGACTTCTAAATATAATGATATTGGAATTTTCATATAATTTCCAATAAAAACATTGATATAATATATAATATATTATATAATAAATTCATAATGTACATCGCATAACCTAAACATTATTGATATAAATATTATTCTCATCAGAACTTAGGATCTAAAAGTAATTATAATTCATATTAAACAGGCGATTATTTGTTGCGATACTTATAGGTACGTATACTCCCCATTCACATTTAGAATGCATTTACACGCAATAACACGTATACACTCCCTCAATACCTGCAATAACAGCCATAGACTACTGATTACAATGTACAACTTATCATCTTCCCTTTATTTCACTTAATGCCTAACATCACGTGACCAACTATACTCGTTTATTATATTATTACACGTGTGTGTTGCATGTTACCATGGTAACAATTAGTGCACTAATACCTATAGGTATGTATACCATGTATCGTACATGTTTCTATTGTTATTCTGCCTATACATTATGTTGTTCTCTACACTACCTAGAGGTCACTTCCTATAGGGGTCAACGCTGATATACGTGTAGTGTTTATACATATCGTTCATAATCATCATACTCATCATCATGGGTATATCAATAGTTAATAATTATTATGTAATTATACATATTTAAATGATATACTATTATATATAATTATAATATATACTATAGTATATATATACAATAGTATATATTATACAGTTATATATCTGTGAATAAGATATTAAAGTATCTTTAAATGTTTAAATATTTCAAATATAAAACTGCATCATTTGCACTATTGAATATAACATCAACAACATATTGCTTTAGCTTTATTATTTTATTAAATTTTGTGTTTATATTTAGCTCTAATTTAATTTAATAATGGTTATGTAGTTATTTATTTCACTATAGGCTATAGACATTATATATTAACTATACACCTAGTATATATATATTTAATTGAAACCTGAATCAAAAGTTCATTAAGTTTAGAAAGAGTTTCAAATACTTCAGATTTTAATTCGTTTAGTTGATTGTATGACAAATCCAATTTCTCCAGTTTATGTAAATCTTTAGGATATTGATGAATAATAAAATAATTATTATTAAAATCAATGAAATATATTATTAAATACATTATATATATATATATACATATATATATCTTTTATATTATATAATATTATATAAATATAATATATAATTAAACTCGGGTATATACCTGCCTAGTAACTATCTATAGGTAGATTAACAACACCTGTTTAATAAACATACCTATTCACTCGTCCTATAATCTCATTACTTCAATACATAGCGATTCTTTATATAATAACACATAAACGAGCTTCTATAATGACTAAATGCTAGCACGGTCGCTGTACTGTATGATTCACTGCTAATAACTGCAAAAATATCCACATCCTTGTTTATCATTACTTTCACAGTATTTGCTATAGCATATATATATTAGTATACATAAGTATAATACTGTAGTTTTGAATGATATATTATGATATATATATATATAAATTAACTAAATCACAATATCCATACATTTACTACATATTTTTACAACAATAATACATTAAAATTGTTGTCTCCAAATAACACGATATGTAACTATCAGCACTACATTCATCTCCAACATAACTTAATAATTAGAGATGACCACTCATGCATAAATATATCAGGTATATAATTGTATAGCATACTATTATATTCATACATAGGTTTATAATTCAATGATATGCTCAAATATTATTATAAATATATTATCACTGTTATTATCAAATTATACTATTAATAATATATATATATATATATATATATATATATATAAAGATTTATATATAATATATACTAATTTTAAATATACAATATAAATATAACGTATATAATATTCACGTTTGCAGAATTAACAGAAACCAACATACTTATCAGAGTATTTTATGTTTAAAGAAGAAAATATATTTGAATTAAAATGTGTTACTTTAGGATTATTATATATTATACAAGAGATCATATTATTAGGAAACCTATAGAAAATATCACAGAGAAACACCTATAATTATAATCTAAGAAAACGGAGAAGTATTTTCTATTATTATTGATAGTTCTCTAATTAGTACTTGTAGGCCTAATTATATTATTGATTTTTTTATACATTGTATTTATATTATTTCATTTTTAATATTAAATGAAACATATTACGTTAATATCATTACAATCACATGACGGTGTTGACATCATATTCATAAATAAAGTATTATTTTATATTTTTAATATTATTTTTTTATATTATATATTATAAACTTATCATTAATATTATTAATTAAAGTACACTAGATAATAAATTAGTTTATGGTATTATTTGACAAATTAGGGCATTCTAGAGAATATTTAGGTACACGGGTATTCATATAAAATAAGGTACACTACTGAAACATATTAGGGTACACTGACTTATTATACACAAAGTGCACTGTATTATTATACATAATGTACACTGTATTATTATACATAATGTACACTGTATTATTATACATACCGTATGCAATGCGCACTATGCCTAGGGAGGTACCTACATGTGATGTTATTATTATCAGGTACGGCATCTCTTTATTTGAGGTGCACATATTGCACACTATTACGTATTGTACCCTATTCGAGGTATGTTCTGGGGGATATGCTCGCTACCCTAAATAGAGCTATTACTGTATACTAATTTTGAACAGTGTAGAACAACTTAATGTAAAATATTATAATAAAATATTATATATATATATATATATATACTACAACATTAAATACATAAATGAACCTTGAAGTAATTTATTAGGTAAATTTCTTAAGCTATTGTTTGATAGCAATAAAGTTCTGATTTCAGTATTTCCTTCTAGAAGTTTCGAATTTATTTCGCTAATCTTGTTATCAGCAAAATTCACCCAATCTGTAAATATTGTTATAATTATATATAAACACATAGTATACTATAGTATACAGTATACTGTATACTATAGACTATATTATATTATATATATATATATATATATATATAATATTCTATTTGGATACCTCAAACTCATAATATCTCAATAGTTAATCTAATTACTATATAATAATGAATTTATTTTTATATAATATATTTCATCATACAAATAACATACTAAAATAAATATAAATATCGTTACATGTAAAATTAATAATCATGTTGAAATATTGTTTTTATATATTAATATCTAACCCAATTTGTTTTGATCGCGAAAAAGATCATTTGGCAGAACTTCAATATTATTTGATGAGAAATCCAGCGAGAATAAGTCTGGTTTATCGAAGAATATGTTGTCGGGAAGGACGCGAATATTGTTTTCTTGAAAGTTTATTTCTATTATATAATTAGAGTTTGTTAACAAGTAACTATATAAAACAATTAACATATTGTGTGTACTACTATTCAACGTATAGACAAGGTAAGTCATAGACAATATTAAACATAATAATAACAATTATATAAGGTCTATAATTTAATAATTTACGAAAATGTATAACTATATGTATTGAAGACCTTTAATCATTTTCAAATCGGCGAACAACTGGTCGTGGATGCTCACAATCTGGTTACCGCCGAGTAAAAGTTTCTATTTTGTATTTAATTAATTAGTTATTTAATTATTTAAAAATATTTAATTACCATATGCTATTAATGTAACTCTATACACTATCGATGTATTCGTAAATATATCCATATAAGTATATTTTTTTATTTAATATTAATATATTTAATACACATAAATATTCCCATATATAGACATATTTTTTGTGAATCAATGTAGTGTAGATTACTTAAATGTTACCATAAAACCTTATAAGAATGCATGCTTATAAGGTATGCTTATAATCAGTAATACCCGGATGTTTGGGTTCATTGCATAGTTCAATTGCAGGTCGAGAAATTATTTTAAATTTATGATAACAATAATTAAAATATTTAATCTAAAATGAGATGCATTTCATGCCTTCTATTATATAAACAATAGAAGTGGTAATTTATTGAGACTTTATATGTTTCATGTGTCATTGTTATGTAGCATGTGTTATGTGACATGTGTTATGTGACATGTGTTATGTGACATGTGCTATGTGTCACGTATCGTATGATGCATGATGATATCTCTGAAGTGAGACCACACGTCGAATATAGCAAAGCCATTGTTGTAAACTGTTTTCAAGTCTACATATATATATATATATATATATATATATATATATATATATATATATATATATATGTGTGTGTATATGTATTACTCATTGATATATCACCTTAAATCAATACCCATATATTATATACTATACCTATATCAAATACTATATAGTGTATATTATATATAAATGAAAGATAGGAGATAACACCCACCTTCAAATTATGAACAGAAGCGAAAGTGTCACTGTACAGCCTGGAGATATTGTTACTTTCAAGGTTAAGGCATTCCAACTTCGGCATTCCTTTAAAAGTGGTGCTGTGTATCTTGGTTAACCTGCGTAATTAGTATTGATGATGATGATGATGATGATGATGATGATGATGATGGTGATGATGATGATGATGATGATGATGATGATGATGATGATGATGATGATGGTGATGATGATGATGATGGTGATGATGATGATGATGGTGATGATGATGATGGTGATGATGATGATGATGGTGATGATGATGATGATGGTGAAGATAAGTATGATGATATACAGTTTATTATGTACTAAAGTATATATATATATATATATATATAAATTATAATGTACATGAAGATGAATGTTGTATACAAGTAGCTAAATTACTAAAGTAACACATATATGTGCTACTGATTACATATAGATTACAAACATAGAGATAGCGAGTATCTCTAGCTCTCTCTCTCTGCTTACAGGTACGGGTATACGTGGATATCTACTAATACACGGTGCGGAATATAATGCAAGTCTATTAATAACCCACACAATAACAGTCTTCTATTGTTATCTTTTTTACTAATAAAAGCTTGAACAAATCAAAACCACCTTATAGATTGTAAATAATATTATATTACTTCATTGTAAACTAATATCATGTATCTATCTCTATATATATATAAAATATAATAAACGTTATTACAATATACATGTAATTTATACATTAATATACTATACATACTATGACAAATATATATGATACTATAAAGTTTATCATGAAACTTTTTTAATTAGATTTGTTATTTGATAATAACTATTATTTAAACTGTTAACGTTAAAATATTACTATTTTATAATAATTGTATTATATCATCTATAGATGCCTAATAGTTAAAGTACTTGAATTGCAATACATTAGTGAATCTATTATAAAAATTATATTTAATAATTCCATACAACATGTATACCATTATAACCTATTTCCATCTAGATAGATGCCTTTAATATATTCTTTAGCCCCGTTGAAAGCGTCCATGCTAACTTCTTCTATCTCCAGTTGGGATAGTTTAAGTTCAGACAAATAAAGGCCTTTGATTGCATGGTCCTAATAACATGAACATACATACATATGTATGTATGTGTGTGTGTGGGTGGGTGTTTGTATCCATGCGTATGTGCGCGTGTGTAATCATACTATAGTATATAGTGCGTATATATATAGTGCGATTACTTATATGGGTTTGTGTGTGTGGGTGTGTAGAGAGTGTGTGTGTGCGCGTGTGTGTGATAGAAATATATGTGCTACATAGTATCACAGGTAATAAACAATGAATAGATAATAAAAAGAATGACCATTTGTTATGACTATCGTCAGTGCATTAAAATAGAATAGCGCCGCACATTATCGCATTCATAAATAACGCACCATTGTACCAGACCTATAGCTGTACATTATACAGATAGAATTACATGTAAAGAAAGAAGTATAACAATGCTACAAGTAATGACTATCCGGGTATGCATACAAATACACGGGAATACATGTAAACCTGTATTGTCTTAATTCTAGAGTTTAGATACACCCTGAGTTCGGCGACCGGCTTATCTTCCGTTACCTCGTAGAACAATGGCAATTGTTCTCTTGTGCCCAGCTCTTTACAGTTTATTGTGCGGTATACTTTATTCTGTTTTAACTACAATGATATAGGTATTTACATTAATGTATGTATAAATTAAACTAGTAATTTAAGGATTTATTTATGATGATAATTAACAACTTTAAATATCTGATATTACAATATTACTATGTATATATATATATATCTAGATATATCCACAATAATATTATAGATCATGAATTATTATGTTAAATTAGTAATCGATATATGTGTATATATATTAGTATAAATATAGAATTATCCTATATATAATTCCCAGAGTGTAATGACTTCAGATTTCAAACATTCTATTCCTAACATTATAAACATAGTATGTAACATTTGTAACATATATACTATATTATATAATATACTTTATATTTATATTATATATATATATGTATAATATATATTATACATGTATATTGTATAGTACACTTCAGTATATTATAAGTATACTATACACTATACATGTATAATATATATAGTATATTGTATAATATAGTATATATGTTACAAATCATTCTTAATTACACATATATTTTATTTTCAACAGTATATACATATTACATCATTGTGCGATTTGTGATAAATCAAATTATTATTTAATATTACTCACATATTTAAAAAAAACCATTAAAATACCATTATATAAATCATTTAACATAAATATGTAAACACACACACACACACATATATATATATATATATATATATATATATATATATATATATATATGTGTGTGTGTATGTGTGTGTGTTTGTGTGTGTACAATGATGATAATGTGATTTATTGACACTTATGAAAGGTGTGTCCATCCCTCTGATATAATCAAAGAGAACAATATAAACAAACATACAATATAAAATAAGTCTTAATGTTTGTAGGGCCGTCATATAAATGGATTATGTAGAATAGGTGTATGAGTGAATGTAGCGAGAAGATGTAGGAGGGAACGATTATTTAAAGAGAATCGGTTAGAGATGAGGTGGTGGAATAATCAAACGATTAATGTAGAAAATAGTGCGTATATATAACAATAATGTGATTTAAGGGGGATAACTAATTGTTAGGAAGATGAAAGAGCAGGGAGGAGTAGTGTTCACTATAATAAAGGAGAAACGAATGTATTAGGATATTGGTAAGAGGGCGTTTGGTTCTTCCTTATGTGACGTATTTTGATGAGGTGGTACTTGGTTGATTACGATATATTAGATATGTGGGGGTTGGTGGGTAAGTTATTATCCGATGTAATACAATTTTTTAGATCAGGTTAGGTTAGATTGATAGGGATATCGTGAATGAGACAGGGGAGAACAGTGATAGTTTGATGGCATATTGAGGAGGGCAGATTTTGATAAGTTAAGAAGAATGTTTTTCGAGAGAAGCTAATATCTAATAGCTGAAGCACATTTACATACTTGGGAGTTATCGAGTATACCTATAGTAGACTGGAGGAATGAGATAAGAAAGAATATAGTTAAAATTCATCGGAATATATGTAGGGGCGCTGCAACAGGGGGGACGGGGGGATATGTCCCCCACTTTAAACTATTTGGGGACCTCCTATGTATTAGTCCCCCCCCACTTTTATCACAACATTTATTTTGATTGGTTGGTCCACCCTACATACAAAATCGTTCCAGTGCCCCTACATATATGTGACAATGGATACACGGGAATTGTTGGATAATACAATGCGTATATAGTGAGGATAGAAGAGGATGGAAGGATAAAAGATCCATGAGGTATACCCTAATGAATGAGATGATGTTGGGTAGAGAAATTGCAAATTGTCACGGAAGGTAATATATTTAACATATAGGAAGATAACCATTTGGTACGATTTCACCTAGAAATATAGTCTTATATATTGTTATTGTTATTGTTATTTTTATTAGGTGGAGTCCTTTCACCCCATCCAGGAACTTAGATGAAGTGTTCACTTATAACCATGTATGGCTCTAATGTCCCTTCGAAGCCACTCTCATTTTGAGGCATCCATGGTTTTAACGAGATTCGATCATTTATTTATACACAATTATATAATATCACTTCTAAATAGTATTTTAAGACCCATTTTATAAAATTAATTAATGTTCCGGATGAGGCTCGAACCCATGTCCTACTGCTTGTGTGTCTGATGCCTTAGCCAACTGAGCTACACAGACAGTTAAATATATATATATATATATATTATTACTATTATTATTAACTATTACAATTACTAATATAATAACTATGATTAGTTTTATGATTATGATTCATTGACATAATAACTATAGAAATCATCATGTTTATAATGATATTTATTATTTATCTTATTATTAATATTGCATTTTTGAAATTCTAATGAGAGACATAAAAAGGGAGTACCGAAATGTCATAAAAAAATCGCAATTTATTATTATTCATATCGTATTATGTATTTTTTTTAAATAAGTGCATTCATGAGAATTCGCAGATATTATCCTACATAATCATATAATTTCTTATTTATAAACGTATACGTGACAATATTTTAAAATTTGATATTAATTTTAAATTATAGTTTAGAATTTATAATTTTATTATTTATAATTTTATTAATAATTAAATAATGTATTAATTAATTATGTATTAAATGTATGCATTTCAGGTTTTCTAATTTTTATATATTTCTATAAATAAAAATTGTTATCACCATGTTAATGAATGATTAGAAAAATTATATTTTGACATCTTCACACATACACACACACGCACACACATATATATATATATATATATATATATATATATATAAGTGAACTAGAGGGGTTCGGCTTTTTTCGGTTATAGATTTGTTTATACAATAAGTTATTCATAAATATAAAATTAAATAAATATGTATTTATATATTTTCAAATTAAATAAATACATATATAGTTTACAAATGTAATATATTTTTATTATAGGGGCTGGTGTTGTCTGTTTATTGATTTTCATATACATATATATATATATATATACTATATATATTATATATATATATACTATATATATTATATATATAGTAGAATGGCTGTGATTTCCCAGTACATGTCGATTATTGAATATTCAATATATGTCTAAATGCCACCACCAAAATTAATCACGTATACAAGTATACTTGTTTTCGTATTCAGGCCGTATAACTGTGTTTTGTATACATATATACATATACATGTATATATATATGTAATTTATTTGCTGTTTATATTTAATATTTATTTATTTTCATTTTATTATGTTCTCATATCGTGTTATATTACATAATTTCGTGCAATATTTAAGGGTCTCGAAAGTCTATTTCAATGATTTAATGTACTATAATAATCATCATCATCATCATCATCATCATCGACACCATCATTATTATCAACATTATCATCATCATCAACACCATCATTATCACCATCATAATCATCATCATAAAAAACCGTATAAGTATGTATATAACGAAATAAGGGTAACCTTCATTGCCTGATTATTTATATTATATACGAGTTTGTATATATATATATATATATAATATACATACAATTTGTATTGCGATGTTAGATTATAGTTTAGAACTAACATTTGACGTGCATGCATATATACTATTTAGAAACAAATAAATACATATTTAATAAAATACTATTATAAATTACATTTTTGTAATAGATACGAACCTGTTCTTTACATACACATTTCTCCTCGGCCGAACAACTTTGTGAATTGAGCCCGGATACAGCGACACATATTAATAGTAAATACACCTTCAGCATGCCACTTTCTACGTAATATATTACATATATATTACTATGGTAACAGCTTCATTATGTAACTATTATATAACAATGTGCGTTTACTAATGAAACTATATATATATCGTTATAACACACAACAATTAGTGGTATATACTACTTTTACCATTGATATGTTATCATTGATTATTTAAGTTGATTATAATATTATAATAATATATGAATTATAAATTATAAATAATATATATATATATATATATAAACTAATTCATTAAATAATGATTATTAAATAACTCATATACATAATATATAATTATAATATATATATATATATATATATATATATATAAATATATATATATGACATACAAATATATTAGTAAATATAATAACCATATATGGCAATTATCTTGATTATCTTGTACTTCAACCCATATTTAGTTAGCCTGATTATTACCCAGATGTAAAAAGGGTAAATATTATGATAATTTATATATATATATATATTTATATAATATATATATATATATATATATATATATATATATATATATATATAATTATAATTGATATATTTGATAATTTATATATATATATATTTATATAATATATATATATATATATATAAATTATAATAATATTTACCATTTTTACATCTGGGTAATAATCAGGCTAACTACATCTGGGTTGAAGTAAAAGATAATCAAGATAATTGCTATATTTGTATCTTATTTATATATATATATATCATATTTTATTTATATATTAGTTATAATATAATGTGAGTATTATCATTGTATTATTATAACTGCGATACGAATACCTATATAGATATGGTGAATACGGTATACGGTAATGGTAGAGTAGAGCTTCAATAGAACAAACGTGTATGCAGTGCGGTATCCAGTGGTATTAGTCACGCTGGGCGTCTAGATGATGATGATGAGAAGGTGGCATTTCTTTAAGCGTCACGCATCACTGAGTACATTCTTTTCAACCTCGTAAATCTTAATCATGTTAAAAATAGAGCATCATTCAATGTAAACATTACCCACCCCACGTATAAATATATGATCAGATATTATTATTATTAATTGTAATGGTTACGTATACGTTTATGTAAAATTACACATATTTATATATATATATATAATGTATATTATATATATATATATATATATATAAATAAATATATATATATATATATATATATATATATATATATATAGCAGTAGGACACGGGTTCGAGTCTCGTCCGGATATAGAGCTTTCTCTCTAGCTCTATAGAGCATCCATATATGCGTCCGGACCATAAAAATGGATCTTAAAATAATATTTAGAAGTGATCTTATATAATTGTGTATACATAAATGATCGGCTCTCGTTAAAACCATGGATGCCTTAACATGAAAGACAAATTATTAGCTTCAAGATAATATATAACAGGCGGCTTACAATACGTTCCATAATATTACTTATAATCGGAAGTTGGGATATGGGTCTGTAATTTGTCAACACATTAGGATCGAGTGATGTTTTCTTCAGTATAGGTTTGATAATAGCATATATGCATATAAGAAGCATATAAGAAGCATATATGAAATATATTTCAAGGATTTATCCATGATGCCATCATCAAGTGATTTAGAAATCAAATCTAAGATTGAGTATTTGAGTGTATGAACCAGGTTTTTTGAAAACAACATCAAGGGAAGTGGATCTATTGGAGACATATAATTGGCTGTCATAATCAAGTTATGTATTTCAGTTATTGTGGGAGATGAAAAACTAGTAATTTTACAAGATATATATATATATATATATTTATATAGGTCGGTAAACCTATAGGTTGGGAAATATGATGGGCAGTCAGAAACGAAGGTGATAGTACTAGCATGTATTTAATGCAATCATAAATACATGAAAGTTTGTATGATAAGAATTTCACATATGAAGTATACATTAAAGAAGCAGTCAGAGCATTGTGTTTTTGTTTAATTGTACTTCCAAGGATACTATTAACAGTTTTACAAATATTTCTAGTGTTGTTGCCGCAAGCATTAAGTTTCTGTTCATAATAAGTACATTTCTGTGAGGTCAATTCTAACTTATATGCTTTCCTGATATATGAATATATAACATATATTCTATACCATATATACATATACCATGTATATATATATAGGCTAGCTATATAGGCAATGTGTATATTCAAATGTAAACATTATATTCCGAATATACCTTACTTATTTGCACCTATTATACATGAGGAAGAAGCTTCTCGAAACTTAAACTGATAAAGACATTTTTCTATAACATTATCTGACACAATAAATACTTTCAAGTCTGGAAACATTATATTTTGAAATGAATCTACTTTATGACATTTGTTACTGAATACATTAATATTCATGTTGTAGAGAGGAAATCGAGTACAACACATATTTAATTATACGTATATCATTTTTATTTTTAATTGATTAATTTATAACGTATATAATATTATATTGCAATAATTGTAACCCTTGGGAGTGGGCAAATTACCATTAAATTTCCATTAAAAACAAAATGTATATTTTTGTTATCTAAAAATAATTTATTTATCAGATCATGTAAAAACCTTATCTAAATTATTTATATTAATAATTATAAATTATGTTTTATAAGACCTACCATTAAAAACAAATATTCATTATAATACAATAACAATATTTCTCTAAACTTTGATAGTTATTTTCTAATACTTTGTTTGGTGAATATTACTTCTCAACTAATAAGGCAGGATCTGTTTTATTCTTTAATATAAATTAATATAATGTTCAGTATATTTAGATGATACACACATTCATTGATAATCCGTTTTTTTAAATTATATAGTTTAATAATTAAAATTCTATATCATGTTTCTATCATTATATTCAATTTGAAGAAATGTATACTTTTAAATTACTTTTATTTTAAAAATAATGTATTTTTTATATAAAATGGTGGTCGTATATAATGAATTATTATCTGATATCATATATATTATTATCATATATCTATGAACAAATTATGTAAAATACTTAATATCTTTAAAGTTGGAGATATTTAAAAAACAGTTATGTATTCATATATATTTACACGAATCGCGTGAAGGAGGTCCCCTTTAAGATGAATATAATATATAGGGGAAAGTAACCTAATACGGACACTTTAACAATAAATGGTCTTAACATTTTATAACTCATTATTTTTATTTAAAAATTACTATATATTAATATTATATGATTATAGATATTATTGTAATTTTAAAATATTATTTAATCTTTAAATTCCATAGATAACGGGGGTGTCCGTATTCGGTACCCATGTCCGAATACGGACACCCTGTGTTATAAAACGGACACCCTATATACCACTAGATAACTATATATTATTGATGAATCAATCAGACAAATTACAATTACGTTATTTATAATTAATTTTATGAAAATATATATTGTAATTTAATTAGTTAATATTTTATTTATTTATATTATTTTTTAATTAATAATACAATTCAAGTGTCTAAATAATAACATTTTTAGAATTAGGTTTATTGGTAGTATTAATATTATAACGCACGCGATTTTTATGAAAATCAGAATAGTTCATACGATGTGCGTTGATTGGTTATAGGGTTTCCGTATTAAGACATCTAGAGTGTCCGTATTAGGAACGTATGTGACATCTAGATATATGCTTATAACTTAATGAATATTTGATCAAAAATATAGAAATTAAAAATACAATTTTTAGAATGCTTTATTTTTTAATAATATAGTATTATATTTTATATCGATACATTTATATATTCTTGAAAATGTTTAAAGTTGACATATTTTTTCATAAATTTAAAAACTTAATAACAAAATCAGTTTATTGGATATATTAGAAATATTTTGAATAATTAAAAAATAAAAAATACTTTTTTAGACTATTATTTAGACTTTATAATTATGTATATTTTATTCATAAACATTTTTTTTTGTAGGATTTATGGTTTCTGAGATACCGAGAGTGTCCGTATTCTAGCACTGTCCGTATTCGGTTACTTTCCTATATATATATATATATATATAAATTGAATATCTATAGATATGTTAGTTATTATTAGAATTACCCTATATGGAAAACTGCATTGATAATGCCGTTATCAAAGAAAGATTATCGAGGAAGTTCTCTTATTACAGTTCAATACGATTAATCAGTCATGAAAGTAAGATTATTTGTTATATATTCTTTAACCGAATCCGTAAGCAGAACAAAAATTGGCATACAAATGAGCTGGATTCATAAAATGTATACGTATGGCATGAACAATGTTCTGCAGAACACATCTCTATTTACCGGATTAATGGAAAAACGTATCTAACATGATCGATAAAATATATTGCAACTTCGTCGACTTTAAAAGAATTCGATAGGGTATGAATCATACCGTGGCATGAGAGATAAAGGTTTACCATGAGAGTCTACGGAATAAGCTATATCTTATGTTATAACATGTATTGTTGAAATACTATTAAAACGATCACAGTTCAATACGTATGGATAACCATATGTACACACCCTCCCTGACATATGTCGGAGTAATACAGATTGCACTCTACCTAATCGAATAAATAATGTACGAAACTTTTGAAGATCAGTCAATGAAGATATCATTATGAGGTTTAAGTTATCCGTGTTGAGGTTTACGTGCAGACGACATTTATCTCAAACAATGACATAACTTAAAGCCCGATGGACTATCGAAAAGCGCTATAGGATATGGTAAATGTAGGGAAAGGGCCAACATTCTGATAATATTAGACTTGTTATTAATTAGGATTATTTAATAAGATTAAATCGTTATTAATTTATTGTAAATTCACACATATTTGATCATAGTTAATTTTTATAAAATTAATTGTATAAAATACAATGTATATAATAATTATTTATAAGCACACATTATATATATACATTATATTATATATAATATTAAATTATAATATATTCAAATTATTAGTAGGATATATTATAATTAATAATTAATATAGTTTATAATACAAATGTTCGTATAATATTTATATTATATATATATATATAATATAAATATTAGACATGCATTTTTAATATAGACTTATGAATGGAAATATTTTTGAAGTAAATATTCTTGAATTATATTGTACGATCGCGAAGATGATATTTCTGCGAGGACTCATACACGCTCGTATCCGGTCGGTTCGGGCGCTGCAACCGTTCCGTTCGGTTCGGGTGCTGACACAGTTCCGTACGGTTCGGGTGCTGACACCGTTCCTATCGGTTCGGGTGCTGATACAGTTCCGATCGGTTCGGACTTTCACACCGACGTAGCGTCACCCAGTAACAGTAGATACGTCAACTGATTTCCCTTGTCCCAAGTGTAGATCTTGCGATCGGTCGGGTTGTACGAGATCATGTTGTTACGTTCGTAGGGCGAGAAGAACGGCGTCCGGAAGTTGTCTAGAGGTCGATTCTCGTAGAGGTCGTAGGCGAAGTCAATGTAGGTCTCCGTCCTCGTCGTGTCCTTGATGAGGTAGACCACTCCGCATAGGATGAACCCATTACCGTATCGCTGGTGGTCAACCTTCAGTGACCATGTGTAGTCTATGGTTAGCGACCTGCTGTCTAGTTTACTCACCTGCAGGTGTGTGTACGTATGTATTCAATATATTTTATATATATATATATATATATATATATATATTGAATTGAATATAGTGTATTGAGTTCAGAATGAAAATACAATTTCTGTTCAAAGGAGAGTACCTGAGATTATCTAGTAATCTATACTCCCAGAGGGTACTCTCCAATTTATATTTATATTATTATAATAATAATTAACAAATTATAATTTGACTATGATGATTATTTATTTATTACAGGGACTTTATATTTACTATTTATTAAAACGACTATAAAATAATGAATTTATTAGTGTATTTAATGAATTGACAAGGAATCCCATAACATGATATAGAAATAACCTTGTTGACTAAACACGATGTTTTCTTCTGATTATTATAATAAATAATTGTTAAGTAAATTTAATTTTTAATTTTTTAAATGTTTAATTAACAACTTTCTCAATATATAGTAAACCCTTTTATGATAAATGTGGCTTAACAATCTAACATCGGTTATACATCTGTATAACAGTTTATACAGTATGCAAAAAAATATGATTAATATACAACGAGATACGGTACTGAACATTATATTTGATAGGAATAATTATAATATTTGTTATTTATAATAGACGAAAAATATCCAACATAAGGAAAGATCATAAGTTATGTTTATTAGTTTTCCAGTTTCTTATTTGATCGAAAAAGGTAATTAAATAATAATTTTTAATTAAATTAATATAAAATTCATCATAAGATTCAGTGATATTATTAGATTAAGGGCAACATCTAGATTGCATGTTATCCAAATAGTTGATTTGAGATTATTATTATCGTTGATGATCCTAAATATTGAAAATATTATGAGCTTTCACAAACCTCAAGGATCACATTACATATTATTGTTAGAACTAAAGAATAAATTATTATTAACTCTTGATAAGCAAGATACTCAAGGGACAGTTAAAAATGTCCAACTTATCTGATATAATTTCTACTATACTAAACCAAAAAATTGATTTAATTTGTTCGACTTATCGAATACTACAAGTTATCCAGATCCGGCGTATCGGAAGTTAACTGAATTATACTTAAATGATTAAATATAAATTAGTAAAACTAAGGGACATTTTTAAAACAAATGTGCATAAAGATTCATTTCAAAATGAAGGGTGAAGAACCCCCACTATATAGTAGATGTGTAAGTCTTCGTAAGTCTTCGTAAGTCTCTCTATAGAGATAATTATTACATATAAATACATATACAGTCGTACACTAATACTCATAATCTTAAACACTAAACAAATCTACACCCTATACCTCAGTGTAAGTGATACACACCTACACATATTGATATTAACACGTGCATATATATATATATATATATATATATATCAGTATCAGTATACAGTAATAGTATTCTTGACGATGACGTCGATGTCCTTACACACATACACAGACGAACACCGTATTTCGGATTCATATTACACGGATACTAAACTACTTGTTGCTAAATTAGTCACGCGGTAATTATCACCAATAAACAGCTAGCTCTCTCGTATACGATATATGACAAAAGTATGTCACCTATAGGATGTTATGTATACTATACAATTCCACTTACACATAAGTATGTATATACATTCACTGTTCAACTTGGTAGGAATGTGAAATTAGTTTGAAATAATGAAATTTAATATTAAAAATATGTTTACTATTGATTCACTATTAGATATATATATATATATATATATATATATATATATATATATATCTATATACGTATACAATAGTAGGATTGTGTTACTATGACTGTAATACCTTCATGTAAGTGGGTTCCAGCGCAGACGTGTACGAGACCCACAAGCCATTCTCGTCCAGAGCCAGATCGAAGAAGTTGTGTTCAGTGGTGTACAGGTAGTGTTGACTACCCTTGTACATTGCATTCTCCATTGTTAAACTTGCGGCTATGTCCCCTTTGATCAGGTCGTACTTCACTATCTGCGAGTAAACAATATTGTTATCACGAGGTATATTGTACATTGTATATCAATGTAACCACTATAATCAATTACTATTTATGCATATATAAGTAATAATTATTATAGTATACATAAGTGTACATAAGTGTACATAAGTTTACTTATAAAGGATACACTTATATCGATGATAAACTTTATAATTCCTATTTTAAAAATACATATTCATACTATTAAATATAATATATATATATATATATAATAAGTGGAATAAGATTCGATATTATACTAAATTCTACATATTAAATATTATGATATAATACAAAATTAGATTATTAAATATTCAACCAATTCTATAACTTAATTATGCTCACTTTAATACTTTAATTATGTTATTACACCGTGTTAATGTGACCACATTTCGATAATTATTTAATGTATCTGTAATATTTACGGATGTATTGTAAATGACTTGATAACTTAAAATAATAATTATCTATATAAATAATATATAATATTTAAATATTATATATAATTTATATTTGTTGCATCCTTAATTTTATATTAAAGTACACTTTGAAGTTAGTTTTCAAGTAGCTTACATAATGTAGGCCATATATGACCTACCACTATAGTGGTTGACATATGGCTTGACCTCTATAGTGGTTGAAATATGGCTTGACCACTTACTTAATTACTAAATCCATTATTTAATAACATATTACAACTCCTATACATATATAGTAGAGACACTGATTACTTATACTAAGGGTCACCTGACTATAGCCATCTCTGTGGTAATAGAGAAATCCTTGAAAGACCACGTGTCCGGTTCCAGAAAAGTGAAATTTCAGTTTGTGTGTCTTGTGAAGTCTCGAAGATTGAAAGTTATCCAGACTTGTGTATTCGTAAAGTTCATTTCCTTGAGATCATTTGGTGTCAATACGTTACATTATTAGTTACATTAATGTACAAATTTCATTAACTAATACATTATATTATTAATAATGAATATTTATATATTATTTATATCTATAAGTAATAGCTATAAGCTCTATAGTGGTTTACTGTAATTTATACTATAGTATAATAACTTAATTAACCACTACTGTAATATATTACTTATGTGAAAGGGATTTCACTTTATATGATATATATTATTGTTTAAAATAATTATATAGATCAACGTTTTATCGTAACCTTATAATGATATATCTAATGATTTATATTATATATGCTTATATATACTTTAATATATAAAAATATGATATCAAATGTAATTTAACTAAATCACATATTCTCATTAATTTGATTTATTAATTAAAAAATAATCTTTATTATAAATAATTATCGAATTTATAGAAATGTTATCTGTTACATAAATTGTATTAATGTTACATTCATTGTATTTGATATAGAGAAACATGAATATATTCATTGATTATATATATATATATATATATATATATATATATATATACCTATATAGGTATCATTACAGTTGTAATATTATGTATAATATGTTGTAACATTACATATAAATAAATTATAAAAATTATATTTAAAATATTCAATAATATACCATTACAAATACATACTCACACAACTATATTTATATATTATATATAATATATAATATATAATATATAATATATAATACATAATATATAATATATGATATATAATATATAATACATAATATATAATATATGATATATATTGGAAAACATATATAATATGTACTATGTATATTAAATATAATCGTTACATAACATACTTAATTACACTATTACGTGTAAAACCTCTGATATCGAGAGTGGCCCATATATGATGCTGAAGGTCAGCTAGAGGTGAAGCATCTCTACCCCACCAACCCCATAGCTGGCTTATGTAATGGATGAACAAAGGTCTTCCTATCATCTTCAACACACAATCTGTAAACAATACCAAACTTGCGCATTATATATATATATATATATATATATTATATGTTTATAACTATAAATAAATAAGATAGAGTGTACTCTATAGAGTAATATATTACTTATTATATAAGTACAATATATATATATATATATAATCTTATTGATAATTCAAGTTTATATATTTAACACACAAATAACAAAATTAGATATAACAATATAACATATACAAACATAACATATTACCTACACATCGATCAATAGATAAAAATAGTTACATTAGTTATCTTACGTGTACTTACAAGTTTTCCTCTCAAAAGTATGCTTCGGTTTATTGATGAACTCTAATTTACCTGTACAAGTATGTGTGCTGTACGTGTGATGTACGTATAATACATGGGGGGAGGGGAGGGGAACAGTGTATCGTATACGATATATAGTGTACTCGCTCCACTACTATAGTAACGAGATACATGCAATGTACTCACAGTATACAGGCAGCGTAGTGCTGGCAGTATATCAATATTTAATTTATTTGTCATACTTTAGGTTATATTTATAATATATTATGAACAAATTATTTTAGAAGTCTATAGAAAAATATATGACATATTTAATTGTGTTGATTAATTAAAAAATACCAATAGATGAATCTAAAACTTCTAGGAATGTACTTATTATTTGTAATGCCTAAATATATTATCTTAATACGTGATTAAAAAAATTAACTTTTTCAATAATTATAATATTTGTCAGAACGTACTTATTTGATACTTTTATGTAATTATATGTGTATCATATATGCATATGTATATGTGTGTATACGTGTGTGTATGTGTATGTTCATACATACACGTGTATGTGTGTATGTGTGTGTAGGTGTGCATACATATACATACTTACTGTGATGTTGATTAGAAACTAATGCTTGTGAATTGAATGTTCCTTCATGGTAAGCAGCAACCTCCACCGAATCTTTTGTAATCAGTTAATTCGTCAATTATTTATTAGGTTAATACATTTATATATTTATATATACATACATATATATTTTTATTAATAAGTTATTCAGTAAACCTAACTGATTAATTAGTAGTACTCTGTACTACAGAGTCTGTAGTAAAATTATCGTACATATTAAATTAAATGATATTTAATAATATCTATAGATACATTTATCTAGTATATATTATAATAGATAATTATCTATATATAGATAATCTATAGATAATATCTATTAGATATAAATAATATCAAGATATACTTTTCTATATTTATATTAGCTAATATTTAATCGGATACATTATTGATAAGTATAGTTAATATCTAAATGTCACCTATATGTGTACAGGTCACCAATGTAAACAAATAAGTTATTAATGAATGTTGATCTAACCACCCGAATTTCCCTTTTCTCCTTTTGATCCTTGAATCGCATCAACAATCGGACCTGTGCGTAATATAACTTATTAATATATTTACTTTTAATAATAAGAAATAACAAACTTACTAATATTAATATATATATATATAAACGGTGTTAATGTATGGAATAAATTACAAATTTAATATAAAATAGATAATAATATCAAAGTTTTTTCTAAGGATTGCTTCCCAAAATCTTTATTAATATTCCAATTTAAATAATATTAAAATATTGATTTTACAAATAATAAATG
Organism: Osedax fenrisi; assembly: GCA_964019155.1. Taxonomy (NCBI): domain Eukaryota; kingdom Metazoa; phylum Annelida; class Polychaeta; order Sabellida; family Siboglinidae; genus Osedax; species Osedax fenrisi. The sequence goes on along the minus strand of OZ025239.1, from coordinate 57,578,957 downwards.
CATATTTTTATTATATTATTACTATTTTATAAAATAATAAATTATAAGAGAAAATTTAAATAACAAATTATTAATATTATTTTATAATTATTATAATTATTTTAATTATAATAATTATAAAATAATTATAAATTAATTAATACTAAATTATTATGAAAAGATATAAACTGTGTATGTCATGCGTGGTATTTAATTGTATCTCGTTATTTAAAGTTACATCACAGTGTATCATGGTACCCCGTGGTATATCACGGTATTGCACTTTAATATACTTACATAATATACTTTAATATACTTTAATACTAATAATAATTACATTATTATAATTTATTAGAAATTTTTTCTTCTTTTCTAGTTAATAGAATACATATGAATAACATATTATATATTCTTATTTCATTCAAATGGCTTCGTACATAACTGATCTTTTATATTGTTGTTGCCCGGGTATTTATCGAGGTATCTCATGTTATATCGTGTTATCTCGTGGTATCGCGGTATATCGCAGATCATCATTATATATCATGTTAAATCTCCGTAAATAACGGCATATCACGGTAATGTTAATGTGTTATATATATATATATATATATATATATATATATATATATATATATATATATATATATATATTGTTAACATTATAACATAAATAAATATATAAATGTCATGTGTTTCTATTTACTCTATATATATAACTTTTATATATGGTATATATCACTTTTCACCTTTCACCTATCCCATGACTTCGGGCGCCATCATGGACTTCTCGCCATCTATTTCTACCACCTGTAAACCTTAAGGATTCGGAATCACTTAAGTTGATCCATTCTGCTGCGTTATGCTCCCACCGCTTACACTGACCACCACGCTCGTGACCACCTCTCACTGTACATTGTAGTATAGTTTTAGAAAGTCCTGTTGAACGTGTACCATTATAGACTTCTCTTCTCAACAGTAGAAAGTAATTCTTCGTATTGACCAATTTCCAGCTTTATTCTTCTCCTCACTTCCTCATTAGTAATATTGCCCCATGTAATTAATATTGACGAGTCTCCTGAAAGAGCTCATTTACATTCCTTGGATTATATTCTGTAGATCTGCTGTAAGGTCCAGTTTTCACATGCATAAAGAAATATGGATAAAACAAGTGAGCGCATTAGACGAATTTTTGGTTTTAACGCTATATTTTTGTCTTTCCATAATATTTTAAATTTCGTTAATATAGCTGTTGCATGTGCAATTCTGCTTATTATTCCAGGCATCGAACCTCCTTCGATTATTGTGGCACCTAGGTATATGAAGTTATGGACTTCCTCTATAGATGATTGTTCACTTCAATACTGGTGATCACTCTGACTGGATTGTTTTTCATTATCTTGGTTTTATCAACTTTAATTTCCATTCCATAGTAAATTGATATCTTCTCTCTCCACAAGTTGTCTCAGTTCCTCCTCACTGCCAGCAAGACCATCAATATCGTCTGCGAATCTAAGATTTGTTATTGATATATATCCTATACTTACAGTGTCAATATGACCATATATATGTTAAACAGAGTGGGAAATAACAAACATACTTGCCTTATTCCAACACTTGTATCGAACCAATAGCTCTATTTTTATATACTGCTCTAGTATAGCTCTTATATAATCCCTCTATAGAACGTAATATATAATTATCTATATTATAATTCTTCATAATAGCCCAGAGTGCTTCATGCCATACTCAGTCTAAAGCTTTCTTAAAACCAATGAATACTGTTGATGGAGTGTATTTCTCGCATAATATCCTCAAGTTAAAAATCTGTTCACTTGTACTTCTGCCCGCTAGAATACCTGTTTGTTCTTCGGATATAATAGCTTCTGCTTGAAGTCTTAATCTGTTTAAAATATCACTTAACAACACTTTACTTGGATGGCTTATGAGGCTTGTGGTGCGATAATTATTACATAGTTGCATGTTACCTTTATTTGGTATGGTAATGACAATATGGTATATATACCTATACTTGAATTTTATATTAGGATATTTAAAAATATAAATTATATAATCACATTCCAAGTGTAAAGTTTAAAGATATTCATTTAATTAGTATTCGTATAATTTTAACATATTATACCAAACTTATTATATGAAAATATTGCTGATTTATCTTTCGTATATATTTATTATTTCCTAAAAATAATTAATTTTATCCAATTAATTTACCCATTGATAGTGTTATATTTTATTGTTTAGATGTATGCCTATGTAATACTTAATTAAGTCACAAGCTGACACACGCTCTACTAAGTTACTTTAACTCATTCTTACTAGCCTAGCTGATTTAACACCATTTTAAATCTGTGAATGACTTTAAGTTTACAATAACAATAGGGGTATTTACAATATATTATAGCAATACCACTATAGTGATTCTACTTGCTTAGTTAATTGATTACAATATTGACTAGGTTATTAAGATTATTGAAGTTTAACATTTAGTCAAGTATTTAAATATTTAAATGTGTAAGTATTTAAGTTATCGTGTTTATATATTAATAGGAACATTACTTAATACATTCATGAGACGTCTCATGCATTAGTTATAGTACTATAACTAAAAATTACGTTAGTACATCATATATAAAAAATTATACAGTATTTGTTAAGCAAATTAATGTTCATAAATTTAAAACATAAATCAACATACTAAATCGAAAACGTAAATTAATATAATATTTCGAATATTTAAATACTAAATGTAATGCAATACCAATTACCATAGTTATATGTAAATGTAATAGATAACAAGTGAATATTGTGAATAATATAATAACCTTGCGGACCCCGTTGACCTGATTCTCCTATGTAAATAATAGAATAGTTGTCAACAATAATATATCTAGTTCAATTATATATCTTAATTCATTTTAAGTTGATATAATTCATATATTAAAAGAATGGTAGAATATTAAAAAATGGCCTAAATATTAAAAAATATAAATAAATGATTTTAGAAATATGATTGTTAATTACCTGGTTCTCCCTTATACCCGATAAAACCGATCAGACCTCGCTTACCCTTTGTTCCTAATTCTCCCTTATCTCCTTTCTCACCTTAAATTATATTTAAAAGTTTATAATTATTTTATTTTTATTATAATACAAATAAATATATTATATATATATATATATATAACACGACTAATATTGCCACTATAATTACCATTACTATAGTAATGGTAGTATACTACTACAACAATTATTTTTATTTTTCATATTATTAGAATATATTTTTATATTAAAACAAAGTTAATATTTTCTTTCCAAAGTTAATTAATCATTTTTATGATAAAGAAAATTGTATTAAATATAATGCGTATCATTTTATTTTGTCAAAAATATATATAATATGTATTACCATATTATACCCAAATAAATAATACAATAATTTATATGAAATAGGAAATATAAATATATAATTTAATCAAATCATTTTTATTAAAACATTTCGATACCATCATTAATGATCGTGAAATATTCACTAATTTACTTTTTTTGTAAATTTAAATGATAATTAGAATTTAACTTATTAACTTAATAATGATATATATATATGTTTATACTTACATGTACAATTACTTATTATTTGTGCAATATCTTGAACGACACCAGGATCTCCTTTAAGGCCCCTTCTTCCTTGTTTACCCCGCCGTCCTCTCTTTCCACGTGGTCCGACAGAATCTGATAGATTACAAGAGTTCATAGTAGGGTATAGACAAGAGTTCATAGTAGGGTATAGACAAGAGTTTATAGTAGGGTATAAACAAGAGGTCATAGTAGGGTATAGACAATAGGTCATATGTTATTATAGATAACTTGTTATTACTTGAATATTACACTTTTTATATTATATTCTCTCTTCATCATTATTATCTAAAATAACCCGTATTATTCGCTATACTTTTAAACTTACATTTTAGCTATATAATTGCAACCCTTTAAGGTACGGAGTAACCTTTACAGTTTACATGTAAAAGGGAAAACGAGGGTCTCTGAGATGACTACTACTTTTAAACAAATACATATAATCACATACTTTTGTTACCCATATTTAGCTAAATATCATATCTATAAAACGTAAAAGTCATATTAAGGCGTGTAAGTAAGTTATTATCTGTATATAAATAAATGTATAAATAACTACCTTTCTAGTAAAATCACAATAAATAACTTATAACTTATTAATCTTATACGCATACCATTCATCCATCAACAAAGTATAAAGTTTAAATCCATAACAAAGTAATACATTTACAAACTAAATTTAATATTTTCAAATTATTTTTCTATCATCATTTATTTACTAAATATGCAATTTAATATAATATATACCTATACATATATATATATAGTAATATACATACATGTATATACGAATGAATCTCATAAAATAATACATTACAAAGAGAGATATTTGTTAATAAATGTTTCTCATATACGCCGCGTGTACGACATCGGATATGTTACGTAATTAAGTGATGACGTCATCGTAAACCTTTATCGTTGTCGTCTTTACCTTTGATCACTACACACTTGGCACCCACGTCACCCTTTTCTCCGTCGGTACCCCTAGTACCGTTATCACCCGGCTCCCCTTTCACTCCGTTAACCCCAGACGAGCCCGGGGGACCTGGAGGACCTCTATTATCTGTTGTTACGTCATAGAGGTTACGTCATCTCGTTATGTAATATAGTAACGTCATATACAACACATTGTAATCTTCTATTTAATAATGATAGCACGTATAGTATGTCGATATATTCGGTTGTAGTAATGCTTGTCGGTAATAGAGTTATTAATCTGTTATTATAAATGCACGTGATTTATAAATAATTTATCTATAGATGTATATATTTTACTATAATGTTAACAGAATAAATATTCGTTTAAATTAGACAAGAAACTGACCCCTTTATGCAACATATTTGGAATATATATATATATGATATTATGCCCAATAATAAGATATACAGTGTACCTACATTATACCTACATTATATATGGTATACTTTTATAATCACATGACAAATAGTAAATACTAGTGTAAACCATACATTATGTATGATACATATATGGTATACCAATAGATTCTAAATAATAAAGTAATTATCATGATCAAGTAACTGAACACAAGTAATATTTAATATAAGTATATCTAGGGTAGGTATTAAATTATATGCAATATATATATATATATATATATATATATATATATGTGTGTGTGTGTGTGTGTGTGTGTGTGTGTGAGTGTTGAGCCGTATTTATACAAACCTGTTGAAGGTGTGCTGGCATCGCTGTCTGATAAAGTTTTGAAATGAACTGTAAGCATATGAATATAATAAATGTAGTGGATTATACGAGCACCATTCTAAATATGACTTATTATATAGATAATACATAACAATATTGAATATTTTCAGATATATATATATGTATTTCTAATATATATCTTGTAAGAATATATTAATAAATTAATATATTAAATAAAATGCACGTTATAATGGGTATTATATGTATAATTATATATATATATATATATATATATATATATATCATATGTAGTATATTATATATAGGAATTATATGTAGAATATTATATATCATATATTATATATTTAGTTTCTATTATTTTTATTTATTTCTTTTAATTGTTATCAGTTTTATATGGCATACTCTATTGAAGTTACATTATATTTAATATATATAAAGCGTATATACATATTATTACCAAAGATTTTGCGAAGATCCTTCGGAAAATCTTTGTTATTACTATACAAATGTTTAATTGTTTTTATATTTGATTAAAATGTATTTAACTAATTTTATAAAATGTATTATTTTCATATTTATATTTATCATTCATTTATTCATTCACAATATTTCCAAAAAAATGTACATATATGAAATTAATTAATATATATATATATAGAATATATATAAATATTATAAATGAATATGTATTAATTATTAATACTTATATATATATATTCTATATTATGTATATATATATATATATATATATATATATTCTATATTATGTATATATATATGTATAGACATTTCTAATACATTTTTATATAATCAATAGTTATCAGAATAATAATATTAATTATCATCTTCGTATTTAATAATCAATAGTTGTAATATTATATACGATCCATAATTGTTATATAACATTGTGATATTTAAAACTATACGCTTGAAGTATTATTACAAATGATGATTAAATGAGTAATATATCGATAATAAATACTTAACAATAGGTCATATGTGTGTAATGAGTACGTAATAATATACCCATAGATTATCATCGATATAAATAGGTGATACATAATGAATAATATACATATATTACTATACTACTATACTGTTATATTATGTAATTATTTGGTAATAAGTAGGTAATGAAAATGTCATAAATATGTAATAATGTTATTATATATACGCCAACGTAATATTCATAAAACATATAATTAATTTGTATAATATATTATTAATGTAATAAAATAAAATAATAGTTTCATTCATTTTATAATATATAATAATTTTAATTTATTCATTGAAAATAAAATTATAAATTTAAATTAATAAGATAGGAATTGAATAAATTATCAGATTCATAGAACTCTAAACATATTTGTCAAAAGTTAACAATTGTCATGTTGACTATTGTCATGTTAATATTATTTGTACATGTATATATATCATGGTAATATCATATTGTTATCATGTATACATTTATAAATATCACGAATGTATATAAATATATATATATATAATGTTAATTAGAATCCTAATTATCGTGACGTGATTATCATATAAATTATACAAGTATTAAAACCTTGTTTCTGCTTGTACCTTCTCTGGTATTTTTTATTCTGTACAACTGTGTAACAATAGACTCATTAGTGACTCATTATTGACTCATTAGTGAATGATTCATACACACACACACACACACTTACAACATTGTCATATATTATATTGAAAACAACCACTAAAAGATATACATTATTTACTTACATGTTTTTATAAATAAATTATAAATATATTATATCTACATCTGTATAACCATATCATAATATTTAATAAACCATTATATAATACATAATAATATGTTACTGTATTTGTGAGATCACTACAGCGTATAGTGTACAGTGCATACGCTCGTGAGATAGTGGGAGATTTTTGGACACATATTATGCACGAGTTATACACGAGTTATACACGAGTTATACATTAGTTATACAGGTAGTATAGCTTAGCTGTATCGTTAAGATCGATGTGGTTGATGTAGTAGGTATTATAGTATACCTATAGGTACTAACTAGCTAACTGAATATGGCGGTCAACAATTGATCCCCCCTCACCACAGAGCTAGAGAGATCTCTCTAGTTCTATGCCCCTCACACATCAATAATGTCATGTGACTTATGTAGATATGCAGGTCATGTGGTTCAATGGGCGTCAACTCCTAACTACATCATCGCTAATTTAATATATAAATTACTTTATTTTATATATTTAGCCTTATTATATATAAACCTTATTATTTTTAAGTTATTTTGTATATATATTTGTTATCCTGTGGTATGTAGCCCTTTGAAATATATTCCACTGATATACTATATTAAATATGTGAAGAACGAGTCTAGCCTATGTTTATCTTATTTGTTTCTCGTGATTCTCGATATCTTATCAAACTATTAATAACAATTAAAAAAAAAATATATACTTATTTGTTTTATATTTTGTTTGTGCCATATTGTTAATTATAACGTACATAGGTGTGCCAAGGTTGTGCTTCTTGTAGAATGCATAGTTGCACAGTTTAGACAGTTGGATGTCTGGTATTCATAACTGTTGAAAATTCCACTATTTATCTGCGTTTATATGTTTATAAATTTTAATTACATTTTAAATAAAATTGTATTATTTAATTTGTGCAATTTTCAAGGTATATAAGGGATAGGGAAAGTAAACTAATACAAACACTTTTAACAATAAATCATCTTAACATTTTATGATAACATAATTTTATTCAAAAATTAAAATATAATTTTATTATAATGGATATTATTGTGATTTTGAAATTGTATTTAATCTTTTTCAATAGATAACGGGGGATGTTCATATGCTGTATCCGTGCTCGAATTCTGACACCCTAGTAACAAAACGGTGGATATTCTCTATATTATTGATAAACTAATCCGATGATGGATTTACTATTTAGTTTGATATTTTTATATTTATATTAATATTTAAAAACTATGTTATAACATAATATATTATTTAAATTATATTTAATATTTTTTATTATAAAAGTATTCAAATAAACCAAATATATTCATATAATCATATGCATGCCAATATTATTAGAAGTAGTTTCATTTATGATACTAATATTATAATGCAAGAGATTTTTATGAAAATCAGAATAAATTACACGCTACGCGCTGATTGGTTATAGGGTGTCCGTATTAGGGATTTATATGACCTCTAGATATATACCTACTTTGATAGTATGAATACTATAACAATTGTTATTAACTATTATTAAATGACGTTTTCTTAAAAGAACAAAACTATAAATACAAATTTAATTATTTTGTTTTCTAATAGGATAATACATTTATAAAAATCAGAGATGTTAAATTATTAAATTCAGATCCAGAATAGCCAACAGTAATTTAAAATTATGAGGTTATACCTATATAGATGGTGTATCAACTTCAAGGATATGGGTTCGTTAGATCCAATACATTAGGGAACCTACTTGTGCCAATAATAAAAACACTATCAATACTTTCCTATCACTACAAGTTTATCCCTTTCCCCGATACGTACCACACCAACACTGATACAAAAACATCAGTCAAACCGTCATAATAAAATAAAATATAAAATAGATTTAACGTTAATATAAATATATTTTCCAGTATACCACTTTTATATTAATAATATTGTATTCTAAATACAATTCAAATAGATATAATACATTTTTTAAAACTCCTCATAATATCATTCATCATGTAATAAATAAAATACAAACGCGTACGCGTGTTTATATCATATATCTTATGTACATTATACGACAATGTACGTGTATGTATATGAGTATGTGCATGTGTGTGTGTATGTGTGTGTGTGTGTGAAATATGTATTATTATCATTATAAACTTATTACCTAATAGGTACACACGATTGTAAGTATACGTTACCTATCATCATTATTGATCACGTGGGAGAAACTGATGACCGTATCACGTGACTTGATTAATGAAGTATTACGTGTGTGATTACGTAATCTCACACACGTGTTACGTAGTCACGTGTATATTAAACTATATATTAATTATATCACCGTTGACTTCATTATACATATATAACGGACAAAACAACTGTCACGTTATATCATCATAATTGCAAACTATTTTATCGACTACAAAACTCCCCCTCTATTATATAATATCCTCAACATAATTAACCTTACTATCTCCATAACGCTCATATATATTACAAATGTTACCGTTATAGTAGTGAGATGTCACTCCATTTAGGTAGATTGTCTAGTGTCAGTATATACTTGAGTGCCGTCGGTATATATTTTGTTGTGTATATCATATCTGTTTAATATAAGAAGTATACATTGAGAAAACTAGAGGTGAAAGGACGTTACCTTGAGATATATCAACACTAGAGATTTGTATTCAGATGAGGATAATGGGTCACCATTAATGTAAACATATCTATTTGTTAGGAATCATATCATTGATGTGACATGGCTACGTTATGATTAACTTAATTATTAAATAATGTGATTAATATAAAATATGTATTAAATATATGATTAATATATAAAAATCATAATAAATATATATATATATACTTTTATTATATATTTTGACATATTTTAAGTATTTATTTCATTTGTGTTATATATTTGTCTCGTTTTAATATACATTTATATATTTATTATTTATACTTTTATTATTTATTATATTTTATTTTTTATTCTTGTAATTTTGTTACCACATTGTGTTGGAAATTACCTAGTCAAGCTCTGCTTTTGTGTTTTCCTGAGTTTTTTACAATCTATCTGATTCTGATAAATATATATTGTTATTTTATTTTATTTTGGTCTTTCATTTCATCCAGGAAATTAGATGAAGTTTTCACTTATAACCATATGGCTATAATGTACATTAGAAGCCGCTCTCATGTTAAGGCATCCTTGATTTTAACGAGATCATATCATTTATGTATACCCAATTATATAAGATCACTTCTAAATAATATTTTAAGACATATTTTAATGATCCGAAAGTGGAATGAACCCGCGTCTTACTGCTTGTGTGTATAATAGGCCGTTCACATCAACTCCGTTTTTACCTCCGATCCGATAATTAGCTCCGAAAAGTAGTTAGCTCCGGTAAATAGCTCCGAAAAATAGATAAAATAGCTCCGTTTTATGGGATGTTGAAGAATTATTTTAGCTCCGGTAAAAACTCAACATGTTGAGATTTTACCGGAGCTAAAAATTTACGGAGGTATTTTATATCAATTATAATGACACAATATAATAAAGAATTGCATTGTGGGATTTAAATTTTAAAATATTGTATTCAATTTTTATTTTATATTATATATAGTTAAATAATTTATAATTCTTTCGTAACTTTTGGATTCTATTTTAGATATAGACAAACATATAGACCTACTAAGGATAATAAACATCGTAATATGTAGATAGGTTTAGTAATTCGAAATATAAAAGACGTATAATAATCAAAATAAATGAGGCCGTAAATATATATTCACTTAATATTAATAAGAATAACATAATATATATACATAATGTTATTAATTAATCAAATTACTAAGCATGATACAACTTGAAAATATCATAATTTGTATGACCTAATTATATAGGTGTATATATTTAACTGCACGATATGCGTATTGCTTGGGTTATATATTTCAATTAAAATTATTAACTATGATCTATATTTAGATTTGAGTGACACATCATATGTGTCACTCAAATCTACATATAGATCATAGTTACTAATTTTAATTGAAATATATAACCGATTAAATGATGTGATATCATATATAATATTGTACATTATTAGAGATAAGATATATATCGATCAAATGTACTGCTGGCAATATAATTTGATAGAATTATATAGAATGATCAATTATATATTGTAAGATAGTATAAATATACATGATTAAATATAATGTATAAACACTGAATAATGATATCAGATTATAATAATGAAATATTATGTATAGAATATAATTATAAAATTAATGTTAAAATTAATGTGTAATTTAACCATTTAACGCCTTAGCAAACTGATCCACATAGGCAGTTTTAATTATATATATATATATATATATATATATGTATATATATGTGTGTATATATATATATATATATATATATATATATATATATATATATATATATATATATGTGTACATGTATTATCATTAACTATATTATACACGTGATATATCAGAATAACCTGGTGCTAAAGGACAATAACTTCTCGTTTTCATACAAAAATCTCTCAATGCTGAAGTCTGAAAATAACATTACATATCAATTATTAACAAATATATTATATATCCTTAAACAATACACATATATATATATATATATATATATATATATATATATATATATATTTGGTTATATTAAATATCAATACAATAATATGTTGTATACACTTAAGATTATATATGTTAACCCTCCAATATCTAACCCTTAATCTCTAATCTCATTCTTGGTAACTCCAAACAAAATGCTCGTACCAATATTGGTCCCAATCTGTGGAATGCATTCCCTCAATCTATTAGACATATTATTTTAGTAAAGATGTTATGACAGATACTCATACACTGATTACCCATGGAAACATATACTCTATATATTCTATCCCATACTTTCCGATAGCTATTCATTATTATGTGTAGTTAGGTAATGTTGTTGACTTTATTATTATTAACAGTTATCATTATTAAAACTGTTATCTATTCACTTTTGAGTGTTGATCAGCTGTACTGTCGATCTGTTAGGTGTATATATACTGTCATCATAATCATCATCATCATTATAAATATATCATTCTTTACAACATGAAATAATAAATCTGATTTATTATTATTTATATATATAAATAAACATAAACACACATTTATATATGATATAATATGTATACATACGTTTATAAACATATGTACTACACGCTACAACATATATGTTTAATACAATAAGTATATATATATATATATATATATATATATATGTTTGTTAAAATTAATATTCAGCATTAATTTTATATTTCAGAATATTATAGTTATAGATTTAAGAATAAATATAATACATATTATTGAATATTTATATATTTATATTTTGTATTTTATGAATTAACATCCAAGTGGAAAAGCTAAAGTAATCAATAAAATATAATCCATACGTTACCGAATATCTCTCCTTATAATATACTCTATATACTATGCAATGATAATTAAATTATGCACTGTAATTTATGTTTCTATTGAATTAGCGAATACTATTGTTCTTTAACTATTACGTAGTCATATAATAGCATGCATTTTATATAGTGCCGGTAGTAGTAGTAGTAGTAGTAGTAGTTGTAGTAGTAGTAGTAGTAGTAGTAGTAGTAGTAGTAGTAGTAGTAGTAGTAGTAGTAGTAGTAGTAGTAGTAGTAGTAGTAGTAGTAGTAGTAGTAGTAGTAGTAGTAGTAGTAGTAGTAGTAGTAGTAGTAGTAGTAGTAGTAGTAGTAGTAGTAGTAGTAGTAGTAGTAGTAGTAGTAGTAGTAGTAGTAGTAGTAGTAGTAGTAGTAGTAGTAGTAGTAGTAGTAGTAGTAGTAGTAGTAGTAGTAGTAGTAGTAGTAGTAGTAGTAGTAGTAGTAGTAGTAGTAGTAGTAGTAGTAGTAGTAGTAGTAGTAGTAGTAGTAGTAGTAGTAGTAGTAGTAGTAGTAGTAGTAGTAGTAGTAGTAGTAGTAGTAGTAGTAGTAGTAGTAGTAGTAGTAGTAGTAGTAGTAGTAGTAGTAGTAGTAGTAGTAGTAGTAGTAGTAGTAGTAGTAGTAGTAGTAGTAGTAGTAGTAGTAGTAGTAGTAGTAGTAGTAGTAGTAGTAGTAGTAGTAGTAGTAGTAGTAGTAGTAGTAGTAGTAGTAGTAGTAGTAGTAGTAGTAGTAGTAGTAGTAGTAGTAGTAGTAGTAGTAGTAGTAGTAGTAGTAGTAGTAGTAGTAGTAGTAGTAGTAGTAGTAGTAGTAGTAGTAGTAGTAGTAGTAGTAGTAGTAGTAGTAGTAGTAGTAGTAGTAGTAGTAGTAGTAGTAGTAGTAGTAGTAGTAGTAGTAGTAGTAGTAGTAGTAGTAGTAGTAGTAGTAGTAGTAGTAGTAGTAGTAGTAGTAGTAGTAGTAGTAGTAGTAGTAGTAGTAGTAGTAGTAGTAGTAGTAGTAGTAGTAGTAGTAGTAGTAGTAGTAGTAGTAGTAGTAGTAGTAGTAGTAGTAGTAGTAGTAGTAGTAGTAGTAGTAGTAGTAGTAGTAGTAGTAGTAGTAGTAGTAGTAGTAGTAGTAGTAGTAGTAGTAGTAGTAGTAGTAGTAGTAGTAGTAGTAGTAGTAGTAGTAGTAGTAGTAGTAGTAGTAGTAGTAGTAGTAGTAGTAGTAGTAGTAGTAGTAGTAGTAGTAGTAGTAGTAGTAGTAGTAGTAGTAGTAGTAGTAGTAGTAGTAGTAGTAGTAGTAGTAGTAGTAGTAGTAGTAGTAGTAGTAGTAGTAGTAGTAGTAGTAGTAGTAGTAGTAGTAGTAGTAGTAGTAGTAGTAGTAGTAGTAGTAGTAGTAGTAGTAGTAGTAGTAGTAGTAGTAGTAGTAGTAGTAGTAGTAGTAGTAGTAGTAGTAGTAGTAGTAGTAGTAGTAGTAGTAGTAGTAGTAGTAGTAGTAGTAGTAGTAGTAGTAGTAGTAGTAGTAGTAGTAGTAGTAGTAGTAGTAGTAGTAGTAGTAGTAGTAGTAGTAGTAGTAGTAGTAGTAGTAGTAGTAGTAGTAGTAGTAGTAGTAGTAGTAGTAGTAGTAGTAGTAGTAGTAGTAGTAGTAGTAGTAGTAGTAGTAGTAGTAGTAGTAGTAGTAGTAGTAGTAGTAGTAGTAGTAGTAGTAGTAGTAGTAGTAGTAGTAGTAGTAGTAGTAGTAGTAGTAGTAGTAGTAGTAGTAGTAGTAGTAGTAGTAGTAGTAGTAGTAGTAGTAGTAGTAGTAGTAGTAGTAGTAGTAGTAGTAGTAGTAGTAGTAGTAGTAGTAGTAGTAGTAGTAGTAGTAGTAGTAGTAGTAGTAGTAGTAGTAGTAGTAGTAGTAGTAGTAGTAGTAGTAGTAGTAGTAGTAGTAGTAGTAGTAGTAGTAGTAGTAGTAGTAGTAGTAGTAGTAGTAGTAGTAGTAGTAGTAGTAGTAGTAGTAGTAGTAGTAGTAGTAGTAGTAGTAGTAGTAGTAGTAGTAGTAGTAGTAGTAGTAGTAGTAGTAGTAGTAGTAGTAGTAGTAGTAGTAGTAGTAGTAGTAGTAGTAGTAGTAGTAGTAGTAGTAGTAGTAGTAGTAGTAGTAGTAGTAGTAGTAGTAGTAGTAGTAGTAGTAGTAGTAGTAGTAGTAGTAGTAGTAGTAGTAGTAGTAGTAGTAGTAGTAGTAGTAGTAGTAGTAGTAGTAGTAGTAGTAGTAGTAGTAGTAGTAGTAGTAGTAGTAGTAGTAGTAGTAGTAGTAGTAGTAGTAGTAGTAGTAGTAGTAGTAGTAGTAGTAGTAGTAGTAGTAGTAGTAGTAGTAGTAGTAGTAGTAGTAGTAGTAGTAGTAGTAGTAGTAGTAGTAGTAGTAGTAGTAGTAGTAGTAGTAGTAGTAGTAGTAGTAGTAGTAGTAGTAGTAGTAGTAGTAGTAGTAGTAGTAGTAGTAGTAGTAGTAGTAGTAGTAGTAGTAGTAGTAGTAGTAGTAGTAGTAGTAGTAGTAGTAGTAGTAGTAGTAGTAGTAGTAGTAGTAGTAGTAGTAGTAGTAGTAGTAGTAGTAGTAGTAGTAGTAGTAGTAGTAGTAGTAGTAGTAGTAGTAGTAGTAGTAGTAGTAGTAGTAGTAGTAGTAGTAGTAGTAGTAGTAGTAGTAGTAGTAGTAGTAGTAGTAGTAGTAGTAGTAGTAGTAGTAGTAGTAGTAGTAGTAGTAGTAGTAGTAGTAGTAGTAGTAGTAGTAGTAGTAGTAGTAGTAGTAGTAGTAGTAGTAGTAGTAGTAGTAGTAGTAGTAGTAGTAGTAGTAGTAGTAGTAGTAGTAGTAGTAGTAGTAGTAGTAGTAGTAGTAGTAGTAGTAGTAGTAGTAGTAGTAGTAGTAGTAGTAGTAGTAGTAGTAGTAGTAGTAGTTGTAGTAGTAGTAGTAGTAGTAGTAGTTAGTAGTAGTAGTAGTAGTAGTAGTATAGTAGTAGTAGTAGTAGTAGTAGTAGTAGTAGTAGTAGTAGTAGTAGTAGTAGTAGTAGTAGTAGTAGTAGTAGTAGTTAGTAGTAGTAGTAGTAGTAGTAGTAGTAGTAGTAGTAGTAGTAGTAGTAGTAGTAGTAGTAGTAGTAGTAGTAGTAGTAGTATAGTAGTAGTAGTAGTGTAGTAGTAGTAGTAGTAGTAGTAGTAGGTGTAGTAGTAGTACGTAGTAGTAGTAGTAGTAGTAGTAGTAGTAGTAGTAGTTAGTAGTAGTAGTAGTAGTAGTAGTAGTAGTAGTAGTAGTAGTAGTAGTAGTAGTAGTAGTAGTAGTAGTAGTAGTAGTAGTAGTTGTAGTAGTAGTAGTAGTAGTAGTAGTAGTAGTAGTAGTAGTAGTAGTAGTAGTAGTAGTAGTAGTAGTAGTAGTAGTAGTAGTAGTAGTAGTAGTAGTAGTAGTAGTAGTAGTAGTAGTAGTAGTAGTAGTAGTAGTAGTAGTAGTAGTAGTAGTAGTAGTAGTAGTAGTAGTAGTAGTAGTAGTAGTAGTAGTAGTAGTAGTATACTATAGTAACACATTATACTATAAACTATTACAACTACTATAACTATTACTACTACTACTATTACCACTACTATCACTAATATGTATATGTATCATAAGTACATACATGATTATAGTTAAATAAATATTTAATAGTTAACTATAATAATTATTATTTTTAAATTGTGTATTGCAATGAATAATATAAATAATGATTGAAAATAAAAACGCAAAATTAGTAGTTAAAATACTAATTGAAAAATCTGTATTTATATATATAAACTCTTGCTAACACCAATAACAATGCTACCACGTTCTATTGTTTAAGAGCTGTTGTTATGAGCAGATACGGATACTGGATTCAGTTATGAACATTGTTAGCGATTGAGATAACCATCATATAGAACCGTTTACTTATATCATTAATACTTTATTTAGTGTAGCTAATGTGATCGAATTGGAAACATAATCAATGAAAGAGATAGGTAGATTTGAAGTTTATCGGCTTTGAGATGATAAAGGATGCATAGGTGTTTGTTAAATATCAATTATCGTAGAAGAATATATATATGGGAAAGTATGAGTACCAAGAACTGTTTCCTGGTGGGTAGAATACGGCATGGGACTCCTATATGGGATAAAGAAGCAGATATTCAATTATTAACCATAATGCAAAATTTACGCTGATTCACGCGACCTAGCATGAATATCACCACGTATGCAGATAAGAATGTATACATATAGTAAGTAAAACAACATTTGAATGAAAAAGTTAAATAACTCATTAAATATACGTTGTACATTATGTATACATATATATTTTTTATTTACATTTATAGATATATGATTTATTATATATGGTTTATATTTATTACAATATATATATACTAGTATATGAGGTGTATTATCATAGTAAGCAATTAGTATTATATCCACAATATATGTATGTATTATAAGAGGTATTGTTATTATTAATTAGATAGAAACCTATTATTAAAGCTACGACCAGATGCTGCCGGTGTGGTATTAGTACCACTCACTCCGGCACACACGCACACACACACGAGGATATAGTCGGCGTCATTCCTTTGATCACATCTTCGCTATTTAACCATTAAAATCATAGTATATTACATAATTAAACATCATTATTAATGACGGAATCGCATCTATTATAATATAATAACTATTATAATAGAAATCTATAATTATAGATTAATTCAAAGTGCGTTATTTAATTAGAGTATATTTTTTTGTGAATCTAATTAAATTCTATTAACACATTTTTGTAATTGCGTATAATAATGCATAACCGGAGTTTAACGTTGTCGTGCGGTACATACGTAGTGTATTTAGCGACATAGTCACTATATGCATAGTCACTATATGTCGGTGATTTGTAGAGTTACGCGGATGTGCAATGCATTAGTGGTGTGTCCTATGATGTGTCCTATGATGTGTCCTAGGTATACGTTAGGACATGTATGTATGTGTATCGGGTGATACATGTATGTATTGTTATTGTTATTGTTGGTGGAGTCCTTTCATCCCATCCAGGAACTTAGATGAAGCTTTCACTTATAACCATATTATGGCCCTAATTTCCCTTCGAAGCCGCTCTCATGTTAAGGCTTCCATGGTTTTAACGAGAGATGATCATTTATGGATATACATTTATATAAGATCACTTCTAAATATTATTTTAAGACATATTTTAATGGTCCGGAGAGGGCTTAAACCCAAATCCTACTACTTATGTGTCTGATGCCTTAGTCAACTGAGCCACACAACCAGTTATACAGTATAGTATATATTAGTTATTGTTATTGTTATTGTTATTTTATTTGGTGGAGTCCTTTCATCCCATCCAGGAACTTAGATGAAGTTTTCACTTATAACCATATATGGCTCTAATGTCCCTTCGAAGCCGCTCTCATGTTAAGGCATCAATGGTTTTAACGAGAGCCGATCATTTATTTATACACAATTATATAAGATCACTTCTAAATAATATTTTAAGACCCATTTTATAAAATTAATTAATAGTCCGGACGAGGGTCGAACCCGTGTCCTACTGCTTGTGTGTCTGACGCCTTAGCCACTGAGCCACA
This sequence comes from Osedax fenrisi, assembly GCA_964019155.1. Lineage (NCBI taxonomy): Eukaryota > Metazoa > Annelida > Polychaeta > Sabellida > Siboglinidae > Osedax > Osedax fenrisi. The sequence continues at coordinate 57,560,811 of OZ025239.1, read as the reverse complement.
CAGGCAGTTAGTACATGTATGTATGTGCATCAGGTTACGTACATCATTTTTATGAATAGTGAAATATTAAATATGTGCTGGTGACTCTTTAGCTGGTTAGATGTATTGCTGTGGTCATATACGTACAGTGTACATCGTACATACATACACACATACATACACACACATACACACATACACACGTATATACGTACGACTATATTTCTAGAGTGACATAGTGTTGCTCTTATGCTAGTCCATGTCGGATAGTCGCCTGCATTATACATCTCTACACTGCTGTGCATTCGCTCATTACGTATAGGCAATCTATTAATAGATCATTAGTTAATTATAATTTGAATAAGTAGTATCACTTACCGATATCATATGTTTATATATACATATATTTATATATACATATATTTATATATATATAATATATATCTCATATGTTTATATATATACCTATAAATATATATATATATATATATATATATATATATATATATATATATATATATATATTATATGTATATATAAATATATGTATATCTAAACATATGAGATATATATATATATATATATATATCTATATACAGTTACATATTAAACCTATTTTTTTAATTTCTTAGTTTGTATGTCATATATCTAAATATACATATACAAGCATATGTGATATGTAACAAGCTATACTTGCTATCTATTTACCGTTTGTAACTTCTGGCATTTTGTTAGAAATATAACAAATAATATAAATAAAATATAACATTATTATTATAACATTATTATCCAAGAATTATGATAACTCACTAAAACTTTGAATATAAATTAAAATATGCTTAAATAGTTTGATTAATTTTCAATCTTTAAATTAATTCAACATTATTTTGTTTAAAACAAAATTGTTGACATATATATATATATATATATATATATATATATATTACGCAAAAATACTTTTATCCGACATCAACGTGATTCTCAACAGATGTGGATACATCAATAGTTCATTATATATGATATGGGGCATGGTTACGTTTTTAATTAATGCCTATTTTGTTATGAATATATCATTATAAATATTATTATTTATCTCATAAGCAAGTATACTTGCCATAGATTTTAAAACCTATAGGTTTTATAATAAAATATATTATATATATGGGTTTTTTGATGTTCGGTATATTTTTCTGATATTATTCTTAAATTGAAAATGTGTTCATTTGTGCTTTTTCCAGCTCTGAATTCCGCTTATTCTTCTGACATTAATTCTTCAGCAATCGGTTGCAATCTTCTCAGGATAAAATTTAGCATTATTTTACTCATGTGAGATATTAGACTTATTGTTCTATTGTTCTCGCAATTTTGGATGTTACCTTTCTTATAAAGACATATAATCAAGGATTGAGTCCAGGCTGAGGACCATCCCCCGGAATCCCGTATTTTTTTTGCATAGGTCTGTTATTACTGTAATCATATTTTCACCTCCCATTTCAGTAATTATCCTGCTATATTATCTATTCCCGGTGGTTCATTTGTGATTCAGCTTTTTGTGTGTATCGATACTTGCATATGTTCTTGATTGTAGAACTGGTTAATATATTAATAGTAATTAGTACACTGAGTTTATTAGTTCTACTATCTCCTCAGTACTAGTGAGTTCTTACAATTTTAGTTCACCAAGTTTGTCATCAATTTGTCTTTTAAACATTGTTTCGGTTGCATTATTAATTGTATTAAGCCGCGCTTACCCCAACACATGGGGAGCGATTTTTACTCCAATTTGTATAGTCAGATATCGTCATTTTAGAACATTTTACAATATATCGGGTACGTATAAAGCGGTACTTAATTTGAAGCCCCCGATACATGAGTATAAATAGTGGGGTAAAAGTTGGCTCGATATTTCGACATGAACTCTGCTAGGCTTATTCTCTGTATCCGGATTATTATTGTTCGTATACCACGTAAGTAGGATATTATGTAAACACATATGCTATTTGATATAATCATATTTCACTGTATATATATATATTAAAATTAATATACATATAATTTATATATATATAATTAATTACATAATTGTTAGGTGAGACTATAGTATATAATATATTACAAAATTATAAACTGCAAACGATATATGAAATGTGTTGATGATATGTGAGATATACTGACATTCCACTATAGTGGAATGTCAGTTCTCAGATGTCCGATGTGCGTAGCTGCCACTCAACATGGAACATCTGCCGTGTCATGTGGGCGATATTGCAATTAGTATTAAACAATACGTTATACTACCTACAATTAGGGTCGCTGGAATGATTTTATATGTAGGGGATGACCATCCAACAAAAATAAATGGTGTAGTAAAAGTTGGGGGGGGGTACCAATACATAGGAGGTACCCATAGATTTTAAAGTGGGGAAGGGGACTTACACCCCGTCCCCCCTGTAGCAGCGCCTCTACCTACAAATTGCACACGTTATACGTGACGACACCTATCGAAATGAACAATGCTTCTATTGAATAGGCAATAGTCACGTGATATAGCACGTGATCTACCACTGTAGTTGTGTTGTTTACCTGCACGTGTGTTGTACTACTCTAGAGGTCAGCTGACATTCAACCGAGGTCACACACTAATATTCGCGCGGTGAATCATAATCGCGGTGTTATAGACACGTTTGATAGAGATGTTTGAGAATACCCGCATCGGTGTGGCATCGGCGTTTAGTTGTAACAATCGTATTCGATCAGGGGGACCCGGACACGTTAGACTCGTGAACACACGAAGTGGTAGTCGTATACCGTTACTAATGGTGTGCTCGATTGTAATGTATGGTTTGTTTATGTGCGCCGTACCTTCATTATCAAACAATAGTGACGTAACTCTATCTAATAATAGACTGGTGTCACGAGGTCAGATACACGACCATTAGCGTCATTAATTATCAGTTATTATTACATCGAATATATATATATATATATATATATATATATATGTGTGTGTGTATATCTATAAGTATACCTATGGTATACTTATAGTATACCTATAATATACCTATATAGTATACATATAGTATACCTATATTATACCTATAATACACCTATAGTAAGTATACCTATAGAATACCTATAGTATACCTATAATATACATATAGTATACTTATACCTTACCTTACCTTATCATGTCGAGCTTGCTCGGCAGTTTTTGACTATCGTCCTCCAAACATCTTTATCTTCCATCGCCTTTTTTATTTCATTAAAATCACAGAGTGTATCATTCACCAGCTGATCGACGTAGGTCCTGCGGGGTCGACCTCTTTTTCTTTTACCATGAATAGGTTGCCATATTATAACATCCGATGCCAGTTCCAATTTGGATATCCAACAGTGACCAGAAAAATGCAATCTTTGCTGTCTTATCGACGTGCAAATGTCCGGTATATTTCCGTATATCTCTTTATTGTTTGGATGATCTTTCCAAGTTCTTTTTAGGATGACACGCAGCATTCGAGTATAATTTCCATTGAGTCTTTTTTCAAGCGATTTTGTTAGAGTCCAGCTAACAGAACCATATATTATAACAGACTCAACAGTTTCTCTGAAAAAAGTTTCTTTTCATATTATCAGGTATTCTAGATTTCCATATAGAGTTCATCTCATTTAAGGCTACCCAGCTTTTAGCTAATCTTATATTGATATATTTTTCTGTTGACTGGATGTAGCTCCCAATATATTTAAAATTAGAAACTTCTTTAATATTCTTACCGTTTAGGCTTTTTATATCATTTATTCCTTCATTTATACTGATGAATTTCGTCTTTCCAGTATATATAGATAGCCCAATTTCTTTTGCAGTCTTTTCAATTTTATGAAAAAGTATTATTGCTTCATTGGTTTTATCGGTTACTATAGCTAGATCATCCGCATAGTCCACATCTATTTATACTTACAGTATACCTATAGTATACCTATACAGTACATATATAGTATACCTATAGTATATCTATAGTATACCTATATATTATATATATATATATATATATATATATATATATATATATATATATATATATATATATATATATATATATAGTATACCTATAAGCATACATACTAAGAAATTTAATTATATTTATTTTGGAGTGTTAATATATATTATATATATAATATACATTTATTTGTTATATAGTTATAATTATATTTTATTATTGAATTTTGTAATTAAATATATACATTATACCTAACTGAAAAATATTAATGTATTATAAAATGAAATGTATCATACATTTTATTATATTTATACAACAAAAGCCATTATAGCCACTATAGTATATTATGATTTGTTAAAACAAAGTTACACATATATATACTATTTAAAATAAGTTAATAAATTAAATTTTATATATTCATTTATTTATTATATATATTTTTTAAATTATTAATAAAAATAATTAAAAAATATATATGTATATTATACTATAGTATAATTTATATTAGTTACCAGAATTATATAACTAATATATATATATATATATATATATATATATTAGTACAATATGTTATGTATAACATATAAGGTCTAGAAGATAGTCAAGTATCATCCACGCAATATGCGCCTATGTATATGATAAATAGAAATGTACATGTATGTTAGTTAACATAGACAACAATAATAAACCACAACAATCACATAGATAATTTTATTTTAATATATTTTAATGACAGTCATATCACTTTGTGATTTTGAATTACTCACATATATATATAGACACACTATCTTTATAAGTATACGGTACAACTCATATAATACATACTACTAGTATATAAACACAGCTGTGTTTATATATAAACCACATTTAATGATTGAATAACATACTATATCAACGCAACGCATTGTTTACGTATTGAGATATCGATTGCTGATGCACGTAAGATTATCTTACGTAACTTACACGTAGTCGTATTGATTACGTAATCATGTTTATTTATAAATAAATGATAGCAGTCAGTTCATCGATATATTGCGTAACTGACCACGTGGTAGGCACCGTGGTGTATACCGGTTTATTACGTAATACAATGCACGTGCATATTAATGATAGTATGTACTTATCATGCCCATATATGGGTATATGTGTAATTATGATACTTTGTTATCTATTCAATAAATAATTAATTAAAGATAACTCATATAGTTATACCAATACTTACCTCCCTGGTTCTCATTTAACAAACACTCTTTTTATCGCATACTATATATTGTGCATTACTCGATATGCTCTTCGAATTGCCCCTATAGTATACTATATTTCTGCTTCTCTAGTACAAATATATTCCCTTCCATCTCTTAGAAACTATGCATCTCATCTTCTATCTACCCATATTCTCCATCCCATAAAAATGAATACTCGGACACTGAGTTATATTGGTCCTAAGCTATGTGATTCACTCCCACCCTATATTAGATACATAAAATTGCATAAAACATTCATGAAATATATATATAACAATTTATCTCAGGAGGCAATCTGTAATTACATATAGTATTAATACTAATATTGTTTGTCATTATTATTTTATTTGTTAATCTATCACTTACTTGTACACTAATGATATATACATCATTACTCATTATATTCCCGACCATGCCATACACACTTACTTCATACACGACTACCCTCGAACTCTGACCATTACCCTGGAACTTTCCAGTAAGCCGAGGTGTTGATGTAACGTGCTTAACACCAATGCTTTGTTAAGAATTGAAAACTTATTTTTTAAATGATATTAACTATTAATTTATAAATATTGTATGGTTAATTAGATTATATATGTATTATATATTCATACAATATTCTAAAATCATGTATTAATTAAGAATTAAGTGAATTTAAAAAATGTAAAGTGTTCAACTCGTGACAAAGTACAGATGTTAAGCACGTTTAGTCAGTACGCTGATGTACTGCTTGTGACCATTTCACTAACAACCATACTTGATAATCATTAAAAACTCATCCAGCAACTCAAAATCCACACTAACACAACTTTATTAGACTAAGATCTATAGATCATTAAAATACTGACCAGCAAACTTGGTCTAATATTCAGAAAATTACTAATTACTCTCACCTATAGTAACTTTCTCACACTATGCCATTTCAATATCGACTACACATGAATAATGCTAAATCTAACTACTATAAGACTCATATTACTGATGCTATAAATAACGAAAACAATTTGAATACGATACATGATCACCTACTTGTACTAACTAATCATAACTAATTATACATATTACTTACTATTTAGACCCCTTCTCCCTGATGATATACTCTATAAAAACGTCGTTATACCACTATCTAGTATATATATATATATATATATATATATATATACGTTCATTACTAGTTTAAACATATGCTCTAAAGACCAAATGCTTCTCATTATAATAAAAAATATATCAAACAATAAAACAATGTTACTGTGATATTCACATATAATCTTGACATCTTACAAGCGACTGAAACCATCTCTGATATATTACAATATTCATAAAAAAACACAACTGAAAATAGAAATAATATACTTTTAAATTGCAGCCATATATCATTGCTATTCATTACTACTGGATAAACACTTGAAAGACTGACGATGTGTATAGAGAGTTAATGTACTGTATTGAATAATAACGATTAATAACGATTAATAGACAAAAGATAGCACGATTTCAGAAGGACAACGACACTAAAACTGCTGTCCTTTCATTTATTGATTACTTACTAATATCTACAGACCACAATCAATCCAGCTATGTGTTTTTCTTAAGCCTCTTTACCGCTTTCAATACACTAGAATTTAAGAGACTTATCATCAACTCTCCGAAAATAACATAGCTGATGCAGCCTTGACATCGTTCTCCAACTACATTCGTGAACGATACTACTCTGTGAAAATAAAAAAATAGTTATTTTCACCTCACAATTAGGTTCGAATTCCACAATCACGAATACTTTCCTCGGTGGTAAACATGTGCCCACTATATAACCTCATTAATACATGTCTTAACATATGTATACATGTACTATGTACGCTGCTAATATACCACTTTAAGTTAATTAACTTAAGTTAGCATTGCATAGGATCATTATACATTATTTCCTTGACTCAATTATTCACATAACTCTACTGACAAAAATCAATCTCACACTTAATACCATATATTTAGGTACCTACTTACCCAGAACTAAACTCCTCACTGAATCATGTATACTTTCTTGATTAAACTACTATTACATTACTATACATTAATTATTTTTATAAAATGGGTCTTAAAATATTATTTAGAAGTGATCTTATATAATTGTGTATACATAAATGATCGGCTCTCGTTAAAACCATAGATGCCTTAACATGAGAGCGGCTTCGAAGGGACATTAGAGATATATATGGTTATTAGTGAAAAACGTCATCTAAGTTCCTGGATGGGATGAAAGGAATCCACCAAAAAAAAAAAAAAAAAAAAAAAATAATATATATATATAGATAAATATATAGATAAATGATTTATTTAGATACACATATAACAAAGATAGTTCGCATTTTTGTTTTAGCAAAATAATAATACATAAATAAATAAACGATAAACTAATATAAGTAGAACAATATAGAATTGTTAGATTAATAAACGTGATACAAATAACATAATATAAAATAAAAATATAAGAATATTAAAAATTACCAATAATACTATCTTATATAATAAAAAATATATATATATATCAACTGACCTAGATAACATTCAACATAGATCAAGTATACTTATATTCAGACTTAAACCTACTAAATACATCACCTCTATATCGCAAGACAGACTACGACTAAACTAGCATACAGATTATAGACGTTCAGCCCTCCTTCTATTGTATAACATCCGTACCACTACTGAAGCTTGTTAACCCCAAGATATATTACTATGAAATTAGCCTTGCTAGCCGGAGAATAATATTATCAGTTTATAAACTATGTATACGTGTACGTACATTACATTTTGGAATTACATATATAATGGTTCTTGACATTTTAAAGTGAAGAATACCATAATTTTAAAGGTATTTGATGTTCAAATACCATTAGACAATATATACTGTTTTTAATGGTATTACACATTTTAAAGCTACCTCTTAGTACCATTACTTATTACAGTATGCGAGATCTGGGAAGAGTAATTTCACGACACAAGCTATTCAACTCTGGAATGGCCTGCCAACTACATTTTTTAAACGGCACACCAGTTATGATTTATTTAAATACATATTAATACTATTACATTAAACTATTCTCCCCTATTATTATCATAACTTGTCGATTCATTAGTTACGCCTATCAATATTATTATATTGATAACGCGTTATCAGCGCTGTTATCGTTATTATTTAAACATAATCACTAATAATACTTCCAATAGTATCTATTTATATATTAAAGGGTTTATAGATAGATATATTGATAGATAGATAGATTGATAAACTTTTATTTTACAAATACAATAAGAGTTGTGAATAATTGATGCTTTTATAGGCGATACAATAAAATAGGATTTCATGAAATAGTTATGTAGCCTACTTACTTTAAGTTAGGCCTACCTACCTACATACTTACCTACATACATACCTACATACCTACCTACCTACTTTGGAACTGAAACTATAAAATAACAAACGAAAATATAAATCGAAAGTTATTAAAAATATGATTAGTCATATATATATATATATATATATATATATAAATATATGTATATTTACAAGACCAAATATATCCGATTGCTAGCCGGACACATACCCATTGTATAATCAGTGTATAAATAAATACAATCAATCAATAAAGTATATGGATATAATATACATATAGATTATATGTAGGTATATATATATATATATATATATATATATATATATTATACGTATATATAGATTATATATATATATATATATATATTATACGTATATTATACCTATCGTATACGTATAGTATACGAAGAGTGTATTATACACGATGTATATGAAGTATAGGGAATAATCTTAAGGGTGTGTTTTTGGTCAAACACAGGTGGTGCGCATTTAGTAGAAACAAATATCGAGTGTTTTTCGTCAACCACTAGTGCAACTGCAACCACTAGTGCAATCACTAATACAAGTATGTGTGTATGGATATATTTGTATTTAAATAACATTAAATAACATGCATCAAACATTAAACATATATATATATATATATATATTTATATGTATATATTATTATAATAATATAATAATAATATAATATATAATATATATATATAATATATATTATATTATTATTATATTATATATATAATAATAATATATTTATATATATATATTATTATTATATATATACATATATGGTGTATACATACATACATACATACATACATACATGTATACATACATACATACACGCATACATACACGCTAACATACATAACTTCAATTTAATTTTTGATAAATAAATTCGCGCATATCTAAAAATAGCAATAACGTCACAATTGTGACGTATTTTATTATTTATTTCATGGGCGGAGCTTATTATGCGTGCGTTCAAAGCATAGAGCTAGAAAAAGTTCTCTCTGGATCTATGATCCACTAGTGTGGCGCAGATGGCAAGTGCTGTGGTAATAATAAATAGCACAAACAGACGTGTTTTGTAACAGTTGGATTTTTACATGCAGTGAATACGAATTTCTCGTACACCTGGGGTTTTTCCACCTGTGGTTTTTCCACATGTGGTTTTTCCACATGTGGTTGTTCCACCTGTGGTTGACCAAAAACACACCCTAAGTTGAATTTAAATAAATGTGATGTTTGAAATAATGTAATATGAAACCATGTGCATGATATATTCATATGTGTAGATGTAGTGTAATGTATTATTCCAATAAGATGATTTCACACATATAATACAGAATATTTATTCAAGCTTGAAATAAAATCATAGATTTGTATTTACAAATCTACATATCTGTGAATAAAATAATTGAATTTGTAATTGAAATGTACAATATGGCATGCCAGCAGCTATAGATTATCTATAGATAAGTATGCTTAGTTATAGATAAGCATTATCCTCATTATATATGAGTTATACTTATTATTAAATAGAAGAATCTTATGAATCTGTTAGAATCACCGTGTTTATGCTTAATCTATATTCACTTTATGTATTCGGCTCGGCAGAAGAAATTAAAGATACGAACATATATACACATTATAACTGTACTTGTATATGCCATGTTGATGTCAGGTTAATCCTATATAAAGGATTGCATAATCACCAGAAATGTGTGCCCGTGATATCCGTGTTTCGTTAATTTGGGATAATATCCGGGATTCTATATATAGCGTACAGAGGCGCTTTTTCGTATAATCAATGTACAAGTGGTCACTAGGCTCTATAGGAGATTGTCAAACTTGTATATTAATCTTAGGGCAAATCACTTTAGTTTCCATATCAATATCGATGTTGCAAATATAAAAGACACCAACCATATGGATAAATAATCATATTATAATTGTAAACGTAATTGTAACGTAGATTATTTAGGCACGTCAGATATACAGGAACATACATACATATACATATATTGCCGATAACATTATTCATATAACATTAAAATGATTAACATAGCCCTTTGTATGTTTATATATAAACGACATTTAATGATTGAATAACATACTATATCAACGCAACGCATTGTTTACGTATTGAGATATCGATTGCTGATGCACGTAAGATTATCTTACGTAACTTACACGTAGTCGTATTGATTACGTAATCATGTTTATTTATAAATAAATGATAGCAGTCAGTTCATCGATATATTGCGTACATGATCACGTGGTAGTGTATACCGGTTTATTACGTAATATAATGCACGTACATATTAATGATAGTATGTAAGACTACTGACCGGCATATGAACTTGTTTTATATATGTATGTGTGTATATATATATATATATATATAAATAGTTACAATATACCTAGTATTATTTCATTCTATTATGTTGATGATAAATATATATGTAATCAAACACTATAATAAATCATACATTATTTCTCGACATTATACTATAGTATAATAAATATAATATATATAATAATATATATATATTATTATCGATTCCAAAACTCATTATTGAGAATCAGTTTTTAAAAACGATTCCTAAACGAATTATTATTAATCGGTTCTTATAAACGATTCCTAAACTGATTATTGAGAATCGGTTTTTAAAAACAATTCATAAATTAATTATTGAGAAACGGTTTAAGTTATTGATGTAAGTATTACCTAAGTTATAGGTATATTATTTTTTTTATATATAAAGAATAAAATATTATACCTTTTAATTATTTTAATATATTGATTTAATTTGTATTTATTAAATTCATTATTAATTATTATTTTAATTTTATATTTAAGTTAATATACTGAATTTAATAAATAAATTAATATTTTAAAAACTAGAATTATTTAAGTAATCCTATGTATTTTTTATAAATTATCATAATATCATTCAAGTGACCTACAATTGAACTACAATTGTAATCATAATTATATTAATTGATAATCAAATTGGAAATCATGTTGAACTAATTGCTCAATATTGAATATATATCAATTGAATATTGATTAAATATTGTATTAAATATTAAAATATTATTATTTCAAATAAACAGATTCCTATAGCAATTTAATAATCGGTTTCACATAAACCGATTCCTAAACTTGAATTTAGGAATCGATTTAAAACCGATTATCAGTAAGACACCCAGGAAACCGTAAAAACGCAAATAGGAATCGGATTTTTTTTGTAATTACTATATCATTATATATGGTTACGTATATATACCTATAGGTATGTATCTAACTTATATTATAATTTATTATTTTAATTAATATGACATTTAAAATATATAGTATAAAATAAGATAGATTTTATAATATATTTACTTACTAAAAATTACTAAGATATAATATTTACAATATTAAAATATAAAGTTTAATACAATATGATCAATTAATAAAGAAAGAAATAATGAATTATGTATTACATTACCTAATTTGAATATAATTTATAGAGTTTATGTGATTATTAAAAATTATATAAAACATTTAAAATTACATAGCAACAACAGTATGATCATAATAAAACATCAGACTAAAATTCATAGTGTATACTATAGAATCTTATACTATATCATCTAATCTATATCATCTTATACTATAGTATATTATATATATATATATATATATATATATATATATATATATATCATCTTATACTATAGCATATTATATTATATAATCTTATACTATAGCATATTATACTATATTATCTAACCGATATTCTTGAATAGGACGACAGCCACACAAAATGTTCCCCACTCGAGTTCTCCGCTACATTATTGCTCATGGAAGAGCGTTTCATTCGATTTGCGGAGTTGTCGACGTCATCGGTTTGTTTATTAGTGGGCCAACGTTCAGTGGTGATGACTTCCGTTCGATCCGGTTGACTGCGATGGCCACCGGGTGCCGCCACCAGGTACCCGCGGCTCCCCCTGGTGGACAGTATAGAAGACGACACGTACATTAAGTAGGCTATGGTTAGCCATTGAAGCAGACACAGCGAATACAGCACTAGTAGGTGGCAGTTGTAGAAAGTGGCGGAACGCTGTTTTTTTAGGGGGTACATGTCGCACGACTGTAGCAGACCTGACTCTCTCTCACTCGATGTGTGCGCGCGTGTGTGTGTGCGGTCTCGTGTTTAGGTACACGTCACGTGACGTAACCGAGAGTCACGTGATTCGTTCGATCACGTGATCGAAAGTCACGTGGCGTGCGTGATCACGTGATGTAATCACGCCGCGCATGCGCTGGTATTATAATCATTCCTTGATATAATGTTGCCGATATTGTTAATGAAATGTGTACATTTTATTTAATATACGCGCTGTGTATCGATATAAATAATCAATAATACAATATATATATATATATATATATATATATATATATATATATACTATAATTATTATATATATACATATATACTATAATTATTATATATATATATATATATCCAGTTGTACATTTTCTAAATATAATATATTACGTATATGTGATACATATGTAATTATAAATGATTAAATTTATAAAAAACATATAAAATTAAATGCGCTCATATTAAAATTCACATATAGTAAACCCTCTTATAACATTTATATATAGTACACAATTGACATGGTATTTGTTAGTTTTAAACATATAGGTTAATACAATAATATGTTAATACCATCTGATATAATAAACTCTCGGATATAATAAACTCCCTTGTGTAAATGATAGGTTACCTACGTGTACGTGGTATTTGCACTTTTATCTGAGAGATTAAATATTTTCATATGTATACATATTATGTATTATATAGTAATATTTATTATATTGTATTTGTAAGTCACTGCATATAATATATATATATATATATATATATATATTATTATTTTAAATATAACATATGAATTATATATATAATATATATATATATATATATTATTCATTCTTGTTCTATCATTCATAGTGAATAGACGTGTATTTTCTATTCAATAATATTCTATTGTTAAACTTGCACTATAGAATTCTATAGATTCGTTTGCTGATGTAATCATAGTTAAATTTATCATAATATTATATAAATACTACATTGATATACTGGACATTCAATTTAAAATATCTTCAGCACCCACCGACCGGAGGACCTCCGTCTGGTCTATGCTCATTGGTAGTCTGTAAAGTCTACCATAATCAAAGTTTAGTAAACATTATGTCACCTAGAAAAAATACTAATAAAAGTAATAAAGGAAATGAAACCATAGATATGTTAATGGAAATAATTAATAATCAAAAAAATATAATTATTAATCAAAATAAAATAATTAATGATTTAAATGATAAATTTGATAGTAATAAAATACTTCTAGAGAATATAAATTCTAATATAAATAATCAATTTAAAATTAATAATAACAAAACTTTTGCTGATATCACAAAAAAAAATATTGAGCAAACAATAAAAAAAAATGTAACTAATACTATAAATAAAACTTTAATAACAAATAATAATAATATTGATAAAACCAAAACTATAATTTTATATAATTTAAAATCAATAGATGATAATTATATCAATAGATATAATGATGAAAAGAATAAAATAAATAAAATAATAAACATACTTGATATAGACAATATTAAAATAAATAAATTTCATAGAATTGGTAAATATATAGAAGGTCAACATTCAAGACCATTAAAACTCATTCTAGAAACTCAACTTCAGAAGGAGGAATTTATTAAAAATGCTTACAAATTAAAAAATACTGATTTAAACCATATAGGGATATCAATAGAATATTCATTTGAACAACTACAAGAAATAAAAGATCTAAAACAAGAGGCTAAAAATAAATCTTCCAGTGATACAAAATATAAAGTAATAACCCTATATAATAAATTTAAAATAATTTGTTGTGATAATTATGAATAACTCAATTTTATCATATTTACATTTTAATATACGTAGTCTTAATAAGAACTTTGATAAATTAAAATTTTTTATCAATAATCAAAAAATAAAACCAAATTGTATATGTCTTACTGAAACTTGGTTAAATGAAAGTAATAATAAAAATGTAGATATATATGGATATGAACTAATACAATTAAATAGAGAAAATAAAAATAAAAAACGTGGTGGTGGTGTCGCTATATATATTGACATATCACTAAACTATATCATTATGAATCAATTATCAATAAAAATTCAAGACTCAGTAGAAATACTGACTATAAAAATTTTAATAAAAAACAATCAACATTTACTATCAACTATATACAGAAGCCCATCATATAATGTAGATACATTCATTGATCTATTTTATAATACCTTTAATAATATAAATAACAAAATATTTATATTAGGTGACCTCAATATAAATATACTTTCTGACAATATATATACTAACAAATTTAAAGATAATCTAGAAATACTTGGTTTTAAATCTATTATTAAAAATTATACAAGAATCAATAAAAATAACAATAATACCTTAATCGACCTATTATTAACTAATGTAACTAATATTAAAACATCTGGTGTATTGGTAAGTGATATCACTGATCATTTCCCGATATATTTTCAATATTCTATAAAAAATCAATGTAAGTTAAAAAATACTATCAAAATATATAAAAGACAAACAAAAACAAAAAATATTAATAAATTAATGGAAATATTAAAAAATGAAAAATGGATAGATGTTTTATCAAACAATGACCCAAATGAATCTTATGCTAAATTTATTAATATATATGAAAACATTGTTGATCAATCAATGCCAATAATAGATAAAATTATTAAAATAAAAACTGAAAATAAGTGGATGACTGGTGATATTAAAAGAGATATACACACTAAAAATAATTTATATAAAATTTATATAAAAAATAGGAAAAATGATATACTGGTTAAATATAAACATATAAAAAATATCATTGCTAATAAAATAAAAATTGCTAAAAAAAATTTTTTTTCTAATGATATCAAAAATGCAAATACTTCAAAAAAAAAATGGAAAATAATTAATAATAGGTTAAATAGAAAAAATCACAATACATTACCAAATAATTTTATAAATACAAATAACAAAGTACTTAATAAGCCTTTAGATATAGCTAATGGATTTAATGAATACTTCATAAACACTATTGAACAATTGAATAGTCAATTCAATCAAGTAAATAATAATTCTGTTTTAGACAGTATAAAAACTAACAAAAATACAATATTCCTTACACCAGTTACAGATAAAGAAATAATTAATATAATTGCCCTAAAGGAACATAAACATTCATTAGATATAAATAAAATAAATATGTATATTTTAGATATATCAAAATCATATATAATTCAGCCATTAAAGCATATTTTCAATCTATCAATTAATAAAGGAATTTTTCCTGATAAAATGAAAATAGCTATCATAAAACCTATACATAAAAAAAAAAGTAAAAACAATTTTGAAAATTACAGACCCATATCACTATTACCTCAAATATCAAAAATACTTGAAAAATTAATATATAATAGATTAGAACATTTTATAAATAAACATAAATTAATATCAAATAATCAATACGGATATCAAAGAAATAAAAATACTATAGATGCAATAACTGAATTCTATACAAACATATTAAATAACAAAGAAAATAATAAAAAAACAAATACAATATTTTTAGACCTATCAAAAGCATTTGATATGTTAGACCATAATATTCTATTTAACAAATTAGAAATATATGGTATCAGAGGTCATGCCTTAAATTTAATTAAAAGCTACCTATTAACTAGAGGTCAAATAACTTCTATTGATAATAAGTTATCTGATATATTAATAAGTAATATAGGAGTTCCACAGGGTTCAGTTCTGGGACCATTGCTATTCATTATTTATATAAATGATATAACACTATTAACAGAAAATGATATAAATATAACCACTATTTTATTTGCTGATGATACATCAGTTAGTGTTTCAGCCAATAAAATAAGTGTTTTAATAAATGATACAAAAAAAATATTAGATAAATTAGAAATATGGTTTAAAAAAAATAAATTAATAGTA
This sequence comes from Osedax fenrisi, assembly GCA_964019155.1. Lineage (NCBI taxonomy): Eukaryota > Metazoa > Annelida > Polychaeta > Sabellida > Siboglinidae > Osedax > Osedax fenrisi. The sequence goes on along the minus strand of OZ025239.1, from coordinate 57,544,060 downwards.
AATACTGAAAAAACCAAAATAATAATTTTTTTTAAAACACGTGAATTTTCGAATTTTAATATTGACTACGCTATATACAATCAACAAATACAAATAATAGATAAATATAAATTTCTAGGTATTATAATAGATACTAAACTAAATTTTAAAACACATATATTATCAATAAAAAAAAAATCTTACAAATAACTTATATGATTAGAACATTTTCTAATGAATTACCACATCATATTCTTATGTTACTATATAATTCACTTTTTTTATCTAATCTTCATTATGGGATAGAAATATGGGGCAACAATTATAGTAATATAATAAAACCTCTATATAATATACAAAAAAAAATACTTAAAATAATATATCTTAAAAAAACTAATACAACCTATAATTCACAATATACAAATAAAGATATACAACCCCTACCCATATACACAAACACACTTACTATAAAGCAAATCACTGAATATAAAACATTATGTTACATGTATAAAAATAAAAATAGATTCAAAAATAACATTAATAAAAACAATAACTATAATCTAAGAAATAACAATGAATATGAAATAAAAAATAAAAAATTTACTTTAACAAATAATAGTTTATTAATAGTTGGAATTAAATTATGGAATAAACTAGATGAAAATATAAAAAAAAGTAAAAACATTAACATATTTAAAAGAAAAATAAAAAAAATACTTATTTCAGAGAATAATTAAAGATATAAGATGAAGAGAAAGAAGAGGATGGCAGCCTTTATAAAAGTCGATGACTTACTGGTAGCCTTTTGGAGAAATTTTTGTTTTTATTATAGCTATTATATTATTATTATTATGATTTGTTAATCAAACATATATGTAATACTCCAATAAATTTGTTTCATTCATTCATTTCATTCATTCATTCATTCATTCATTCATATATATATATATATATATATATATATATACATATATCATTATCTTAATGGTTGAAAAACTTGAAAAGCCATGCTTTTTCATTCACCACGGATTTATGCCAAATCTGATGTTATTAATATTATTATTATTATTATTATTATTATTATTATATATATATATATATATATATATATTTGTAAACTATAAATATACAGCATATACAGCATAAATATTGAATAGGCATTGCCCATAATTGAATCGGTAATGTATACAATTTAATTTACCGATTCATTTATTCCTCACTTATGCGTAATTGGTAAGTTTGCTGGGCATTCTTATTAGCTATAGGTGTAATGATGTTAAACCATGCATAGCGTAAGCAATGTCTGGTATAGTGGATTATAAGTCATCTAATAATTCATATATGTTGTTTATTTAGTAATTTCAAGTGAGTGTATATATCCACTCGCTTTGATTTCAACACATATTAATAGTAAGGTATTATGTCATTTCAGTTTAAATTCCTATATGTAAAGTTGTATAAATTACTAATTGAACAAAAAGTATTTCTCGATTAAAAAGCAGGAATAATTGATCATTCAATAATTAATCTTATCGTCATGTATCAATATTACAAATATCATATATGAATAGGTTTATAATTCAATCATAGATATATATATATATATATATATATATATATATATATATATATACATAGTCATTACTATAAGTAGCTATAGTAACTTATAGTAAACTTCATATATTGTAATTATATATTATAGTATGTTATATCGGTTATAGTAAAATTCTGTTATAGTAAAAGTCTGTTATAGATAAAGTCTGTTATAGTAAAAGTCAGTTATAGTAAAATTCAGTTATAGTAAACGTCTGTTATAGTAAAAGTATGTTATAGTAAAAGTTCGTTATAGTAAAAGTCGGTTATAGTAAAAGTCCGTTATAGGTAAATTCTGTTATAATAAATAGGTTGATATAATAAACCATATTTTTCTCGTAATTTAGAATTTTCATCACTTATAAGTATACTATATATAGTAAATAAATTGTATAAATGTCCAACTGTATTTAACAATATGTCGCTTATTATTAATACATATGTATGTAATATAATATATATTATTATTATACAACCTACATTGATAATTGGTTAACAGTCGAATATATTTATTCAATGATATTCATTAATGTGAAAATTATCTAAGCGTAACATTTTATTAGTCTATAGTTGTAATTCAAATATATCTATGCCATATATGATCTTACTATTACATATATATCTTATTTTTTAATTAATCTTATAAACCTAACAACTTTCAAAACATGTATAGCACCTTAATATAATTAACTTAAGTTTATGAACGTAGTAAGCCAAATAAATAAAGATAAATAAAGATAGATAGATACTATCAAATATATGCTTATATGCTTATATGCCTTTATGCTTATATCATTTATTCTCTCGAACAACCTTATTCTTAACTGCTCAAAAGTAGTTATTCTCAATATCCCATCAAAATATAACTATTTACCTCCTGTTATCATTAACGGTCACTCATTACTCCAATACCACCTGATTATTGACGATCAAATCATTACTTCATCTCACTATCCCCGTTAGACCGCATTATTGTTGTATATATACTTACTATTTTCTCGATTAATCGATTTGTCATTCCACTGCTGACATCCACAATTTGTTGCCATAAACTATTTCTAACAAATTCCCTTTAAAAAACCGTCTCTCTTAAATCTCATCGCAATCACTCATAAATGCATCTATTTCTCCATATTATATGATGCCTAATAATACTAATCTTCTTATGTTATAAAACCGCTAACTGTCCCCTATTATCATCCCTAAATATAAAAACGTGATGCAGGCTATGGCCTATAGATATATATATATATATATATATCATCCCATATGGGATATCCTCATAGAACTCCCGCCCTACTACCTATATATCTGTCCGTATATAGCCAACATGTATAAGTCACCACAACGCCTACATTTTAATATAACATTATAACGGCTATTCACTTATTATTAATTCTTCGTACATCTTTACTAGTCTTAAACATTGTTTATATTATTTATTTGTTATTTATCTATTTATTGTTCTCGTTCATTATTATCTATATTATATTGTTACGTATAACTATGATGAGTGTATACAGTACCTATATACTATACAGTGTATACTATACATAAGTAGAGAACATCAATAAATATTATATATCATCATTATATTCAACTTGTATTATATTCATCAATAGATGCTTAAAATAAATTGATAAACAATATTTAAAATTAAAAATAATTGTAGGCTATCATATAATTATATATGATATTATTAACATTTTATATAATTTTATAACTAGTAGTAATTATAATAAATTAATATAATACATTATTATTATAATATTTGTCATATGTTATATTCGAATATAGAACTAACACTTTATTATATAAATATAATAAAATAGAATTAATAATGTATTAACATTAGGTACATGGTTATCTTACATTTACATCGTAAAGTAAAAATATAAAGTATTTACAGCTCACGTTATATTTCTCCTTCATAGTATTATTTTTGAATTAAATATTTCATTTCATTTCTCGTGTGTACTAATTATGCTAACGTTCGAAATTATATCATTAATTGATTTAAGACTTCTTCTCTGGTTATTAATTATACATATAAATTAACATTATCTAAATCAACAAAATCTAACCTAGCCCCATCTAATGTCAAATGTACCTTCAATGACTACACTAACTCCTTTGAACTTCGTCATTTGACCAACTCCAAGATAGACTGGAATAAGAACCCAATTTATATATCAAATGACACATACAATACATGGTCTACATCCTACAATGCATATAGATTAAATACCAATTCACTGAATTCATCAATCAGTAATTCTCAGTCATCGCATCAATCTTCACAATGACATTCAACCACTCGACCTAATTATCTCAGAACAATCTCAATTCCTAGCACCTCAATAGATACCACACTATCAATTCCACCATTTATTCACAACACATCACAATCTCAGATTAATGCAGCTATCCTTAATGTTTCCTCCATACGCAATAAAGTTGATCACACACTTGACCTATTTAATGACCTTCATCTTGATCTTATTTGTCTCACAGAAACGTGGCTTAAGGATAATGATATTGCAATATCTGCATCCCTTAATATTAACAATCTAAGTTTTGCACAACTTAATAGACTCGGCCCCCATCTTGGTGGTGGTGTTGGCATCCTATATAAGACAAATATTAATCTAATAAACAGTACTGATCTCGCACTAGAAAACTCAGAATCATTTTCTTGTACATTTCACCCGGCTAATTCACGTCAATTCACCATCATAGTTATCTATCGTCCACCTCATAAGTCAATTCCTAAGTTTCTCCTTGAATTAGAACACCTCCTGACTACATCCACTGATCATACTATCATTCTCGGTGACCTAAACATCCCAATTAATCTTGACACTAATTATACCAGGCAATTCAATATATTAATAGACTCATTTAACTTTGTCCAACATATAACATCCCCAACTCACATAGCAGGCAATACACTTGACCTTATAATTTCCCATGCACATTCTAACCTCACCAATTCCCACTCAATAAAGAATCTATTTTCTGATCATCATTTAGTATTCTTCCATATTAGCTCACCAAGACCAACTCGACCCATTATAAATATTAAATATAGAAAATATAACAATATTGACACCAATACTTTCATCACTGAATTCTCTAAAAAATTTAATAACACACAATTTTCAAACTCAGTATCAAAATTAGAAACATCTCTATCAAGAACCCTTGACGAACTTGCCCCCATCAAATATAAATATATAACACAACGTCCAAATTGTAAATGGTTTAATTCTGAACTTTCATCATCAAAACGCAAATTACGACTATATGAAAATTATTGGAGAAAATCTAAATCTCTCAATAATTACAATATATTTATCAAACAACGTAGCCTATATAGAACCCTACTCAAGAAGTCTAAGAAATCATACTACAATAATCTATTAAAAGAAGCATCAACTAATTCTAAGAAACTTTTCTCCATTTCTAACCAGCTACTTGGTAGAATATCACTACGTGTTCTACCAAATGAACCCATAACAACGCTAATAGATACATTTGACCAATATTTCAATACTAAAGTCATGAATATAATTAAATCACTCCCTACACCACTCAATAAACCATATAATCTACCTCTATATTCCCTTTCCTCCTTCACATTACCATCAACTACTACCATTGAAAAACTCCTCAGTGCAGTAAATACATCTTCCGAACTAGATCCAATTCCTCATTCTATATTAAATAAGTACCACATTTATCTAGCATCTTATTACCAAGAAATAATAGAAAACTCACTTACCTCAGGCATTTTTCCAATCTACATGAAAACAGCATATGTTACACCCATCATAAAAAAAACCAAACCTTGACAAATCAATCCTCTCCAACTACCGACCAATCTCCAACTTATCAACGCTCTCCAAAACCCTAGAACGAGTTGTTGCTCGTCAATTAAATTCGTATCTCCATGAAAATCATATATTAATCCCATATCAGAGTGCCTATACCAAGCACAAAAGTACTGAAACTGCAATGATACATATCCTTAATCACATTCACCTATCTGCTGCATCACCACATGGTTCAGTGGTCATTCTCCTTGATTTATCAGCTGCCTTCGACACTCTTGACCATAATATCCTTATAAATCGACTAACTTCTATCGGAATCTCTGGTACTGCACTTGATTGGTTCATCTCATACCTAACTGATCGTTTTTACCAAATTAGTATAAACTCACTAATCTCTAAACCTCGTAAAGTTACTCATGGAGTACCTCAAGGATCGGTCCTTGGTCCACTCCTATTCAATATCTACCTACTTCCCTTATTTAGAATTATTGACAAATACCCCACTATAGACTATCACTCGTATGATGATGATATACAGTTACACTGTAGATTGATAGACCCTAACAACGACATAAATGTACTTAACAACTGCATTACTGATATACATAACTGGCTCACCAACAACTCATTATCACTAAACTGTCTTAAAACTGAATCAATGCATATTAAAACATCTACCACCATATTCATTCCACCACAAATTACCATTAACAATCTGAGTATTTCTTATGCTAATAAAATAAAAAATCTTGGTATATTAATCGACCCAACACTACAATTCAACATCCAGACTAAATCACTATCACAGTCAATTAACTACATACTACACAACTTACGAACAATAAGACCCTTCATTAATTTTAATACTGCAAAACTCCTCGCTACATCCCTCATTCTCCCCCGCCTCGATTACTGTAATTCATGTATCTATGCCTCCTCACAATCTATAATAAATAAACTCCAACGTCTTCAGAATTCAGCCATCAGATTCATATTCAACATAACTAAATATTCCAGACAACATATATCCCCTTTGAGAACCAAATTACATTGGCTGCCAATAAAATCCCGTATAATTTACAAAATTGCACTCACCATACATTTAGCTACACATCATAACACACCAGACTATCTTGCCAACTTACTAACTCCCAACACAACTATTTACGAACAAAGACACATAAACAAATTCAAATTAAAAACTCCAGTTCTATTACATTTAACATCTTCCCAACATAAATCTTTCTCCATCCATGCTCCAAAAATCTGGAATGATCTACCTCACCATATCCGATCAATTGACTCAACTGTAACATTCAAATCAAAGCTCAAAACATACCTTTTTGCCCAATAATATATTGAAAGCACGTCCGAAAACTTAAATAAAGAAGTTGATGGAAGTGCCTAAACCAATTAGGTAACAGGTAACAGGTAACATATTGGAATTTGTTAATAATTCTTATTTCTTATCAAATAAACTCGATAATGTGTTAAATAAAATAACCAATCAACCAATTGCAAACTATTATTGATATACTATTCGAAGTTACCCTATAGGGGAAAGATGGGTAATGTGGCCACTTTTAGATAATGTTGTATAACTTTATAATTATTATATCTAATACGATAATTTGATCAATATAGATACATCTTATGATAAACAAGAGGACTGCCGAATCAGTTTTTCATTTTAGCATATCTAATTGAAATGATTAAGGTGGCCACATTACCCTCCATGGAGGGTAAGATTGCCACCTAATGCGGGTAATGTGGCCAACTGAAAATGTTGAATTAATCCACTAGATGGCATTACTTTATATCAAGTTTAGTCCAATAATATCACATCAAGTAACATTTATAAAACACACGCAATTGTGATAAATTAATGCTTTTTATTTTAACTTTTTAAATTACTATATTCATTAATAGGCTATATCCTAGTATACCATTAAACTTAATTATTATGTTATTAATATGGAAAAAGTAATTTCAGTAATAATTGTATACATGTATATTATACATGTATATTGTATAATGTATATGCATATAAAATATATGCATATATTAATTAAATATATTACACCAAAATATATTATAATCATATCATATCAACATTAATACAAAGTATTTTTATAATTACATAATATGAGGTAAACAAAAGTGAAATGTAATATACAAATAAGCCAATAAACAAGTATAAATGAAATATATAAAGCACAGTTAAATTAAATACATAAAATAAAATTAAGTTTATTAAATTCTTTAGAAAATCGATATCAAAAGTAAAATGTATTATATAATGTATTAACATGAAATTGATTTATTTATTTTTAAATCTAGTTATATCTCATGATAAATATATTAGTATATAATACATATACATATATACAAATATAAATAAAACTTTATGTATAAATAAGTTTATACGCATATTTTTTATATACACACATATATATATATATATATATATATATATATATATATATATATATATATATATAGGTTGTCATATAATAATTGTTATTCATCACCCATGTATTTATATTTAAACATATATGTTGTAGTACGTAAAGTATTAAGTATATAGTATATACTATAGTATTAAGTGTGTATATATATATATATATATATATATATGTATTATATTATATATACGTAATACTATACTATATACTTAATACTTTACACGTATTACAATTACTTTACGCACTACTACAACTATATGTATATATATATATATATATATATATAAATATATATTTATACAACATATATGTATAAACGTATGTATATGTAAAGTTTTATACATATATATCATATATATATATATATATATATATATATTAAATAATATAATATATATATGTAATAAATAATATATATATTGTTCTTTATAATTGTGTTAATAGATAATTAAATATATTATATTAAATTTAAAAGTTTATACCATGATTATAATACGTATTGAAATATATTTGTATAGTTAGGATATTTTAGATGTTGATTCAATCAACGTTTTCATATAATGACGCACGCAATTTATCAATATATAAAAATATTGATTTCAGATCATATGATTGGCTTACATCATAGTGAAGTGGCCACATTACCCTCTAAAAGGTGGCCAACTTACCCGCTTCGAGGTATCACGCTATTTACACTATATAATAATGAATATTACTTACTAAAATAAATTGCTTACACACTTTATTAAAATTAAATAATTCTTTAACACCAAACATTAATTTTCAATTTATATTATATATTAGTGATTTAATAAATGTTTTACTAAACTTTTATTTCAATTTTTTAAAAAGTAAATAGATTTTTTTGTATTTTTTACATCATTTTTTTTTATTAATAGATACAAATTATTTTTACTTATTTGAACAATATTTACCAATGCGCATATTTCATGTATATATTTTTTTTTGATTGGACTTATAGTTTATGAGATACGCCAAGTGGCCACATTACCCGCATGGCCACGTTACCAATCTTTCCCCTAGGATATATACTAATGTAAACCATATAACTACAGTAACTACAATGACGTTTATATTCTACATATTAAATTAATGTATATTTTAATTTGAACAAATAGTTGTAATAATCTAATTTATCTAATGATATATATATATATATATATATATGTATCAAGGTTTGAAACATGAATAATATACATGCATATATATATTTATATTTATATAATGATTATTTTAGTAATATTGGATCGAAGTTATCTAATATAATTAAAAATAATTCTAAATATGATAGTTTTAAATATATAGATACACAAGTTAATTGAATCTTTTTTTTACAAGTACATGCGTTGATGAAGTTAATCGTGTTATTTCACATACTAAACATAAATACAGCACCGATTCAACGGAATTAAATATGCGCTAATTAAATTAATTAAAAATGAATTATCGCCTCTACTAACCATTATTTTTAACAGATGATGGAATATTTCCTGATGCTTTTAAAATAGCAAAAGTAATACCTCTTTATAAAGGAGAGGATAAATTAAGTGCGGAAAAGTATAGACCAATTTCACTATTGCCTCAATTATCTAAAATTCTAGAGAAATTGATTAAAGTAAGATTTACTAGCTATCTAAAAAATATAATATTATAAGTGATTCACAATATGGTTTTAGGGCTAACATGTCAACGTCTGATGCTTTAATTGGTACAATTGAATTTGTTACTGACGCTTTAGAAAAATGTACTAAATGTTTTACTGTTTCAATTGACCTCAAAAAGGCATTTGATACAATAGATCATTCGATACTTATTAAGAAATTACACTTATATGAAATTAGGGATACTGCATTAAATTTAATTAGTTACCTAAATAATCGCAAACAATATGTAAATATTCATGATGCAAATTCTACATTGCTCGATATTAATTGTGGTTTCCACAAGGATCGGTATTGGGACCACTATTATTTTTAATTTATATTAATGACATGAAAAATATTTCTAATAAGGTTAAGATAATATTGTTTGCTGACTATACAAATATTATTTTTAAAAGTGACAATACTATAGATCTTGAACATATTATGCAGGAATATATATATATATTATATGAATGGCCATGTATATACAAATTGTCTAAAAATATACAAAAATCGACAGTAATTATATTTAATATTAGAAATTCACTTTTATCTATTAGATTAAATATTACTATTAATAATATGCCTATAGAATGTATTAGTAACATCAAATTTTTAGGTTTATTTATCGATGATAAATTAAATTGGAAAATACATATTTACCATATATTAAGAAAATTATTAAAATCTATTGCCATATTAAATAAAAGCAAGTATAATTTAAACGAAAAAAGTTTAAATTTAGTTTATTATGCAATTTTTAAATGTCATTTTGAGTATTTCTCACATATATGAGGTAATACTTTCGAAAGTAATATTAAGCCAATATCAAAACTTCAAAATCGAGTAATTAGACTAATTTTCAAAGATATTAATAGTTCTATATTCTATAAATAAAATACATAATGAAATTTACTGATATTGTTAAATTATAAATTGTAATTGTTATGTTTAAAGTAAGTAAAAATACTCTTACTAATAACATAATAACATTTTTATTTCTGGCAGAAAACATACATTTATCAGGATGAGAACTGATAGAAAATCGTTTTGTATTTCAAATATTGGCCCAAAAGTATGTCATTATTATTATAATATGATAAATATTAAAACAAATATTATCACTTTTAAAAAAACGTCAAAAAATGTTATTCAGAGTTTTACTATTATTTTATATTGTTTTATTTATCATTTCTTATGTTATTGACTATTTTATATTTTTTTATATTTCTAATCCTATATTATATTTGTATGTGTATACTTTATATAGTTCTATATATTTATATTTATACTATTTTATATTATTATTTCTATCAATTACTATTTTATATGTTATTTAATAATGATGAAATTTGAATATGAAATTATGAGTAAAATGTATACATTAATGACATTATACTTTAATTACTTCAATACATCATATACTAAATATGGTTATTTAAATTTAATATTGTGCTTCAATACAATTTATCGATTTTAAATTTGGATTAACCCTTAATATGACAATTATTCTGTCTTGTATTCAATTGATGAGAGGGTTTGACTTAATGGATATAACTCGGCTTTTTTTAGTTTGCATGCATGCAATATCATGGTATTAACATTTAAAATATTGTATTATTGTGGCAAGTGTAGCTATAATTGTGGTGTATTGTTTATTAGGTCATGCTCATCTTATGTTGTTTCATACTTGAACAATTTATTATCTTACCCATCCATAGTTTTTGTTACAAATTTTAAATTTATTTATAAATATTATTTTTTTAAATTTTTTATTTTAAAGTTTTATAATACTTATATTTTAAAATAGTAATTACCATTACAATTTAAATACAATCTACATAGTTACTTTGTTTTTATTACTATACTCATCATTTTTTTTTCAACGGGTGATCACAAGCTTTTCTTCATTAACTATCCGTGTTCTTATACCAAATTCTAAATTATATATATATATATATATATATATATATTAATAATTTATTATCTATATATGATAAAGTATGAGTTAGGATTAGATTAAATTAATTATTGAATTTAATTAATATTTGTTATTCAAATTAAATTTACTTCTATTAATTTATAATTAGGTTTTATTTATAAGTCATATTTTATTAAGTATAAGAAACTATATACATTAATACATTTATTACTGTCAACACAATATTTGTACTAGCTTAGATATAATAGAGGGTAAAGTCTCCGATTACCGACCCCTATATGATTATTTGTAATAACTTATTCAATATTAAATATATTTATTTGAAATTTTGTAATTAGGGTAATATTATGGCAATGAATAATGTGACTATTTTAAATTTTGTATATAATTATATTTACAAGAATAAACAGGGGGGTCGGTAATCGGATACATGTACCTAATACCGACCCCCTTCTCCTATTACCGACCCCCTAAAATAAGCGTGATATAAATAATTGTAGTATTATAATATCCAATAAAAATAGTTCAAATAACATTCACGCCATTTATTTTGTATTGAATTTATGTTTTAATAGTAATATTATATTTAAATTTAAACTTTATAGTAATTATATTAAAATAGTGTATATTATTATTTAATATTTATTTATTAATCAGTATGTATATAATCAACTGGAATCATGAATCTTAAATCTATATCAATGATACACAAACAACTTACGACATATTTTAAAGTAAAATACGGATCTATTTTGATTTGATATTATATATCACATGGGGTCGGTATTAGGGTAATTTAGGGAGTCAGTAATAGGAAAATCATATGGGTTGTTATAATTAAGATATATTGGTTAATAGTTATTCAAATTAAATTAATTTTATAATAGTTATAAACATTTTATTGATATACAATATTATGCTCAGTATTCATTTTTCTTTTAAATAATAAAGTATTTACAATGATTTAAAAAAAGTTATTATTCAAATATTTAAAAAGTAAAAACAGAATATTAAATTTTATCAAATAACAATTGTAGGATTAAATATTTTTTAAAACAAAATGCTTATTCATATTTATCATTAAATTGCTAACAGTTCGTGTATATATTATTTTTTGATATCTCTTATAGTTACTGAGATACGAGAGGGGGTCGGTATTAGGAGGGGGTCGGTATTAGGAGGGGGTCGGTAATCGGGGACTTTCCCCTACTCATTTGTAAAGATTGGATTATTGCTAAATTCTACTTTCCAATTCAACTAAAAATAACTATACTTGATAAACAGATAAATTCTAACTCATTTTTAATAAATGACAATTGTATCGGATTTCTATGTCATATAGTTCCTACCTATGTGTGCATATATTGAATATTGAGAATAGTCAACCATATAAACAATATACCACCGAAGAGAATATATCAATTGAAACCTACTATAACACCAGTCTAGGCCTACTTATATTAAGTAGGGGAAAGTCCCCTATTACCGACCCCCTCTCGTATTTAAGTAACTATAAGAAATATCAAAAATTATGTATTCATAAAATATTAGTAATTTAATGATAAATATGAATAAGTATTTTGATTATAAAAATATTCAATCATACAATTGTTATTTAATAACATGTAATATTCTGGTTTTACTTTGTAAATATTTTAATAATAACTTTTAAATCATTGTAAATACATTATTAATTTTAAAAAAACGTAATGCTATGCAAATCGTAATGTATATTGTAAATCAATTAATTATTTATCAACATTTTTAAAATAATTTAATTTTAATAACTATTAACCAATATATCTTAATTATAGCAACCTATACGATTTTCCTATTACCGACCCCATATGATTTATAATATCCAATCAAAATAGATCCGTATTTTACTTTAAAATATGTCGCAAGTTGTTTGTGTATCATTGATATAGATTTAGGATTCATGATTCCAGTTGATTATATACATATATATGTATACTGATTAATAAATAAATATAAATAATAATATATACTATTTTAATATAATTACAATAAAATTTAAATTTAAATTTAAATTTAATATTACTATTAATATATAAATTTAATAATAAATAAATTACGTGCATGTTGTAATTAATTATATTTATGTAATCCTATAGGCATACATTATTACATAACAAATAATGACTGATAATAACAAAATCGAATAAAACAATAAATATGTTGCATATAAGTAATGTATATATTTCATAATGTTTAAAATTAAACAATATGGTACAGTTACGTGTTAGTGTATTGTTATGTTAGGCTAAGTACGTTCTACATTTGTTAGTATACTATTAAGTACTTAGGCCTACATACTTATCAAATATATGGATATATGTTTCGTTACGGATATATACTATAGTAGGAAAATGTATTACATATAGATGGGGCGTGGAATGTATCCGACATGTCCATAGTGTAATACGCTGGGAGGAGCCGATGTATGCAACACTAGACCGAGGATGAAACGCGATACCTTTATTGACTAACTTAAGGCTGGCATTAAGTTGCTAGATATGTTTGAGATAAGCAAAGTTATGAAGTTGAGAGATGAGTAGAATAAGAAAGCAGGCATGTTTTGATGAAAGTAAGTTAATGTAATAAATATTAAATACAACACACACCGAAATACACTTCTAATCCCAAATCAAATGCAAAAAATATAATTCACAATTTTCTTCAAACATATTACTAACCCATTTCTTGAATAAAAATATCATACACTATTAAACATAATCACTAATTAAAGTGTTGTCATTATATTAAATACGATAATAATGTAATTATTTTATTTTTAAATATTATTACTTTAATGTGTTTATTTGTAAATATGAAGATAAATTTAGATAATTAATGTATACTCATTTCTTAATTTTAATGAAATATATATTTATTTTAATAAATCAAAAGAGTAACTTTTTCTGAAGTAGCGTTGCTAACCACCATACATAAGAAATTACGAAAGTCTACATTGAATAGAAGTTCTATCTTATTAGTTTACATGTTAGTTCGCATCATCTATATACAAATAAAACTAACATCTAATCATATAATGTTTAAAAACATGTTAAATTAAACAATACATTTATTTCAATATTATAGATTGTAAATGTACATTTCGATAACACATTCACTAATCTAGGCTAAAGTTCATATAAAGATTCACATCGCAATATATACATATTATTCGAGTATTCGGGGCGAAATATGTTACTATTATATAATACATTATAATACACATATTGTAGATATGGCTAGATCTAGCATAGGCTAGACATATTAACCACTACATATATATAGGGATATCTAGTGGTAGACATGTTCATACATTACACATGCACTCTCCATAGAGAGTAAATCACCGGGTTAGGCAGTTACTATGGTAACGTTTCTATACTTATTTGTATTATATTGTACCTGTTATACTCCTGTTATGGGGTACCTGTTTGTATTATACTAGTAGTTAGTCAGGGCACGAATATGTTTCATACAATGTAGTCAGTGTTCATAATATATATATATATATATATATATATATATATATATATATTGTGAAACGTAAATGTGATTATTATTCTATCTAAAATCTATCATTATTAATTCTTAAACATATCAATATAGTTTTCCTGAAGAGATCGTACTTGAATATATAGATGAATGGATTGATGCAGCAATTCGTGAATATAAGGACGATGGTTGTATTGTGAAGCCAGCCATATATAGGAACCTGGAATGTAGGTGATCGTTAATTAGCATGGCTTCATTATATTTTATAATATACACAAAATAAAGTTAACATAATATATGTATATATATATATATATATATATATGTATATATATATATATATATATATATATATATATATATATATATATATATAATGGACATATGTCTCTAATATCCTTCGGATCTTCTCTCATGTTAATACATACATATGACCGAGAGCTAAGATCACTTCTAAATATGATGTTAACACATATACAGACAGGGTTAACCACGCCCCCTTGTCTACGTCTCTGATGCCTTAACGTGCTGATAGCCGATGTAATAATGTTTATTAGAATATATATAGTTAGTAATATTTATTAAATATAGTAATAATTATAATCATGTATACATATATATATATAATTAGTAGTGAATTTATATTACAAATGAGTAATTAATTAGAAGTATTTAATTAAATAGTATTAACTATATTAAGATATTAGATGTATTAATAGCGAAACGTTCGTACGTATTGTGTTAATTAGATTACATTACATGTATTACTAAATGTATAACTTCTTGTACCGGGTTGTAAATGCTTATAACTACTTATACTGGCGATATGAATGCATCTAACTTAAACTGAAGTTATATTTGGAGTATGCAATTAACATAAGATAACATAGATAACAGTGATAACGGAGATAACAAGATAACATTAATAATATTATTAATAGTGTTAACACTGATAACGGGGGTTAACCTTATAGCCTAGATTGTAGGCGAAGAACAGAAACTGATTAGGAGAGTTACAGATAACGCAGACTATGATAACAGTTAGTAGCGTTTTGTTGACGTTACGCAACATTCTAGATTTACTTCCGGATACTGTCACGAATCCTGTGCGGAGATCATTATTATATATATATATATATATGTGTATGTGTGTATTTGTGAGTATTATTAATATAAATATTTAAACGAATTTGATTAGAGTCAGATTATTTTTTTTTATTATTAAAATCTCTTTTTTATTAAATTGTGAAATGCAAAATATTGTTGCTAATCATAATTTGATTTTGATTTTTTCTAAAAACAATATTACATAGATAGTATCTATTAGACGGTATCTATAGATACCTATAGGATATATCTTATAATATACTTGTAGATACTATATAAATAATATATATATATATATATATATCCAGTAAGTTATATATTATAATATCTATATTAAGTATATCATAAATTATAAAGTATTATCAATTAAAATATAACCTATTCATATTTTAAATACTAGTAAAGGGAGACGATCAAAAGGACGAGTTGATGGTTAAAGGTTACTTTGAAATACGATTTAATAGTATATATATATATATATATATATATACAGTGAAAGCCGCTTACATCGACAGCCACGTACATCGATAATTCGGATACATCGACATTTCGAGATATTTTTGTTGGATTTACACCTATTTACATGTAAATTAATCCGCGTATATCGACAATCCACTTATATCGATAAATCGGAATTATCGACATATTTATAAGGTAATATTTGGAATTGAATCCACTTATATCGACAAATTTGATTATAAAACAAATTATTTACAAATTTTAATTTGTATGAAAGGCATTCCCATAGTATTCATTGCTATTCCCCTACTACTCAATAATGTCAGTATATCTATAAATAACTTGATCTTTAATATCTTACGTATTGACCAATTTTAATATTTATATACGCCTACAAATGTGTATTGTGATATAATTACGTATGTCTTATTTCATTTATTAAATTATTGTAACGATGCCAATTCATTTCTATTGTTGATAAAGCTACTGCTGTCAATAATATTTAAAATGGAAAAGAGAGAAATATTGTTGCAGAGGAACTGGGTGTTAGATTTTCAACTATTGTAGGATGGATGAAAGTTTTTATCATATACAAATATCAAAACATTAACATAAGTAAAAAGTAGGAAAGTAATAATGAACTATATAATCCGTAGTCATATATTATTGTGTCAGTAGTGTATAGTACCCTTAATTACTGGCGTCACTATTACGTACTAACACCTATAGATGTCATATAGTCATATATGACTCATTGTATAGGTATATATTTATATTAAATTTATATCTCAATATCATGTTATCCATTATAAGTAATACTATATATATAGTTAAATATATTGTATTATAGTACCATATGGTACGATAATACTATAAACTATTATATGATATATATATATATACATTGCATGATCAACTCTCTTTATCGAGTACAAGTGGGTGGTGCATTGCATCACCAGATGCAGGTATATGAGCTCAATTGTAATTAACAATTCTTAGAGTAGATTTTGGTCATAATATCAATAGTATCAAAGGTATTGGCGTAACTTGCTAACATGTCGCATAACGAATTGTTACGTCATTAGTTTCCATTAGGTTTTTTTATTTGTTCTATATCCTATATGTTATATTTAATAAAGTAATTCATTATTATACAATATGTCTAAATATCATCATATTATCTATTATACATCATTGTATTTCGAATATGTAAACTAATAGTATACTATAGTATGCATGTATATATACATACATGCAATAATTAAAAATAAGATATAACTATATAACAAAAACTATCAAAAACATAAATAATAAAATAGACAAATATTCTTATAAATATAAAGATAGTGAATACAAATAAGCCGATCAATTATCGCGATCCTACCCATCACTAACGATACTGTATACTATATAGGTTAAGTATAACCTACTTTATAGTTAAGTATAATATATACTATATAGTATACTATATTATATATTATATACTATACTATAATATACTATATACATTTAAGTAATACTTTTTAATATTTTTTTTGATTGAATTGCGATGGGTGTGTAAATAATTAGTTATTAAATATTAATAATATTAATATTATTTAATAAACATGTAATTTAACCTTTTTTGTTATTATATTATATGCATATATTATATTATTATATTGTTATTTTTATTTTATTTGGTGGAGTCCTTTCATCCCATCCAGGAACTTAGATGAAGTTTTCACTTATAACCATAAATGGCTCTAATGTCCCTTCGAAGCCGCTCATATACAATTAATTATAAATAAATTAATGCGTTATACATCATTAGGAATACGTCCCTATCGCTCATATCGACAATCCGCCTATATCGACATTTTTGGAGCTTACAAAACCATGTCGATGTAAGCGGCTTTCACTGTATATATATATATTGTATAGATATTTGTGGGTTATTTGGTTTAATTTGTTTAGTTTTGTCCTGTTTGGTTTGTTTGCTGCATTACATTCCAAAGTGAGACTATACTAATTTATTTAGCATTTAAAATTTAACTTTTAACCCTCAACTCGTCCTTTTTGATCGTAACCCCTAATAAATATGTATGATAAATTTATACTGTATACATTTAATAAATAATATGATATCATTGAAGGCTTAAATGTTTCGTAAGGATAAGGTTATTTCCCTGGTTTGAAATATACATGTTCATCTGTTATTAAAAATGGGTGGTAGGAACTGTTTTTATTTTTGACAATTCTAAATAATTTGTTTATAAATAATTGTTAAATCCTTAAATCAATGATAAATGACTATAATAATTAACGTTATTAGAAAATATGATAATTTTAAAATTTATTTATAAATTATTTAATAATTCATATTCAGTGATAACATTATTGTACCCCTAAATATGAATGACAATGATGAGCGAGACATTGGCATCTTGTATGAGTAACGTAACCTTCTGAATTCAGTGATTCTGCTTTACTTTCAGTGGAAGACACGTCTACCACGGGGGATCGCAGCCTCCTCATGATGGCTATGTAGACCGCGATGAATGTAGTTAGCGGCAACAGGTATTGCACGACGAACAGTGTAGTGCCTAAAGGCATGAACGTGTGGGCAACATGGTGCATTAGTGCTTATATTGCATATATTTCCCTTCATATATATTCTTACATATATGTGTATATATATTAAGGATTATTTAAATTTGAATTTAAATTATTTTATTAATATATTATAATTAATAGAATTAATTCTCAAATTTGTTACCAACGTTAAATATGTTTTTCAAACTTCAAATAAACATAAATATAGCTAAATGTATTCTTATATATTATTCTTTATTTATCATGTATACATGTATATATATATATATATATATATATATTCTAATATATCCATTATGTATATACATTTTATTATTTTTTTATTTCATTGGGCACATTTTTTATTTGTAACTATTTTATTTAAAATTGCGTTTCTCGGTTTAATTAATTATATATAATTATATTTGTCTATATCGCTGTGTATGTATTTGTATTTGTATTCGTATATATATATATATATATATATATAATATATATATTATATATATATATATATATCTAAATGTAGTCTATCTCTTATTAATTTAAGAAGTTATCATACTTTTAGTAATACATATGTCCTTCACTATGTAAATATTCACATGTAACATCGGCAATTAAAGATTAAAGCTTAAAGTTTCTTAAGAAATGTATTATTATTATATATTCTTAAATATTGTCTATTTTTATATAAATTATAATTATTATTAAAAACAATAATGATGGTATTACGAAGCTTATACATGACTATAATCATTATTTAAATAGAATAGATGTATTTCCTTTTTATGTAGAACAACAACTTTAACAATTAAAATACAAATATAAATATAAAATATAAAAAAATATCTGTAGATATTGAATAATTAAATAAATAAGATAAAATATGACTAATTTTACAGTATATATGCTTATACATATATGTTAATGATTTGATTAGTTGTGTGTGATGTATATTTTAGATGTTTATATCCTTCTTGAGGACAACATATATTGTGTAAAGTATTTAATTTATTATAAAAATCACGTACGCACGTTATAATATTAATACCAACAATTTATGAATACGTGTCATACCTATTATTATTTAGATACTTCAACTATCAATTAATAAAATAATAAAAATTAATATAATAATATTTAATTACTAATTAAATTATATTAAATTATTCATAACATTAATTATAAGTAATTTTAATTTATCTGATTGGTTAATCAATAATATATAGTATATTCATGGGATATAGGGTGTCCGTATTATAAAAAGGGTGTCCATATTCGAATATGGGTACCGAATATGGACACCCCCGTTATCTATTGAATAAAAAGAATAAATAAAATTTTAAAATCACAATAATATCTATAATAATATAATATATATATATTGTATTTTTTAAATTAAAATATTAAGACCATTTATTATTTAAGTGTCCGTATTAGGTTACTTTCCCCTAGTTATTTTTTAAAGTTAATCAATCTTTGATCAAATGACCTATTATACTATAAATAGGATTACTATAGGAAGGACTTATTATTTTCAAATTATCAACAACAAAAACCAAATGATCAAGCAAATATGAAATGGTAAATATTTAATTTTAAGCATGTATATTATTAAATCTTTAATTATTTAAAAATTTAAATAATTGTGAATGAACATCAAAACACTACCACCACGTTGACTTTCACTAGTGTTAGTAATAGCAGTAAAATTATGAATATTATATTTATGTTTATTAACATTATTAAGCCAATATTCTGTTATAATAATAAAAATTATAAAGTTTTAAAAATTATAAATAATCAGTTATACTTATATATGTATATAAATGATAGTGTTTCGGTATTAAATGTATAAGTTAAAATAAATGTAGGGTCAACTTCAACATTTATTAAATTTAAATTTTCATAATATTTTCATTCACTATAAATGATAGTGTTTCGGTATTAAATGTATAAGTTAAAATAAATGTAGGGTCAACTTCAACATTTATTAAATTTAAATTTTCATAATATTTTCATTCACTAAATGTTATTTGTGTGTAGATATATATATATATATAGGAAATACATACATCAATCTGTAATATCATTAGCAACCTGTGATCTTCTGCCAGTAATCACTGGAATATTTTGCCATCTGAGCACATTTATTATCTTTAACTTCTATCGTCAGTGAGTTGATAAGTGTGTGTAAACAGAAGCCGACTAGCCACGCCCCTGCGGCTAAACTCGTAGACCTACATCTACCGCATCCTGCAGGGTGTAGTAAGAAGGCATGCGTGTGTGTATGCGTGTGTGTATGCGTGTGGGTGTGTAAATAACCAATTCGTGTAATGAGATATCCATTGTAATATTATTTATAATGTTAACAAATAATATAAATTGATCATTTGAAACATATGTCTGATATACGTATTTATACACGTACTCTAAATAGAATGATTTTCCATTCACGTATATTATTTCCATTTATATAATATATTATACCATACTATACTATACTATATTATATATATAGGTACAACAATATACTATACTATATATGAATATGAATCAGATAGAGTGTAAACACTCAGGAAAACACACAAGCAAAGCTTGACTAGGTATTTTCCCACTCAACTTGATAACAGAATTACAAGAATAACAATAAATAAAAAAATATAAGAAAATTATAAAATGACAATTATAAAATGATAATAACTTATTTTAAAATTTCAATTTTGTATATAATTATAAATATAATTTTGTATATATATACTATTGTATATATTATTAAAGTTATTTGATTTGTAAATGTGATTCGTGTAAATGAAAATCGTGCTGAATAAATAAGTAAGTATATACTTGAACATTGTTATCAAGGAGAGGTCATCATTTTCAGTTAAATACAAAATAAAATATAATAAACAATAAAAGTATATATAAATAAAATATATATATGTATATTAAAAGAAGAAAAATATATAACACAAATGAAATAAATGAATAAAATATGTAAAAATATAAAAATGAAAAAGAGAAAAAGATAAAGAAACTAAACACAATAAAAAATATAAAAATGTAACTAATACGAAGAGGTAATAAATAATTTTATATTTTTTTTTAAAGTTTTTTTATTCATTAATTTGTGAAAAGAAGCTGGTAATGCATTCCATATCTCAGGAGCTTTGTTAGTGAGGCAAAACGATTTTCTATGTCTTCTAATTTTGGGTAAAACCAATTTTTTAGATAAAGGCTTATAAATATTTGAATTTTGTGTAAAAAGATATTGTAAAATTATAGGCAAAGATTTATTCATATATCTATTTATATATTTTAAGATATTAATATTTATAATATCTTGAAATTTTAAAAGATTGAATTTTTTATAAATTGTATTTTATAATTTGTATCTATATCTACATTAAAAGAAAAAAACAAATTTTTTATTACCCTATTTTGCCTTATAATAATTGGTTGAATATTAGACAAAAATGTACTACCCCAAATAGATGAACAATAATTTAGATGACTTTCAAATATACTATGATATATTTGTATACGATTTTTTAAAGGTAGTTTATGTGTTATTTTATTTATAATAGCAATGGATCTACTTAGTATTATTATGATATAATTTATATGATAATTCCAGTAACATTTATCATCAATTATTATACCAAGGAACGATAAATGATTCACCTGCTCTATAATTTCATTTTAAACTTTTAATTCTAGTTTCTTTTTTGATTTAGAATTTCGAATATTAGAGAATATTATAACTTTGGTTTTTTTACATTTAATGTTAATTTATTATTAAATAGCCAGTGAGTTAAATTATAAAGATCATCTTGTATATTAGTTTGCAGAATATCAAAAGATTTACTACTGAAAATTAAATTTGTATCATCTGCAAACATTATAGGTGTATATTCTATAGAATATTTCAATATATTAGGCATATCATTAATATATATTAGAAAAAGTAATGGCCCTAAAACTGAACCTTGCGGAACACCAAATGATATGCGTTCCATATTTGAAATAACCCCATTTAATTTTACATATTGTAATCTGTTTGATAAATAACTAGATAATATATATATTGTTATTTTTTGTTATTTTTTGTTATTTGGTGGAGTCCTTTTATCCCATCCAGGAACTTAGATGAAGTTTTCACTTATAACCATATATGGCTCTAATGTCCTATATATATATATATATATATATATATATATATATTATAGCATATTTATAATTACCAGCATAATATAAATATATGTCATATGAGTAAGTCATATTATATAAACTATAGTTTAATAAATATTAACGACATGACGTTAAATAGTATAGTAGTATATAGCATAGTATATTATATATAGTATAAATTAGAATAGTATAATATATGCTATATTCATTAGTATGAATACAACAGGGTCTGGCTAATGTGAAGTCAACGCAAAAATGGGAAGTAATAATTTATTTGTGCAGTCAATTTTTCAATTTTGAGCAACAATATTTTTATTATTCTAATTTATTTTTAATTTTAATTAATTTTTATAAATTATTCCGTTGAAATTTTCAAGTTGAAACCAGAATATATGGAAGTATAGTCACATTATTTATGTGTTTGTTCTGTATAACAGAACACTTTTATTAGTATAATTTTTTACTAGGCCTAGTTTTCGGTAATTTTATAATTTATTTATAAAGTATTTTGATTATTTAAAGTAAGTATATTACAGCAACACTATAGTGTATACTATAGTGTGAGTTAGTATACACTTTATATTTAATTACAAAATATCATATGCTACAATTATTTATACATATACTATTTAATAATTAAATTTTTTTTGGAACGTGGAGCTCGTGGGATATTTCACAATGATTAAATCAATTAAATCAATGGAAAATATTCTTGGAAGTAACGTAACTAATTTAATAATGATAGATATTTCGTCGTTGGTGAAAGATGGTAGGACATATTACATCTGTAAATACATGAAATAAAAATGGTTTACGGAAGATATTTTAAGAGTATATATATACGTATATAAGGGTATACTCTGTATATATATATATATATATATATATATATATATATATATATATATATAGATAGGAGAAGTTCAGCGAGCCCGTAGCTCCTCTACTTACAATATGGTGTTGTGCACACAAGTCAAGTCTGGTATGGAAGGCGGCAAGAAATGAAATACCAGAAATTAAAAATATGCTGATGATATTAAGTGGTATTTCATCACATTTCGCTAAATCGGGAGCCAGATGCAGAGAGTTAAAACATATTGCAGAGTACAATAAAATTATTGTTTGCTCATTTCCAAAAATATTTGAAATACGATGGAGTAAATTCACTCATTAACTAGTTGAAAGCATATTACAATCATGGAATGCATTAATAATGTATTTTAATTCAATGAAATGTAATGAAGCCTGTGGGTTTTAACGTAGGATTTTCAATGTACCGTTGCAATGCACATAATCTTCATCTATTATGCTTTATAGCCGATGTACTAATTATATTCTCTCGATATCAACAAAAGATGTAATCTGATTCGACTACGATATGTGATATTCATTAACAACTTAATAATATTGAAGTTTGTCATATTTATATATTTAATATTGCAGAATACAATGCCTATAACTCCTGCATTCAGAGTAAAATAAATAATGTTTCATAATATTTCATAATATTTTGTAAATTTAATAGATTATGCAGAATACATTATTAATAACCGATTTAATTGGTGGATTGGTTACTAAGTTAATCGAATCAATTGAAACAAAACAATTGTACTCATTACTTGAAAGTTATTGAGTTGAAGAGAAAAATTAACGTGAAGTAAAACATAATTTATATGTATCTTAAATGAGAGATATATCTGCACTAAAAATAGAAATTATAAAAAGTTTAGTAAATAATCTTAAGGAGCGATTTACAACAGATTAATATATATTTTCAAAACTTGAAAATGTTATTAAATTAAAATAAGAAGTAAATGTAAAGCAAGTACATACTTTGATAAGTGCTAATTTGAACTTAAGATATGTATCATTACAATATAACGATGTATTATTGCTTTCAGAAATTAATATATTCAGAATATACAATATTCGTGAACTTGTTATAAAGCTATCAAGGTATGTAGGCATGAAATAGACATAAAATATACCTAATATCAATTTATTATTTTCTAGATTTTCTACATTGTGTTATACATATAGTAGAATTATGTGCTATAAACCACACATCGCCGATATGGAAAGAATTATATTTGTAAATAATTTACTTAAGTCTGTACATAGAAATATAATGAAAATAGAATCTGAGAATAATCAATTATGTATTCATTATAATATGCCGGAATTTGAAAATTTGAATGCAAGACCTGCGGTATTAGCTTGGCTAGTTATTTAATTAAAAAGTATTAATAATATTATAGCCATAATTTAATGAAATTTCAGATTAACCTAGCATTGTTAGGATACATTAACGAAATCATAGACAAATTGATAGAGAGCATGGCAAATACAAGAGTATTTCAAGGGATTTTTTTCTGGTGCAGGAAAACATAAAGGAGAAGAAGAAATTGAAATACCCTTTAAAATAATAAATTCTAAATATAGCACAATAAATAATAAACATAAACGCTTCATCTTTATAATATATTTTGTAGTCATAGGTTTTTCCTACGTTTTTGCTGTAATTATCAGTATTTCAGCTTACATGCATATATATAATCTACCTATTCATTTATAATAATTATATATAACTATAATAACTATACAATATTAATTGATAAATAATTATTAATAATTATATATTTATGTGCAGTCAATATTATTCCTATGAGACCCCTGGAATACAATATAATTACATAAAAACTACTTAGGTAGTATAGTAAATAAGTTAGCTAATTTTGATATATTATTTTAAAATAATTGTATGCGATACTATTGAAACACAGTAACATTGTAACTGATGATTATAGTTGTATATTCATAAAATTATAATTTAAAGAAATTATTATACTAATTGAATAGTTATAATAATAAAATAAAAACCCATACTATAAATCCATATTATTACATCTGTGAAAAATCAATAATTAATTATTGATAATACAAATTTTTGAACGAAGAAACCTAATAAATGTATTTGTATTATGATTACGTAACGACAGTTACAAACTAATGAAATATGTACCTATAGTTAATGTGTAGGGTTATATAGGGAATACACCGTCATAATCAAATATCTAAACAAATTATAACAAATGATTTAGATATACCATATATATCATGAATGAAATAAATTTACAATATTAATAATGTTAACTAAATAAATAATAATCAACAAATATGCATATAATATTAATTACAAAGATAAATATAAATAATGTTTTTAAAGTATACAACTATTGTAATAATATAACTTAGGGGTAATATATATATATATAGGTATACCATGTATATATAGTATATATTATATACATATACTGCACTATACTGCACTATACTGCACTATACTTGTTATTGTTATTATAGTAATAGGATTTTACTATTTTAAATTATATGTTCATATATATATATATATATATAGTAAAATCCGCTTGTATCATCATCTAAAATTTCAAAAAATAATGTAATAGGTAATATCTAGAATGGTTGGATACAAGTGGAAAGCGCTAATACAAGAAACGTATCTTATATATATATATATATATATAATAGTTGCATACACATCTACATTACTGACCCATACGGTATTGGATAGGTTTATTAACGGCCATGTATCTATCTGCACTGATGGCTATAAGGTTGTAGGTGGAAGCGGTCAGAAGCGACCAGAACGGAAGCGCATTATTCCATAGGCGACAGGAGAGGGCGGCTTCAAGGGGGGATATCCCCGGTCGTAACTGTTGAGGGTGTCTAGCATGTCAGTGTGTGGGTGGGCGTGGGTGTGAGTGGGTATGTGTATGTGTGGGTGTGTGTGTGTGGGTGTGGGTAGGGGGACCCACACTGGGTGTTGGTGCACTCATTGCTAACTACGCTAAACACTCGCGATCGTTATCTATAGGTTACCGGGTGAACGTTTCGAGTTGTGATAGTTGTGCGTTAGAATAGATATATCCATTATTGTCACTTCTATCTTGCATTCGTTTTACACGATATGATTTAACAATCAAAATGTCAACTATATACATAATATAACTGAGCATATTATATATAATATTATATATTGTATTTTATATATTGTATATTATATAATATTATATAATTATATATGATATATCACTATATATTAGGCAACGTGTAATGTACGTGGTACGTCGTACGTTGTACGTTATACACGCTGTTTAGATGTATAGTTCACTGGGTAATGCGCGAAATTCGGATTAGATGTACTTGAATATAATTATATAAACAATATACATTATACATTATAAATATAAATAAAACAATTCATTATTAAATTCCATATTTAAATAACAAGTTCGCTATAATAACGTAATATTACATAATAACGTACTATTACGTAATAACGTACTATTACGTAATCAATGCATTCCATTAGTGTTGCGTAACCTCATTTTTTAGATTCGGTAGTATCATGATGAAAATAGAAGCGAATAAGTCGATGAGGCTTTGATTCAACAGAAGCCAATTAACGTGAAGTATTCGTAATCTCTTTATACTCAGTATTAGTATTAAAACCTTCAAGTGTTAATCATAACAAACGTTAGATATCACATCGAAATATAGTTGAGTATTAGTATTTACACATCTATAATACCTTTATATTATAAATTAATAAATCGAATAATATTGCAATATATATCGTACAATTTTTACAATATTCATAAATTTATAAAATATTGTAATATTCAATAATAAAAAGTAAGCATGCGTACTTTTAAGTTTGTAAATTTAAAGTACATAAATTTTGAAATGTGAATATATATATAGGATATATATATATATATATATATATATATGTGTGTGTATCAAGATTAGATAGAATATAATAAATATATTTAATGAATTATACTCTGAAAAATATAAAATAAAACTTAACTGGATGTTTTCCCATTACATTGTATCCCAACAAATTAGCAAGATATGTATCAGAATGTAAACAATTATTACCATACAAATAACAAATATTTTTTTATTTTTTCTGATTTTATTTTAAATATGTGTGTTATAATATAGTTTAAGTAAACTATTCACAAGCATGCTATTTCAATTATTGTAAACATATAAATGTTTATAATAATATATAATATACTTTATTATAATTAGGGGAAGTATGTGTAATACAGTCAGTTTTAGATTACTGTGTATAACTTTATAAATATTAATCAAAATACAATAATTCTTTTAACATATATGTACTTATTATATATTATTATAGATCATATTTTATTCGACTGCCGGATAATTTTTTAATTTATCTGATCTAATTGTAAATAAAGATTGGCCACATTACCCTCCATGCAGAGTAATACCGCCAGTTGTGGGTAATCCTGATAGGCATTCATTCGCTAGGTGGCATTACTTTATATCAAGTCCAATAATATCATAGAAAGCATAATCTTATAAATATTGCAGACAAAATATACAAAATACCCAGATAAAAGATACACTAATTTATATTATCTTATTTTGATATATATTGTTGTTTTTATTATTATTTTATTTTGTGGAGTCTTTTCATCCTATATACATATTAACATAGACAAATTATCCACTAATAAAAGGTATACTTAAATTGATAAGATAATCTCTTCGAGAGCTCAATAAATCTTGGAAAGTATAGATCTAAGAAACAACCATGGATTACAGACGATATTCTTAATATGTGTGACTCGAAAAACAATAAATATCAAAGTGAAGACCACCTTTAAAAATACATATGTATACATAATTAACCAGTCCACAATATCAATAGAAAAATCAATTTCCAACTTATTCATTTATGTTATCGATATTCTAGCGGGCTCTGAAAGTACATTTCAAGAGTTAACAGAATATTTAGAGAAAAGTGATGCATTATATAGGGTATGGAAATAAGTCATGAGAAGAGCAACATAAACGGCGACTGATGTGGACCAAATATCACCTTATATGATATGAAGAGCAGCTCGAGAATGTCAAAACCTTCATATATATTAGCGCGATGCTAACTGAAAATGGAACAAGCAAGACAAAGATTTTAATTAGACTATCCACAGCAACTGCAGCAATAGTGAGATAGGAAAATATACGGAAATCCAGGGAAATAGAATTCAATCTCAAGTAAAATCTCTTAAAATCTTTAGTACTATACATATTTCTATAGATTTTATATATATGGCTATGAAAACTGTACCTTGTTGGAAGAATCTAGAAAGAAGATACGCGCATTCGAATGGAAAACCCGTAGAATACTCTTAAATATCACATACAAACAAATAAAAACTAATATCTGGGTATCCACCGAAATATGAAGGACAGTAGGACATTATGAACTTCTATAGTGAACATATGTCCATTATATAGTAGTACGTATAAGTAAATATCCTAAATGTACTATAGGAAAGTGACTTTTTAGGCATATCGTGAATCGCTAGCTAATATGATATTGAAGGTACGGTTGAATACAATAGAAAGAGAGGACCTCCTAAGAAAACTTAATGGATGATATATTGTACTGGTCTAATCTCCTCTGCGCGAAATCCTAAATAAGACTGCTGATCGTGAAGAATGGAGGAATTTAGGCGAAAGTAACCCAACACGAACACTTTAACAATAAATGGTTTTAACATTTTATTAATCACTGTTTTTATTCAAAAATACAATATATTAATATTATATGATTATAGATATTATTGTGATTTTAAATTTTATTTAATCTTTTTATTCAATAGATAACGGGGGTGTCCTTATTCGGTATCCATGTCCGAATACGGAAACCCTGTTATACAATACAGACACCCTATATACCACTAGATAAACTATATATTATTGATGAACTAATCAGATAAATTATAATAACAATAACAAACTAACTTATTTATAGTTAATTTTATGAATAATTTAATATAATTTAATTAGTAATTAATTTATTAATTAATAATACAAGTTAAGTATCTAAATAATACATTTTTTTGATTTAGCTTCATTGGTGGTATTAATATTATAATTCACGCGATTTTTATGAAGATCAGAATATTCACACTCTGCGCGCTGATTAGTTATAAGGTTAAGACATCTAGAGTGTCCGTATTAGGGATTTATATGACTCTAGATATATGCTTATAACTTAATTAATATTTGATAACAAATATAGAAATTATGTATATACTGTTTAGAATACTTTATTTATTAATAATATATTGCTATGTTTGATATATGAAATTATAATTATAAATGTGTATATGCTTGAGAAGGTCTTAAGTTTAATTTTGTTTTCATAAATTTAAAAACGTAATAAAAAATCAGTTCATTGAATATATCAGAATTATTTTAACTAATTAAAAAATAAAAAATACTTATTTATATAATTATGAATATTTTATTCCTTATAATTTTTTTTGTAGTATTTATGGTTGTTGAGATACAGATAGTGTCCGTATTCGGGCACTGTCCGTATTCGGTTACTCTCCCCTGTGTTGTTAAATATAATGTGTTTCCCTACGACGACATCGCCATGGGACTAAATAAATAACTAAGTAAGTATAAATACAATCATAAAGCACAGGTAAAATTAAATACAATAAAGTTTATTAAATTATCTAGAAAATCGATATTGAGAGTGGAAATTAATATATTGGATTTTTTGCAATATATTTTAATATATTACATAATACATATATTGGCATATGTATGTTATATGGTGAATCATGATATAATAAGATATATAGCACATTTGCCTCATATGCGAACGTATATTACATTGATACTACCATATGTGTATTCTATAAATACACGACTCCCATCGTTCGAAGGAAAATATTGTTATTCACGAATTGAAAATGCATTGATGTGAAACGCAAACGCAGTGATGCGAAACGCTAAATTATTGTTCTAGTACTATCATGACAGCTATAGAACGCGAGTGACAGCTATTTTGTTATTAAGATATATATTGCTATACAAGTTATATTATATATCTTATATACAATGTAACGATTCTCGATACATGGTTAATTAACAATACCTTATATATATTATTATATTATCTACCTAATTAGTATTATGTACCTCAATGAGATAATCTCAATCGTAGGTTTCTTTTTTGCAATAAAATTGATTAGAATTAACACATTTGTAATTTCATTTGTGGACACACGATAAAACTAAGTACATAATTGGTGATATTTTTATATGGTGGATATACTGTCGTACAGCAATGCATTTCTGTGGTAATATACATACCATGGTAATACTTTTAACTGCAGCTTCAACTTTGTAAACGTTGTCGTACAACACACACATATATATAGATATATATATATATATATATATACATATTAAAATCTATTAATTATAAATATATATTATTTAAATATTATATTTGTATGAGTATATAACGTATCTGAAGAAATGCGTCATTATTTATTGAATTGATATATATATATATATATATATATATATATAAATATAATAATATAATAAATCTAATGTTAAATGATTATTTCATTAACTTGAGAGTTATATTAATATTAATTATAATATATATTTTTACATATATTAAATAATTTAATATATATATATAATATATAGAATAAATAATCAAATATCTTAGAAAATAATATTGGTGTACCGCAGAGATCGATACTAGGTCCACTTCTTTTTATAATTTACATAAACGATCTACCATTATTATTAAATAATAATACAAACATACGGTTACGCTGATGACACAGCAATAAAATGTACAGGTATAAATAATGCACATTTAAAAAATACTATAAATAATACAATTACAAAAATAGAAATATGGTACATTTACAATAAATTGAAAATAAACATTAATAAAACAAAAATACTAAAATTTAACTCTAATAAATATATAAATATAAATCTACAAAATAAATTATAAATAACATATGTAGATAAATATAAATACCTTGGAATTATAATTGATAAGAATCTTAATTTTAAAATTTATATAAAAACACTTAATAATAAATTATCTAGAATATTATATTCAATTAATAAATTATCTAAATATATTAATACTAAATCACTTATAACTATATATAATAGCCTATTTTTTCCACATATAATATATGGAAATGTCATATGGGGAGATGTTTATAAGAGTAATAAATCAAGACTAAAACAAACACACACAATAATCATAAGAATAATAAATAAAACCAAAAACTTTTTGAACATACTGATAATCTATTTTCAATAAATAAAATATTAAAAATTAATTATCTTATAAAGTTTAATACCTTGATATATATGTACGATATTCATAATAGTAATCTACCTTTAAATGTATCCAGTGTATACACATAAAATATGAAAATAAATATAAATTAAGAAATAAACCCTCTTACAAAATACTATTTTCAAAATCAACATAATTAGTAAATAGTATTCTAATTACCGGACCTAAACTATGGAATAATCTACCTAATAATATCAAAAATATAAAAAATAAAAATCAATATAACAATTTTAAATATACCTATTGATCAATAAATTATAAATAAATTAAATTTATTTATATATATGAAAAATTGACACATTAACATGATGACATAATTAATGACCAGCATTAATTTATATATAAAAATATATGTGAGTATATGTATGTATATATATGTGTGTATTGATGTATATGTGTAAATATATATATATATATATATATATATATATTATTTTATTATTATATTATTATAAAAACTCTATTTAAAACATAAAGTATAACGAGATATTAAGAAAAGAAATATTATAAGAATTATAAGAAAAATAAGAAATATTAAAAGAATTAAAGTATTAAAGAAAATAAAAACTATTAAGAGAAAAAAAGAAAAACTACAAAGAAGACAAAAAATATAATGACAAGAAATACAATAAAGAAAAGAAAAATTATAGAGAAAAGAAATAAAATCAAAACTTAAATAAGAAGAGAAAGCATTTCCAGTAAGTATCTATGGGCAACAACAACACAAAATATTTATATTATTTTGAAGCCCTTTAGAAGAAAACATTATATAAATATCATTTTAATTTAACAGAAAAAAAAATTAAAATTATTCTAATATATATTATTAATATATATATAATATATAATATGATTATGATGTAATGTGTGTTGATTCAACCAATGTTTTAATATAATTACCCACGAAATGTTAAGAATATATACAACATATTTATTTCAGATCATATATTTAAATGATTGATTGGCTAGCCACAATCGTGAGCTAGCCACATTACCCGCTAATAGCTGGCGGTATTACCCACCTCTATAGGTATCACGCTATACACACTATATAATAATGAATATTACTCACTAAAATAAATGTATTACACACTTTGTTATAATAAAATAGTTCTTTATATCCAACTTTAATTTTCAATTTATATTATATATTAGTGATTTAGTAATTTAATATATGTTATGTTCACAACATTTATATTTCAATTTTTGTTAAAGTAAATCGAATTTTATTTCTAAATAGAATGTTATTGTTAATAGATATACAAATTATTAAAGTTACGTATTTGAATACATCTTAATGATACGCATATGTTACGTATACATATTTGTTGATTGGACTTATAGTTTATAAAATACGCCAGCTGGTCACATTACCATCATGGTCACATTACCCATCTTTCCACTATATTAATATTAATAAATATGATAACTGTTAAGGTAAATCAATTAATATTAAATTATATATTATAATTGAATTAAAATTAAATTATCATATATAATATATTACAATTATTTGTTTTAAACGAATATAAAATAGATTGTTATTTTACATTACAAAATACTAACAAACAGGTTTCCTATAATTCCCAGACAACCCATCAAATAATTTATCGATACTGGGAATTGCATTTTTAATTCTTCTAATACTGTAAATGTATCACATCATATTATATATATATTAATATAAATTTATTTCTTAGTTTTATATTCAATATATATGGTTAATTATTATAATTAGGATATCATATAGAATATATTCAAATGTATGTGATGTTTATATAAAATATATATTATGTATATAAATAAATATATATGGGTATATTTCCATATACTAGTATATATAGCTATATCTCCAACATAAATTTATTTCTCTTTATATTTAATTCATTAATTCATTTTCTATTAATAGTTATTGTCATTAATAACTACTAATATCCTACTACATTATTATGTGTGTAATGTTATTATTATATAGAATTATAAAGTAATTGTTTACATAATTACATTATTATTATTAAACTCTCTTCCCACTACACCGCGGTCATGTCTAATAACTTCCTTCCCCATTCGGACTTTAAAATATGAAAGTCATTACTGAATTACATTCCCTCTATTTCCATATTATCTGATTATCATATTCACCCTCAACTAAATCATCTTCACGTTGATAGCGATTTCTCCATCTTCTAATAATCTTTAACCTCGTGATTATTCTACCCCTACAGTTCCACATCAATCTGGTAACTCTCCTCGGCTCTCTATTCTTTAGCTACCATTAATATTCGGTATCTTCCACATAATTGTCTCGTGTTACTTTCTTGTTCAAATCATTATACCTATAATTAATATCAATTCCTGAAACTTGGATTTCATCTGATTATTCTTATATATTTCCCGTTTTCCATAAAATGGGTTTTCTTTTAACTATAACCTTCACTTAAATATTCGTCCTCATTCTAACTTAAATTTCCTCACTGAAATCCTTTCTCTTAATCAATTCACCAATTTTTCCATAATTCTGACCTTATTTTCTACTGATAACGTGATATATGTAGTTATAGTATAGACTGTAATAAATCTAATCATAAATTATATAGATATTATCTACTATTTTTTCCAAGTACCTCAAACATTTCAGAAAAAAATAAATCCTTTAATTCCTCTTCTGAACTTTAACAGATTATTTTAACTCTAATTACATCTATCATCTCCTTAAGTTCCAATTTTTTTTAATATTTTCTTATAAAACACTCATCTGTAATATTATTACCATTTCAATCAATGAAAACTTTCACCTGAATTCCCTTGGTACTAGGGGCGCTGGAACGATGGTGTGTATGTAGGGGGTACCAACCAATCAAAATAAATGTGGTGGTAAAAGTTGTGGGGGGGCCAATACATAGGAGGTCACCCCCTAGATTTTAAAGTGGGGGGGGGGCATATCCCCCCGTCCCCCCTGTTGCAGCGCCCCTACTTGGTATTTATTTTCAAACATTATCTCTGTAAATCCGAATGGAACATAGGAAACTATTGTTTTACTACTTTCTCCCACTCGTGTACTCTTATCACCATTGGCGGTAAGTCGTATTTATCCCAAATAATTAAAACTAATTCTACAAATGACATTAATAAAATAAATTACTTCAAATCTAGTGTTCCCCTTGTTTAATCTAAGCAGTAAACTTATTTATTTACCAACCACCAATAGCCCATACATGTCTAATACTCCTAGAACAAATATGTTATGAATTCGTTTACTAATTCTACTATAAAATATCCACTACATGCTTAAACATTACTACCAAGCCTAATGCACACTGTTTGTATCCCCTGTGATATATCCCAGGTGGGGCATGTATACACATTGGTTAACATATCCACACGTAGGTATGTCTCTAGCTTCTTAAGAACCTCCCATTTCATATATGTGTGTGTGAAATTATTACAAATGCACCCACTCATCTACATTACACCCTATTAATTCGTATCCTATATATATATATATATATATATATAACGAACATAGTGATATAACACCCCTTACCTGCATACAATGATGTCATTATTCTATCTGATTCATATTCCGCTTAAATATTGCTATAATTACTCATTTCCCTATAAATATATTTCCAATCTTGATATAATATCCTCGAACTATAGTTATATCTACCATCCCATAGAAATATGCTCGTCAAATCACAGGTATACTTGCAACCTCCTTAGTCATAGCTCAAATATTTAAAAAGTAAAAACAGAATATTACATTTGATCAAATAACAATTGTAAGATTGAATATTTTTTAAAACAAAATACTTATTCATATTTATCATTAAATCACGAACAGTTCATGTATATATAATTTGTTGATATATCTTATAGTTACTGAGATACGAGAGGGGTCGGTATTAGGAGGGGTCGGTAATCGGAGACTTTCCCCTATGTTAATATTAAAATTTAGAAAGATTCTATATATTAAATTTTAATTAAGTGAAGTCAACTGGAACAATCGCTAAATATAAATAGGGTCTGGGGATCATCGTACAGAAAGGGTCTGGATTACTACATAGTATTATGATAACAATTAAATGATGTTCTATGTGTACTCCCTCTAGTATTATCCTTCTAGAACATTTTATTACCCATATTTAATCCACCGGAAAATATCAACAAATTAGTGAAGATATAACCATAACAAATAAGTCAATAATTCTTAATTAGGTATACCTATAGCATATACCAAACGTATACACTATAGTGACGTTGATAACTTGTAATGTTTCTCTTATATATTATAGCATAATAATCACACCTTCACTCTACCCTGATCTACACAGAATTAAGCACGATGTTGAATCTTTTGATTCATATTTAATAACAAGGCAATTGTTATATAACTAATGTGTAAACTACCCGATACATTTAATAAGTATGGCGGTAGGTATAGCCTATAGCATATAGCCTATAGCAATTATAATTATTAATATAATTATATTACTAAAATAATTTTTATATTATAAATTATTGATTTCTTTCCCAATAATATTTATGGAATATTCTACCTATACAATTAGTACACAATAATATATAATACATGAATCACAGGTATACTTGCAAACTCCTTAGTCATAGCTCGTATTAATTACTGATGTACCCATGCACAATTCTACTCGCTGCCTTACTACACTAATATAATAATGCATTGTTCTACTCGGGCAATATTTACAAATATACTTGAAGAACACTCATCCGTAGAGGCGTAATCTAGTGACTCATCAGTATAAGCCTTCTGACTCATCAACTATTCCTAAACTGTTTCCCCGTTCATAACGTTCCTTGTTTAGATTATTATCCTTTACTTATATAAGTATATCCATTCCTCCCCTTCATCACGCCTACTGACAGTAGACTACTGTATATATCGTACATGCCTCACTCCCATAGCTATCCGTACTCGCTATATCGAATAGAATTTATAAATTCATAATTCACTAACTCAGAATCTCCCAAGACTTATTACCTCTATATTCCCTAAAATTTCGGAAACACGTATTACCCTATAATATAGGGACTACATTGTGCCACCATTATATAATTCCCATCCATTACACACCCGTTTGACCATGTCTTTAGTTACACATATAGTAGCTCTACGTCACAACCTTTATTTAGGTTTCTTATCGGCTGGTTTTATTTCCAAACTCCATATTTTTATTGTATTATTATTTGACTTACATTTTTGTTTTTTATAATATATAATTTATATGCACTAAGAGAATTGTTATTACTCGCTTATCAATGTATCGTATCAAATACATCCAGTGTATCATCATATGTACCTGGATGGATTTAATAAAGTTGAATTGATAAATACTGAATTCAAAATTAATCTATTATTTACCATATTGTTAAGTATACATATATGTATGCAGATCTGATATATATATATACGGTTATTTGTATATATCATCAACATATTCAACATATCGTTGTTACCACACGTAGTATTACATTTCTTTTTACACATTCAGATGATAAAAAGAAGCTCTTGATTATTATCAAATATTATAACATCGTAATGATTTTAATAATTCTTCAGAACATAATGATGTATACACTAGTACACAGTATACTGTATTTATTAATATATAAAGGATGTTATTTTTTAAATTAATAAAATACTACAGAAAAAATATATATATTTATATATATATATATATATATATATAATATGTGAATATAAAATGATATTTTTAATGAGATCTTATCACAAATAATAAATAGACATTTTATAAAAATAATGAGTTGGTTGTAGAGTCATATATGGAGGCTATAGACAGTGTCAACATCCCTTGTTACATCCCTGGTTATATGAATACTTAATAGGACATCGGAGTGCCATTTAATATTTATATATATATATAATTATTATTATGATATATCATAATAATATTTGATATTTATTTTATAATGATATAATATCATATATCATATATGAATATTATATTATATAGGCATATATATGCATTTTTATTATATTTATAATATTAATTAATTATTTATTAATTTACAATATATAGTATTTATTTAAATAGTACATATTTAATATATAGATATATAGTATATACTATATACTATATAGTATATATAGTATATTATATACTGTATATATATATATATATATATATATACTTTTGTATAATCCGATTTAAAGATTTAATAATATTTACTATATATAATAAATTCATACTTACAAATCAATATATAAATCTAATATAAATCCAATTTAAATCTAATATATTTTACAAAAATACTATTATATTAGAAGATTATATGCAATAATAATTATATCTAAATATGCAGTCTTCTAACGTGCCATCTATGCATCTTCTATGTAATATATATTTATGAGTTACACATACATATCATATATGTACATATTATATACAAGGCACATGTGTATATGTGTGTAGTGAGTTTATTTATTATAACGAGATTTAACGAGATTTAATGAGATGTCGCGCGTGCGTTTGTCAGCTAACATCCGCCACTATTTTATAATATTTCATTTCATTACAATACGATATTATCAAGGACAATGTCCTCGATATGATACTAATATTATGCTTTGTTGTATTTTCTTATAATATCTATCTATGTGTTACTATAATATATAATATACATAGGTGTGAGTGTGTGTATTCTTCTATGTAATGCCTGTAATACATAACAATAGGTTATTAATAACTTATTATTGATATATATATATATTAATTCAATTTTATAATAATGATTAGGCTACTGATCTTATTTTTGTTTAACATTTATATGTTTGGATATACAATCGATAATTTAATTAGAAATAAAATAATATATACGTATATATACGTATATATATATATATATATATATATATATATATATATATATACGTATACGTATATATATACGTATATATATACGTAATATATGAAGTCGAGGTCGATTGTATAAACAACCCAGGTTTTCCACACACAGATAATGATGAATACGATTGTTACACTGAAAGGGGCGTGGTTATCTAACATTTAGATATGCACTTCTACAAATATTGTCCGACTATGAAATATATTGCTGAAACCCGGTTTAGAGGTCATAATATGTATTATTCAAATGATAGCATACATTAATAGGTATAATAAATACATGCCTCATAATAAATATATGACACTACGACATCATATATTTATTATACCTATTAATGTATGGTATCATTTTAATAAGACTTATTATTATGATTATTATTATTACTATTATTATTAGTATACAATTATGATCCTATAGTATGCATGCAGTATGCATACTAAATATGTTAAATATTAGTGTTCCATATATGGGTATAATACATTTGTATCATACGAAACCTGCAATAGTTTCTAGCCTACAGCTTCATAGTGTCGCAGTTTTGTTCTTTCAATTGTACACTACAGTCTATAGTAGTTGTTATATTACCTTATTAGTAGGTATAACTTTGATTTAATAGTGTACTCTTTTGATAGACGTATAATATATGTTATCGTTATGATTTGATATTACGATGTCTATATTTGTAATCTATATATATATATAGATATAGAGTAGGTATACCTTCACTGTTGATATATTAATCGAGTATTATGTATTATATATATATATATATATAAATATATATATATATATATATATATATTTTTTTTTTATATATTTTTTGATTCTACACTTTCCTTCATTCCTCATATTACTGCCATCACTAAATCTGCAAATTATCATCTATTTAGAATTAGAAAAATACGAAAATCAATTACTGTATCTCTTACTAAAACTCTAGTTAATTCCCTTGTACTCTCACGCATAGATTACTGTTCCTCAATCCTTATAAATATTCCATTATCATCTATCTCTCCCTTAAATCGAGTTATTCGTTCATCAATCCGTACAACATATAACCTACGTATTCGAGATCATTCCTCTACTTCCTCATACCAACGCATATCTCCATGGTTCACATTTAACAAACGCTCTGCTTATCGCATATTATCTATTGTTCATTCCTCAATATACTCTTCAAATTGCCCTTCATATATTTCTGCTTCTCTAGTACAAAGAGCTCCCCTTCCATCACTTAGAAACCATGCATCTCACCTTCTATCTACCCCTATTCTACGTCCCTCAAAAATGAATACTCGGGCACTGAGTTATATTGGTCCTAAGCTATGGAATTCACTCCCGCCCTATATTAGATCCATAAAATCGCATAAAACATTCATGAAATATATACAACAATTGATCTCAGGTGGTAACCTGAATTATTAATATTGTTTGTCATTATTATTTTATTAATTAATTTCCGTACGGCTTATTCTATTTTATTGTATTATTATTATTGGTATTTATTGTTTACCTACTTTTATTATTTGTATTCTATTATATACACCTTTGAGAAATCATTTATGATTTATTTAAGTGTCTAAATAAACATTCAATCAATATATATATATATATTATAATTATTAATACTTAAACCTACTATTAATCTGATGACAGACTTGCGAATATTCGCAAAACTATATTTGAGAATACTGGCGGTTTTTATAGATGTAACATGGGATAGGAATATTCGCACGTTTGGCCTCACATTAAATCTTGAATTGTTCATCATTATATTATATATATATATATATATATATATATATATATATATATACATATCATAATATCCGCTTAATATACCAACAGTGAACATCATGCTATCAATATTTGTTATACATATTATGCATAATAGTAAATCATAACACGTGACCATATAAGGAATGTTCCAGGCGGTAAGCACAACATGTATGTGTGTATTCGTGTGTGTGTTTCTATGTAGTGATGTGTATACATATGTATGTATATATGTATATTCGTATATATATATACGTGTGAGTGTTCAATTCTCACTGTGCGCATGTGTGTGCATAAGTATTGGTATAGAATTGAGTTTATGTGTATTTTGTTAACTCTGTGAATATAACTGATAGCTATAGCTACGTACATGTTCAAGCACATCATCATGTTACCTATGCAGATACTATCGGGCACGTGCACTACATATACTCACCGATCACCATAGAACATATATACAGCTTAATTTGAAGCCATTTGAAGGACACCATTTCTAATTAATATTATTTATATTTATTGTACCGGTATATTGGTAATATATCAATAACCCAAATCTAATTAATGAATGTTTTTATTGGTATTTATTATAATATATGCTGTATATATATGAGCATATGTTATAATAAATATCAATAAAACTAATCAGTTATTAGATTGTTGTTATTGTTATATTACATTATAATTATATACTACATTTAACTGTATTTATAAATTTATATATAAATAAAAATAATTAAATATATTTCGTTCTATATTATAATATTTGTATAGGCCCAGTAAGTAAATTAATCAAAATTCTTAATCATATTACAATCCACCAAGTAATCAGATGACTATCATGGGGCTATGTATTGATTACGATCACAGATTACAATTCGATCACAATCATTGATATTCATTCGATTACGAAAATTGATTTACATTTTTTATAAGTTAACTATCATTGATTATAATTATAATCATATTAATATCAATGATTTAGAAATGTAGTTCGTAAGTTCGTATCAATGATTGTAATCATATTATGATCA
Organism: Osedax fenrisi; assembly: GCA_964019155.1. Lineage (NCBI taxonomy): Eukaryota > Metazoa > Annelida > Polychaeta > Sabellida > Siboglinidae > Osedax > Osedax fenrisi. The sequence goes on along the minus strand of OZ025239.1, from coordinate 57,501,747 downwards.
GTTAATCACAAATCATGACGATGATCAAACTATAATCTCACCATGGCGCACTATCACTGATTACTTTACTTACTGGGGGGCTTCAAATGTAGATGTAGGTGTAGCTGTAGATGTAGTCATAAATACTTTCTATTGTGGTCAAGTAAATGTTATTATAAAGGATATTATGATCTCTAAAGATCTCTATTGTGTACTTTTTAATATATATATATATATATATATATATAATATTTAATATATATTATATATATATATATATATATATATATATATATATATATATATATATATATATATATATATATATATATAGATATATACATTATATGTATATATACATTATATATAAAAATAAATAATGTTATAATAAAATATAATTTGTAAAACTTTGGTGAATATTAAGTAATAAATAATATAATTATTATAAATATAATCTATAAATATGTTATGTATAAGAGCGTAAGTATTTACTTTTAAAATGTATCTATTTTTAATTACAAATTGTAATATATATATATATATATATATATATATATATATATATATATATATATACAGTAGAAGCTCGGTAACTCAACATGCCGATAACTCAACATTGCCGATAACTCAACATCCAAAAAATATTTGGTTGGATTCGTATCTTTTACATGTTAACAAAAACCCTATTATTCAACAAATATAACTCAACATACACATAACTCAACATCGTTTTTATAATCCTAGCCTATACATTACATGTAAATAAACATCCGATAACTCAACATTTATGAAAAATCAAAATATCACAAACATATGTTGTTGGATTCGTATATTTTACATGTAATTACATTGCTCAACAAATATAATTCAACATACATTATTCAACATGGTTTTATTTAATAATATATGGGTATAAATATATAAACGTAAAAATACAATTACAATTATTATATTATAATACGAGTACTATTTTGAATGCATTTATGTGAACAAAACATAATTAAGTCATTAATTTATACATCCGATAACTCAACATATTCGCTAACTCAACATGAAAACTCCGTCCCGTCAATGTTGAGTTATCGAGCTTTGACTGTATATATATATATATATATATATATATATATATAAATATGCCATATATGGTAAACTATAGTTTAATCAAAGATTTTCCGAAACAATATTTTCCTTTGCAAAATCTTTGGTTTAATATAGAATATTTGTGCAAAATGTATTTCACCTTTATATTGTATGTTGAAGATATATTTCGAATGCAATATAATCTGAAGTTAATAAGATGGCACAATAATGAATAGTAAGATCTAGGTATAATACTACATATGTATAATTGTACCTATGGGAACACAAATATAGAACCATGAAATATGTATATTTATATAAATTATAGTTTAATATACGAAATATATATACAATATATATATATACAAACCTATAATTAGTCACACTCTATGTGCGTACTAAATGTATATGATGTCACACTGTCCACTTTCTTTCTAATTCCCATTCCACTCCATTATCTCAATTTTCTGATCCATGTTCAATGCACTCAATTCTTCTACCTCCCAATATACCTTATTGTAATGTAAAATTCATATTAATGAAGTAATACAATTTAGATGAGATGTAAGATCTTGTTTTATGATTCGTAACTCTATGAATGTATTATGTAATTTAATGTTACTTTAATTATGACATCATATCTATATATATAGATAACAATAACCATTCGTAAAAGTGCACTTATAACTTGTACCAGTGTTATATAACGATTTGGCATTCAAGTATATACACTTTTAGGTATATTTGAAACAATAATATTATTAATATATTAATTAATATTACTATAGTAATCAAGATATTATAATATCAGTCTTTTCTCAACCCCTAAAAATAATTACAATAATCTCAATTATAATATTCAATAATTAATGTATTATTATTAAATATATTGTTTTTTTAATATTTAACAAAGTATTTTATATATCTAAAATTATATATATATATAAATATATATATATACAGTCAACTCCCGATAAGTCGGACTCGCAAGGGACCGGGAAAATTGTCCGACTTATCGAGATGTCCGACTCATCCGAGATTAAGAATATCATGCAAATAAGACATGAAATACTCAGCTGAGCGATAGCGCGAGCTAAATGGTTACCGACATATGGAATTATGCAACAATCAGCAACATAAAATGTTGTATTGAATTATATTACATTCTAAAATTATAATATTCATTATTTAAAGTAAACATTTCTGACAATTTATAAAAAGTCCGACTTATCCAATATTAAAATCATAAAAATGACTATAATATGTGTCCGACTTATAGAAAAGTCCGACTTATCCTATCCAACCTATCCGACTTATCCGATTAATATAACATGGAACTAGATACAAATCCAACCAAACCAACTAAATGTGTCCGACTTATCGAGAAGTCCGACTTATACGTAGTCCAACTTACCGAGAGTTGACTGTATATATATATATATATATATATATATATATATATATATTGTATATAACCGTGTATATCTATTGATAAACCGTATTTATAATAGTATACTACATATAATAAAGTATATATATAAAGTATATATATAAATACAAATTAAATTATATCGTATGCAATATATGTTGTGTATATAAACCCAAAGACGTTTTCGTTTACAATAGCGGATGTATATTGTTGTGATGGGGAGCCCAAGGTTAATGTAGTAGGCACTCTGTCCGTGTCTGGGTATTGATAATATCGTTCAGTACGAAGACTGTGGCGTATACTGTACTGCTTATTAAAGAAGCCTTGTATATATACATTTATATAGAGGAGGGGATACTGCCTGTCGATCAATCTATTCATCAGTCTAGTGTTCAGCGTGTTCAGCTAACGAAACGTTCACGAGCCTATCGATTAGTCATTGTCACATGTCCCCCACCCGCCTAGTGTTATGAATCATTTCGTTACGTTAACACGTGGTTATACCTCGTGACCACACACGTGTCCGCCGGGCACACGTTTAACTATGTATTGTTATTATTACGATTAACTATTTATACCCGATTAACTATTTATACTCGATATACTATATATAAATAATAAATACACCTATTGATGTATTATTGTATGTTTTTTGTTATCTCTTTAGTGATATTATAATACTTTACATTATATATTTATAAATGTTGAAAAAATCATAAACTCATGATGATGATATATATGTATTTTGTATGCGCATATTCGTGTACGTAGGTGTGTATACCTAATCACATGTATGTGCGCGTGTGTTTATATGTATATGTTAGGAGTTTACAATTGTTATAAATTTCAATTTATAAATATTTATTAAAAAAGTTAAACCATAATAATACATACATAGTTGTATATATTATATATTTATATCAGGAATATATATAGATAAGCATTTTCTTTGAATTTAGGATAACTATAATTATTAGTACCTATTATGTATATATAGGTTACACATAATTAACCTAGATAAATATATTTTAATTAATGAAAAGCAACAAATTATCCGTTCATTCACCTATAACGAGATACTAATGAGATACTAATGATACTATCAGAAATATAGTATCATATTACAAATTTAAATACAAAAGTAATATTAATTATCATTTATTTAAATTAGTATTACTAAACAAAAAACTATAGTAAATACATAAAATATCGCTACTAATTAAATATAGATAAATCAGGCAGTAGGGGTTAAAGCATATATATATATATATATATATATATATATATATATATATGTGAACCTATAGGTTCATAAATGTTCGCCAAATCATATATCATTTGAAATTATATTATTAGAAGCAAAAGTACATTGCACGCCTTACTTGTATATCGTTACCCACCCCACACATAGTATATCAACCTATTACCTGATATGACGCGTCATTCGTATACATCGTATACTCGTCTGCAATGGTTACTTGTTGTACTCCCAACTAGATAACTTTCAGTATTATATTTAATTTCTTTAAATCTTTGAATGAAAGATATCGGAGATATATATTGATTCAATATTGATTTATTTGTGAAATAAAACGAATTTTTAATTTTGTCTATCAATATAAATATTTTATTAAAAATATGAATTTATTTATAACTTAGGTTTGAATTGAACGATATTTTGTATATAATTGATGTCAACATTCCAAATAATATTATTTATATTAATCATATTAGAATTATTGATTTAAAAACGAGTTTTTGTATTGATGTTTGTATCAAATTCAAATGTGTACTCCTTACAATAATATAATACAATAAAATCACTCGAGTGGAAAATAAAAGTTTCACAAAATACGCTTTAGACGTCCTATCCTTGGTATTAGGGTAAAGTGGACACCTAATACGGGGGACACCTTAACATATAATAATGATCTTAAATTGTTATGTCTCATTATTTGTATTCAAAAATTACTAAATATTAATATTATATGATTATAGATATTATTGTGATTTTAAAATGTTATTTAATCTTTGTTATTCAATAGATAACAGGGGTGTCCATATTCGGTACCCATGTCCGAATACGGACAGTATCCGTCGGACACCCCATGTTATAATACGGAAACCCTATATACCACTAGATAAACAATATGTTATAGATGAACCAATCAGATAAATTACAATTACATTATTTATAATTAATTTTATGAATAATTTAATATAAGCAAATTAGTAATTAATTTATTAATTTTTATTATTTTATTAATTAATAGTACAACTTAATTATCTAAATAATAACATTTTTAGATTTAGCTTCATTGGTGGTATTAATATTATAACGCACGCGATTTTTATGAAAATCAGAATAGTTCACACGCTGCGCGCTGATTGGTTGTAGGGTGTCCGTATTAGGGACTTATATGACCTCTAGATATATGATTATAACTTAATTAATAGTTGATAACAAATATAGAAATTATGTATATAATGTTTAGAATGATTTAGTTTTTAATAATATATTATTATATATTATATCGATACATTTGTATATTCTTGAGAAGGTTTTAGGTTGACATTTTTTTTCATAAATTCAAAAATATAATCAAAAAATCAGTTTATTGGATATATTAGCACTATTTTGAATAATTAAAAATTAAAAAATACTTATTTAGACTATTTATATAATTATGAATATTTTAATCATTAACATTTTTGTGTAGGATTTATGTTTCCTGAGAAACCGATAGTACGGGCACTGTCCGTATTCGGTTACTTTCCCATATTTAGTTATTAAAAGTAAATAGCATTATTATAATATATATATATATATATATATTATATTGTGTTCAATACATTCTAAATAATTCCATACTAACGCATATGTGAAATTTTATTTTCAGCCCCAGTGATTCGTGGTCCAGCTCGAGTATCACATCCCACTCCTAGGAGTACAAATTTGAATTTGATACAAAAAGCAATGCAAAAATTCGTTTTTAAATAATAAATTTTAATATTATTATATTTAATTCAAAATATAATTTAGTTCACATTATATTATTTGGAATGTGGACATAAATAATATAAAAAAATATTGTTCAATTAGAACCTAATTTATAAAAAAATTATATTTTTAATAAAATATTGATATCAAAATACAAATTAAAAATATGAAAGAATTTATATTTGACATATAAATAAATATTCTTGATATCTTTAAAATATTTTAATCATAGAAATATAATTAAATATAGAAATTTACAAGAAATGTATTTCATCACATAAAACATTAGGGTCAAAGTAATAAAACACAAAGTCCCCGATTACCGACCCCTGAATGATTATTTGTAATAACTTATTCAATATTAAATATATTTATATTAAATTTAGTAATTAGGGTAATATTATGACAATGAATAATGTGGCTATTTTAAATGTTTGATATAATTATATTTACAAGAATAAACAGGGGGGACGGTAATCGGATACATGTGCCTAATACCGACCCCCTTCTCCTATTACCGACCCCCTAAAATAATAGTGGTATAAATAATGGTAGTATTATAATCCAATAAAATAGTAGATATACATAAATATAATTAATTATAACATGCACGCAATTTATTTTTTATTGAGTTTATGTTTTAATAGTAATATTAAATTTAAATTTAAACTTTATAGTAATTATATTAAAATATTGTATATTATTATTTAATATTTATTTATTAATAAATATGTGTATAATCAACTGGAATCATGAATCCTAAATCTATATCAATGATACATAAATAATTTACGACAAATTTTAAAGTAAAATACGGATCTATTTATATTGGATATCATAAATCACATGGGGTCGGTAATAGGAAAATCATATGGGTGTCTATAATATAGATATATTGATTAATATTTATTCAAATTAAATTATTTTTTTAATATTTATAAACATTTTATTGATCTACAATATTATTAAAAAAAATAAGTTTTCTTTTAATTAATAATGTATTTACAATTATTTAAAAAAATTATTATTCAAATATTTAAAAAGTAAAAACAGAATATTACATTTGATCAAATAACAATTGTAAGATTGAATATTTTTTAAAACAAAATACTTATTCATATTTATCATTAAATCACGAACAGTTCATGTATATATAATTTGTTGATATATCTTATAGTTACTGAGATACGAGAGGGGTCGGTATTAGGAGGGGGTCGGTAATCGGAGACTTTCCCCTATGTTAATATTAAAATTTAGAAAGATTCTATATATTAAATTTTAATTAAGTGAAGTCAACTGGAACAATCGCTAAATATAAATAGGGTCTGGGGATCATCGTACAGAAAGGGTCTGGATTACTACATAGTATTATGATAACAATTAAATGATGTTCTATGTGTACTCCCTCTAGTATTATCCTTCTAGAACATTTTATTACCCATATTTAATCCACCGGAAAATATCAACAAATTAGTGAAGATATAACCATAACAAATAAGTCAATAATTCTTAATTAGGTATACCTATAGTATATACCAAACGTATACACTATAGTGACGTTGATAACTTGTAATGTTTCTCTTATATATTATAGCATAATAATCACACCTTCACTCTACCCTGATCTACACAGAATTAAGCACGATGTTGAATCTTTTGATTCATATTTAATAACAAGGCAATTGTTATATAACTAATGTGTAAACTACCCGATACATTTAATAAGTATGGCGGTAGGTATAGCCTATAGCATATAGCCTATAGCAATTATAATTATTAATATAATTATATTACTAAAATAATTTTTATATTATAAATTATTGATTTCTTTCCCAATAATATTTATGGAATATTCTACCTATACAATTAGTACACAATAATATATAATACATGAATTCAAGAAGAAGACTCGTAGGTATTTATATACTTACATATTTACCCATCACATATCTAAAGGTTTATTACCAAATACTTGTTCATAGAATATTGGATAATACATATTACATCATACCTATATATACCTACTAGAAATAAGTGTACATATACACTGACAATATGTGCTTAATCGCTAGTAGATCATTATCCCTACAACTATTCAAGTTATACCTAATACTTAATGTAGGTTATTTCTATTTCTAAGTAGAAATCTGATATTTAAAATATTATATGTGTTGATATGGCTTTCTATAAAATTTCTCACTAATTTCTAATATGTTATTTCAGATAAGTTTTTTAACCTTTAACCTTTAACCTATCCCATAGCATTTGGATGCCGTAGGGGCGCCGTTGAATTCCATATAACTTTTCTCCATCCTTCTCTGCTCATCGTCGCTCTCATTGCTTTTACAATATCCATGCCAGTCCATTCGACAACATTGTCTTGCCATTGTAACTTCGGTCGTCCTCTTCTTCTTATACCGTCAACAGTTCCTTGCAGAATTGTTTTTGATATTGTGTCAGACCTAATAACGTGACCGAACCATTTGAGTTTCTTTTCAATAACCTTTGCTAATAGTTCTGAGTGTGGGCCGATTTGACATGTTACCCGTCTTCTAACTTCCACGTTCGTGACTCTATCTTTATAGTTAATATTTAGTAATCTCCGAAGGCATCTCATCTCTAGAGCACGTATTCGTTTTTGCAGATCTTTACTTAGTGTCCAAGTTTCGCATGCATATAAGAATATTGAATTCACAAGAGATTGCATTAATTGAATTTTGGCTTTAAGATGTAGCGAAGTGTCATACCATATTACATTTAAATTTGATAAGGCTGCGATTGTTTGACCAATTCTAGATAGAATTTCAGCTTTAGAACCTTTGTCATCAATAATCGCTCCTAGATATTTAAATGAATCAACTACTTTTAATGGTGTGTTATTTATACTAATATTAGATGTAAATCTACCTTCAGAATTCGTCATTAATTGCGTTTTTGTACCATTTATTTCCATACCATAAGAACGTGAAGTATTATCGATTAATGTTATCAAATTATGTAATTCTTTTTCCGATCCGGCTAAGGCATCAATATCATCCGCGAATCTTAGGTTAGTTATAATCTTTCCACCAATATTTACTGTTCCATCATGTTTATCTAGAGCGTCATTCATAATTTGTTCAAGCATTATATTGAATAGCGTCGGCGAAAGTAAACATCCTTGTCTCACTCCTGTTGTTGTCCGGAACCATTCTCCAACTTTTCCATCAATATATACAGCACTTTCTGCCTTACTATATAGGTTTTCTATAGTTTCAATTAATTTTAAGTTGATATTGAATTGATATTGAAATTTATATAATAAACAATAATCTGTTCAACTTAATAATATCTATTCAATTATTTAACCTGTGACATCATGGGTTATATAATATGTAACCCCTCTTATCAGTTACCAATATACATGATCTCCATGTTCGGATATAAAATCTACATTGGCAGACGATCGCGGAAACATTTCGTTATCTCAAACATTAGTTGCACAATAGTGGCTTAATTAACTATATTTGTGAGTACATTCTTTGGAACATTACCAGGAGCCCCATCATAATATGCTATCATGACAATAGGAAAACATCCTGCCTATCAATATATACTCTGAACCAGCATACTTCATATGTATATCCTACCTACATCATATTTAGAAGTAGGTATATGAGTCATATAATTAATATAATAACACTGAATCTAATCGCAATAAAATATATACACAATATACAAATATTGCAATTGACACCCTAAAAGAAAATATCAAACAAATTGAGAACGCGGATCTCAACAGAAAGTACATATTAAGCTGGGAATTAATAAATGTACTCACTAGTAGAAAACCAACTAAAAAAGAATGAAGACGCAACTTGGTACAAATACTTTCTGGATTTATTAGGCAAACCACCGAAGATTGAAGACGAAAATTAAGTGATAATACAAGTTATACTACCTATAGACATAACGTGTGGAGATTTTGAAATGTATGAGTAAAGTTGGCAAAAGAGGTAATCAAAGAAGGTAAGCTGTTTTGTTTATAAAATATGGCCAGAAGTATTAAAACGATGCAATATAGACGAAAGTATCTTCTACTTCTGTAACAAATCACTATTAGATAAAATGAAGCCAACAAAATGGTATATTTTGAATATTATTCCAATAAAGGAGAAGAGTAGGAAATAGTAATTATCGTAGTATAAATATGAGTTAATTAGTAGCCTAAACTTATAATCGTATGATAATGAACAGAATTAGGCCTCACCTAGATGGTCATTAAGGAAAAATCAAAATGGTGTCAGAAGTGGCAGAACAACAACCAGTAAAACCAGGCAGTCAAATACTAGCACTCATATGCCTGATTGAGGGAGTTAATGATACTAATCTAGAAGCAATCCTAATATTCATCTACTTCAAGAAAGTCTTTGATACTCTACATGAGGTAGGATGCTTACGATACTGAAAGCTTATGTGATACCGCCGGTATCATACCGGAGGAGTTGGTGACGGCTATTAGCATAATGTATGAAGATTTTGTTGAGATAAAATTATACAGACATTTCCTTGGTATATCATATAGAGAACATAAAACAAATGTATTTGTATACAACACGATAGAAGAAATTGTGGGAAAAATAGAACATATTCTAACGACGATCAAGCGAAGAAAAATTAGCTATTTCGGACATGTTATGAGACATTATTCTCTCCACAAAACTATCATACAAGGATCACTAAGAGGGAAGAGAAGAAGAGGACGACCTCGGAAAGATTGGAACAGTGATATTTGTAAATGGTCTGGCATGAGTCAAATAGAGGTCCTCGATGCTGCACACAACCGGAAAAAATGGAGAAGGGTATGCGTGTCGTCATCAAGGCATGTCCCCCCTACATTCAATAGGTCAAGGTACTAAATAAGTAAGTAAGTAAATATGAAGATACTATTGACAAGGTCATTACACCAGAATGGGAAACGGAAAATTTCAAAATTCTAGCTGGGTCTTACAAGGATATATTTTAGCTTCATACCTTTTTGTCATAGTTATCGATTATGTTACGAGAACAGGATTACTAGGAAGGGAAGATAAGCTAGGTTTCCATATAAGGAAAAGAAAAAGCAGAAGACTACCACTGTTACAAAAATGAATTCGCAGATGATATTATATTAGTAAGTGAAGGTATCACAGAAGCCCAAGAAATGTTCATTAGAATCGAAAAATCAGCAAAACGAGTATGACTGAGCATGTATACAAGGACAACTAAATACATCAGTTACAATACCAATCAATAGTTTGAAATAGATGGGTCAAATCTTAAAAGGGTTGAAGACTTCAAATACTTAGGGGCATGGATAAACAGCAGTGCAAAATATTTGAAAATCAGAAAATCGCTTGCTTGGAGAATATGTCATCAAATGAGGAATATCTGGAAATCAACTCTTAATAGGAAACTAAAAATCAGGCTAATGCACACCACAGTTGAATCGGTTCTACTATACGGGTGTGAGATGTGGACTCTCATAAAAACACTACTTAATGGCACATACACAACTTGATGGCACATACACTCGAATTCTACGAGTGGTACTAAACGTACATTGGTCTCAGAAAGTTACAGAAAGTTAAAAACGAGGTACGTTATGGGGCAATAGAAAAGTATCTACAAAGATCAAACGTCGACGCTTAACGTTTGCTTGACATTGTCTATGTAGAGATTCTGAGATTGTTTCGGATCTAGTTCTTTTGGAATCTACTCATGGAAGTAGATGCCACCGGTAAGCTACATCAGAAATCAGAAGTGCGAAACTGGTATAACGGCGAGCAAGATGAGAGTAGTTATAATGAACCGTGATGTTTGAAGAACTTTTACTGTCCGGGAAACAACAATCCCGAAATAAGCAAGTAAGAAGTAATCATAGAGGTAATAACCTAGGTATAACACTTATATGCATTGAATTTAGTGATCATAATACATATAATAAACATATAGATTATAATTTCTCTAGCATCAATAATTATTTATATAATTATAAAATGAAAATATTATATATGACTTTTAGATACTTTATTAAAAACAATAAATACTTATTAAAAGCTTATAGGTAAGGTATGGTCAATTCTCGGATATAATTGCCCACTTTTTAACGCCCAGTTTAAATAGAAAATAGTAATATTGTTGAAATTTTCAAATATAGTTTAACTAAAGCATTATCGCCTCAATATCCTCTGTAGAATTATAATACTACTTATTTTATAAACCTGAAAGTAGAATAAATTCTGATATACATAACAAAGGTTTTAAATTTTAAATAAATGGATTTATTTAATCATCACCAACTGTATTTCATCCGAGTAGATCAAACATTCAAATTATATATTAAAATACTCTACTATAAACTCCTTTCAATTAAAACTGAGATAATATATTCTGATAATTGTAAATTTGTCTTATATAATCATGTGTATAATATTTATATCAGCCAATTGTTGAATACCTCCGAGAATTTTATTTGTCGGCATACATATTTTATTCATTTCTATATATTTATATTCTCCAGAAAAGCCAAACTTATTAGTTTCGTAAATGTATTGGATTCACAATCAATATCAATTATTAGATTTATTATCTGTAGTGACGAATATAAAAATAGATACAATAAAATATGAAAGTAGTCGAGGAAGATGCCAAACTAACATATGGATACTACTTTAATCCAGTAGGGCTGTAATTCCGATATATATATATATTGAAACCGCCCACAATCACAAGTATACGGAGAAGCTAAATATCCCACTTATTCAGACCTACGTATAATTGATCTTTTATAGTGATAGCAGAAGAGATGTCACATAAGTTTCAACACGATGCGCTGAATAAGATTATCTTCTCAGCATTGTAATTGATGATATCCATAGTATTATGGTAGTTAGTCTTTAGTATATAGATGTGATCAATGTTTATTATATATACTTATATCCATTGATATTTGTATGTCTATTTTATATGAGGTATCATTTTGATATATTAGTAAGTGAGATACACCTAGGTCACTTCTGGTTTGAATATGGGGTACGAGAATAGTGAAATAGGTAGGCTATTTATGAAATATTTATTAATAAATTAAGTAAGCTATTTACATAAGTATGTCTGTGCATTCTATTATTGTAATTATAAGTAATTATATACATGTTTATATTATACATTGTATACAACATCTCAGCAAACATTTAGTATCACGGAATATTAATTTGTCTCTAAATTTAGTATAAAATATTGCATTCATGTTTAAATAATCTATGAAATCTCTAGGTTACCCGTTAATAATCAGTTTGTGGAGATTTCGTCTAGTTATTAATACATAGAGAGTGATTATGAATAAGACTTTGTAGGTAAATCCATCGAATGATAGTTAATATGATATTATTCAATGCTGCTATTAATATTATTAATGATGTATGATTATAATATATTGGTAATTAATCACTATTTAATATATATATAATATAATTATTTATTTAGGTCAATAACTTGTAAATAACTATAGTTATAAGAAAATCTGATACTCTTTCACTAATGCTAATCTCATATTTCTGATATCATTAAGTAGTTATTTTTTAATAAAAATAGTATCAGATTTACATTTGTATTGAATTATAATTATTAAAAAGGACGCCCTTATCGTAAATACATGTTTATTAATCAAAATATATATATAATAAATGTTGTAATAATAAATGTTGTAATAATAAATGTTGTAATAATGATGTAGCAAATACTGAATAATGAAACCTGAATGAACACGTAGAAATACAGAGTGTTATTTATAAAATAATCATAACAATGAAATGATACTCATATCAATGGTATGTGGACAATGCGACTTCTATAGGGGGGGGGGGTCTTACGAGTGTGTAGTCTGGAAGACAATGATGTTAATCTCAAATAAATACTCTCCCCGTCCATAGGAGATGACAAATGGCTATTCGTAATGTGATATGGCATTGCCTGTACGAGTTATCTAAGCTCAGATAATAACTAAATCAATATGATTATATATAAAATAATGACACACGTGATAATGATGATGATGACGATCCTATAACTAATAATTAATGTTTAAAATAAATTCACCATTATCAATAGTACATTGAATTCAATTTCATATATTGTATATTCTAGCGTGGAACATTGACAATCGAGTTAATAATGAAGTCGTTACTTCAATAGAGAGTTTCACCAGCCTGCCATTTAATCATTTGCATGCAGTTCATTTCAATAAATCTATATAAAACCGGTGTGAGAATCAATAATTAATACATTAATATGAGAAATAATTAAATATAATGTTATATATATTTATGTTATATAGTATATAATTACATATTTACAATACACTTAATTGTTACATTAAAGTATGAATATAAATTATATGATTTTGTAAATATCTAATTTAATATTTTTAATAAAATCCATAGATGTTTAAAGATAATATTATATATATATATATTATTAACCCTTTGCATCCGAGGATTTTATAATTACTTGTTGCCCAGTTCCGAGCGTGTGTGTTTTTTTAAAAATATGTATGCACGTTTTTAATAAATGAATATGTGGAAATAAATATAAAAAATGTTCTATTATAATTTATTGGTTTAGTATATAACATAGTTTATTAATCTGGAAAAAAAATAGTAATTAATTATTCAAAATATTATAATCAATTAAAATGTAAAAATTATAATTATTCATAAAATAAAATAATTATATATCTAACCTAAATTAATGTATATATTACAAATAGTATATGCATTTAGTATTATAAAGTGGTAACAATATATAAAACAACAATAAACTGAAGAAATTATATAAATTGAGTCTTTATTTAATAATTTACAAGCGCACAAATAATATAACATATTTTTTATATTATTAGATTTTTAAATTTAAAATAAAAACTAACGCTAACATTCTCTACTATCGGTGTAAATAATATTGTAACGTATACTTTTTGAATTATAATTAATATAATTTATTTTATATCTATAAAAAACCTCATAAGGTTATATTATACCAATTAACTTGAAAATTAAGATATGAAACTTATTTTTGTTAAATCTCATCACAAAGAAATGTAGTAGTAATATAAAAGTTTCTCAGCAGACAAAAAAGGTCGGATGCAAAGGGTTAATAATACTAAAATAATTAAACAGGTGGTAATTAATATGGTTTCTATAATTAACCTATATAATATAATTTCTAAACTGTTATACTTTACTATGAGATTTAAAAAAATAAAGATGTTAATTTGATTAATTTGTATAAAGTAATATGTTTATTATAAATTATATTTATTATTAATAATTAAAATTAAAATTATTTAATTAAAATTACATTTGTAAACTTAACATATTAACAATTTTCAAAATATAATGTTATTCTAAATTAGAATATTAAATCTAAAATATTAGTTAAATTAATTTGAGAACTATGTTGATATGTACAAATGAACTATGTACACTCATATAAATATTAAGTTATTGATTATTAAAAGATAAATTAAAGCTGGAATGAAATCTGAAATATAGACAACAAAATCTAAAATTGTTCTTTACACTCATACAATTATATAAATCTATTTATTTGTAATAATAAACTAACCTATTTCACTTTATAAACTCTTTCTTTATTATTTCATATCTGTCAATATTAAAAGGTATTATTTTTATATATTATCATTTATATTTATCAAAATATAAACTATAATTAAAATTTCATATTATATATATTAAATCTTATATAAATTTAATAATAATTTCATAGTATACAGTGTACGTAATATACACATGTATTTTTGTATAATACAAATATTAAATCATCTATCATTACATAATTTGATAACAAGATAATCTCCATTATAATTATATTGAAACTTAAGATTACAGACACATGTAATATATACATTATAGTTTACTATACATTTAAATATATGTATATATATATATATATATATATATATATATATATATATATATATATATATATATATATATATATTATATTTAACTTATGTTCACAAATAAAATGTGTATTTAATTAGCACTAATCCTAACTAATCACTGACTTCATAATAGAATAGCAGTGTGTATAATATAATACATTTGCAAAACTTTCACTAAATTTATAAATATTAATACAGTTAAAGTATAAGTAAATACATAATAAGTAAATACTAAATAGTGTACAATGTAACCTTTAACCTTTAACCTACATAAGTAATCAATATTGATCAATGCGCATTCTATCTATCATAATTAAATAAAGCGAAGTTTGCCATATAAATATGCTAATACCTAAATAAATTCACAGAGGGAAATAATATAAATTATTTATTAATCAGTTAAATTAATGAATTATCTATTATCTGTTAGAACTCTCCTGCGAATGGAATAACGAGGAGGAAGAACATGTGACATGAGGGTAACCATGTCACATGACCACGATCGTAACCTTGGTGACTGTATCGTGGTGACGACTAAAGCTGCATCTGTTGTCTAATGACTTTCATCTCCTCACACTTGGCCCTTACCTTCTCGTGGAACATCTTCAAACAGTTCAAACACCCATCGTTGATACGGCGTGACTTACACTCGCAGCAAAAGTTACCTGAAGTAGGAGGCAACACACAATCACTCAATTGAGAATTAGTCGATTAGTCAACAACCCCTCCTTCTCAGTTCAGTGGTAATTATGATATTACTAATCGTGATTGATCATAGGCATAGTGTTAATGATTAGAATGTGATATACGCAACTTGAACATTAAATATACATCAGAATATGTTAAATAGAGTTATGTAGAACGTTTAATAGAATCTATAAATTTATAGATATATAGAATATTATTTAAAGTGATATAATTTTATAATATATATATATATATACACACAAATGAATGGGTTAAAGTACAGGTATATAATGAAAGTAATTTAACAAATGAAATATAACTAGTGTTTTCAATGTGATAGCATTTATTAAAAATGCCATTATAAAAATGAACGTCATTATCGAGTTATTATAAATAAATGTTTCAAATTTACATTTTATATTTAATTTATCAATTATTAATAGTCTTAAAGTATAAGTTTTTCTAAATTATATTCTAAAATTAAGTTTATCATTCGTTATAGGATAACATATTCACACATATTTCTTATTTCTAATAATTATATTACAATGACATACATAGAGGGGATAGAAGCACGACGAAGATAGTGAGAGGGAGGGAGGGAGGAGAGAGGAGGGGGAGGGGGATGAGGGAGGAGGGGGGGGACCTACCATAACCAGAAGAGAATTCAGCAAAGCATCCAAACATCTTGAGTTCTCGTTCTGAAGTCTGTTTCCGCTTCGTCACCATCTCTACTTCAATGTCCTCTATCCGTAACATCAGTATCTAGCATGATTAGCAGCGCATCATGATAACTATATGAAGTATACTATGGAATTGGTATTAATTTAGATTTTATCGTAGATATAAATTCACGTTCAATGATTCAACTTATTAGGTTTAAATTTAAATATACTGTGTTTACTATGTCTTACTTGGTGTATTCAATCATTAAATACACGATTAACCTATAAATATTGTATTAAACTTTAGATAGATTTATCAATCACATAATTTGTGTAATTCATGTTTACTTTATCCAATTCCATAATTATTTTCATTTTTTTTATATGAAAATTGTTTATTTTTCATTATATGCATTCTACTAGATTATGTAATTATATTTATTTATTTTGTTTAAAATCAGATTTCTATTAATTATATATTTTAATAATATTCTTTATTGAAATATAAGTCAATCTTTAGATATAGATATCCACAATATATTCTGAAATTTTGAACAATATATTTTCAATAGAATTTGAGTATTGTCCTTTTTAATGTAGGTAGGTATATCGTATGTAATTACATAAATAATGTTACGAAGCAAAGATATGTCACTGGTATCTATTTACGTGAAACTGTTTTAATGCCACTTAGTTTGAAATAAAGATGACAATACTATTTTTTTAAATAATTCAATGTATTGTTACATAATACTTTTGAATGTACGAAATATGTTTAATTTGATATTGAATGGATCTATTATTTATATCTATTATTTATCGAATATTAATATATTTATATAACAGATTTATCGAATATGGCTGTATATTTTAAGAAAAATAGTTCTAATTATAACAAAGTTATATTCTTAAAACAAAAATTTTCATTTATAATTATTTTATTAATAGTAATATATCTTTCAAATTGACATGTAAACAAATATAAACTAAAAATAGTTATAAATAGTTATCAGTAAATGTGGCGCAATTTTTCATTAATTTGACAAATTCATTAGTGACATATCTTTTCTTCAGAAAATCTTTGTTTACATTGAGAAAATCACATTTTTTATTATAAAAATATATCGATATTGATATTTATCAATTTATATATTATAAAGTCCATTTCTATATTGTTACACAGTGTTTTACTATATAATTATTATACAGTAAATTATATAATTATTAGTATTATATAATTAATAATAATATATAATAGTAAATATAATAATATAATAATGTAATTAATTTATTCACTATTGAAATTATGTGAAATAAAATGAAAGCATATACCTTTCCAAAATAACTAGATTAAACAAAACCTATATTAACTTACTGCATATTACAATACAAAATGAAGCATTACATTTGTACCTTTATTAAATTTTCAGATTCTATGCAATTGAAGAAAGCATCTGTTTGAAGATCCTTGAAATTTTTAGTTCTCGCATAACTTATGCATCTGATGATGATGAAGAATATGATTTATTACTAATTCAAAATATTAATCAATTAGGTTAAATATTAAATTAAATACTTATTTATTTGTATATATTAGATAGATTGTATGTTGCAGACTTCCATAATATATACAATGAATATTGTTTGAAACATGTTGCACACTCTATACTAAATATTAATATAGTAACAACATATTATTTTGTTATTATTTAATATATTATATATATATATATATATATATATATAGTATTTTTATAATGTTAAACTTATTTTTAATAATCACTATAAATACTATAAAAGATGATATTAAAATTATACAAGGTTATACCTTTAATGGAGTTATTCACATATGCTTTATAATAAATAGCATACGATTTATTAATATTTATACAAATATACTATTAATTTATTCATATGTATTTAAATATCTATTACTATATGTATATACTTTATTATTTAATAACTGATCTCAAATTGATTATAAACTGATAATATAATCAATTATGATGGCATAACATTATTTTAAATACATACAATATGTATACACTATACTGTATTGAAATAAGAATGATCTAAACTCAATTATAAATTTGTAATATATTGTTAAAAGTTGATTAAGGATTTCTTATAAATTATTTTTAGCGGATGGTTGCCTATTTTATACAAAAATACTATTTATTGTATTTAAATTATGTATATTGATATTGTTATATGCATTATTTCTAATTATGATTTATTCTCCTATGGCATATTTTTAATTGATCAATTTTGAGTAAATTATAATAATATAGATCAGGGTTGTTCAGTTTTTGCTAATGGTTTTTGGTATTTGTTGTCTAAATAAACAATAATTTGTTTTATTTGTTTTTTTTTATTAAAATATATATATTTCATTTTCAATAGTCAAAATATAATTTCTTTTACATATTATGTGAATGATTCTCAGATTATATATATATTTTATATATGTTAAATTAACTCTTAAGGCCTGGAGATACATTCGTTTTTATTTTTTATAAAAATAAATATGCAAATATAATTATTAATATTTAAAATGTAGTATAATATGTTAGTCAAAATTTACTATAAGTACCTCAAATATGCATTATAAACATACGTCTGTAAAAAAACTGATATGAAATATTTAAAATATTTAGTAAATTTCAATATTTTAATCATAATGGGTTTATATTGTTATTTCTAGGGTTGTTAAAAAACGCGTTTTTTATTAATGTTTGTTTAAAACATGTTTTTAACGGTTTTTTTCGTTTTTAATACGTTTTATTCGTTTTTTATCCGTTTTTTTCTGAAAAATAAAATTATTTAAATAAAGTAGATATGTTGTTAAATAATAAAATAATAATAAAGTAATTACATATTATATGAATAATCAGTAATAATTCAAATAATATATTATCTGTATTATTAGCATCATTAAATCATATGGTAAAACTATACATTAGTAGTAACAATTATAATTATTATAATATTTATTTTGTTACAATATAACACTGAGTATTTCTGTATTATTTAATGTTATAGACATGGAGATTGTATCACAATCTATAGATATATGTACATTATATAATTAATATTATAAAAGCTGTATGAACTTTCATATTTATTTTATAATAAATTATTATAAATAATAAAGTAAAATTAGATTTCTTTTATGTTCTGATATAATAAATTATATAATAATATATATTATAAACTTTCATATTTCTTTTATATATTAATATATTATTATTAAAAAAATATGAAAATTCCATAGATATAAAGAAAGTACTCTATTCTTTCTTTATATAGATGGAAAATTCATACTATTTTTCATATAATATTAAACATAATATATATTATTATACAATTTATTATATCAAAACATAAAAGAAATCTAATTTAACTTTATTATAATAATAATATTATATTTTTATATATTTATTTTATAAATTTACTAAATAATCATTCATTTATTAATTATTATACAATTTATTATATCAAAAAAAAAGCAGATAAATTATTATTTGTCAAATTAAATTTAAATTAAATTTAAATATTAACAATTAAATAAATATATGTATAAATGTATGATTCTTGTTTTTTTCTGTTTTTTTCGTTTTTTATTCTATGTTTAAAACGTCTGTTTAAAACGTGTTTTTTATTAACTCACAACCCTAGTTATTTCACATAGTAATAGATATAAATGTTATCTACATAGTAAACAAAATATTGATATTTCATAATCAATCGTAAAAATTATCCACTTTTTAGTATACCCATTCTTTATAAATGAGTATACATAAAATAAAATAATACTTTAGAATCTAATATCTCAGAATTTCATTTCCATTTTTATACAATGTACAATTTTGTACGTCTATACTGAATGCATATGCATATGAAGGCTTGATATCTCGCAAGGTTACCAAGTTTCTATTTCAAACTCGAGTGCTTAACTCACTCAGAACACTAATTCTTATAATTATTCTTTATTTAAATTAAAAAAATAGAACTCAACAAAATTCTAATTTAATAAATGTTTATCCGATTTTATATAAATATTTATTATTTGTATTAATATTGAGTTATTATAGCTGCAGATATTAAAAAAGGTAATTGTAATAAATGAATCATCAGCCTTGCTTTAGTATATATTTATATTGATATACCCGCATATTAACAGATAGGTGTATTACAGATACCTACACACATATATAATATGTATTATAAAAATAATATATTATAATATAATATACATGTATAGAGTATTTAAATATATATATATATATCAATACTCCTTGATATATATTTTTAGTTAGATACTGTATAGTATACACACATATTCATATATACACTTTAGATTAGACTATTCACAATACTATACCTGGCATTATATAATTTAAATTACTTCTGACTTTTAGTAACTATCATTATTCTATTTATTGGTAAATACTAGAAAATTGAAAGTTGATTGAGTTATTCAAGCTAATTATTTTGTTCAAAACAGTGTGTTCAAACCCCTTCTAGGTTTTATATAATAGAAATTGATTTTAATAAAAATATATATAAATGTAATGATATTAATTTAAAACTAGTTATTTAATTCATATAATTATAATACGAAATAGTATTACAATAATTAATAAATAATGTAAACCCAACAAAAATATTAAAAAATTAAAAAACTATAAAACCATAAACCATAAAACAAACAAAAAAACAACCCTGATATAGATATACAATTATCAAATCTATAAATAAGAATATATGATGAATATAATGCAAAACTAATGATAACTCTAATACATATTCAGAGAGGTACGAGTGTTTGCAATACATTACACAGATAGGTATTGGTGCAGTGACCTATAACATACTGCAAACAGTGCTGCATTCGTAGTGGTGGTGGTGGTAGTGGTAGTGGTGATGGTGGCGATGACGATGGTGATGATGATGGTGATGATGGTGATGGTGATGATGGCTAACTTGTCGAGAACTTGATAGAGACCGTACGTTTGCGCTGTGATCAACAACTCGAGGGAACAATCCGATGTTAACAGATAGGCTTGACAACGTTTCTTTATCTCGTATATCTGATACTCCTCGGCCAGTGGCAGCAGGTGGTATACATTCAGATCTGGTGAACACGTAGGTAGGTGTGTGGGCGACATTAATCACCAGCTAGCGGCTTAGATTACTTGTTTCGGTAGGCTTACAGTTTTACAATAATTTCTAGAATTTGTTATTAGTATTTTATTTTAATTTATTCACATTATTATATTATGAAATTTAAATTTGTTACACCATACTAATTTGTATATGAAATATTACAAACTTGCTATATATATATTTATAAACATATTTATATCGATTGATTGATTGATTATTCATATAAATATATTAACAGATTTTTTAATGTATATATTTATTAATAACTTATATTATTTTGGAATTTTGCCAAAGAAAAGTAGATAGTTATATAATAATACAATAATAATATATAGACAAAAATGTATAAATTTATATATGAAATATACACTATATTATAAACATTGCTTCATAATGTTGTGGTAATATATATCCTTTGTATAATAATAAAAAATGAGTATAATTCATAGAATAGTTTTATGTATACATATCTTTGACCTATTATTTTCTATGTATTTTCTATTTTCTATATATTTACATGTGCTACATGTAAAATATCATCTTAAGTATGTAATTCTAAAATAAATATCTTATATAGATTATTATTTGTGAATAGGAAATTATTAAATATTAACTAAAAATATAAATTATTATTAGTATTCAAAATATGTGTATTCAACTTTCACAGTAATACTTACCACTGATATCTTCTATAGGG
This sequence comes from Osedax fenrisi, assembly GCA_964019155.1. Taxonomy (NCBI): domain Eukaryota; kingdom Metazoa; phylum Annelida; class Polychaeta; order Sabellida; family Siboglinidae; genus Osedax; species Osedax fenrisi. The sequence continues at coordinate 57,479,058 of OZ025239.1, read as the reverse complement.
GGGTATATACAATTCAACAATTGTATAAATTCTTCTACTTTCTTTCCGGGTAATTCTATTTCTTTCTGTTCCTGATAATCAATATAAATATAAATAATAGATAAACACAAATAAATATAAATATATAAACTATTGTAACTCTCATACTGTAGTTCTAATTTCCCTATAAACAAATAACTAACTCATACTTTTGAATAATAACTCTATTAGTTTGATAAGTATATGTATATATATATATAATGCAGGTCTACTTAATGAGTTATGGGGTTCTCATATCAATACGATTTGCCGTCTGTCAACTTTGTTGTTTATCAATTTTACCCGTCCAACGGATGAAATTGATGAACATTAAATATATAGTATATACACCCTCTGACATCAATACCGTAGATTGGTATCAACGTTAATATTGTATCGTCAGCTATGTTTTTCAGATATATTTATATTTATATATTGTATCAGTACCTATATTTAAATAAACTGTCATTCATATAAAGTAAATATTAAAGTTATTTAAATACATGATGTTGTGACACCTATTACAAAAACTATTGATTTTCACCCTTCGATGTATTTGCCGTTAAAAATACGATAATGTCTATTTTATTTTGTATCCATCCAAAATAGAGATCTAGTAGTTTTATCCATCAATTTGAAAATTGACAGACGGCATTCCAAACTATATTGATTTGAGACTCCTATTATAGCGAATCGGTTATATATATCAAGATTAGTATGTATATATATATATTATAATAATGTATAATAATGCACTTGTATTTACTAGTAGTTAGTAAGCATTCGTTACAATGAAGTACACTGCGTTGGTGATCAACACAAGCTTCACTTGTACATTACACCCCCCCACCCCTACCCCCCCGGAGCACATTCCTCTCATATCACCTGGGGATATTGTGATACGTACACAACACATTGCATAGCATGGTGGAGGAGTAAAGGCTAATCACCCATTATTTATATAGCATTGTACCATAGTTTCACTTCCTAATCTTTTGTATATACAATATTTTAAACAGCTTTATATTTTATTATTATATTTTTCAAAATAATAATAAGTATTATTTTAAATATTGGAATTAAAATAAATTATAAATGTGGACAATTAAACTATACAATGATGTATAAATAGTAACAAAAATAAGCATTTTTATAGAACACATAATGTATATAATTGCTATTATTAAGATAAATTATTAATTATGTTATTTTAAATTTAAATTTTCGATAACTTTTGATATATTTAATATTATTAATAATTTCAAAAACTATATAAATAAAATTACCAGTTTTTAAGTAAATAGATGGCTATATACTATATCATATAAGTTAGAATGTCAGGGTACCAATTAGGATTTTTAGATATTATTATTATACTATACTAAATTGTTATTAGAAGAACTATTTAATATACATTTTACCTAATTTATTTATGTGTGTATTCTAATCTTAACATCATTATTGACAATATAAGACAATTAATAGATAAATAGATATAATTTGTATTAATGTTAAAATGCATGTTTAAACATTACAAATATAAATACATCTTCTACAATTATTTATGATTATATATTCAAGTTTTATATTATCTTTTGATATTTAGCTATATACAAATATTAATCAGCTGATAATAATAGTATCAGCTGATATATAATGTATTATATATTTACTAGTAAAAAAAGTATTTTGGGAAATTTAAATTTAAATTATATTATCTTGTTATAAATAAAAAATATTAAAAAATAATATTAATTTTTTTTAATTCTAATTTCTCCTTTTTTATAACAAAAATTAAAATTTTAAAAACTAGGTTAGTTAGAACATAGATTACAATATTAATTTTTTAAATTGAATAATAATGATTAGTTGATAATGGAACTTTTTAAGATAATTTCTATTTCTATGAGATAGCATTGTTAAGAAAAAATATACACAAATAACAATCTATTTATTAGTGCAAACATTGTTCCAAATATTAGTTACCAGATATAATTAGAATGATTATCAGCATAAAACAACCTGATACATTGTAACCGACATTTCTATAAATAGATTTTTAAATTATGATTTTCGTGTATCAACGAGAGTGATGTTACTAAGATATTAAAGCATTACGAAGGAGGCATGTGTGATGAGGTGTATATATATATATGTGCGATGCGTGATGCGTGTTCGATAATGTATGTATATAACCACATGATTAACCTTCTCTTTGAACGAGCTGACGAACATGGCTCTGAAGACAGGGGACCATGCCGCTAACACTTCGCGATGCAGATACAACTTATGACCTTCAATCTTGAAGGTCACGCTGGTCATCTCATCCGCTAGTGTGAAGTCTTTGATGTGTTCCTCTAGAAGTCACATGACACAGGAGATCAGTGTATTAGAATACGAAGCGTTATATTTTACATACTAATTATATAATTAGTTATATACTAATTACATACTAATTATATAATGATATATATCATATTGTATATTTTTGATATTTTATAATTATTTTGAATAATATCATATTAACTATGTATTATAACATTTTATTTTCACTTACTATTATAATATTATACTATACCTAGTTAGTAGAGCATATTGAGATATACTTTTAATAATTAATTAATAAAATTAAATTAATCCATATAAAATCCACATACAGTTTAAGGCTTTTTGAATTTATCACTTTACACTAACAAATACCTTTATATTATTTATAAATAATTATAATAAAATGAATACTAATACTATACGATAATATGAACTGAGAGATAAATTTACTAATATATTATATAATAGTTTATTGGAAAGTACCCTCTCTATGAATATAGATTACGAGATAATCTCTGGTACTCTCCTTTGAACAGAAATTGTATTTGCTTTCTGAAATCACTAAATTATTTTCAATTCAATTAAATAATTAATTTTTATAATACAAATATATATTTTATCTTACTTTTTTAATTAAAACCCTGCAACCAAATTAAACCTACATCTGATGTAACATCGTATTTGTATAAATCTTTAAGGTTACCTTATAACTTATAAGGCTTATAAGGGAGTATGATAAATCAAATGTCAATATCGAAATCAAACACATATTTATTATTTACATTTGATCTGCATTATAATCATGCTATATTTCTTAAATACTTAATAATTTCACATTGAATATGTAATTTCTTTATTTTTAATTGCGCATTAAATTAATACTTTTATTATTATTATTATAATAATAAGTTAATTGTAATATTATATTACAATATAATAGTATTATTATAATTATTATTAATATTATATAGACTTAGTATAGTATTAAACTAGTTTAGTAACTATAAATTACACTGTAATCTGTAGATTGTATTATGATAATAGTTATAATTATGATAATATTTATGTTAAATATATTTGATTAGTTGCTAATTTAGTGCCACTCGAAATTAGTTTAGATTTTATTAAACTATATAATAGTTAAAATAGTGTTGATATATATATTGTAAATTTTACATTATAATAATGAAATTATCATATATTTCTATAACAGTATATTTAATACCATTTAATAATTGTATTGAATCAATAAAATGTATTATAAATTATTGAATAATTTAAAATAGTAATAACCCGTCATTAATTCACTGATTGCTAATACATGAACAAATTATAATACTATTAAAGTAACTAATATCGAATTAGTTACTAGTAATATAATTACATAGAAATTTGTATAACTAGAAAGTACCTATAGTATTAAAATGTATGATATACATTTGTATAATGTATAAAATTATTAAACTGCGATATAATTTATTAAAATAATATATTCAATTATCATAGGTCAAAGGTTATATGTTCACTGATTTACTGGACCCTGGATTTATATAAATCATTGACTTGTATTGGGCCCAATCATAAATTTGTATTTTACTCAACTATAAGCTTTCTACATTTTTTATAAACTATACATCTATGTACCCAATACAAGCAATACCTCCTATATCCTCGAGGTTATAGGAGGTATTGGTACAAGTAGATGATATATATATACCCATAGATTAAAGTTTATAGTAAAATACAAATAAATATATTAATCCAATGGATATAAAAGCTTGGTAATATATTCAAATATTATATACAGATATTATAATATTTATTAGATATAGAAAAGAGTTTATATATATATATATATTGTTCTATACAAATAATATAGTTCTATGAAAAGTTATGAAATTACTCACATTAAGTGGATAATATCAATACCTCATATACCTTCAGCCTTCGGACCTTCAGGTTATAAGATCCTATCCCTCGAGGTCTTGATAATATAATAAACCCACATTATCAAAATGTAAAAAGTTACACAATTATATACTACACTTATCCTACATAATAGATTTAGTCCATACTATCAATACCTCCTATAACCTCTGGAGGTTATAGGAAGAATTGATAGTATACGATCACCTACGACGTATACCAACAAGACCTCCTATAACCTCTCGAAGTTATAGGAGGTATTGCGTCTTACGTATACGTAGTATACTGTACTATATCAAGACCTCCTATAACCTCAGGTTATAGGAGGTAGTGACTATATACACACCTAACATAGCCTAAATTATAGGATGTATTGACTATATGTAGTAGTATAATATAAATTTATATTAACTTTGAATGAAAGTAAAATTAAAGTTGAATAGAAATTCATAATTAGGTAATATTATTAATAATTCCAAATATTAATATATTTCTAAATACCACCAATATCGATCTTATTTATATTAGTAAATATATGTTATCAATATTTCAGTATTATTTTGAATATACTTTATAATTAGGATAGAATCTATAATAATTATAATTGTATAATTATACAATTTTATTATATATATATATATATATATATATATAATATTATACTATTAGAAAAGGGCTTTGCTATTAGTATATAATAAATATGTTGATTTATTGTTATATTATACTTTCGTAAACCAAATCACATATTCGAATCCAACAACAAAGAATTATGTTAAAAATATACATTTTTCAACAACAAAATATAGATATAGAAATTCAAATATTAAAACAATGATAGCGAATATTATTATTATTTAAAAAATTAACATTAAAATATGCATAAATTAAACTATTATTTGCTTTTTAATATATTAGACCTACCTACATATCACATGGAAATTGAGTATCATAGTTCCTATATATAATTCGGTCAATATTAATAAATTATATTATGAAAAATATATAGGTACGAACAAATTTCCTTGATATTAGTCTAATATATTATAGTGTAATATCTTTATATATGTATCTATTTATAGAGTCTATATTAATTTAATAGTTCAATTTATTCCTAGATTTTCAATTATTATAATAGATATAATCAATTAAACTACATAGTTGACTATGCACATCTCTATAGTCATAATAATCAAGACCTCCTATAACCTCGAGGTTATAGGAGGTCTTGACACTAGGGGCGTTGCAACAGGGGGCCGGGGGATATGTCCCCTCCCACACTTTAAAATCCAGGGGGACCTCCTATGTATTGGACCACCTATATACCCCCCATTTTACCACACAATTTATTTTGATTGGTTGGTCCCCCCTACATACAAAATCGTTCCAGCGCCCCTAACCTACATACATGTAGGTATATACCAACACAGTTCATAGTACAAATACCTCCTATAACCTCTGGGTTATAGGAAGTATATACTATCAAATTTGATAGTAAGAACATCATAAGATGCATTTAAAAAACTACACATCTTTGGGTTTATAAAAATATGTATAGGTATCCTACATGTAATCAAGACCTCCTATAACCTCAGGTTATAGGAGGTCTTGATGTAATACAGGGTCAGGTAAATACTGCTGATATAGGGGGCATACGGGCATAAAAGCGACGTATAAAAGCGACACATATATATATAAATATATATATATAGATTATGAATCATAATACGATATAGCATATATCATATAAGTCTGATAACCTATGCTGTTATAGTTACAAATTTAAAACTATATAAATGTTATTATTTTACCTAAATATAATTAAATAAAGTTAATATATAGTGCCAATATATGTTTACTTTATTTAATTATATTTTGGTAAAGTAATACAAAGTTTATATAATATTGGTATTAACATGTATATACACCATGTGTATTACACATTAAATATATATATGTGTATGAACATGTATATATCCACGAAATGGTAATATAAATGCTGGTAACCTAAATAACTGCATCATAGCTTACGCCGTTCTATTGTCTATGTCAATATTCATATTATTTTACCATAGAAACGTAAATAACGTTATTTTAATTTATTTAATCTTACAATCTTTTTACTTTTTTTATATCATATACATGTATTATGGATATATAGTATATGCGTAATATTAGTTTTATTCTAGTTGTCTATTATTATATATTGATTTTAAATATACGAAAGTAAGTTTATTAATATGAAATCATTTGACATAAATGTTATGATAAATATTATTTAAAACTTATATATTTGTAACTTAATAAGTGAATTACTTTATAACATAAACATACACTTTATAATAATTTGTATATTATATAATATGACATTACACTATATATAAATATAATTACTATATAATTATAATTATATAATTTATATATTATATAAGGGTTATATTTAAGATATATTTAATATAATATAATATTATTATTACATTTATTATTATAATTATTATTATTTATATATCATATTATTATGCTATAATTATTATATTATAAAAATAAATATATTATAATAATATATTATATATTATATATTTCATATTATTATAATAATTATATAGATATATAGATAGATAGATAGATAGATAGATAGTTTATTGAGTGTTGACACACAAAATGACATGAAACAATAATTTAATGATAAATAATAAATGACAATAAGAATGATGGTTTACACATGCCATAAATAAATAATATAACAATATACATAATATTAACATAAGAGTACATGTTTAGTTATGAATCTAATTCATTGAATTAGTATGCATAATAGATGATGTAACTCAGCTGATTTTTGATCTGCAATGACTCAACTTTCTTGTAAGGGGTGACCAATTCCTATGTCATAGGAATATTCTAGAACCAGTAGAGTGTATACTGACACCCATACTCCCAGAGTCATATCACAAATCGCAAAAAACTAAATTACTTATCATAAGTATGCCACAAAGACAGAGCTAAACTAACAATTATAATAGGGGATTATAACCAAGACCTCCTATAACCTCTATATGAGGTCTTGTTATAACCTTATTTATGAGAAAACATGATATAAAAATAAAGATATATGAATAATAATAATAATAATATGGGTATATTTTAAAAACAAGATGAAATTTATGATATATATTATGATATATGATATATGATATATAAATGATATAAATATGATATAATATTCAGAATATTATATAATTATTATAATAATATAATTATCATACCATATGGTATCATGATATCATCATGATCATCATACATGTTTGATATAATATATTATATTATATATCACATAATATATATATATATATATATATATATGATTATCATAATGATATCATATATTTTATAATTATTTATATAATAATTTTAGATAAGTAATACTAAATAAGTAATTTTAGATAAGTATATAACAAAGGTTATAATCATTTAATAAATGATTTATTTGATAATACTTAACCTTTAAATTATTATAATTTATATAGCCACTATAATTATTATAATAATAATGATCTAAAAAACATCAGATAATAAACCCAGCTTATAAATCCCTATTGTAAGGTCTACATTACTTTACTTTACTTTTTTTTTGATTTAGGGACTGCATCGGTGCGTTAGCAATCGGCCGTCCGAAATACATTAATCTCAATAATTTATAATTTACTCATATATTAAATGATTTACAATAAATGTGATGATATTATTATTGATGAATTTAATACTAATGTATTAGATACTTATTTACAATGCATTTTTATTAAATCAGTTAAATTAAAATCCTTTTTGATAGTGGAATAATATTGATTTGATATTTATTATAATCATTTTGGGAGCAATTTAAACAGATTTTTATTTATCTAGATTTTTAAAATAATAAATTGAACATGCATTTTAAATCATGATTTACTAATTTCAAATTTTATAATTGAGATTTTAATATTTCCAGTTTAATATATTTAATTGCAAATTTGTGTTTTAAGTTATATATGTTTTTAAATGTTTTAAGTTAAATGTTTTGGATAATAAATATCTACGAATTTAAATAAACTTTAATATAACATGATAGATTTAACTAATTTAAGTAGGTCTTAATTTTATTTTATATTCACTATTATATACTTATAATTATATAAAAATTATAATAATGAATATTGATTATTATAATTGTTCACAATAATTTAATTATTCCTTATTATTTATATTTGTTTAAAATAAATTATATATATATAATCTATATTATTATTATTTGACTAGTGACAAATTCAAAGAACCACAAAAACAAAGTGCTACCCATGAAGCTTGATGATAATCTGAAATTAATAAATTTCAAGAATAACACGTTAATATTATCTAATTATTATTTTTTTTAATATTACAAATTTTGTATATTTTTAAATATGTATTTATCAAGTACTCTACAAAGAATTGTAGTGTATTTGAATCTGAATTATTCTAAACCTATAATTATCTATTAAATAATTATCTTTTATAACATAATATCATTATATCGATAACAGGTATTATATAAATTCCAATAATATATTTGTTCTACTATATTTTATTTTGTTTCCAATTATTATAATTGATAAATAAATAAAAAATATACAATTTATAAATTTGTAAGTTTATATATATATATAGTGTAATATATAAGATACAATGGTATACTAATCTATTATTAAATAATTTTGTCAACAAAATATTTTAATAATATATATATTATGTAAATAAATTGTTATTGTATTTCTTTATTTATTATTTATTTCGTATTTATATGCGTTATTCTATTGTAAATTCACAGTAATCAATAAAATATTAACTTTTCACGCGAATAGAAATATTGCAAAGAAGTTGCGGCTAGATTCAAACGATACCGGAACTCTGGATGTGATCAGCAATATTAAAGCTGGCACCACCAGGTGGAGGAAGTACACGACTTTGAGACGAAGGACTACAAAAACTAGTTTGTAGACGTAGAGTTGAGATGTATGATCAACGGAACTTTACGATAAATGGACAAATTCTACGGACATCGATATCCGTTGATCATTAAGTTCACTTGATTGTAGTGTATTATATGTTCAGATGTCCGTCGATCGTAAACTTAATCTTACATGCTAAAATACATTACAATCAAGTGAACTTAACGATCGACGTTCGAATTTGTCCATCGATCGTAAAATTCATTTGATCCCATGTACTTTAAAGTAAATATATATAGTCTGCATGACGATTAAAATAGGTAATAATTATATTTTATTTTTGAAAATGTCTTATTTGAATATTTTACAATAATATTGATTTATATACAATTAAATGCATGTATTTCATTGGTTTTATTAGCGTTATAATTGAAATGAACTTATCCCTCGATAATAATCATCCGTCTATTATGAAATGTTGTTTGATATATTAATATATCTTAATTTGAAATTTAAAATGTATTATTTAATTTGATAAAATAATGAAGATTTAGTAAAGTTTAAGTAATATGTGATTTAATGTATAATGATTTTACTTTATTTTACTTATATATATTGATATATATGTATAATTGGACTTAATATATTTAAATAATTGGTTTGACGTCAATTAGTAAACTATTTCAGTGTTTCACAGTTTATAAATACACCTAAAGGTTCGCTTATTAAGTATTAAGTCATTTCAGGGTACCCGAGATAATGTAATTTTGATAACTTACATGTTAGAAGTATCACATGACGTGGTCGATGTTAACGGTAATATTGTTCAGGTGTAATTGAACAAGTTTCATTTCAACAACATTTTGTATAAAATATTTTATAAATATAAATTATAAAATTAAAATTGTTTTTAAAATTTTAATTACAAATTTAATTAAAATAACTACTATATATTATAATATCTTTATAAATATTTTTTATCTATAGATATTTCAATATAATTAATAAAATATTTTATTAATATTATATATATATATATATATATTCCTATTTTGAATATTCTATAATATTATATAAATATATTGAATTTTTATATATTTATTCAAGTATAATATTTGTTATTAATCCCCAGTCCGAACATGTAAGTATAAAGCATGACAACACTTTTACATTATGCAATAATCTGTAAACTCTTTTCTATTATTACATTACGTTTCATTTTAATTATTCTTCACTTTATTAATATAATTTACGAGCTTTAGATGATCTCGCCTTTAGTCTATCAGTTTCGTTTATAAAACTTGCCCATGGTTACTAAAATCACACTCACAACATGGGTCATTCGTAACAGCTTTAATTTGTGTATATCATTTCAAGAGAGCTAACCCCTCGCTTAACGTAAACATTATACTTAACTTATATCGACTTAACGACGCTCGATCACTCAGTCGACGATAGCGGATTTGACCGAAGGAGAACCGGAGGAATCGGTCTAATTCTAGACGACGGTAATCGCGATCAGATAGATAACGCAGATGCCAGCGCAGCCACCGCCGCTGCCGCCATTATCGATGCCAAAGTTCATCACGACAATCATCTGGACCGAAGTTTAACGTCCACGCAACGTCACGTGATCATCGCGCATAATCGTAACCTGATCGAATACTTCGCGCGGCTCGGAATCAAGAACTGCACCAATCAGGTTATTCGCCCGCGCTCAATCGCGATACCGAATTCGAAGCATTGTAGTTATGAGATACCCGTTTCTCGATATATTTATGATTATCGTGAAATATTGATAATGTAACGCTCGATATAATGCGTGAAATTTACAACAATGATTGTAAGGTTTGTTTCAAGTTTAATACAAATTGTGAAATTGTGAACAAATTAATGTTAGAATAGTTTTAAATAAATAAATACTCAGATTTCTGATTCCGAATGCTACCATTAATGTCATCTACCTTATTATCGCATTAGCTATAGTAATTAAAAGTTACGCCCTTAGTTGTGCATAGGATACCGATACGATACGAGTTCAGTGATTTATTTCAGTATACACGCTCTAAACATAAGGTTTATACTTTTACAGGATGAACAAGATAACAACCGCATCAACTTGGAGTACGTTTCCACGGTGTTGAATAACGGCGCGAACATCGACTGCACGGATAAGTACGGTCAGACTATATTTCACGAGGTTTGCTTCGAGGGAGGGCCTTCCTATAGTAGTTTGAAGCCGATTCTATGTTAATTACTACGAATGAGATGACAATAATTACGATATATCGAAATAGTATAGAACTTTTTACTACGGTATATTTTAGACGGGTATAATATTGTCCCTGTTCAAGTCTGAACGCGCGCGATGCGATTAATAACTACTATACACAATTTTTATTTCCTAATTTACCTACCTAGCTATCTGCTATCTAGTGAGATATACCTATCTACTGTGCTGCAGCTGCTTAGCTAGAAGTATATGTATCTTAGCTACCTAGTTCTAGTCACGCATATATAGTTCCCGTAGGATGTGATGAAACCACTCCACCAACATAATACCTGTGAACTCCACTAGGTGGCGAGAACTTGGCACGTCGATATCGCTCGCTTTCTCATCGAACACGGCGCGAACTTTGACCTCGCCGACAACTTTGGCAGAACACCGCTTCACGTGGCCGCCGCTATTAACTATAACGAAATGGTGAAGTTCCTGGTGAAGAGTGGAGGTTTGTAGTCTAGTCTAGTCGATTACGAACATAACGCATACAATACGTTAATCGCTAAATAAAGATATGTCTAATAATAGATGTTAGCGTAAAACGAACACAAAATGTGAATAAAACATACAATGTATTATACATTGTAAATAATAGTAGCACGACTTATATGGACAGGAAATTATTGTATGCCATCACATCGTCATTTGTTATAGAGTGAAGTAGAGAGATATATAGATATAAAATATCAATAATATAGATAGAGAAATGATTAGGACCTAGTACTCTTACCTGTGAATATTATTACAGATATTCTAATGTAACACTGAAGCTAATGTACTATGAACACTCTCGTATTAAGGCATCTATGGTTTAAACGATAGCCGAATATTTGTATACACAATTTCAAGATTACGTTAAGACCTATGTTATGCGTCTGGGCGGGTATGCAATGCACATTGCACAATGCACAATGCATGTCTAAAGCCTAACTCAGCTGATCTACCCAGCTAGTAATATCATACGCGATACCAATGACATGCACGCATGCGTTTGTGACTGTAATCAGATATACACTAGGCTAGGGGAGATTGCATGTCCTAACGACACACTGTAGCTCATGTTTACTAGATGTTTACATAGGAAACCACGCCTGCATGGTGGCCATGTTAAACCTTATCATGGCTGTAATTTTCAAACAGATATTGCAGTCAGACTTAGTGTTGACTCTGGCTGTTTATAAAGGCGTGGTTTATAGATATACCAATTGAAAAGTTTAATATCATATTGACCACCGAATGAGTCAGAATAATGTATGACTCATATATATTGTTATGATTGACAGCATATATTAATATTCAATAAAATAAATGCATTATTATTAATGTTCACTATTTATTCATTTAGCTGACTAGCCATATAACTAAATCATATACAAACACAAACTATATATTACATGCATATATTTCCATATATATATTCCTCTTATAGTTCTCAACAACATCAGAAATCAAAACAAAAGATTGTCAATATATGTGTGTACATTTTTCTACAGTTATTTATAAAATGTACATTGTATATATCTAAGACTTCTAGAGGGATACATTTATATCCGCTATTTGTATTATATATATACATATTGTAATTCAATGAATAAATATTATACATATATATATATATGTATAGATACATATCTATAATGATTCTCATTATAATTAAACTTTGTTATAAAAATATAAGTATTTCCATTATATGTAAATAATTAAATCGCATAGAATAAAATTCTCTTTTATTATTCACTATAACGTATTTTTACATAATTTTTAAAATATTTATTATAATTATAAAATATTCACCATTTAAATATATCTACCAATGCTAATGCATAACCATATGCTAATGAAGATCTACTCGTGTAGTATTTAGTGATAAACATTCATTGCATTTACATAAAGGTAACCCAGTGTAACAGTGTCAATAATTCATGAATGTGTATTAATGTACTACACACACACTATTATTATGTTAGCTTATGTCTGCATCTAATCCACCTTTATTACATCACGTACACAAACGAAATAATAATATGAAATTAATATATTAATATATTAATATATTAATTAATTTTAAATTAAATATAATAATAATTTTATTTATAAAAATATAAAATATTATTTAAATGATTATATTTATTATATGTATTCTAGCATGACCTCGTTTATATTAAGTAAGCTAAAGGCGGATATGCTTCAAGCCCTTGGTGTAGTATAGTAATATTTATTTAAAAATATAGGTGATTGATATTAATATACATAATTTAATACAATTAAGAATTTAAAGTCATAATTTGCATAACATATTCATATTAAATAAACCCTAGCTATAAGGAAATAATTCTTCATCGAAAATCATTTCATATAAATATTTTACTGTATAATAGTAATAATCTTATTAAGGAGTTTCATGGTCATATCTATATTTGTTTTTAAATATACATATGAATTTTACATGTGTAATTATATTCATTTAAGGCTTAACTTCTAGTAGCTACAAACATGTATTTGACATAGCATATCTACAATACTTTATTGAAATGTAAACTGTATTCTGTATAGTATACACTGTATAGTATACATTGTAAGTATACAGTTTACATTGTACACTATTACATATTACAATTTATTTTGTATTGTATTCGATTTTAACTAATGTATCCCTTGGGATATCCCTTAACAAATATAAGTTGTTGCTTGCACTGCAATACCATTATAGTCTTGCAACTCCACACCACACTTGTTGTTATTTTATTGTTGCTACTTCACATACAAACCTATTCACTATACAGTGTACATATAGTGTACATTGTATACTATATGTATATATATATAATTATTTTTAAAGGTTATATAACATTATAATATTAGTATATATGTAGTATAATATTATACACTACTATTTAATTATATATACTAAAAGAAGATACTAAATTCCTATTGATCTCTCCCTATAAATCTTTATCACACCTTATCACAGCATCTAAAGAGGCGAGAACTAAGGGTGAACTTCAAACTCCGACTCATTTTGCTGCCAGGAATGATGCTTGCGAATCTCTGCGCACTCTGATCAAGATGGGCTGCGAGTACAAAAACGTCAAGGATTACAAGGGAAGAACTCCACTACAACTCGCGGCCGAATTGGGTTCACTAATTAATGTAGTACATTTATAATATATAAATACTTTTAATTGCTTTTATTAAAGTAATTAATATAGGTTACATCCATACAGCAGGACATATATGATATATATCAGTATGTATATTTTTATAATATTTAATAAATAGATTTTATTAAATAAAAATTAAATTATTTCACTAGATATTTTTTATTTATTTGAATACGACTAGTAGTAGAATTATTAAATGTGTATTCATGAATATATTCATATTTGAAATATTCATTTTTTTTGTTGATAAACTCTATATAAACTTACTAATATACCGTTTTAACCATATTTTGTAATTTCTTATGCATTAGGCCTCATTGTAAAAATATAATTTGTTATATTGGATATTCTTCATGCTAAATATACAAAAACAGCAACAAATAATGATGTAGACGAAAGTTTAGTTCTAAATATCAGCGTTAGAGTGAAACATTGTTACGCATCCATGAACAGTTTGATCATATTTGAAAATAACATTACATTAATTTAATAAAAATTAAAATGTTATATAATGTTACAAATGAGACTGAAGACAACCAGATTTTATTTAATTAAATGTGTACAGTAATAATATTTATATATACCATTACACTTTCTACATGAGGAACTGAATTATTGAAACATCGATATTCTGTATTGTGAATATATATATATATTAATGACAATGAGTATAGTCATTATCATTAATAAATCATCATTTAATAATTAAACGTTATATCAAATACAACAACAATTATATTTTTAAATCGATATATCTGCAGACTTCACTTTATAACATAAATAAAATGTTGTTTAATTCTGCATTTTATTCAATACATGGGAATTATTTGATTGCCTCCTTGCCTTTAATCTTTGCTTTAATATGGTTTCCATTGAAAGCCCATATTTTACAACAGTCTATTTAAAAATAATTTGAGTGAAGGAATATAGTTAACTAAATAATTATTATGTAATAATATTATTATATAATAGTAATTATAATAATAATAATAATAAAAAATTTATTTAGTCTATATGTAAATATATAACTCAATTTATATCACAAAAAGAATAATTGCTTTTAACGATATCTTTATCCCATACACGAGTGTGAACATATCATTAATGTACGATACCTACATAACAGATAGAAGTGAATCGGCCCGTTTGCTGCTCGAGATAGACGAGCCTGCTCCCGCGGGTGTAGAAGATGACAGCGGGCAGAGCGCCATCTCGTGGATGATAACTAAGATGCCACCAGTAGTTAGTAACCTACCACCACAACCACCACAACCACCACAACCACCACCGCCCACTAGAATAGGGTGTTCCTGCTATCTGTAACATGTTTGCAGTGTCAACATTTTGCTGAGTGAATCTTGCCTCGCAAAAGTTTTCTTTAAAAAAAAAGTTATTTCTAAAGTTTTTTTTACGTACGGCAACAATTTAACATTTTTATTTTTGCAGCACTAAAACAATCTGTGATAAGTTAAGCATTTCACGGAAGTCATGTCTCCACACCTATTACAGTTTCATTATTATTACAATGATTGTAGTTGATAATTAGCCACCTATGTAATGTTACATGCAACACGTATTACACTGATTGTAGGCGAAATTAGCTCTCGATCAGTTCCACATCACCGACAGAGCGAATCGTAAACAATACTTCTACCTGAATAAACTTGATCCTCTGCCTAATAGTTAGTCCACGTGTTCTCTCTCAAAGGATGGATCAGTCGCTGAATCATTAACTGAATCCCGTAGATAGTGAGTGATAGAGTGAATAAATGAGTGATTAAGTGAGTGAATGAACAAGTGAATGAACAAGTGAATGATTGTGTTAGTGAAGTCACACAATGTCACGATTACCTACAATAATCTCATAATTTCATCACCAACCTCTACAGATGCAGAGTCTGTAAACTTCCCTCAATCTGCGGTAATACCTTAATATAATATCTATCTAATATCATTATCTACTATCTTCGTGTAATATAATTAAATAGTTTCTTGATGTGATATCACTATGTAATATCGTACGTAATATCTAAATATTAAATGTGTTATCATTATATTTAAATTCACATTTTCATTATGATTTATTTCGCACGCGAACCGTAGAAATAGATTACACTGATGTTAAAATAGTCGTTACATTTCGTCGCTCGTCACTGAATGCGTTTCATTTGATGTTCTCTCCTTTGTAGCTACAAGTTATAGTGATGTATAAGCAAATCGACTTAGTCATACATCAGTCGATCATGCGTCTCATACACACAAAGTGGAAGTTTTTCGGCATGTTCGTTCACATTCTTTATCGATATATCTATTTTCTTTGATTGGAATTCATCTTCGTGTTCATTATGTTGTTTTGTACGTTGTTTTATGTTTTACTAACAATGTTTCTACTTATTTTCGTAAAATAAATGTACATTTGTCATACTTCACTAATTGTTAACTATCTATCCTCATAAACTATAGTATTATCTAATATCCACCAACTATAGAAGTAACTAATTCTCACTAACTATAGGCTTAATGAACTCTTATTAACTATAGATTTGATTAATATTTAGCATCAGGTTATCGTTACTTTACGACGGTTTGAAAATCTCATGCATCCTGTTTTTGAACGATACATTAACAAGAAATGGAATTTATTTGCTAGGTTTATTTGTTACTTAATATATATACGAATGTTTCCTTTTTATAGAGGTGTTTAGGGCTACAGTTTTGTAATGTTTTTTTTATAAAATATTATATTTTTGAAGTTTAATGATTCTTAAGCATAATATTGGCTATATTTACTTAAAGATCTTTGATTTACTTCATAATCTTTGTTTTGCTTTATTTTATCAAATTTAACTTTATACATAACTGACATATCTATTTCTATGGAGTACATTTCGTATAAAATATTTAACATCCAGAACTCATATTTCAAATAATTTTTTATTTTGTATACAAATTTTATTTTGTATTCAATTATAATGATTATTATTATTGTATAACATTTTGATATTCTTGTTAATTTTACAAATAGATATTGAATTTTCTCAAATGTTTTAATTATATAAATTCTAATGAATTATATTATTAATATACAAAATTAAATTGAATATAATAAAGTTAAGATTATTTTAAATTTTCATTTGAAATTTTTAATAAAATGTGTAACATAATTCACAATTGACTAATAGTGATTTAAAAATTTAAAGATTTTATTAAAATATAAAAATGTTATAAAATTATATATTAAATAAAATATCGGATGGTAAATATTTGAAACATAACCCCCTCTATCCTATAAAATGTGTTGTTCTATTAATATATTCTACATGAGTTATGTGTCTGTTATATCTAGCTTAACGTTAGCTTATTCGTCAAGGTGGAGGGCTGTGTTTAATACACTAGTGAATCTTGCGCTGATACTACTATGGAGTGTGTTTGGAATGCTTTTGAATCATGACAAGCGATATTTGTACGTTCTACCTTCTCAATGGTGGAGAGTTCTTTTATTGGTTAGTTTGAATGCTTAAACTACTATTTATATCTAATTGTATGATCCATCCGGTTTTAAATATTATTTTCTATATTATGTATAATTTCGATATACATTTGAAAAATTTACTTAAAATATTTTAATTTTTGAAGTAATATTTTAAATATTTCATAATTTATTAATTATAATTAATTAAATAATTAAATAATTATTTAAAAAAAGTATAATAATAAATAATGTAAAATATTAATATTAAAATTTTCTAAATATAACTAATTAATAAAATAATTAATTGAATATATAAATTTGAATACGTTTATTTTTATAGTTTAATTATCTATGATAAACTTAATTTACTCTAAATGATTATTTTTCATTTTAGACATCTACAATAAATGTTATTACAATTAAATTTTGAATTATTAAACTTGTAATTGACATCATCTATATAAAACATATATATATATATATATATATATATATAATAATATAGTAGAACATATCTCTGTAGGTTTGAATATAAATAATATAAATTTATATATATATGACTAATTTTTGACAAATATTATAATTAATTAAAAATATTCAGACATATAATACAACTCTGTATTTTTAATAAGATTGTTTTAGAATTAATAACAACTTAAATATTATAAAGTACATTATGAAAACATGTTTTCCCTATAATTTACATGAAATATATCATTGAAACATGTATAAATATGATCAGTTTACTGCTATTTCAGCTATGTGCCGTTCTATTGACTATATACCAAATTAAAGAGGAAATATCAGAGTATTACCATTCCATTAAGCATCACAGTGTTAGTAGATATACAGGTATCTTATTTTATATTAATTCATTCCCTATTTATGCCTATTTAATTATGGAATATCGAAGATTTTATGAAGGAAAATTCTACTATAATTATAGTATATTATAGTAATTATATTATAATATATATAAAAAAATTTAAATAAATAATTTTTTTAGAATTGGAAAAAATGGCGAGAAAGTGAAATAGAACGTGATATTAAATATTGTCATCCAAGATGGCCGGAAGAAGAGCAATACTTAAGAATGGAAATAGGAAATCTAGATAACATACAACCGCAATACTTTAATGATTTCTGGTTTAAATTCATAATTATTATTTTGAATAGAATTATTATATAGCTTGAATATAATTCTAATATTGTAGTTATAATATTTTACAATTTACCTAATACTATACATTTTCATTGTACAGTGTGAAGTTTAATATTATGTTTAATAATATTTAGATATTATAATGTATAATATATATATATAATATAAATTTAATTACTAATTTAAAATAGTAATACTTATAGATCCAAACAAAAAATAATTACATTTAAATGTGGTCTATATTAAAGTATGAATATCATCACTACTGCAGGAATATATTCGATTGGATATGCTACGGTCTTCTCTTCATATCGTTGACCACTCATCTGGTAGACGTTCTCAGTCACACTAGTGTAACCTCTCGCCTCCACGTGAGAATCATGGCCGTCACTATTATCTTGTTGTGGCTCCGACTCATGAAGAACGCCAGAGCTTTCGCTAAACTAGGTTACACTACGCTACAGTTCTAGTCTCCTTTACTACACTTTACTACACCTTACTACACTTTAATACACCTTACTATACTTTAATACACTTTAATACACCTTACTCCTTTTTATGAAATGATATATTATCTTACTCGCGAATAAGATTTTTAAACATATAATTCGAACTATTCTTTATTTGTTATGAAATATAGTTAACGATTGATAATTTGTTCTTGAAACCACAATGCAAGGATTACTTAAACTAGATATTAAACTTTACTAACCTATATTTATTACCACAAGAAAATTTCGTGTTATAAAAAAATAACTACTTAATCAAATTATTTATTCATTTATATAAACTATATACAATATAACTATTGTATAACTAACTCTAGGCCCTTTTATCGTAATGCTGAGTCACATGGCTGAAGATGTTATTATGTTCTTTGTGCTATATATGGAATTTTACATTCCTTTTGGTTAGTATACTAATTAATATATTACTTAATTATATTTCTACTATATATGAAATTAATTTTATAAGTATATATATTATTGGTTTAAATGTTTATTAAATTATTTTTTTTAAATAGTTTTTTATTAGACTTAATAAAATATTATTATTAATATTGTGATTAATGTTGTTTATATAATTATACGAAATTAGATAATGATTTTAAGATTTATTAAATATCGTTTTTAAAAATTAAATATATATAAATATGTAAATTTAGTTGTAGCATTAATTTTATATTACTTATGATATTAAATCATATTTATTAATAATAAAAACTATTTACACTATCAATATTATATCAAATATCATTTATAAATCAATATATTATTAAATATTTTGATTAATAATAGAAATTGAATTATAAATTATAAATGAATATTATACATTACTGGTATAATAGTATTATTTTTTAGTGTAATAAGTAGTACTAATTTAAATAAATGATAAGACTATTCTTTACAATCATATTCACGTATAGCCTGCGCCTTTTGGATGATATTTGGAGGTCAGAAAATAGAAGAGAAATACTACGGCCAACCGGATGCTCTGAACCATACGACCTCTGTGAATGGCCTCGCTTATCCGGGTCAACTGATGTTCAGCCTTTTCAGACTCACTCTAGTGGATGACTATGATTTCGATGTGAGTGACACCTGTCAATATCTAACATGTAGTATGTGTATTGTAATTTGATTAAGTCTATATAACTCTGTCAAAGATTATGCTAAGATAGCTATATCACTCTCTATCTACGTAATTATGAGTAATCTATATGCATAAGTGGCAGTAATATCAGTCATTAACATTAATATAGTTATCATATAATTATCACTTAATTATAATTCAAAATTTAAACTAACTTTCAAACGAGGTTTTTAAATTTATATCTAAATCAATGTTTTGCATGACGTCGATAACATCTAACATATATTTACGTATATTTACTTGTATCTTATTGATATAAATGATAATCAACCTTATACATTTTAATAAGAATATATAAATATATTTATTTATATAAATGATGTTTGTATTTAAATTATAATATATGTATATTTAATTATATATGTATTTATTTATAACTTATAAGCTTTATAAATACATAACCAGAGGTGGTAAACAAGTTGAGAACTGTTTTCTTAATATATTATTAAAAAGTGAATCGGTCGTAGAGTGGATTTCGATGAGAGTGTAAATTATTATATAAATATAGTTATATATATATATATAATCTGATTACGATGTTTTATTAATTATCATTGATATAAGTTACATATATATATATACATAATTATAAGAATGCCGGATATTTCCGACGTCATTCGATAGAGCATTATTATTGTTAAGCCGAGGTAACATCTATAGATAAGTATACTTCTACACATTTGTTTATACATCATGCACGTTTGTGACGTTTGTGATTATTCGTAATTATGGCCTCAGATTTATTATTTTTGTTATAACCGTGAAATATATATATTTTTATTATTTATACAAAATATTTGTAAATTACTATTCAAGTAATTTGTGTTGATCAAAACATAATGAGATCTAACTTGTAGTATATTATTGATGTATATTATATAAAATAATATAATTATTTATAAATAACTATTAATCATTACTATAACGATGACAAATGAATCAGGGAATGAAACAAATAGACTCAACGATGACCTACATTCTAGTTGGAACGTGGCTCGCACTGTCAGCTATCTTGATGTTGAATCTTTTCATCGCATTGCTTTCCGATACTTTTCAAAGGTTGAGACATCAATTCAATTGTATTCCTATAACCTTTATCCATATTATAATGTAATTAAACTACCCAATAGTACTTCTATATATACATATATATATATATATATTATCAATATACTGACTTAATAGATTATATGTTAACATTATTAATTACTATAAAAATTCTTACTTAGTTAAACAAAATATATATAAATATATATTCTTAGTGTTGTTCTTATTTAAAACCTAATTATTTAATTCATAGATTTCATATGTTCTCGGTACTTTGATAACATTAGTTTTACCTGTATCAAGGTCACCTGTAGGTCACCATCCACTTTCATTAACATCGATTACATATCTCCACCGTAGTGTTACCAATCACTATTACGAGTGTTTGTCCACATTCCACATCGTATAGTTCTACTCTCACTATTAACTCACATGCACGCGTGTATTATTTAGGGTTTACGACAACGCTAAAGCCAATGCGGTCATGCAGAAAGCAATCGCGATTCTTAACATCGAGGACAGATTATCTCCTACGAAACTAAAGGTTTTATGTGTTCATGTATCGTTTATGAATATAATATAATATTTATATAAACTTAGTAAATTGTGTATAAATTAAATATTTTCATTATTATTATAATCAGTATATATCACTTATTCATGAGAGTTTTAAAGATTTATTTATTATATTTATTTTGTTGTATAAATCAAATGAAAATTGTTGTTAAAATTAAATATATATATAAAATTAACTAATATAAATAAATATATTACTATAGCATATATAAATATTAATAAAATTGAATAATACTAATAAATACAATATTATTGTAATGCAAACTATTCATATTTATATATTATAATTATTCCGTCAAGGTTTTCCGTAAGTACATCGACGATAATTGTTCTCCAGAAGAGAGTTTCTACGATGACGATACTACCGAAGTTGAAGGCAATGACCTCAAGAAGGTCACAATACAAATCAAGGTCATCCATTGCTATATATATATATAAATAATACTTCACTAAATATAATTCTAATATTTCATATTAATTATAATTCATAGGTGCTTTATTTTGTTAGATTGCAGCATATTCTAATTGCATAAGATATTATATTATGCGGAGTATATAACAATATTGATGTAGCAACTGTACCTCATAGCTTGTCCATACTATGTGTGAGATTTATTTTCTAGATTAAAGAATTGAACTTGATACATTTAATAGTTGCTTAGAACTGCTTATATTGCTACGTCTGTACATATAACTAACGCTTAATATATTCCCACTCTAAGTAATTTCGTAAATTAATATATAATTACATTACCCGATACAGTTAAATGTAATATATCTAAAATCCAAAGAAATGATGAATATTCAAAATTTATCACAATTATATATATATATAGAGAAAGAATAGAGATATTGTTTCTTTTATTATATGTGTATTTGTTTAGTTTCGATTACAAAGTATACATTGTAATACTATTCATTGTTTCGGTGTTATTAGTCGTGTAAATCATAAATTTGATATTTTAGAAGGAAATATTCTAGAATACAGTATATTAAGGCAACCATTAAAAGTTGTATTACTTTCTGGTAGCCTATTGAACGACGAAGAAGAAAGAATAAATCAGATAACGATTATTTTTGTATTTTAATCAAATGTATTTTTGTATTTTAAAAAACCCAAACCCAATCATATATGTATCT
This sequence comes from Osedax fenrisi, assembly GCA_964019155.1. Classification (NCBI taxonomy): domain Eukaryota; kingdom Metazoa; phylum Annelida; class Polychaeta; order Sabellida; family Siboglinidae; genus Osedax; species Osedax fenrisi. The sequence continues at coordinate 57,455,333 of OZ025239.1, read as the reverse complement.
ATCTATGTATCCATCTATGTATCTATCTATGTAATAATGAATATAAATAAGCGAGTACATTCGTGCACCTAATAGGAACAACTGAACCACATCGAAGAGATACTGCAAGGAGACCAGCAGGACGACTACAGGACGGGACACGGGGACTCCGGTCAGATGAAACAGAGCGGTTTGATCACTAGCGAGAAGTTTATGAGGACCATCTCCGCGCTTCAAGGCGATATCTCCGGCTTCAGGGATGAACAAGTCGATCTCACTGATAGGTTTCATCAACGCGTTGTTTACCTTTCCTATCGGTTGATTACGCGTGTTGTCGAGAAATTATGAATTTATTTTAAAATTCATTATTTCCAATATTAACTTAATTTTACATGTACATTTCTATCATTTAAACAAATTTTATTTAAAATATATAATTTTAATATCTTATTAATTCTATTTACTATATATAAATATTTTTAATGTAACTTGTTTCTAATTTTATATTCGTAACTTTCATAAATATATTATTTAACTAATTTCTTTATAATAAATATATAACCTACAATATTTTAATCAATATTTAAACATACAATTATTATTTAAGGATAAACAATGAAATGAGCTCCCTCAAGTTATTATTAAAAGAAGTTATTTCTGTACAACGCCAAATTCTGAACAAGCCGACAAATAAGAAAGGTTACTTATAATTGCTAGCCGAGCGTTTCTGTCATAATACTCGCGTATAGATGTTATTTTTGTTCACATTTTTATCTGAAAAATATGATAATAATTACAATATATAAATATATAACACTTTTTAAATAAAAAAATAAACCTACAATTAGCCCTATTAAAAATCAATTTGAAAAATAAATTGATAATACAATACGTTAATATATTAAGATATTACGATTAATAGAAAAAAGAGATTTTATGCCATCGACTTCTACTTCGACTTCGACTAGGAAGAAACCAACAACTTCACTAATGGAGGATCCTGTTATTTACGGGTCTAGGGATGAATTGCTATCAGCTGACCCATTAGATGAATGGTATTTATCGTAAACCTTATATCTAAATAATGCATTACTAATAATCAGCATATTAACTGTGAACATTAATATATATATATATATATATATATATATTTATAATATTAAAAAGTTTAGCACCATACAAATCAATAAATTTTGTTATAACACAATTAATAATAAATAAATAAATCATGAAACGAATGCTAACAATTATAAATAATTGTTCATAATTTTATATTATATACTAAATATCGTAGTGTACAATAATATAGTGTATAATAACAATAATATAATATCTACTATTTTTGGTTTGTTTGTATTATGATATATACCCTTTAAGTAAAGTGAATCAATTCATATTCATAATCTAGATATTTTTTAATATTTTAGATAATATTTTGTAAAATGTAGATGCTATATTATTATTGCATATTATTTCCAGTCATAACAATTATTTTTTATTTTTTTTATTTTTTTTTATTTTATTTTTTTCAATTTGTTTCTGTTATTTTAATTGCAATATAAAATTTAAAACGCGATTCTCTTTATTTATAATATATATATATCTTTTTTTAAAGATATTAATTACTATATCTCTTTTATTTGTCATTAACTTTGTCATTAATCATTATTTATAAATATTAATTTGATCATAATTTATCTTAATTCTAACTTTCATTATATATATATATATATATATATATTAATGATTATATTTTAATATAATCATTCATTATTTAAGGAGAATATCTGAAGAAATAAGAAGAGAAGAAATGAAAATATTTAAAAAGGAACTAAATAAAAATAAAAAACAATCATTAGGTTATTATATAACAATTATAATAAAATATAATTTATTATTAATAATATAATTTATAATTATAATACTAATATTTTTTTTGTATTTATATATTTATATATGTATATATTTTATTTATATACAATGATTTATTTTATTTTAATTGCGTGATATAATATATAATTCTTATAAGAATATATATATATATAGAAATTATTTACTCTATTTTAATATTCACTTTACATATAAATGTCCCTGTTAAAATTATAATAATTTTTCTATGTAGGTTTCCTAATGGTTATTAATATTTCCTTATATGTCATTTATTAATTATAGTTATGATATATTTGTGTATCCAGTGTACAATTATTTCATTTTTATTATATTATTAGATTAAATATAAATATTTATTAAAGAATTATATTAGTCAAAATCGTAATATTCCAATATTAGTAATAATATTAAAATAGTGTTTTATTATATTAGTATAAAAAAGTAATACATACAATTTGATTTAGTATGATATTTTCTTAATATATTACCTATACTAATTTATATTACTACTATATATTAATACTTTATATATTACCATAGTTGTTGATATAGTTTATATAGATTAATCTAGTTAATAGTTACATTAATATATATATATATATATATAGTGATAGATACATTATGATTACAATACATTACAGTGGTTGATGACGATACTTCAAGTTTCCTTCCTTTAATTGAAATATCAAACAACAACCCTAACAATACCAACACCAACTGTTAGATAAGGCTGCCATATTCTCATATTTTTATACTCCTTTTTATATAAACTTCCATCGTGTGATATATTATTTTATAGTAATCAATAATATTTTAATATTACATTTTTTTTAATTTTTAACATTCTTGTATATATTATATACTCGTATTTAATAAATTATTATAAATATCTATAAAATTATTAATTATTCATCTTATTATTGATAAAATAATATTACAAATTTCCCATAGTGAATAAAATTACTTATTAACATTCATATGATCATGATAAATTACTAATCGATATTACAATAATTACCTAATATATTAGAATAGATATCATAATTCAAATTATATAGGGGAATGATTTAAAAAAGTTATTATTCAAATATTTAAAAGGTAAAACCAGAATATTATATTTTATTAAGTTACAATTGTACGATTGAATATTTCGAAAAACAAAATACTTATTCATATTTACCATATTTAAGTAACAAATATTTTAGGTAAATATAATATTTTGATATCTCTTATAGTTACTGATATACGAGAGGGGTCTGTAATTGGAAACTTTTCATTATGTTAAGCAATTATACAAAATACTAAAATGGTACATAACTAAATTAAAATACATTAATTAATATTATAACATTATTTCTACATAGGTTAATTATTAATATTAACTAAATTAAATGATTTGTAATAAACTATATATAAATAATGTATTACTATAATATATGTAGTTAAATAAATAAATGTTGAAGATTTATAAATAATATATATGAATATAGTCAGGAAAATAAAATACTAGATATAAATTAAAATAAGATAAAAATTAATTTAATATTTAAATAATATAGAATCGGTACATGATGTTCTATTATAAATTAGTAAGAGTAGAATGATATCATTACATAGATATGTAAATAATAAAATAAATTAATACTATTGTTCGAATTGTAAGCATTTAAATAATTAATATTATAGAAAATTTACATTTTTATGAAAATATAAAACTTGTATTAAATAAATGTCAATTGCAGGTTGACAAAAATAAAGTATCTATATATATAATACCAGGGAGATCCCTGATAATATCTATGTTATATATACTAAATTATGTTTACTAGAATGATACAAAATAAATAATCAACTAATATAATTATTAAAATAAGCTTTAATTTGTAATGATTAATATTTAAAAAAATATGTATCGAATTCGATATCCTATCAATAAGGAAAATTTGTATATATTTAAAATGGTTTAAATTTGGAATACTATAGTTTAAATAAATAGTTTGATAATAGTTATATTATTATTATGCTATTTAATTATACTCCTAGAAAAATATAACATTTAAATGGGGGTACCCGTTATACAAATGTATACAAAATATAATGCAGGGTGTGTAAGTAGTGAAAGATAGATAGTTGAGAATGTATTGTATAATAGATAGGTAGTGGATGAGGATGAAGTAAGGTTGAAGTATTCTTCATCAAGGCAATACATTCCACATAATAATCTATATATATATATATATTAATTATTTTGATGACTCAATATTGGTTAATAATATAATACCTACTTCTAATATAATTAGTAAAAATTAAATTAATTTACATATCAACAAATCACCTAGTAGGAATGTAATAGGGACCTATATACTAATAGTTATTGCCACTATATGAGAAACCCTCGGAGGATTATCATCTATATATAACTATAGTTCTATAGGCTGGGTAAATATATATGAATATATATTATTCTAAAGGACTAACCTATTTAGAAGTGTAATTCGTGTATTTAAATAGTAATCTATAAACTGGGCGAATTCAAGTAGGAACAATCAGGTATAGTGAGTATAGATGTCTATTAAGATGATGTACATTTTATAGTAGGATAAATTTTATATATATAATATGTTATATTTTATTTATATTGTACATGCATGTATGCCTATATATTCTACCTAATTAAGCAATAAGTATACCTATAGGTACTATATTACCTATATGTGTGTATTATCTATGAGGAGTATGTGTATGTATTAGGCATATAAGGGGCGAAGCCCTTATGTATAATATATAATTTATTTGGTGTAAGTATATAGATATTTATATATATATATATATATATATATATATATATATATATATATATACATATACATAGATATTTAATTTTATATAAATATTATATTTTTATTATTATATTAAATATTATATTAATTATAAATATTAGCCATATTTCTGATCTGTATGTATAGGTAATACATAATAATACATACTAACTAAAAGAATGGTATACATTGTACACTGTACATTGTACATTCTATATACTATACTATACTATACTATATAGAACAATATGTTGTAGGTAGGTATGTGACACATAATATGTGTAGATATTCTCATATAGGTTCACAACACGGTGGGACACGGTTGTTGTTTACGCCAATGCCTACTACATATGATATAGGCAATGCTAAAGCGTGTTTTAGACACTCAGCCGAGATAGCATACAACCATGGTTATAAGTAGCCTACTATCTATAGTGTAATATTGCGTAACAGTGTGTCATTTATTGTTTGATTAGAATCATTTAAATAACTTTTTAATTAACTTTAAGACTATAGTCTATAGACACATTTATTTGGAGGGTGATTTATCTAAGGGGTTATTCTATAGAATAACCCCTTAGATAAATCACCCTCCAAATAAATGTGTAACATTATAATACATAATATAATTACAATTAGTTAAGTAAATAGGGGAAAGTAACCGAATACGGACACTCTCGGTATCTCATAAACCATAAATCTTACAAAAAAAATTAATGAATATAATTATATAAATAGTCTAAAAAAGTATCTTTTATTTTTTAATTATTCAAAATATTGCTGATATATCCAATAAACTAATTTTTTTATTACGTTTTTAAATTTATGAAAAAAAATTGCAACTTAAAACCTTCCCAAGAATATGTATCGATATAAAATATAACACTATATTATTAAAAAATAAAGCATTCTAACATTATATATATATAATTTCTATATTTGTTATCAAATATTCATTATATTTTAAGCATATATGCTTTAGTTGTATATATATATATAAGTAGGTTATATAAGTAGGTTATATAAGTAGGTCATATAAGTCCCTAATACGGACACTCTAGATGTCTTAATACGGACACCCTATAACCAATCAGCGCGCAGCGTATGAACTATTCTGATTTTCATAAAAATCGCGTGCGTTATAATATTAATACCAACAATAAAGCTAAATCTAAAATTTTTAATAATTAGATACTTAAATTGTTTTATTAATTAAAAAAAATAAATAAATGATTAACTAATTAAATTAGAATAAAATGTTCATAAAATGAATTATAAATAATGTAATTGTAATTTTTCTGATCGATTCATCAATAATATATAGTTTATCTAATGATATATAGGGTGTCCGTATTATAACACAGGGTATCCGTATTCGGACATGGGTATACCGAATACGGACACCCCCGTTATCTATGGAATTAAAAGATTAAATAAAATTTTAAAATCACAATAATATCTATAAACATATAATACTAATATATTGAATTTTTTGAATACAAATAATGATTCATAAAATATTAAGACGACTTATTGTTAAAGTGTCCGTATTAGGTTACTTTCCATAACCTAACACGATATAAATACTGATTATTATTATGATATAAATAACAATGTAACATATGTTACAAATAAATAATCACTATAACACGTTCTACATATGCTATAGGACCTAGGTACACCTGCACTCGTTATTCTAGTAGATGGTATTGGTTACACTCAAAAGTAATCTCATTATTAGTTAAATAAATGTTGAAATTGAATTCCAATATGTACTTAAGTTACATATAAGTAATGTATATTGATAATAGATAGGTATACCAGGGAGTCCTTGGGTGTATACCTACAGGACACCCATGTGTGAACACCGCAGTAGGTAATCGTACCTACCGTATGTACCTATAGTGTATACTATACACTGTATAGGGTGTATAGGCCACTCTCTATTACATTAACCAACACCCGGTCTGCACACTAATTACAGTTACAGTCCGATAAGTATATATATAGTATATATGTTATCTATTATTATATTTCTTCATATGCGTCGATATTGTACATCAACGTGATATCAGCTCATATACGCCTAGTGCCTGGTACATCGATATAAAGAAAGTGGATAAGCAATTGACGAACACAATGCATGTAAAAGATAGACACGTGAATGACACTTTTATCGATAAATTAACAAAATGTTATCAGTGATTTTGATTGGATATTAGTCATATTATATATGTCAAATATTAAAACAGTAGGCTTTTCGTCGAAATAGATTAAAGTGATTTCTATCTATATCAATGGATTTAAATTATAAATATCAATAAAATAGTATTATATATTCAATTTAAATACACAAAATTACGAGGAATGTTGATATTATGTATTTTAAATATATAATTTTATTTTTAGTATAGATATATCTATATACTATAGTACATTCAAATTTGTAGTAATTATCAATATATATATGTATAAATAAATATTATTATAAATAAAAAGTAGTGGGCCAGATAGTGGGTTTCGACTGCAGCGCTCGTAGCGGATAGTGCCGTACACTACATTCAATTGCGTACGTCCACTTTCTCACTATATCGATGGTCTGGTATCACGACGCACGTACATTCCGGCCGTCTCGCATGACCGCCCCCCCACTCGCATACGGCTGCGTATATATAGCGGACCGCCGCTATGCATAATCAGTTGATAATAAGTCCCTTAAATAAATACATACGCCTTGACGTTCTCCTCCATATATTAAAAACTTCTTTAGTATATAATATACATAATACACCATTAATGAATATAATTATATCAATACATACTAGTATATAGAATAGGCTACATATAACCTACATATAACACGCCCTATATCAATACAATTGTATTGATATATTATAAACGTAGTATAGAAATACATAACATGGTGGAAGTTGTTGAGACAAACCCACGGATCTTCAGAGACAAACGCTTCACTATACAGAAGATGCCGGAAGAGTCGATGAACTCGTACATATCCAATTGTCGTCAGCATATCAGCAAGTGCAGATATACCGATGCAGACGACCAGCTCGTTGACCTGATCATATCCGGTCTACGCGATGACTGCCTTCGAGGAAAACTCTTCGAAGACGTATCGATAGACTTTGTGAAATGTATCGAGATTTGCCTATGCCACGAACACCTGTTAGCAGACAGACGGCTACACAGGACGATAGTAACGTGCGACACGTCAAATCAAGGTCATATCGTGACCTTCCGAAGATCTGATCCCTGTCGAAACTGCGGCAAGAACCACGACATCTGCCCGGCTCTTGGCTCACGCTGTAGTTCCTGTGCAAGGCTGAACCACTGGGCTAATCAGTGCTTCCGGGGCGGGGGGTACGACCTCTCTCTCCACACACGCTCTAACGATGGCAACACGTGATGAGGTATAAGACTTGACATTAAACAGTACCTATTCTATTAACATACGCGCATAAGTAGACACAGTCTCACAGGTACTACCGTCTAACATATATAATACACTAACACCTACTCCACCATTGACAACGGCACCAATAGTATTACACGCATACGTCCAACAGCCTATCGATCTGCTCGGCACAACGAAACACCACCATCATAATAGGCATTATGACCTCGAATGTTATGTAGAACATACCCAAGGACCATTAATTGTTGGTTATTCCTCATGCATTGCTATGTCTCTAGTTACCATGAACTGCGCTATATCGACTGTACCGAGCCCCTTGACCACATTACCACATATAATATAACATATGTTAATGTCTAACTGAAAAAGTTAATATTTGATTCGAAACATATATTTTTATAAAGAACCTGTTTTAGAAGCATTTTTTGTAACACTTATATGTAATATTTACTTTCAAAAATTTAACAACTAATAAATAATATATTAAATATTCGAATCATAACAAAAATTGATAAATAAATGTGTGCTGATACCATTACATAGCCCTAATAATTAATATTTGATATTTAATATTTGATATTTACGATTGATATTTAATAATAAATATAAAAATAAACATTTAACACAATAATTCATTAATATATTATCTTTCTGTTGTGTTCTTTATTTAGACATTTTAAAGTAATATAATCAAATTTCAGTTAAATAATATTAAGAATTAATATTTCTACTAAAAATAAATACCAATTAATATACATAAATTATCTACAAACATAATATAATTTATATATGTTGTTATACCTATATATATCAGTATATATTTATATGAATATATGTATATATATATGACCTATAGGTCATTAAATAATATTTTTAAATGGCATATTTTTTTTACCGGGTGGGCAATTTATATTTCTGGAGGGGGGCAAATGCCCCCCAGTTAACATGTTATTTCATGTATTGCCTTAGATGCCCATTCACTGAGTCCTATAACATTACTATTTCACCAATCACAAACAAAATCATTACCATTACTGCAACCAACAGCGACGATCCCAAACCTAACACCGAAAACTGACAAATATAGTATAGTATACTCTAACTAAAACAGCCCGTCATTATAAAAACACCGACAAATAACACAATAAGTCCTTTGACCCACTCGGTGGGTCACACTGGTAACCTCAGCCGAACTAGTCATCACATTCGCCCAATACCACCTGACAATACCACAACCACAATACCACAACCGATACTATATTAGACAATACAATAAAAGCCTAACATGCACCTAACACCTAACCTACACACCTAACGTACATGAACCCTCGACATGCGATTCAACCCAAATAACAGACACATAATAACATTCCGACAACTCCACAACTTAGTACGCGCGCATTAGTAATGTCCCAATTTGATATTAACCATAATTCCCCACACATAGATATATATCGATACTGTCATGATTAATCTATTATCTACCAGATGTCAGATGACCTGTAATCAGCCGTAATCCTTCTGTCGGTGGGGGAAGAGGGAACTAATCCGGATTTATAGACACAACCGTTAAGAAGTAGACCGCAGACCATTCTACACATTTCCTCTTCTTCGATGTACAATCGGTAGAAGAGGGGAAGTTATTATGATGATCTATTATAGTATTTATACATATGCGTTGATATTGTACGTGATATCACAAGACCTCTTATAACCTCGGGTTATAGGAGGTCTTGTGATATCAGCGCACGTACATTGTTAGTCGTACATTCCTGCATTCTCGTATGACCTACGGTCATTGACCGCCCCATACGCATACTGATGAGTATATATATAGCGGAACGCCGCTATGTATAATCAGTTGATAATAAGTCCCCTAAATAAATACATACGCCTTGACTCTCTCATCCATATATTATAGTAATACCTTCTGTAGTATATAATATACATAATAGGCAATTATATCAATACAAACTGAAGTATATACAATATATTATATATGTATACGTAGTATAGAAATACATAACATATATATATATATATATATATATATATATATATAATATATATATATATATACTATATACTATATAGAGTTATATATAAGTTATATACACTCTTAAAATTATTTTGAAATTCAGGGTTCTTCGTATAAAACGAGTTCATTGGGGCCACCTAATGAAGAACTTATTATATGAGTTCCTCTAAGAACTTATCATTGAATTATCGATGAATAACTCATTTGAAGAACTATATAGTTCTTTATTTTGAAATTCAGGGTTCTTCGTATAAAACGAGTTCATTGGGGCCACCTAATGAAGAACTTATTATATGAGTTCCTCTAAGAACTTCTCATTGAATTATCGATGAAGAACTCATTTGAAGAACTATGTAGTTCTTTATAAATATTTATAAATAATAAAAGAGTTAATATAAATAAAATAAATAATGCCTGACAGAGGATTCGAACCCACGGCGGCAGCGAGATCTGGCGTTGTGAGCTGTAATGCTCACCGCTAGACTATATATACGACTATAGTCGTATATATAAAGATTATGTATTTTTAAACATTTAAATATATCTATATATAATAACAATATCACATACATATATATATATATATATATATATAATATTATATATATATATATAATAATATATTTATATATTTAATAAATATACTATATAAATAAATGTATAGTAAAAGATATAGTATTAGGTATATTAGGTATTTACTATAATTATTATAATAATATTATATAGCATAATTTAATATTATAAACACTTATGTACACTTTTGTTCTTGTATGGTTTATATATGTTATGGTTGTTCTCATACGGTCAGTATTTCATGTTTATATATTTTACGATTGTTCTTGTAAGGTTTGTCTTATAAAGTATGTATATTGTACGGTTGTTCTTATACAGTTTGTATTACACGCGTGTACAACCGCGGTTGTTATTATTCATCGGCTAATGTACTTGATTACTCTACTTAAATGCACTGAACGAACATTATTGAGGGTATGCCCTACTATACCCTCAATAATGTATTCATAGAGTCAGGGGCGGCTTAAGCAATCTATGGGCCCCGGGCAAAAAAAACGTATGGGCCCCATAAGAATTTCATAGCATATTAAATGGGCCATTCTAGAAATAACAAATATCTATAACACTTCAATTTATTTGTATATAAATATATATATATATATATATATATATATATATATATATATATAAATGGTGTATTATTATTCTATTATGCGTGATCAAATTATGTAAAAATATTTATAATCTTTAAACATTTATGTTTTTTCATATATATTTACATGTATCGTGTGAAGGAGACCCACTTTAAGATGCATCTAATATATAGCGGGATCTCCTTCATGCTATGGATGTACATAGATATTACGGTACCCATTAAAATCATTGCAATGTAATATTTTATAATTTACAAATTTAATTTTTAGTTTAGATAAGCTTCTCTCTCAAGTTTAATTATTTACCATTAAATATATTAGGATGAAAATGTCTACAATTGGATATATATAGCCCATCATATATATATATATATATATATATATATATATATATATATATATATATTAATATGTGTATAGTCAATACCTTTGAGGTGTATATCAATATGATATAATATATGTTTAATACTAAATTATCTTATATACTAATCATCTTAATTGAATAAATACCTTGACTCTATTAATGTAATTTACGTAATATGTTAACATATTATTTAACATATATAATATCAGATATAAATTATGTAATTTTGGGAAATCCACAAGATACTGCTCTAATAAAATCTGCTTGTGATGCCCATATTATATTCTATAATACTTTTAATAAAACATATTATATTCTTCTTTAATATAGATATCAATATAGTCTTTATTTAATTTGGATAATAAATTATATTTATTTGGGATGAAAGCAAATAATATTACTACAATTGTCGAAGATTCAACGGCATTTTGCCCAACCAGATTTAAGGAATATACACTGTACACTGTACATTGTACAGCCCAGATATGGAGATCCATATTGACAATGGACTATGGTATATTATGATATCTTTCATTTTATTGAATCCTCCAGACATATTGATGGATTTTTCATAACTTTGAGCTCTATAATCTATTATAATTATATTATTATTTAAACAAATTCTAAGAAATCAATAGCTAAATATTTATTGACCAATGTTATAATGAATCTAAACATACATAAATAAATATATTTATTTACTTTTGGTATACCTATATAATAATAATACCTAACTTGATACAAATAACGATGACTATTAACGTACCTACATGTGATATATCTGGAATTGAGTACACTGATATATAATATTATATTTTTAATTTTATATTTCTTAAATTATTAAGTTATCAGTGATAACTTATCACCTGTTCTCAAATAATAATATCGTCATTGTGTGTATTTATATATAAATATATAGACGAGGGTGATCTAAACATTCAGTTGTTAGTACTAGTTGGATAATATCAAAAATGCCTTTAGTATTATATTTAGATTATATATATATTTATAAATAATATATGTTTCAATAAATATAAATATAATTTCTTTCTCTAATAATAGTCTGTTGAAAATGTTATGTAGAGAGTTCCCTTTCATCAATAACATTATTTAAAATACTATAAAGCAGAATATTCCTATTTAAATTAAAACTATTTTATATATATATATATATATTATTTACACTAACACAATTATAATAATATATACACTATGAGAAGATACACCTTTTATTAATACGAGAAGTAGATAGATAAAATTCTTTTGAGAACAATTATTTTGAAAATATCTAATTAGTTTTAATACATACTATACAAATTTAAAATCTATATAGAATATAGTTTTTTTTAGTAATTTATAATAAATATAATCCTTTACAAACATCAGAAATCATAGTTAAAATATATCTTAATATATATCTCATATTTAATTTTAATTTAAAGAAGTATACTTTTTTTTCGTAAACTAATTATAGAAATATAAATTGTTAAGATTGAACTATAGTTAATATTCCCTTAAATTGGGTAAAAAAGGGTAATACGTTTATCATTTAGGATTATCATTATCATCCTATCACTTTCTAGTTTAACAAACAATTATTTATTAATCCGTTTCATACTATTTTATCTGACAAGCAGAGATGTGTGAGATGATCTATGGTTATCACTATTAGCATATGCTCCACATCTTCATGTACCTGTTTCCACCTTATCTTCGTTTTATTTAGAAATTTTTGTAAAATTCACTTTTCAAATCGGCCTAAATGACTCTTATTTAATTAATTTATTATATTATTTTTATTTATTTAATTAGAATTAATAATATATAAAAAAAATACAGTTAAACATTTTTTTTTTATATAAATAGTCAAATGTTTCTCAAATAATGTATGGGCCCCCCAAAATGTGGGGCCCCGGGCAATTGCCCGGTTTGCCCCCCCCCCCCTTAAGCCGGCCCTGCATAGAGTGTATTCATAATAAACTGTAATTATTCTTGCATAGTATAGACTTAATTAAATTAATAAAGTTATATTACTATTAACTCAATAGTTTATATGAATAGTATATCAATGATTTATAATTGACCTAATAAAATATGATAAGTAATACAAGAAATAGTATTAAAATGAATAAAAATAAAAATTATTATTTCAATAAAATAGTCGTCAGCTAGATTCGAACCGTTGACTTTCCATTTAGAAAGCATGTATTGTAACTCTGAGCCATATATATGGCGTGATATCACATGTTATTATTATTAGTTTTATTATGCTATTTATAAAATGTATATGCAATTACTATTAGTATTCATGTGTAATGTTACTATACAGTATAGTAACAATACACATGAGTAATAATAGTAATTTCATATACATTTTATATATAGTCTATACTGAATAACCTAACGTTGGCTTATACATATATAATCTATTGATTTTACTTGAAATTAAATGTACATTTTAAAACTTTATAGATCGCATGTGTACGTAACAATATTCGACTTATAATCTAGTAATTTATAAGAGTAATAATTGTAATTTAATCTAAAATAAAATGTATTGACGAACACTTCACTGTACCGTTATCATAACGGTTTACTTATTGTTGGCTTATAGAGTTATACATATAATATTATATTATATTATATTAAATATATGATAGATAATCTATAATCTATTGAAATTAAACGGACATTCTAAGATTAGTTTCTATAGAGATCTATCGATCTCATGTGTACGTAACATATTCAATATGATATTGCATATGTGTAATATGTGAATATGATATTCAGCTTATAATTTAGTAATTTCTAAGAGTAATAATTGTAATTTAATCAAAAATAAAATGCATTGACACCTACTTTACTGTACCGTTACCATAACCGTTATGATAACGATGTACTTATTATTGACGTATAGTGTTATACATATATCTATTAATTCTACTTGAAATTAAACGTACATTTTAAACTCTATCGATCGTATGTGTACGTAACATATTCGACTTATAATCTAGTAATTTCTAAGAGTAATAATTGTAATTTAATTAAAAATATTATTTTTTAAATTTAAATTTTAAATATAATGTAATTACTATTACCTATATATATATGTACAGTATTATATCACTGTAGAGTGAGTCATAACTAATACATGCATAACTAAGTACTTAATATAAATACCCTATAACTAACTAATTTAACACACAATTGTGTAAAACATTAGGTCCTAAACACCCTAAAATACCTAATGTTTTCAAGTTAATGTCATTGCAGTGTGCTCGTCTTAATGATCCCTTATTTCCATACTTTATACCTACACTATGTTATAAGTATATATATATATATATATATATATATAATATATTATATATATATATATATATATATATATATATATATATATACATAATATATATCCATATATTTATAATTATTTCACGGTTTGTATTTTCACGGATATTATATTTCACGGTTGGAAATTTCACGAAATATAATTTCACGGTTAGTAATTAAACCGTTCTTGTACGGTTTGTAAATTTCAAGGTTGTTCCATAAGCCAAATATAGTTATAACAATATATACAATATACATATATACTATATAATATAGGGTATACAATATACCTACCTATAGGTACCTACTATAGTATCATAAATAGAAATGCATTATTTTATATTATTCATTATTCGTATCTACTATTAGTCCTATATACTAATATTGTATAGGTACTAATGTACCTAGTGTACTAATGTAGAGTTTAAATAATATATACCTGATTAAAACACTTATCATATGTTATAAATAATCATACATTTTTTTGATTTAAATTATAGAATACTATTCAGAATATTAACTTATTTTCTATACATATAATGTTTATGAATTTTATAATATAATTTAACTATAGTTAAATAATAGAATATATTCTATTAATATATAATATAATTTCAAATACTATCCAGTACACCGCAAGATAATATACTATATATAGTATATTCTATATAGAATATATCTTTAAAATAATTAACAAAAATATAATATATATTCAGAATATTATATTCAATAATTTATGAAAATTAATTAATTTACTATATCTATTGTAATTTAATTTAAACTTAAGTAATTTGTATGTAATTATTAATTATATTATTATTAATTAATTATATTCTATAAATATATAAATATACTAAATCAAGTAAAGTATTATACAATAATTATTATTGTATATTATTATAATATAATATCCCGGATAATATATTAGATTTATTTAAAATTATAAATTAATTACATTAATAACATAACTACAATTTATAGGATATATCTGAATTTATATTAACTATTACATTATTATATATGTTATAAAATTCCTATAGGAATCTAAAAAATAAGAATTCCTTATTATTATTATTATTGTTATTTCTACAGTTATAGCAGGGAGATATATGGTTATATATGGAATAATATCTATACTTTATAATACCATATATTTTTAAATCATCGTAATGAGTCATTACGATGACCCAATTAAAGTTATAGATGGCGCTACTCAAATAAACTATAATAAACTATAAATAATGAGTGCATATAGGTTATACCTTGCCTTCCCGGTTTTACCTTCAACATACTATCTACATATTATTATTACTCTTATTATTACTTACTTTATCAAATCACATAAACATGACTGAGCAATCCGAACAAGTTAATAGTTAGTAATACTAATATATTATTTATATATAATAATATATTAAAATATAATATATAACATATAAATATAGCATATAATATGGTGTTTTATATAAATTGTGTCGATAAATTAAATTTAAAATACTTATTATCAACCACATAATTTTATTAATATATAAATTAATTTATTTAAATATATTTATTTGAATGTTAAATATAATTATATATATACTTATTTATTTAAATATATATATATATATATATATATATATATATATATATATATATATACATATATACATATAGGTTATTATATATATATATATATAATTTAACGTTATTATACTATATATAAATTAGTATATTATATTAATTAATTATTCATTTTTTGACGGATTTTAAATTATTAGACTTTCCTTTATTATATATACATATATACATATAGGTTATTATATATATATATATATATATATATATATATATATATATATATATATATAATTTAACGTTATTATACTATATATAAATTAGTATATTATATTAATTAATTATTCATTTTTTGACGGATTTTAGTTTTATATGTATCTGTTATATGTTATTCAATAATATTTAAAAAATATGAATAATGATAACCATTTTGCAGATTAAATATAAATATATATATATGTCTGTAATTTGAAAATATAATAATGATGAGCATATAAAATAATAGTATAGCTTATTGTATAGGTTATATAGTATATATTATTTCACTTTTAATTTTAAATCATTTAATTATTTAATAATAATAAATAGTTTCATTTTATAATAGTTAACTTCTATAATCATTAATATACATACACAATGTATATATATATAGGTAAATATAATTAAGCATAGATAACCTATATTAGGTTACCTATACTCATTTAATACTAAAATTATAATAGTAGTACATAGGAATTACACGCGATTAAGGCGCGCGAATATATGAAGAATAGATTATTTTCATAGTAGATACGCCCAACTCTAGATATGGGCGTGTCTTAGTTATTTATAGATGTGGACCAGAGAGTCATAGATAAATTTGTTTATTTGCCAATTCAGCATAAATGCGTGTTACATATGTATATACACACAATAACACATACACACACACACACACACACACACACACACACATATATTATTATATACATATTATATTATTATATAGTTAATTTAATAATATATTTAATTAATAATAAGTAGAATTTAAATAATTGATTTATGAGTGTACAAAAATTAAAAAAAAATGTAACATTATATTAAATAATAAAAATTATATAATAGAACAATAACTTTCAAAGAATGTTATGAATACTAAATAAATGTATATTCTATATAGAAAATGTATTATACATTATAACTTATAATATCCCAAGCAACCAGTCTATTGTTTACAGTTTTGTTATTTTATTGATTTTCTTTAGGAATTAAATATTTTAATAGATTTTTAAATTAATTATTATCAATCTGGTATAGGGATAATGATTATTATTGTAAGATTTAATATTTAATGTGTGATTTAACTTTTTATATGTTGTTTATTTGTACTTGTATAATGTTTAATTATAACTTTATATACTTTTTTTATATGTTAACTTTTATAATATTTAATTATAACTAGATATATATTCTTGTTATATAATGTCATATTGAGGTGGTACAAAGACACATAATTTACTATTACTAGTATATACTATAGATAATTATATACATACTATTACTAAGAATGTGTATACCAAAGATAACAGTGTAATTTATATTAATTAATTATTCACTTATTAATATATATATAATTTATTAATACAAACACAAATAGGGACAATATATTATTAATATACAATAAGGACAATAATATTTAATAAAATAATAATACAATAATACTCATTCCTATGTCACAACCATATAGTTTTCGGAGTTTATTAATTGTGAACATTTTGTTAAATAATATTCAATAGATATTTGATGTGACTCATAAGTGTTAAATAACAATAGCAATTCTCTATTTATATATATATATTTCTTTGTGGTTATTTTAGAAAGTTTCTGGAGAGACACCAGAGTTCCATTTACTTCCAAAAGCCTCGATTCTCGGTATAAAAGATCCACCATCTTATAGAAATTCATGTGATCTGTGTAGTAATAGTAGTGATGTATTATACAATAATATTTATTTATTAAAATCACAATATATTTATAATCACAATACATTTATTTGATAATGCAAATATATATATAAACCTTCTCGCGACATACATTTCAGACGATTGTGGTATCCCTCACAATCATTATTTGTCCTAATAGACAATTTAAACACTGATATGGAGGATAGAGGGTGTACTTCAGATGTCATCCATTGCCTTTCCATATAGTGTTTAAATTGAACTAAAAGGACATCATCCGAGCTGATTGTTCTGGCAAACTTATCATATGCAGCCCGGATGTGATTGTGAGGGAGAAGAGGTAAAGCCATCATCTTGTGTAGTAGATCTTTAGTGTAAGTGTCATCTTTAAATCGTGGTATTAAACCTATTCTCCCAATATTTCTCATTATTGCCTGTCAAGTATAAATAAAAATATATAACAATATATGTATATATGTATTATATATATATATATATATATATATATATATATATACTATTATATGTTTTGTATTACATTATTTTATATAGTATTATATATTTTTTATTAAATTATCTTATATATTTATATTCACAAGTATATTATTAATATTAATAAAATATCAATAAAAACCTGGCAGTAATGAAATAAGCAGCCTTTTATCTCTGTCTCTGGAAATACTTCCTTAACTGCCTGCCAAGCACCCTTTTCGTAATCCATTACTATTCTCTGCAGGCAATTATGGGGAAGTATTTCCAGGATTTTTCTAAACACCACTACGTAGTCAGATTTCTTACGTGAACTCATGCATACGAATGCAAAACAGAATTGTTTAGTTGATGACTCTATATTAAATATTATATATATATATATATATATATATATATATTATATAAATATATATATTCTAACGATTTGAGATGAATCCATGAATTCCAAGAAGCTGACTGAATGGTTTATTTATAATACGGAAAGTACCGTCTATGTACCATACCTTACATTCAGCCAACTTCTCTATCATGTAATCAGACATAAGCACAACGTGTTTTTCACCCGCATTAGTTACCATCCCCCTGTAGAAATTGTCGGGTAACTGTGAAGTATCGATAGTGATATCTGACGATAAATTTGCAGGTCTTCCTTTACTTCTGTGCCTATTTAAAACCAATGTTAATACTCACATATTATATAAAATATTATTCACAATTTTATACCATTTTTTAATAATAATATGTATAAAATATGAACTTACTTGTTAATGCAGTCGGCGAGTTGGATTTTATTAGGAATGATATGAACCAGAGATGTGTCATTTAATAAATGCTGTGTATAACATATAATTAATAATATATATATATATATATATATATATATATATATCATATATGATAACTCTTACTTCATCGATTATATTATTTGCAGATGTAAATTGTCGTAGTACTCCTTCCGCTTTAAGTTCCTTCTTGAGGACAATTAATTTAGTAATTCCTAAAAGAACATTATTAGTAGTAAAACATAAATATATATTATAATAATGCAATATATTATAGTCATATATTAACCATGTTTTCGGGGACAATTGTGTTCTTTGCCATTCCTTATATATTCCCCATTTGCATATCTATTAACATATAAATATATATATATATATACATATATATATGTATGTATATGTGTGTGTGTATGTATGTATGTGTGTGTGTGTGTGTGTATATATATAAATATAATATGTGTGTATTTATATATAAATATAATATATATATATATATATATATATATATATATATATATATATATATATATATATATATATATATATATATATATATATATATATATATATATATATATATATATATATATATACATATATATATATGTGTATGTGTGTGTGTGTGTGTGTGTGTGTGTGTGTGTGTGTGTGTGTGTATATATACATATGTAACACGCATTTATGCTGAATTGGCAAATAAATAAATTTATCTATGACTCTCTGGTCCACATCTATAAATAACTAATACACGCCCATATCTAGAGCTGGGCGTATCTACTATGAAAATAATCTATTCTTCATATATTCGCGCGCCTTAATCGCGTGTGTACCGTACATAGTAGGTACTACCTATTTGTTTATAATTTCAATAATAATTATTTATTATATACAATTTCAAAAGAAAATCCTATAAATATACATTTTATAAATAAATATATTGATTTCTACGTAATAGTTTAATTTATATAAATTATAATCTATTCAATTACGTCTAAGTAATATATTTTGTCAAAACATCATAATAACTATAGTTATAACATATTTGATTAACATATATGATTAAATTATATATAATTTAAAATAAATGTATCTTAAAATAAATAAATATATATAAATATAAAAATAATATAGTGGTATTATTATAGATATTGGTAATATAATATTAATTAAATATAAATTGTAATTTAATTAAAGTGAGTACTTTTATTAATATTATTGATTACTATGTTATTAAATATATATATATATATATATTTATGTATACATTATAAATCCAATGTAATTTAACACTATATATAGTGTCTATTTCTATAGATATTGGTAATATAATATTAATTAAATATAAATTGTAATTTAATTAAAGTGAGTACTTTTATTAATATTATTGATTACTAGGTTATTAAATATATATATATATATATATATATATATATTTATGTATACATTATAAATCCAATGTAATTTAACACTATATATAGTGTCTATTTCTATAGATATTGGTAATATAATATTAATTAAATATAAATTGTAATTTAATTAAAGTGAGTACTTTTATTAATATTATTGATTACTAGGTTATTAAATATATATATATATATATATATATATATTTATGTATACATTATAAATCCAATGTAATTTAACACTATATATAGTGTCACGTAAACGTAAACGTATATAAACGTATACGTTAGTGTAACTCCGGTATTTACAATATATATATATATAGATAATATAAAATCATTTATTATATTTTTAAACATAATTTACATAGTAAAATAAATAGTAATTTAAATAAAAAATATTGTAATTATTGAAAATGTATTGTTTTATAAATTTTAATTAATAAATATCAATTAAAAATTGTTGTCTACAATATTTTAATATTTTGTTACATTAATTATATTTTATATATTATTTTATCAATGAATTTCTTTATAAATATGTTTTAAT
Source organism: Osedax fenrisi (assembly GCA_964019155.1). Classification (NCBI taxonomy): domain Eukaryota; kingdom Metazoa; phylum Annelida; class Polychaeta; order Sabellida; family Siboglinidae; genus Osedax; species Osedax fenrisi. The sequence goes on along the minus strand of OZ025239.1, from coordinate 57,433,584 downwards.
TATATATAAATATATAACATTTTTTTATTAATCTAAAATAAAATATTTCATATAAATCTTGTACACAGTATGTATTAATAGCCTCATTTAGCTTCTGAAGCTAAAGGAAGCCATAGTGTACTACACACGGCTAAATGATTTAAGTAAAATCCGGATACGATTATATAATATTCATTTATATATATTATATTGTTCAAATCTCAGAATTACTTTATATACATATTCATATATGCATAACACACGTACACACATTCACACATATACACACACGCACGTACACACCCATATATAAATATATATATATATATATATATATTTAATATATATATATATATTTAATATATATATATATATAAAGTAGTATAATAAATTATTAATTTTTTGACGGAATTTAAATTATGTTGTGTGATACCAGAGTTATACCAGCAGATATTTAAAAATAGAAGGCGCTCTAAATAATGAAATAGTGGATACAATCAGATAGTGAAATTGCATATTACAATATTATATATCAATAATTAGTATTCATTACATATTATATAATATATTATAAATGTAATATTTATTATATGTTATAGTAATTTTAGTTTTATATTTATCTGTTATATTTTATAGTTATATATATATAAAATCTTATTATTATTATAGAAAATAAAAATTAAAGAAAGTATATGCAATACGATTTTAGAATCGCTTTCATTTATAGACTCTATAGTATAGAGTATAAATGCTGCTCTTTTAATATATTATATCTAATTCTCGATTAAAATATATTAAAATATTAGAACATATTTAATTACATTTCATATGTAATGAAAAAGAATATTTTAACTAATACTTTAATTAACTGTGATCAAAAATTATATATTTTAAATTATATTTATATATTATATATATATATATGAATATATATATTTTTTATTATGATAATATATAATTATTATATTATTACTATATATTATTAAATACAATTTAAGATCCAGGTGAATGGAATATTGAGGAGACTTCTTCCTGGGTCGAGAGTTTGGGATTGGCCACAGTAAATTTTATCGGTTCGTCAAATAGATATCATTGTCAATTTTGTTTAAAAATCAAAACTACTTTTACAAAATTCATTAATCATATTTCACTATATCACCAACATATTCCTAAATTTATAATAAAATGATAGTTATGTATTAATTCATTTTAATAATCTAAGGAATTTACAAAATAATTATTTGTAATACAATTTATTTTATAATTTTTTTTTAATTAAAAATATTAAAAATATTTTATATATTAAACAATAGAAATAAATAACGTGATAAATAATATGTAAATTAAGTATAGGAAAATGCTTATATACCCATACAATATAAACATATGTATTATTGATTAAAATTATATAATTATGATATATTTATTTAATTATAATATATTTATTTAATTTGTAATATGTTAAACATTTTACAGCAGTGGTGTATGATCATGGAGGTCGCTATTGCTATACAATAACTAGGGATGGAATTGCTGAAGAGATGCTACTAGGGATGGAATTACTGAAGAGATGCTACTGTAACTACAATGTATTATTTGTGTATTGTAATGTGATGGTTAGTTAATTGAAATACATGTTGACAACTCTATATAATATATGATAGTTATGTATTAATTCATTTTAATAATCTAAGGAATTTAAAAAATAATTATTTGTAATACAATTTATTTTATAATTTTTTTTAAATTAAAAATATTAAAAATATTTTATATATTAAACAATATAAATAAATAACGTGATAAATTATATGTAAATTAAGTATAGGAAAATGTTTATATACCAATACAATATAAACATATGTATTGATTAATATTATATAAGTATGATATATTTATTTAATTATGATATATTTATTTAATTATAATATATTTATTTAATTTTTAATATGTTAAACATTTTACAGCAGTGGTGTATGATCAGGGAGTTCGCTATTGCTATACCATATCTAGGGATGGAATTGCTGAAGAGATGCTAATGTAACTACAATATATTATTTGTGTATTGTAATGTGATGGTTAGTTAATTGAAATACATGTTGACAACTCTATATAATATATGATAGTTATGTATTAATTCATTTTAATAATCTAAGGAATTTAAAAAATAATTATTTGTAATACAATTTTTTTTATAATTTTTTTTTAATTAAAAATATTCATTAAACAATAGAAATAAATAACGTGATAAATAATATGTAAATTAAGTATAGGAAAATGTTTATATACCCATACAATATAAACATATGTATTATTGATTAAAATTATATAATTATGATATATTTATTTAATTATAATATATTTATTTAATTTGTAATATGTTAAACATTTATAGCAGTGGTGTGTGATCAGGGAGGTCGCTATTGCTATACCATATCTAGGGATGGAATTGCTGAAGAGATGCTAATGTAACTACAATATATTATTTGTGTATTGTAATGTGATGGTTAGTTAATTGAAATACATGTTGACAACTCTATATAATATATGATAGTTATGTATTAATTCATTTTAATAATCTAAGGAATTTAAAAAATAATTATTTGTAATACAATTTTTTTTATAATTTTTTTTTAATTAAAAATATTCATTAAACAATAGAAATAAATAACGTGATAAATAATATGTAAATTAAGTATAGGAAAATGTTTATATACAAATACAATATAAAAATGTATTATTGATTAAAATTATATAATTGTAATATATTATTTAAAGGGATGTCACAGTGCACTGAATACCATTTCACAGTTTAACATTCAAATATATGGGAAGCATATGGTCTATTCTAATAATATTTATGAAAAATATTTCTATTGTATATATAAACAAATGTTCTCTCCTTTAATGCAAAATAAAATAAAATAATATAGCTATAATAGTTGTTATATGCATAGCCTTTATACATGCTCTGCTTTGATGAATTCATTATTTAAAGAAAACAGAATTTGTAGTTTGGCAACAATAATACAATATTTTCATTTATATTAGATAAATATTCAGAGACATTATATATATATATATACACTTTTGTATATAATAATTTATAAGACATATTTATAATATATATATATATATATATATATATATATATATATAATACTTTTTGTATACAATAATATATTATATTATAGAGAATATATATTTATATATATATATAAAAAAACATCATATAGTATCATAAAATAACCAAATTTTAAAATAAAAGTTATTTTCACCATAGCAAGGTGTATGACATCCCCATTAATTGTGATATATTTAGTGTATTATATGAAAATATAGAATATTTTTTAATTACATTATTTTAAAGTATTTTATATTTGGTTTTTATCATTATTTCTTATATGTTATTTATAAATGTATCTTAAATTAAAATATAATATTTGTTATTAAATTTGTATGACTAATTATATTATAATATTTCAGAAATTGAATACAGCAACAATAAAAAGGCTATATATGAAGAAAATTAAAGAGATATGTAAGGTGTAATTAAATTGGTTAATTAATTTTATATCACTAAATTATTAACTAAATTAAATATTGTTCATCACATTATTCATGTATTATATTTCCGATAATTTACACAATTATAATAAAATATAAACATAATTTTGATTTATTTTTAATATCCTATATATATGTATATACATTTTCTATATAGAATATGATTTATGTACAAAATAAATAAAATATGTTACATATATAATATATCTGTTATAAATTAATAATATTATAACCATTAACATTATACTATTTTAAATATCAATTTATATTTAAATCATATAAATTATATATATATATATATATATATATATATATATATAATAATCCTATTCTGATATATAATTTAATAATAATTATATATGTACTTTTTTATCAAAAAATTATATCAAATAAATATAAATAGCAAACAGTTATAAAATTTATATTATCATTAGTTGAATAAAAGGTACTTTAAGTTTAATTATCTATAGTTTTATATATATAATAACTAAAGTAATAATAAGTTCTTCAAAGACCGACATGGGTTCTTCAGCTTTCCACCAATAAGGAACCCTATAAGTTCCTTAAGGAACCAGAAAAAGATCAATAATATAGAGTTCTTCTAGGTACCAAATGGGTTCTTCAGTTTTGACACTAATAGGGAACCATATAGTTCTTCTAAGAACTCTTAAAAAAGATCAATAATATAGAGTTCTTCTAGGTACCAAATGGGTTCTTCAGTTTTACCACCAATAGGGAACCATATAGTTCTTCTAAGAACTCTAAAAAAAGATCAATAATATAGAGTTCTTCTAGGTACCAAATGGGTTCTTCAGTTTTGCCACCAATAGGGAACCCTAGAGTTCTTCTAAGAACTCTTAAAAAAGATCAATAATATAGAGTTCTTCTAGGTACCAAATGGGTTCTTCAGTTTTGCCACCAATAGGGAACCCTAGAGTTCTTCTAAGAACTCTTAAAAAAGATCAATAATATAGAGTTCTTCTAGGTACCAAATGGGTTCTTCAGTTTTGCCACCAATAGGGAACCCTAGAGTTCTTCTAAGAACTCTTAAAAAAGATCAATAATATAGAGTTCTTCTAGGTACCAAATGGGTTCTTCAGTTTTGCCGAAAATAAGGTTCTTGGAAGATCTTAAAGGTTCTTTTAGAAAGAGTTCTTCCAAAAAACCCTACTATGAGGGTTCTTTGAAGAACTACCAGGGTTCACTATAGGTGTCAAACTGAAGAACCCTGAAAGGTTCTCCGAAGAACTTATAGTTTTAAGAGTGTAATATAACCTATATTATTGGTTCATATACATTTGGATAGATAGCTTTATGAATACACATATGTGTGCGAACAAGTTACATTACTATTAGCCATAGTATAGCCATAGTATGTATAGTAGACATTGTCTACATATAACAAATCCGCTATGCGTGTTGTTGGACGTTGACTATATTAATAGTTTGTAGCTCTCATAAAAATGATGTAATGTAACCGTTTAATTCTATATATAGAATGTCCTATAGTAACCATCATCTAAATATAAATATAGGAAGATCGGAAATATATGTAATCTAACAATGGATACAGGACTAACAGATATCGAGTAGTTTTAAAAGTGGTGTTATATATCTATAGACTATATACCGCTAAGGATGGAGTGAAATTGCAAAGAAGGGTAAACTAAAATAAGTTATAATAATAGTAATAATTATTGTAATATTTCTACAACAAATTATACATTATAATCTTTAATTTTTTGAAAAATAAATCAATTTATTATTCAATTATTATTTAATTGTAAATTTTATTTATTTACAATATTTTATGGATAAATAAATTAATAATAATAGGCTATATAATATATACCTATAAACCTACATGATTTTATTTTATGAATTAGATTTCTAAGCAAATATATAGAAAATAAACAATGTATATTTTTTATAATATTTATTTATGTTATATTAGAAATAAATCTAATACACACTCATCATCCAGACTAATAAAGACATTCATAATCAACTGAGTATTACTTTTTAATGAAATATGTACATATGATAATATAGGAGTATATATTGTTATTGTAAGTGGCTATTTTCAATTAATATTTAAAATTCATTATTATGAATTCCTATAAAATGAATAGAAATATTATGATTAATATTATTTACTTATATTCTTTTTTATATTTTTAAAATGTAGTGATATTAAATACTTATTTTAAATATACATAATTATACCTACTATATTAATGAATAATTTATCGATCGATTAGTTAATATTTCAATAAATATTATTTCAAAATATCACTTTGTACTCATTTAATACAATTATTATTAATTATAAATATTATTATTTGCACATTAATGTTTAATAAATGTATAGTTATTTATAATACAATGTATAGGCGAATGTAAGTATAGTAATATAACGAGATCGTGTAGGAATTATTAAATATTATTATGCAATAACTGTGTAGAACATTGGCAAGTACAGCGTAGTAAGCATGTTTTAGGATGTGGCCTTGTAGCAAGACAGATGGACAGTCAGTTGATACAACAGTGGTCTTTCCATCTGGATAACTGGACAACTGTCTGTTCTACATGCACAGCACCCTTGCACCGGTATTGGAACGTGAACATATACAATGTAGGCCGTTGTAGACACACGTCATGTAGATAGAATCCTCAGTCATATCTTACTTCTTCGCATCGAGAACACCTTAGTTCACATAGTCTAAGGAAATGGGCGTGGCATATATTCGCTTTGTTTATCACGTGTTTACGAAGTTGCTCCGGTACCGCCTACTTCAGCATCCCCTGTGTTTCCGGAGGGTGGCAATGATACGGCGCGGTCGAGGCGGATGTCTACCGTGACCTATGACCGACAAGAGGTCACGTGATGAACTAGACGAATCGACGCTCCTAGCTCGGTGAACCTCGTCTATCCAACGACTGCATCTCACGTGATTGTTAGCGTTGGTGCTCGTCTCCATGGCGCAGGGGTCGTCGGGGTCACCGGGCAGCGTGTATCGGTGACCTTGGAATAGATTCGACGTGGACTTGCTGCGTAGACCGTTGCACAGTATGCTAGACGGGTGTTTCAGTCTACAGTATCCTGTGGGAGTTATGACTCATGCGTTACGTAATGGCGGTAGTGACGTCATGGTTATATTACGCGACAGGATGTCACATGTGTTCGTTCATTCGTCATACCATCACACGTATACTATATCTAATATATACTATTACTGTACACATATAATGCTGAAACCTCATTGGGTATACACTATTCACTGTATATGTAAGGCACATGCATGTATATACCTCCTATAGAATACTACAGTATACTCCTGTAATATACTACACATAAATAAATGAATACACACACATACATATGCACACAAACATGTATTGATTTACTTCCTATATATAATATATAATATATAATATATATATATATATATGTATATATATATAGCTTCACATCAACCTCTATACGCACATACGTGTAGGATTAGGTGGTTCATGACGTATTTAAAGGTTAGTGGTAATTGAGGTCAGTAAGGTTAAAGAGGTGTAACCTGTGCACGTGGTCGCCTCGAAACATCTGGTTTCCGGTCTGTTGTAATCGATATCCGGTTCGTTGTACAGCGTCCTCCACTTCTCGGCATACTTTTGTTGCGGGTCAATATCTAGTTTACTCCTGGTCCGTCTCAGAGTGGATACTGCGCATGTGCCAGTGTAGGTGGGCGTTAACGTCGACATTAAGGACAATAGGCCGATTATAGTTCAAACATAAAAACAACTAGTTCTATTGTTATGTTTAGGAAAACGTATTTCTATTTTTAAATAGTCGCTATCGTTTTTTGTAATTACGCGTCAAGTTTATATGTCACGTGTTATGAGTATGAGTCACGTGTTATGAGTATGAGTCACGTGTGCTGAGTATGTGTCACGTGTGCTGAGTATGAGTCACGTGAGAGGCCCATGTGTCACGTGAGCGCATTGATAGGCTAACCTTGAAATGCTATCAAATAACTTATTTATGTATATATTAGACGCAATAATTATAGGATATATCTATAAACTATAGTTTATTAAAGTATGTATTCCTCATTATTTGCGATACTCGTTTAACGTATAGTAAGAAGACTATATTAGGTAGAAATGTAGGAAGAAATGTACTATATGACATAGTACATTTCTACCTACATTTCTACTCACTGAATGCATTTTTACCTATATTGTTATCTACGTGTTGTCATCTATAAATCTCCATTTACTTATTTACTTAATTGGAGAATTGTATCGGTAGGTTTTAACATTGTTATCACTGGGTGAATACTGGATATATCCATAGTATACCATAGGGTAATATTAGGTAACACTATAACAATTACTGTATCAGAAATACGTCCTGTTAGCTTTTCACGAAATATCAAGGCACCGGCGATATTCTTAATTTGTGTATTGACAACTATTATAGATTTTTCTTATTTCATTTTCATAATTTAGGATACCTTTAATAATGTATAATATGGGCCTTTCCGACTGGCTAGAATAAATTATAAGTATATATATATATATATGTGTATATATATATATATATATATATATATATATATATATATGGAGTACGTAAACGAGGACGCCCGAAAAAGCAATGGCTAGAAAACATTTCAGATTGGAAAAAGATGGATATTAATGATATGGTTAATTTTGTACATAATCGAGACGGATGAAGAAAATGTGTTTCAAAGTAAAATGTGTTAATAGGCAATAAACCTACCCCCTACGATTTCCGAGTCACGGGATTAAAAGTAAAAGTACGTATATATATATACATACACTCACTTTTAATACAGGAAATACGTATGTTTAGTAATATGATACTATATTTGATATGACTCTTGATTCATGACAATAAAACTTGATTATTAGTAATTAATCACTGAAATATTGAATACTTAATTGTGAACAATAGAAAATAATTGTCGCAGATCCTAAATATTAATAGTAGAATAATGTATTTGTATACACATTATTTATAGCTATATCTATATATATACCTACTATATATATCTACTACTATATATATATATATATATATTATATATTTGAAATAATGACAATCTTTATCATGAATACCTATTATATAAATAGAATAAAATCATACTACTGATATCAAAAATGTTCCATTAATAGAATATAACCAATTAATAGGCTATTTATAATTAAGAATAATGTGATTTTTTAGCACTCTTATGTAATTGAATTATTAAAAATGATGAAATTAATTTATTTAACTAAAATACATTAGTTAGTAGGGGGGATCGGATTGTTAATGGTGTCTGGTAACACTTAGATATATTGTCAACACCTCCTATAACCTCCTATAACCTCGCTTCTTGGAGGTTATAGGATCCCATAGGTTATAATATGTCATGCTAGTGTTTACACTACATGTAGTGAGTCACCAATGATGTGTGGGAATAACATAATCATCATTATTATTAGTGGCATAATAATAATTATCATTATTATTATTATTGTTATGTATGTTATTGACTGATTAATTTTGTTAATTAATTAGAATATCATTAAATATTTTCTATCTTTAACATTATTCTAAGTAACACGTGCTTATCTGGTCATATATGTAGATGATATTATAGACAATTAGTATATGTGTGAGCATGTATCATAGACTGTATCGTCAGTATGTATCGTGTGTACTAAGGTACCTATCTATTTATAGATAATAACACCCAACAACAATACATACATTGTTGTATACAGACTATTTAAAACAGGTCACCTACATATGATATACGATACACAATTTACATACACGTGCGATAATGATGTAGACCTACTAATATGTAGAATGTGACGTATTCAATTATATGAAGTAGACATTTGTTCGCATTCAAGTGATGACTCATCAACGATCACCGATGATTCACCAGTGATTACTCATTAGTAATGAGTCATTACCGATGGATGATTCACCCTTTGACGCCCACTCCAGCCGCCTACTTTCTTATAACTTCCAGCTATAGCTGGATTGCTAGCAAACTGTATTACTTTATATACATTGTATACTATATGATATACACGTGTATACATTGTGTAATATACACCTCTAACTATATATGTATATATATATATATATATTATTTATTATTTGTATTCTATATATAGAATATATATATACATTTTTGAGAATTCTGTTGATGATTTATTTAAGTGTTTAAATAAACTTTCAATTCAATTCAATTCAATATATATATATATATATATATATATATATATATATATATATATATATATACTATATACAGCTAGGTATACCATACCTATGCCTTTAGTTACATGGATACTTAACAAGCTATGAATATAAGTACCGGATTACTTAGACACTTTGTTGTAACAGAGCTATAGTCTAGATAATATGTAGATACTATAGATGCCTAGATGCACTTTGTTTTGCTGTATCAGCTAGATACATCTATTAATACATTACTACATTAGTACATTACTATTCAAGTATACACCTCTATCTCTCTCTCGACTATACTCGTAGTTGTGTTATAGCATTGTTTAATAATATAATATCTATTACAAAATATAGTATTACAATGGGATTATATATAAGATAATATAAACTACACGAATATACGCGTGTATTCATTGGTTTATGAATTAGTGAGTATTAGCAAAGATTTAGCGAAGCTTAGCAACATCTTTGGTGTTTAGTTAACACCCGATACCCGAATAACGAGGTCGGTATCTGCATTTCGTCATCAGCGGTAGACAAACAATTTTATGCGGCTTATTTATTATTAGCAGAACACAAAACTGGTATAGAAAACACCGCCCATAAATCACGAACAAAGGAGCATTGTCACTAGTCGAAGCCAGCTTTATTGTTTGTTTTTCACGAGTTTGCGCAGTTATCCTTTGTTCGCTCATCTTTTGTGTGATAACGTTTTTTAATGGAGATTTAAGATAAAATATCACGAAGTTATTATGAAAATATACCACTAAACTACTAAAGCTGTATATAAAAAAACTATAGACAACTTCGAAATATATTAACATACACACACACACTTTTATATATATATATATATATATATATATATATGAGTACTCTATATAATAATAATTATTACGGATATATTTAACAATTACACAATCATATTAATTACAATACAAGAGTTGATAATCAGGGTTAATAATAAGGCACATAATTAATTAGTTATTAATTATTAATGATTTATTTTATATATATATATATATATATATATATATATATATATATATATATATATATATAAGAAACGCGTCTACTCGATTATTACAAAAGAATAATTACGAGCTAAAGAGATATGGAAAACGTTCTTTCAGTGTAGCTGCAGCCGACCTATGGAATGCGCTACCTGTAGGACTAAGAACTAATGTCAATTATTCTTATTTTAAATCAAATTTATTGTTATTAATTCGTAAAAATTAATTTTATTATTTTCAACTGATTTATATTTGTTTGTGTATTTTGTTATTTTATATTTTTGATTACACAATAGAGAACGTCCAACGTTATTTTTGTGTATAAACATTCATTCATTCATCATACATTGCAATATAAAGTAAGCTATATGAACAATATTGATACTTTATTAGACAGCGGATGTTATTTTCATGGCGAATAGAAAATGTTAAAACCATAAAATTATCAATTATCAAATAATAATTAATAATAATTAATAAATAATTATCTGTTAGATTAGGCTAATCATTAGAATAAATTCGTTATGTATATATACCGTTAGGTAGGTATATATATATATATTTAACTACACAAATCATGTAATTAATTAACAATTCGTACAATCATTTACTTATTAATTTGTTTGGTATTATTACGGATTTAATTGTTAACATGTTTTGTTTGTAATATATATATATATATATATATATATATATATATACATTTTAAATATATATATATATATATTTAAAATGTATCGTTTAGATATTAATATGTAAGATACCTATACTTTATACTAGTAGAATGTTTCAATGTTATAACATACCATACAATTACAATTATTAATAACATACATTAATGTAGTACATTTAATATATCTACTATTTGCCATTATTAGTTGTTTATTTTTCCGGTAACTTTAACGTAGTTTACTTATAGGTATATATTTAGAATTTCATATTATCTGTTGTTTATTTCACTAACGTATATCATCATTAATTATTTCAAATTTATACTTTCGAATATGTATTTGCTTTAATTTTTAAATAAAAAATCAATCAATAATTTAAATATTTTATTTAGTGGTTTAAAATATATAATTAATTTGTAAATTAATAATATAAATGAACCCTATATTAATAATATAAATGAACCCTATATTAATAGCTATTCCAAATATGTTCTTTAGTACATTATTATTTATATGAAACTCATCCTTAATAATTGTTATACATGCATAATTGTTATACATAATAAATAACGTATTATAATAATAAATTACATATTAGTAGACATAAATTATAGTGAATAAATCATAAATATATATGTATGAAAGTACTCAAATACGGACACCTTAACAATACATTGGCATAACATTTTTATTACGCAATATTTTAATTAAATAATTAAAATATATTAATTTCATATGGTTTTGAATAATATTGTCATTTTTAAATTGTATATAATACTTGTATAAAATAGATAACAGGTGTGTGTCGGTATAACCGGGGTGTCGGTATTAGTGACATATTACTCAACATGATGAACATTGTTTGTTATCATACGGATGTTATATATAAATATACCTATTGGTGGGTATACTATACTTATGTCATACATCCTACATATGTCGCACTCTGCGTCCTACTTGGTGAGGGTGTCCGCATTAGCACACCCTGCACGTAGGCCCTGGGTCGCAGGGTTACTGACGGGAACTGCCCGTATTAGGGATGTATATATACGTACTGAAATATACTTATAACTTAATAAATATCTAATAACTTAATAAATATCTAATAATTTCATAAATATCTAATAACTTAATAAATATCTAATAACAATATTACAAAATGTATGAAATTTATAATAATATAATCATGAAGGATTCAGAATAAATTAAGTTATTATAATATAATAATATAAATATGTTAAATAATTATAAAGTTTAAACTAAATGAATGAGTTATCAATGCAATTCATAACTATGAATATATATATATAATTAATAAATAAAATAGGCCATACATTATATGTTATAAGTATATTATCTATTAATGTTGTTATCTAATCTCCCATCATGTTAATGTTACGTAGAATAGATACTAAGTGTATTATAATATTTGTATTCGAAATATTTTATAACATCGAATAAAGCTAAATAAAGCAATGTTAAAGTCGGAATTCTACTATCATACTATTAGTTAACACACCTATAAATACGCACACACACGCACACACACACACACACACACACACATACTCATACATATATAGTATAGTGACTAAACAATACATATATGTATAATAATGATGAAATCATTTCGTAGATACAGGTGATATGATTAATAAGGGCCTATCCTGCACACTGCACCCGAGTACTAATACTACAGGGTACCATATACGTCTTACTCCCCACATAGGTGGCGCTAGTGTGTGTGTATGTGTGTGTGTATGTGTGTGTGTGTGTGTGCCATAGAGTTGTATTTTACTAAACTATAAATCTATGGTGTATGCGTGTGTGTAAAACCCAAACCTTCAAAACACACACATACACGTATACACACACAGTGGTATGTGTATAGTGCGGCTGTGAATAGATAGCGCACACTCGCCGATAGCATCGCACACATACCGTTACACCCATATATGGGAGATAGGCTCCCTATAGGGAGATAAGCATCATGTCCTGTATTGTTACACTGTGGGAGGAGGAGGAGGAGGAGGAGGAGGAGGAGGAGGAGGACATACGCTTGCTATCGAGTATGTCGAGTTAACGAGTTAACGATGTGTGTATCACGTGTATTATATCACGTGTAGGGGTGTTGTTATTTGTAATACCTATTACCGTGTTATTAAGTTCTCGAAACACGTGTGTAAGGGTATGAACAATAGAGAATTTGTTGTCAACAGAATTGCTTGGATATCTCTAGAAAATATCTCACTCATTATGAAGATAATTTATTTACTATAAATAATATATAACATAAAATGTAAATATATAATACATAGATATTATATTTAATTAAATAATATAATATTATATATATATACACTTATATATATATATATGTAGATATAGTTTAATCAACATGATTCATGCTATTCAGGCATACATGAATCAAGAATCCCGATACATGCATGCATGATAAATGATTTGTGATATATGTAAAATGGTATATTACATACTATATATGTAACATGGTATTCATTATCTATTATATATGTATACACAATACATGATATATGATATATATATATATATTAGTCATTACATTAATGCTATACTATATACATGCGCATGGGACATACATCCTGTAGGATATATACATACCTAGTGCTTGTCTGTCTTCTGATTGGTCAACGGTTGTGGTCAATGCGGCGGTGGCATTGCGGACATCGTCGTCCAGATATACGTGGTCAGCGACGCAGAAGTCATGCCACCGAGGAGGTCTAGGTCGAGTCGATGTCCACGACGCGTGCATGTCCTTCACTCCGTATATCATCAACCGGTTAACGTCTTTATAGAGCTTGCTATTCGCCTGGTCTAGATACGGACGAGATACGGACGAGATACGAACGAGATACGACGATATACGGCGATACTGTCCCGGCGATGACGTCACTAGCACGCGCGTAACGTAGCCACGCCCCTAGGCGACACGTTACGTAATCGAGTACTAGTTACGCAATAGGTCTTAGTGGGGGCCTTAACGCTGTCTTAGTGGGGGCCTTAACGCTGTCTTAGTGCGGCGGTCAATAGTACGTGATCGATACGGTGTACTACTGTGGTTACGCCTGCTACGACGATGAGTTATTTGTAATGTGTGATGACAATACCTCTATTCTTGTATTGTATTGTCATACGGAGGGGCGTGGTCTACAACAATGGCGGCGAGGTCTAAACACGCCCCCTCGTTGTGTAATTTATTCGCTATCGACAGAGGTGGTGGTGTCAGTGGTATGCGTACTATAACAATGGGCTGCGATGTCGTCTATTGTGTCGCTAAACAGCCCTGCGATGTATTGGGTGTCGTTGCATAATAGTCCTTCTGTTCAACGGCAGGAGACAATCGCTGTTCAACCGCACACGCCACACAGAACAACGGCTTATCTATGTGTGTTCTGTAGGTGTGTTCTGTAGCCCTCGTGAGTGACGCAGCATATGTTTGTGTGTGTGTGCGCAGTGGTAAGCGCGCACACACATACCACTGAGCAATACCACGCGACACAATGATAATACAATGATTGTGTATCTATATATATATATATATATATATATATATATATATATATATAATTGACTCCGACCTGCTGATTATAACCTATTATTAAATAGGATATGGGCTAGACATGATATCATGAGTACATTAATACCTATATATAGTATACTATTTATCCATATAGCCTATATGATATAGGATAAGCCTACATACATAGGTATATAAATATATATATATATATACTGGATATATATACATATAATTAAAAACCTAATATAGTAAATTACTTAGTAGTAAAGTTGTGAGTTCAGTTGACAAAAACGTGTCATATCAGCGTTAATGTGTTGACTAAATGTGGATGCTATACTAGGCTGTAAGGCTGTATATCTTAGTTATATGGGGCATACAATGTAGTACACACACACGGTATCGTGACATGGAGTGACCTACTTAATAGTAGGGTTTAGTTTACCCATAGTAGGGTTTAGTTTACCCCTAGTAGGGTTTAGTTTACACCTAGTAGGGTTTTGTTTACCCCTAGTAGGGTATAGTTTACCCCTAGTAGGGTTTAGTTTACTCCTAGTTGGGTTTAGTTTACCCATAGTAGGGTTTAGTTTACCCCTAGTAGGGTTTTGTTTACCCCTAGTAGGGTTTTGTTTACCCCTAGTAGGGTTTAGTTTACTCCTAGTTGGGTTTAGTTTACCCATAGTAGGGTTTAGTTTACCCCTAGTAGGGTATAGTTTACACCTAGTAGGGTTTAGTTTACCCCTAATAGGGTTTAGTTTACCCCTAGTAGGGTTTAGTTTACACCTAGTAGGGTTTAGTTTACCTACTTTATGCTGCTTTATATTGTTGGAGATAATATTTATAGATAATATGTATAATGTAGATAATAATATTGATAATATGTATAATGTGTATATATTTCTATTAGAAATGTAGATATTATTAAATAGTTTATTTCATAAACTACCCTTACTATAAATACTTACTTGTTATTTTTGCCAATCAAGGAAAACATGTAAATTATAAAAATATATCACTATTATAAATAAAATGAAAATTTAATGTAGTCCTTGTATAAAAAACAGTTTTCTTAAAATATACAGCCATATTTAAGAAATATAATAAATTATAATGTATACATATATATATATATATATTTATGTCAATTTTAATGTAAAATTAAACATATTCCGTAACACTCTAAAGTATTATTTAACAGTATTCTTATATACTTTGACAATTCGTATTTGAAATTATTTAAAATGACAGTATTGCCACCTATATTTCAAACTAAGCAGCATAACAAGTAATTTAACATACATAGATACAAGTGACATATATTTGCTTTGCAAAATCCTTGTAGGTTCCTACCAACTTATACATACGCAATGATTGTCATTAATATAGGAAGTATGACCATCATATGTGTTTATAAACAAATGACTCAAGTTGTAATCACATTATTCTTGTTTATACAAAATTATAACATGTTTATACACAAATATAACATGTTTATACACTATTATAACATGTTTATACACAAATATAACATGTTTATTCACAATTATAACATGTTTATTCACAATTATAACATGTTTATACACACTTATAACATGTTTATTTTAACAAATAATTCATAAAATTTATGAGGTTTACATAAACAAGAATAAGTGTACGATGACTAATATCCTATGACTCATTTATATGATAATCTAACTCTTCTTCTATTTGATGACAATCATTGCAGTGTATCAATTGAATCTTTGAAATTCAAATTGATGTTCTTTCGGAAATATATATTTGGTATATACTGGTATATACCAGTAAAAACCTAAAATAAACATATGCATACACTCAAACTTTTACATTGATAATATAAATACAAATATTCAATACAATAATAATATTTATATTTTATAAATGATCATATAATTAAATTACTAATTATATAAATATTGAAAATAATGAAAACATTCAAGTTAAAAGCATTATTAGTAGTAATTACTTATTAGTAGTAAGTACATTAATGTACTACTATTTGAAACAATTTGTATGTAATAATTATTAGTTTATCAAATATGCCTTTTATAACACTTCATGATGTAGTTTTAAACCATTTTGGTTGCTTGGGAAGTATACAATGTATACAAATATTTAGTAATTTTACATTTTAAATAATGTTGTTACCCAACAAACAATTATTTAGAACTTTTTCTAGAACTATAGTTCTAGAACTTTTGGGTAGTTTTGTGGACAAAACTACTTAAAAGTTCTAAATAATTGTTTGTTGGGTACAAGATAATTATTCTAATATATTTATATACATTTTGTAATTATACTATATATAAAAATATTATTTAATCAAATCATACAGTATACTGTAATTTAATATAATATAATTATAATTGATTTAACTTATCTTAAATAACTAAATATATAATACTAAATAAACCTATAAAAACAATAGGTCTATAGAATATGTATAGAATGTACTATAGTACATTCTATATATATATATATACATACACTAGGTAATATATTTTATACGATAATATACGATGATGTACCATTAAAGAGAAATATAATACATTATATCTCGTTGTTTCACATTACCTCGCATATTTAATTTACTTTCAAATTATTCGATTAGAATATTTTTATCATCTCACATTGCATCTAATTATTTAAGTTTATATCATTTAAAATCACATTTATTTATTGCCATCGTGAAATTATGATAACGAGCGACCCCATAAACATGAGTTCTCCTGCTATACTTTAATGATTGTTATTTTAAAGTTTAAATATTAAAACGAGTTATTTGCAAAGATTTATGTCGTTAACGATAGTAATTACTGAATTATTATGCATTATTCTATTCAATTAGATTAACACAAAATATGGTGAATTTTAAATTCGACTCGAATAGAAATAGAATGCTTCCAATATGGAAAGGTAAATTCCCATAATGCATTCTAATATTCTAAGGTAATATGAATCCCGATTTACAAAATATAAAATAAACTTGCTAAACAAAACGATTTCAATTATGGACGTGCTATAGTGTTGCAGTACCAATAATATATACAATAATTATACATATTTAATTATAATATTATAATTATTTTTAAGTTTTTCACATATATTGTAGTTTTATTAGTGACACTTTTATTATTGAAGTACAAATATTCACAGTTGATTATAAATAAATATTCATAGAATATAGATTATTAATATAGTAGATATCCCTATTTTATTCATATTATATAATTATATTCAACAGTTTAACATTTTATATATATATATTATATTGTTTTAGTATTACATTGTTATATACCTTAAGTATTAATTTAATAGATCAATTAATCTATTTTAAAACTATTATTGAATAATTGAAAAAATCAAAGTTCAATCTAAATTATAAATAGAAGTATTATATGATATAAATAATAGAAATTACTTTTTAAAGATTTTTTGTAAAAGTTATGCAATAAAATATTATAAATGTGACTTTTAAAGAATCTCTGATATGTGGTTTTATTAATGACAATGAAACAATACATTTCAGGTGTAAAGGTGGTCATATTTATGACATTTGTAACAATTAAGAAATAACTATCAATTCACTGAATAGTTATTGTTATATTAACATAGATATTGGCTGCATTCAATTATTATTATTTTCTTCAAATTACTTTCCCGTTATTTAGTAATTGTTCACAAATTGAGAACTTCAAGTAGGACTGCAGATATCTAGCTACACAAATAGGTCAATTTGTTTAATGCAGCCTAACTTTATACTGACTTGTGTTAATAATCGATATAATTTATCATATGTTAATAATGTGATAATATTAATATGTGATAATATATGATTTATATTTAAAAGAATAATTTAATAATTAATAATATTATATTTTGTTACCTTTGCATATTTACTAAAAGCATACATGTGACCAGACAAATAAATAAATATAATGTAGTTTCACTATATATATATACATGTATTAACTAACTATATATTTATATGTTAACTTAACTACTATAATAGTATTATATATAGCATAAGATATTATTGAATATTCCTACATTAAAATAAAGTCAATATATGACTTATTTGTACAAATGTTATGTATGAGTAAAAAAAGTGGTAACTTTTAATATAAATAAATCAATTTGATATATCTAAAAAAATAGATCATATTTCAATTTAATATATAAATATCAATATGTATTCTCACGTGATTATAAATAAATAAAGTATTACCATAGGTCTACTCATCAGTAACATGGACACAATTATGTATATATTATTATTAATAATAAATAAAAGATATACACATATTTATATAAAAATAGATATCTATAATTCGTATTCGAATCGTAATGAAGGTTAAACTATCATAATTAATAAAACACAAATTACATTTATGACTGTTGTTATCGGTATGTTGTTTCTACACGAACATATATACTATATAGAGGTGCTAATTATAATATACAATTATATTTATATATAGATTGTTTAAATTCAAATAAACTTATTTTAATTTCAACTATTAGAAAATAAATTTAAGTTTCCATATTTTACATACTAATGGAAATATATTTTAAGAAGGTGTTAAAAAAAAGTAATAACAAATAAATATATATTTAAATGATTATTTATTTATTAATATAATAATTTGTTAGCCATGACTTATAACAACAATTCAAAGTTTAGATTTGAGATCGGCTGCTATGTTAGTATGAAGCTTGATATTGGACTTTATATTCGGGAAAAGTTCCAGATTCCTCTTGAATTCCGATGTTAGCAATATCTTCTGAATCTGTGGGAATAATGTTGTATGTGTATAGCAATACGGATAACAATACACAATTGTATAACACCAATAGACATCATAGGCGTAATGTAAAGTGTAATATCATCTATGTATCGCTGCAAGTGGATAAGCAGCTGAATGTAGTGTAATGCATTTTGCGATAGAGGCGCTGCAGTAAATTACACTCGTATAAATTTCAAACTATTATTTTTATTTATGATAATTACGATCAATTTAATGTACTATTTAAAACAAAATAATAGTGGTACATAAAATACGACATATCAATATTCCGCATAATTGTTCAGTTGTCGGTATTAAATGTATTTAAAGTGTAGATGTAACGCACTATGTTATCGACCTATATGATATATATTTAATTAAAATCGCCGATGCCATTCGTAATTTATCTACAAAAGTGACATTCGCAGCGTACTTTCACTCGCAGTCAGTAGGTTACGTTGATGCAGACTAACGTTACTTCCTTTAAGATCGGCTTCAGTGACTTGATGACCTTCAGGCTCGGCTACCTCCTTGGTTGATATCACGTGAACCGACAGCTTGTGTCTGCGACCGGCACCCTCGATGATGTACTCCTGTTCGATGAGAGAGGTAGCAGTGGGTTAGGTTATAGGGGAGGTGAAATGAATACATTATAGCTCGCACTGTTATCGTGAATTGATGAATTGACTCGTGGAATATGCAGGTGTACGCTATTCACAACTGTTAAACGTTTGAATTATAATATTTAAAATACGATCGTATATGTGATTCTAATTGGATTTAAATTTAATTGAAATGAAACTTTTCAAAAATAGTATGGACTATGATAGAGGGAGGGGGGAGGGGTGAGGGAGGGAGTAAAGGGGGAGGAAGGAAGGGGGGAGGAAGGAAGGGGTGAGAAAGGGGTGAGGAGTCCCTATTCCACAGTAGACTAACATCGTAAAAGGCAAGGAGCTGCTCTTTCGTGAGTGTTCGTAAGATTGCGACTTCTACTTCATCTGTGAAATAAGGCACATGATGAGTTAGCAGGAAGGCAGTGTTGCGTAATCATAGTGTTGCATAATAATAGTGTTACATAACCTCTGTTGAATTCATAAGTTCTCAGGAAAATTTCGGACCAGTATTTGCTCATTTGTGAAATCATTTTCTTTGGTTTTTCTAGAATACGAATTGCTAAAGATTCAATATGTTTCTTGTATTCAATTTCGTCCATTGATTCTACTTCTTTCTATTATTAAATTGCATTTTTTATTGTAGATTTTCAAAATATCTCAATTTAATTATTTTTATAATTCATGAAAGATAGTACATATACAATTAAGAATAACAGTATTAATAACGTGATATGAATATTGCCCATTATAATGAACATCGATTAAAATGCATATTCATCAATTTTAGAACTAGATAAAACTTTTTATAATAATCTAAAATTAATATTAGCGTTAAATATATTAGTGAATACTATAGCTTATGATGAAATTCTATGTACATTTGGATACATTTCCCCCCTCACATTCCCATATAACATATTCATTATATCTATTATACATTTATAATTTATTTTTATTATACATTGTATTTAAAATTTACAAACAATTTTTAAAATACAGAATTTTAAGAATAAATTCAGTACAAAAAGTTTAAAATGTAATTAATTCAATTTATAATATAAATGTTATATTGAATGTAGTGCATAATGTAGAGGCATAATGTTGTCATATAGATTAATATATTCTAAATGCTTATTAATAGAGCAATATCAATATAGGCATCGTATTATATTTAATGATATTCAAATTTTTAAAATAAATACACAATATATTAAAAAGCAATTACAAAATTAGAGTTATAAACATGAAACTAAATGTTAAAATTGATAGAAAAATTAATTTAAAATTGAATTAATATTTTCTAGAAATAATGTACTTTATATTAGAAAATATTTGTGGAAAAAAGTTTTCAAACATATGTGTTCAACCTGGCCAGATTAGAATTATATTTAAAAATATATTCATACCATTAAAATTGATGGCGTGTATAATGAATTAAAAATGAGGTATTATAATAAAAAGAAGTGATATGTTAGTGAGAAAACCCTGAAGTTGGTGAGATATATCTCTACACGACTATCGAGGTAGGCAGGCTTCGACAGCGACTGTATGATGAGACGCAATCCATTCACTCCGCACGATGATCTAACTGAACAGTTCACGATATATCCTGTAGGGAGCGAGGGTATAGAGGAGGGTGGTGATATATAGGGTAGGGTGGCGATGTATAGAGGAGGGTATAGGCGGCAATGAGGATATTACGATTGTTTAATGCGAAGCCTAAGTTTAACCGCAAGTAAAGAACATAATTAAATGATGAAATAAAGATACGAAAACTAATTCTAATGTCAAATAAATAAAAATATTCAATTCACATAGCCGGGTCTGTGTACAAAATAATGAAAGTTTAGCGTGAGGAGGTGTAAGCGAGGGTTGGGGCGGGGGGGTGGGGTGGGGTCACACCTAGTTGTTCGATGGTCCTGAGTTGATTGAAGAAAGGCTCCTTGAGAACCTGAGCCACTAGAGCTATCAACATGTTAGAGCGTGAAGTCTCGAGGCCGCACTGTAAGTAGGTCACTAGGGCGTGGTTAGCGTGTTCGTGATTCTCGCGTTCGTACATGTAGTTGGAACCTGTCAATCAATTAGCTGTCGTTACGGTCTCGTGTGTAGGTCATGGGTAATGCGTTAAGTAATTGGCTAATATTATAATGAGTGTATTTTAAATAAGTGACTAAATTGACATTTTAGTCAAATTTTAAATTATTACATATATATATAATGTTCGGCATGCATAAAGCAAGGCGTTTTTTTTATTAATTGTAAACCCAATGTTAATTTTTTTACCATGTCGATTTGGGTATCAATTCATATCTATGTTTTCTTATTTATTTTTTTTGTTTACCTAATAAACTATATATTATATATACACATACATGAGTAGTAATACAAATGGATGTGATGAAGGTAGTTAAATAACTCAACGTACACAGTGTAATAATTGGATTTACATAGTTATGAATGTTTACTGAAATATATGTGTAACGTATTTGCATTCTAAAACATTGAAACATAATCTTAAATAACAAGACTAAATGTATTTTCAATTTGATAACATTAATATAATTGAACTTATAATTTTATTAAATATAAGTTCAATTAATATATAAAATGATCATCTATTTTGTATTTAGCTTATAATTAGATATAAAATTGATAATCTACAAGTTATTACATCATTATAAGTTATTTAAAATAAGGCATGGTATAAATAAAGTTTAATTTATGACTATTATTTGAAAATATATACACATTATGAAATTTTCAGCAGAATTTAAAACTCAATATTTTGCAATTTTACAAAAAAAGATATCTATCACATATATTATACATTTACAAATAAATATACATTTCATAAACTTCCTTAATAAATTATAAAATAATTATACTTACTTTTAATGAAATTGCTAAAATCTTATAAAAATAAATGTCTTCCCCCACCGTAAAGGTAACTTAAACGCATAAATAAACTATTGAACATGTTGAACAATGTTCACTAAGATACTATACTACTGGATATCCATGTCTACTTAGTGCTATGTCTACTTTGTGCTATGTCTACGTTGTGCCATGTATACATTGTATCATAACCATCAGTCATCTTGAATTCTCTGTTGATCTTCAATTGACTCTCGAGCAAGGGCTTACATTTGTGGTATTTCTTCATCGAAGTCTCTATTATGTTAGCATAGCTCAAAGCCTCCTGTATGATAAAGTGGCATTAAGTGATCATCGCTGTGGCTAAGTGAGGCCGAACTATATAGTGATGAGTGTGGGTAAGTTAGGTAGCACTATATAATGCGAGTTATTAATATATGCGGCTGAAATTGCGCAATCACAATTAAATGTTATATAAAGAATAAATTAAAGTGCTATTTACATAGTGCATAGAGAGCTAGTGCGAGTGTAAATGTATATTAGATTTAATAGTTGATCAACACTACCGGTAATGGTGAATGGGGAGATGGGGGTGGAGGAGGTGGAGATGGAGGTGGAGTGGGGTGGAGTGGGTTGAAGGGGGTGGAGTGGAGTGGGGTGAAGGGGGTGGAGTGGGGTGGAGGGGGTGGAGATGGAGGGGGTGGAGTGGGGTGAAGGGGGTGGAGGGGTGAAGGGGGTGGAGATGGGGGTGGAGTGGGGTGAAGGGGGAGGAGTGGGGTGAACCTTCTCATCGTTGTTGCCGTATACGAGAATATTGAAGTGCAGCCTACTAAAGATCTGCTTAGCGAACACCTTCAGTCTATCTATAGTGATTTCTGTTGGAATAGCTTAGGGTTAGTGACTAGAGAGTGGGTAGTAAGTAGAGGTATAGGAGTTAGTGACTAGGGAGGGAGGGTAGTAAGTAGAGGTATAGGAGTTAGTGACTAGGGAGGGAGGGTAGTAAGTAGAGGTATAGGAGTTAGTGACTAGGGAGGGAGGGTAGTAAGTAGAGGTATAGGAGTTAGTGACTAGGGAGGGAGGGTAGTAAGTAGAGGTATAGGAGTTAGTGACTAGGGAGGGAGGGTAGTAAGTAGAGGTATAGGAGTTAGTGACTAGGGAGTGGGTAGTAAGTAGAGGTATAGGAGTTAGTGACTAGAGAGTGGGTAGTAAGTAGAGGTATAGGAGTTAGTGACTAGAGAGTGGGTAGTAAGTAGAGGTATAGGAGTTAGTGACTAGGGAGGGAGGGTAGTAAGTAGAGGTATAGGAGTTAGTGACTAGGGAGGGAGGGTAGTAAGTAGAGGTATAGGAGTTAGTGACTAGGGAGTGGGTAGTAAGTAGAGGTATAGGAGTTAGTGACTAGGGAGGGAGGGTAGTAAGTAGAGGTATAGGAGTTAGTGACTAGAGAGTGGGTAGTAAGTAGAGGTATAGGAGTTAGTGACTAGGGAGGGAGGGTAGTAAGTAGAGGTATAGGAGTTAGTGACTAGAGAGTGGGTAGTAAGTAGAGGTATAGGAGTTAGTGACTAGGGAGTGGGTAGTAAGTAGAGGTATAGGAGTTAGTGACTAGGGAGGGAGGGTAGTAAGTAGAGGTATAGGAGTTAGTGACTAGGGAGGGAGGGTAGTAAGTAGAGGTATAGGAGTTAGTGACTAGGGAGGGAGGGTAGTAAGTAGAGGTATAGGAGTTAGTGACTAGGGAGGGAGGGTAGTAAGTAGAGGTATAGGAGTTAGTGACTAGGGAGTGGGTAGTAAGTAGAGGTATAGGAGTTAGTGACTAGGGAGGGAGGGTAGTAAGTAGAGGTATAGGAGTTAGTGACTAGAGAGTGGGTAGTAAGTAGAGGTATAGGAGTTAGTGACTAGGGAGGGAGGGTAGTAAGTAGAGGTATAGGAGTTAGTGACTAGAGAGTGGGTAGTAAGTAGAGGTATAGGAGTTAGTGACTAGGGAGGGAGGGTAGTAAGTAGAGGTATAGGAGTTAGTGACTAGGGAGGGAGGGTAGTAAGTAGAGGTATAGGAGTTAGTGACTAGGGAGGGAGGGTAGTAAGTAGAGGTATAGGAGTTAGTGACTAGAGAGTGGGTAGTAAGTAGAGGTATAGGAGTTAGTGACTAGGGAGGGAGGGTAGTAAGTAGAGGTATAGGAGTTAGTGACTAGGGAGGGAGGGTAGTAAGTAGAGGTATAGGAGTTAGTGACTAGAGAGTGGGTAGTAAGTAGAGGTATAGGAGTTAGTGACTAGGGAGGGAGGGTAGTAAGTAGAGGTATAGGAGTTAGTGACTAGAGAGTGGGTAGTAAGTAGAGGTATAGGAGTTAGTGACTAGGGAGTGGGTAGTAAGTAGAGGTATAGGAGTTAGTGACTAGGGAGGGAGGGTAGTAAGTAGAGGTATAGGAGTTAGTGACTAGGGAGTGGGTAGTAAGTAGAGGTATAGGAGTTAGTGACTAGGGAGGGAGGGTAGTAAGTAGAGGTATAGGAGTTAGTGACTAGGGAGGGAGGGTAGTAAGTAGAGGTATAGGAGTTAGTGACTAGGGAGGGAGGGTAGTAAGTAGAGGTATAGGAGTTAGTGACTAGAGAGTGGGTAGTAAGTAGAGGTATAGGAGTTAGTGACTAGGGAGGGAGGGTAGTAAGTAGAGGTATAGGAGTTAGTGACTAGAGAGTGGGTAGTAAGTAGAGGTATAGGAGTTAGTGACTAGGGAGGGAGGGTAGTAAGTAGAGGTATAGGAGTTAGTGACTAGAGAGTGGGTAGTAAGTAGAGGTATAGGAGTTAGTGACTAGGGAGGGAGGGTAGTAAGTAGAGGTATAGGAGTTAGTGACTAGGGAGGGAGGGTAGTAAGTAGAGGTATAGGAGTTAGTGACTAGAGAGTGGGTAGTAAGTAGAGGTATAGGAGTTAGTGACTAGGGAGGGAGGGTAGTAAGTAGAGGTATAGGAGTTAGTGACTAGGGAGGGAGGGTAGTAAGTAGAGGTATAGGAGTTAGTGACTAGGGAGGGAGGGTAGTAAGTAGAGGTATAGGAGTTAGTGACTAGGGAGAGTGGGTAGTAAGTAGAGGTATAGGAGTTAGTGACTAGGGAGGGAGGGTAGTAAGTAGAGGTATAGGAGTTAGTGACTAGGGAGGGAGGGTAGTAAGTAGAGGTATAGGAGTTAGTGACTAGGGAGGGAGGGTAGTAAGTAGAGGTATAGGAGTTAGTGACTAGGGAGGGAGGGTAGTAAGTAGAGGTATAGGAGTTAGTGACTAGGGAGGGAGGGTAGTAAGTAGAGGTATAGGAGTTAGTGACTAGAGAGTGGGTAGTAAGTAGAGGTATAGGAGTTAGTGACTAGGGAGGGAGGGTAGTAAGTAGAGGTATAGGAGTTAGTGACTAGAGAGTGGGTAGTAAGTAGAGGTATAGGAGTTAGTGACTAGGGAGGGAGGGTAGTAAGTAGAGGTATAGGAGTTAGTGACTAGGGAGGGAGGGTAGTAAGTAGAGGTATAGGAGTTAGTGACTAGGGAGGGAGGGTAGTAAGTAGAGGTATAGGAGTTAGTGACTAGGGAGTGGGTAGTAAGTAGAGGTATAGGAGTTAGTGACTAGGGAGGGAGGGTAGTAAGTAGAGGTATAGGAGTTAGTGACTAGGGAGTGAGGTGGTGGTAGTGGTGATGAACCATCAACAGTGTCCAGTAGTTCCTCCTTGGTCCAGATCTGTTCTGAGATCAGGTGGTACATGTAGAAGTTTGCCTGCTGAAATGGTTTCTCAGCACTGAAGTTACGCAGAGTTCTGGTGTACTGTGTGAGAGAGGTGAGAGTGTACGAGAGGGGTGAATGGGCACAGTGATGACCGGTGTGCAATGATCTTTTAGTAGTAGTAGTAGTATGATAATTACCGTCTCCAAGTTGATGTTAAATCTGTTCTCGTCTATTTCAAGATTCACGACGGGTTGCATGCACTTCTCAATCAGTGACTTCAGCTTATGGTTGTAGCCATGGAAAGCAAACTGTGACGAGGAAGAGAGAGAGGAGGGTGTCACCAGGACTCGTGTACACGTACACGTTATGTAGTTCAATGATATGTAAGTAAATCACTAAGTTCAGCTTATTAAGCATTCATTTACAACGCGCTACTATAAACATTTAATTTGAAAACCATAAATATGGTTTAAAATGAGATCTACAAAAGCATGATGCTACTTGTAATCGTAAGCAGCGATCATAGCAATGATCGGTCCATTATTGATTTCCCAGTAAGATATTTTTCGGAACTAAACAAACTGAATAAGATACAATTCATTAAATATTGACTACTAGTAGATAACGTACTCTTACAATAGATTCCTATTCTTATACATCGGAATAGTGTTGCCTCTCTTGTGTTTATCAAGAACTTAATAAACTATAAACCAAAACACAAGAAAAAAAATGTTTCTATTTGTATTGTATTGTCCTATCACAGTTATTTATAACATGTACAAGTCTATGACTTCTCGAGGGGTCTATCTGTATCCGCTATTTGTATCGTATTCAATATATATATACGTGAGATTTCAATAAACGAATATGATAAAGTGAGTTCAGTAACCGTGACTCCGTAGATGGAGTTGAACAGTTCGTAGTTAAGACCGCTGAGCTCTGCGTCGTACCCAAACTCCGTCAGTGAATCTCTGACCAGCGACATGTAGATGTAGGTGAGACCGGCGCTCAGAGGATCGATGTAACCGTACGGGCTGTCAATCAAACGGAGGAGGGGGCGTGTTGTACAGGTGTGGTGTAGGGGTGTGGTGTAGGGGTGTGTTGTAGGGGTGTGTGTTGTACATGTGTGGTGATGGTGGTAGAGATAGGTTTATTAATACAGGGGGGGGGGTATATTTTATAATGTACAAACATATATAAGGATTATCTAAATAAAGCAGTTGTTTTCTATGGTGATGTAGAGTTCAAATAGATGACATATAGTTCCATTTGTATATATATATATATATTATGGTTTTATAATTAGCATTTGCTATAAAGTTAGTTTTTTGCTATTTTGCTATTAGTTTGAACTATAAATTGTAAAGAATTTGAATATTTTTCAAAAAATATGAATAATTTATACAGAAAATAAATTTGTAATTGCTTAAATATATATTGTTTAGATATTTATATACAAACATAATATTTAATGTACTATGTAACGTATTGAAACACTAATCCCTCATGATTTATAATAATTTATATGAAAATAATTAAATAAATTGAAGTATGTCAAATGAATAAAATATCAAAATGAAATATCAAAATGAAATATAATTAATAATGTATTATTAATATTATTTTGTATATTAATTAAAACTATAAAAATATAATTTAATCTATATACAAAATATTCATACTTATAAATAATAAATTAATATTAATTATTACAAAAAGGTTTAAGAATTTTATTAAACTGTCCATTAAAAATATAATTGTAAAAAAGTGTATACAATACAACAATATCGGAGGTTATATTGTAAACTATAAAAGCTATTCGCTAACGTATTAATCGTTCCGCTGATGAATGTCTTTGGAAGTTTAAACTCATTGTCGGATTTATGCCAAAGTCTAAGTAGGGGCTGATCCAGAAGTAGATTAGGTTCAATGTTTGCCTGTAGTGAAATAGCAATGGTGTAATGGTTTCACTCACTGACTAGCATCACTAGCTTCACTGTTAACACACTCTACACAAACCTGAGCTACATTAGGTAGTATAGAGAAGTCTGTGGCGATGAATTCATTCGGTTTAGGCAAATGATACTTTTCATTTAATTCAACATTTATCCATTTCTACAATAGTTGATTATGATTATTAAAATAAAATATTAATATTAATAAAATATTATAAAATATTCGAACTTGGTAATAAATATTTATACTCGTAAAATATAATGTTACATATCTCCCCTCGAAACTTGCGAATGTGCAACAATAATTATGAATAAATGAATATAATTTGATCAATAAAAAAAGTTGATAATTACAAAGAAATTTCTATAGGTATTATATACATTTCTATAAGTGTATTAATATTGTATATTATAAGATTAATATGTAAAGCATATATGATATATGATAATAATACATATATCTAAATTCGGAAATATGGAATGTGATTAAAATTTGATTCTAATAAATACTTAATATTGAAGTTTACACATTACCTTTAAGGTACTTTCTGGAATTTTTTCCAATGTATGCTCAGTTCCATACCACTGTTCAATTTTATCAGTTTGACCTTTGAACTTCTGACCAATAACGTGTACACTGTATACAATAATATGTTGTTAATTGATAAATATACATTGACAACTGACAATAGGATATATGAAATAATATAATTTTAGAAGTAATATATATAATACATTTTATATATATATAATATATATATATATATATATCTATATTATATATATATATATAATATATATATATATATATATATATATATATATATATATATATATATATATATATATATATATATATATATATATATATCATTATTTATAATAATGATAAAGTTGCCTGAAGCAATAAGTAGTAGTAAAATAAACAGGTAGTATGTACAAACATCATATTTTCCGGATTTAAAAGATCAATGACTTTAGTGTACAGGTCGGGTCTGTATTCCTCCAACAGATAACCTCCAGATAACACCTCCTTTAGTGGGAACTCCTGGCCAGCAAACATAGATCATTAACGATAGTTATTTGCTATTCAAACGTATACAGGTGTACGATCACAAGGTAATAGTTATAAACGAAAATGATCGAAATTCATCTTATGATCGAAATAAGGGGGTGTTAAATTAAATTAATTGTAATTATTTTCAAATTTTTCTAGTTTATTTGTAGGTTACTAAGATATGGAAATAACATTGTACTAGAATAATTATGACTACAGTAATTATACAAAAGTGTACACATAAATGTGATTAAATATTGCAGATGTATGCAAAACAAGATAATATTGACAAACTTGTATGATATATATATATATATATATATATATATATAGCTGTTATTTACGGATTTTAGATTCATATAATAATAATAAGAATGCGATGGCATGTGACACTGCAAGGTTCACGCTAAAGAGATAGGGTGACATAAAATATGCTCAGTTTTCTGTACATACTACTGGTATTTGTATGGCCTATTGTTGTACGTGTATCTAATGTCAATATAATGTATTGGATATCTCTTTGAATAAAGAAGAAGTAGGAATTTTAGTATAAGTCGGTTATCATCGAGAAGATAGGAAAATGTTGATAATAGCTTCCCTCCCTAATATTCCATATCGTATTATATATATATAGATATATCTACTATAAATTATTAATTATATAACATATCTAGATGGTATGCTGCGGAGTAGAAGTAGTGTAGAAGTGGTGTTGAAGTGGTGTAGAAGTGGTGTTGAAGTGGTGTTGAAGTGGTGTAGAAGTGGTGTAGAAGTGGTGTAGAAGTTGTGTAGAAGTGGTGTTGAAGTGGTGTTGAAGTGGTGTTGAAGTGGTGTAGAAGTGGTGTAGAAGTGGTGTAGAAGTGGTGTTGAAGTGGTGTTGAAGTGGTGTAGAAGTGGTGTAGAAGTGGTGTAGAAGTGGTGTAGACTAACATGAATACAACTAGCACAGTTCTTAACGTAAGACTGAGGTCGCTCCTTATCTTTAAATCTGAAAGATAGGGCATCCAGATCCTATTTAGGGGGTGTTACTGTAATGTTACATCTTTATAGAGTGTTAGTATAGGGAGTTAGTATAGGGGTATAATGAGTATCGCAGAACTGCCGGTACTATTTGCTTTAAAGTAAGAATCATGAAATAAAGAGGCTGAGTGTACAAATACGCCACACATGTTATACAAAGTGCGAGTGCTATTAGTATAGAGCAGAGAGCTAGTGCTAGTGTAGTTTAGTTGTGTAACACCGGCTATAGAGGTTATGGGTCTAACCCTACACTCTTTGTAGATCCATTCTTTAGGCCCCTCTTCTTTCAGCATACGTATATACTGAAAGGTATTCTCTATGATCTCATCAATGTTCTCTGCGATATTAAATCACTAATATTAATTATTGTATATGATATTGACTAAAATATTAATT
This sequence comes from Osedax fenrisi, assembly GCA_964019155.1. Lineage (NCBI taxonomy): Eukaryota > Metazoa > Annelida > Polychaeta > Sabellida > Siboglinidae > Osedax > Osedax fenrisi. The sequence goes on along the minus strand of OZ025239.1, from coordinate 57,402,130 downwards.
ATATTTGACTAAATAGTATCAATATTATATATTTATTATAGAATATGATGACGAGAAAAATATAAACTTTATTTAAATAATAGCGATTATTAATTTCTATTTATTTTCTATAGAATTAAGATATATATTTAGACAGGATGTAGAGAAAGATACATATATTTGATACAGTAATATGTTATTTAATAGAGAAACCGTTTAATTTACTTATTTAAATACTGAACATATTCGATTATTAATGATGTATTGTAACTATAATTGATTACATAATATTAATTACCCATTCCCTCTTCAGTCAAATCAACTCTGTACTCAAATAGTGAAAACCCTTTTATATTTGATGATGCTCCAGCAGATAGACTATTTATCCAGCCTGTTCAAAGTAAAGAGATCATTCACAGACATTACAATTACAATATATAGAATAGATTAGAAATAGTTTTAGTTATACATATATAAATTACTCAATGCATAATACTTTATGTATATAAATATATAATTAATACTCTATGCATAATAGTGAAACAGAGAGTTTAGATGTTAGAGTTAAAATGTAGTATTACGATTACGATATGCATATCACTGAACTATGATGAAGGTGGTGATGATGGTAGTGGTGGTAGTATTGGTGATGGTGATGATGATGATGATGAAGATGATGATAATGATTATAATGATAATCAACAACTTATACTATGTTAATACTATGTAATTAACTGATATCTCATCATTAGCTATATGTTACAAATACTAATGTGTTATAAAAGCACAAATTAAACTTTAACGGACGTGAGACGAACCCTTAGATTTCAATTCGGAGAGAATACTTCCCTTACTTTCGTGACCGATCAAATGGCTTACGATGTGCGTTGGCTGGAGGTCAGAGTTCAAGGTTAATCGTAAGAATTCTAAGGAACTAGAGGTCACCACTAACGTGTGCTTTGTAGTACTGGTGAAGGTCAGGCAGTCCCCATGTCATCTTGAGACTGCGGCTGTTCTTGATGGGCACTTGGTTACACCTCATCTAAACGATAACAGTAACGAGTGTGTGTGTTAGTTAGGATGAGTCATACACACGCCTATCTATGACTCACACTATTCACTTAGATAGATGCATACTTTAGAACGCAAACATTGATTGTTGATTATGTTTACAGAATATTAATTATATCTAAATTGAACTTACTTTATTATATAATAATTATCAATCCAGTAAAGAGAATATAATTTCTATATTATATGTTGCATGCTTTAGAAGTGATACATATCTCTAGCTGTAACGACATACGTTCACTATCATTACATGTATATAGTAATTATTTTTTAATTCTTATTAAAATAGTACACTTTCAACATAATAATTATGTAAATTATAAAATAATATGTTTTCTATATGTTCTATGTGTGTATCTTTTGTATGTAAGACATATAAAAGTGACGATATCATTAAAAGTGCTATCATTATGTGATTTCAAAATAAGAAAATTAAAAATATAATATTATAATGTTGTTTGATTAACTAGATATTCAGAGAATATAGTATGCGTGTAGTATGCATACTTTAATACATTTACTGAGATATCATATTTAATTTGAAAATAACATTATTTTACAAACTTAGTATAGTATTATAATATATGGATAATAACCTTGACTTGACCTTCTCCGTAAGGGTGTTCCAACCATTGCGGCCTAACTTTGTTAGTGTTCTTTACCTCACAAAACATCGGAACAACCATTTCTTGTAGATCATCCAGAGATTCTGAATAAGAGGTTAGGAATGCGAGCCTCATATGTGGATAGTATCTACTGGATACACTAAGTTATGCAATGAATCATGATGTTTCATAGATATAGTATTTTTGCTTATGATTTTTATATTATTTTTTGTTCGATTGTTTAGTTTAATTCTCATAAACTTGTAATCTATCCGATAGATAGATCAAAGTGTATCGCAATACAAAAAATGACACGAAACAAAGAATAATATAAAAATTTCATAAGGAAAAATAAACAAATATATTTACGCGGGACGAGTACTATAATGTGAGAACTCCTAATTTAAAACTTATGATACACAATGGAAAACCTATAAACAGCTTAGATTAGATAGAAGGTGTAGGGTAGGTAAGGCCCATACGGGGTAGATGAGCTCTACGAGGGGTGCTAACCTACTCCGAGAACCGCTAGCCCCATCAAGTTGGATGAATACATGCTAGCGTGAAACTTGAGCAGTTCATCTCTGACTTCGATACCACTCTCACGGGGTAACTCTAGTAGGGTTTTCTTATTACCTGACGTACAACGGAAGGGTTAATATCTCTTCAGGGGAACACATGATTGGAAATAATCACAAACTTAATTTGCAGTGTTAGTGATTTAGACAATTATACTATACTATACTATACTATACTATACTATTCACTAAATATTGATTATTTGAAAAGGTAAGCAGAATTGACACTAGAAAAATGGGTCAGATTTGTATAGCCAGATATCGGCTGTTTGAAATTATTTCATTCAAATTACCTGCCCGATCTAGTGAATGTTAAAAAAATGAAAATTTGAAGAAGTCAATATCTGGCTATAAATTGTTATAAAAATCCCCCAATGTGTTGGTGTGTCTGTGGACATAAGTAATGTGAATACTGATGCCGTATTAGCATTACTAAGAGATAGGTGTAGAGACCGGTTTGAAATTTAGCGTAGGGATGTCCTGGTTTAGCCATGCTCTTGGCAAGTTGAAAGCCTCTCCACATATCGTTGTTGAGGTTGTTGGTGTTCTCAGAGTTAACAGCATCCACCTCGCGTTCAGTTGCTGAGGCAGTGAACAGGGGGCTTAGGAAGAACTGGGCAAACCTATGGGGGGGGTGAACACGGGGCTTAGGATATCGTACACCTTGTTTTGGTAATAATAATTGTGTATTTACAAATTTTTTTATTTCATAATACTTCCATAATATTTCATAAACATTATTCATGAAAACAATCTAGAAATGATATAAAAAATATATAATTATTTAATTTAGATGCATAACTGATACATTTTATTTTACAGTATTTTATAACTTATATATTATAGTGTTTGTAATTCTATATCATGTGATTTTACTGATCAATTATATAGCAGTTACAAATAATAGCTATATATAATATAATATAAATTATCATATTGTATTTTTATTGTTACCAAACTTCAAATACTGTTTTCTTGAAATAATGAATTCACACTAACAGTGCATGTAGGCTATTCATATACAAATTATTATATCTATATATTTTTTTTTGTATTATACAAAGAACATCTGCTTATATATTACAATAAATATTATTTTCTATATATTTCTTCCATAAATATTATTTTCTAATAATAGTAAACATATAATAAATGAAAATAAATAATAATAATTTAAATGGTAATATATATATATAATATACAATAATAAATAAATGTATATTATTGTATACATATATTATAAATACAATACAAAAAAAAACAGATTGATTAAACAAGAATATAATTCTGTCCAGACTATTAATAGACCATATGATGCCTATCTATTTACATAGTAAAATGTGAAATGCTGTGAGACTCATGTAGTATGTGACATCCCCTTAATTGTAATTATTTCATTTACATAATTTGTATAGAAAATATTTTATTATTTTATATATGAATTAAAATGTATCATTCTATTGAAATTAAAGTGAATGTAAGGGGTATACTACTATAACTTCCGGCAATTCGTTGGAAATAAAGAAAAGTTTACATATTCTATCTCGACATTATTAGTTATCGCTACACTAAAACAATTGCTCAATGGAACTTATTACCGACGATACCCTCAGCTATTGTGAGGTATACCTGCAGTTATAGTGAGATATACCTCCTTATAGGTGATGCTAAACTTGAAACTATTCATGCAAATATGTCAAACTACTTCTATGTCACCACTATTGTACACACGGCGATGATTCACTTGAATGTAGTGCCTCACCTCAAGGCTGCCACAGTTAACGCAGCACAACCCTATGGTAACACACTAACCTATCCAGCGCCCCTTCCAGAGCATCAGCCTTCACATCGAAGTAGAAGTTAGTGTTCTCAGAGCTGGTGAATGCATTAGAGTCTCCTCCGTTCTCAGACAGGTATTTGCTGTAGTTGTTCTCTGTAGCGTATTTCTTAGTTCCTTTAATCAATGATGCATCGGGTTAGTATCGATGCTGCTATCGGTGTAAAGGTGGCGCCACTCGCTATACCTGGGCCCAGTTGCTCCGATAAAATAAAATTGGCATACGCTTATTTTACGATATTGAGTTGTTCCGATGAAAAATAAATCGCGTAGCTGCACGTTATTAAGGCAAGAATAGGGACATCTAGCGACCGGTTGTTCCGATGTTCTAGCGCGTAAAAATGATCAAAATGCTAAGCTAAAGTCATAGAGTTGTTCCGACATATAAATTAAATATGCAGCGTTTATTTTACCCATTTCTTAAGGACAACTAATAGCTGGCGTTAGCTAAATATTAAATAAAATGTTTTGCTTATTTCACATTTTATTTCTAATTTAATTATATTGTAGTATGTATTAGATATAAAATTATAACTATTATATAAATATATAATTATTATAATAATATATTTATAAATATTATCGAGTATAACCCAATATAATAAACAATAAACTATTGAATGATTCTAAGAATATATTCAGAATATTATATTCAATATAAACTATGAAAAATTAATTGATATACTATATATACTATACTTATATTAAAGTATAAATATAAATTTATATTTAAGAAATATATTAATCGAAATAAATGAGGCTGTGTTAAAATAAATTGTTCATTTATGTATTATAAATTTAATTTGAATCTACGTATATAAATATTTTTTCTATATTATATAATGTACATATATATTAACTTAACATAATATTAATAATAACATAATATATGTATCTAATGTTATTAATTAATCAAACTAATATACATGATAAAACTTGAAAATATCATAATTTGTATGACCTAATTATATAGGTGTATATTTATATGCATGATATGCACATATTGTTGTTATATATTTAAATTTTAATTAGTAACTATAATCTATTTATAGATTTGAGTATATATATATTTGACACATTAAAATAATGTTATAGGTGGCGCTACTTTATATTAACTAAAAATAGTGAGTGCACATATGTTGTATATTTAAATAGTTAATATTTATTACTTGACTTAAAATAATATAATTATTAATAATTAATTATTTTAATATATATAATTGTATTAAGTTATTTCACACTGTTTTGAATATAAAATAAGCATATTTTATTTATTTTGGATATAAAGTATCATCAAAAATCTTTTTTATTCTATACGATACGCATAGTCTGACAGTAATATAAAATTATGATTAATAAACATCAAAGAAAAAATATATAATGTTAAATAAATAAGAATTATGTATATCCTAGACATTATTGGAGAAAGATATAATTTTATTTTTTTCTATATAAATTCCAAAAAAGATTGGTGCATTCAAAATTAAGAAATAGACTCAGAGTTAATAAAGCTGCAAAGATGATATTTATGTACAAATATTTTAATATAAATAATTTATTTAAATAATTATCAAAAACGTTTTTATTTGATTTCTTGTATTAATAATTTTAGCATAATTATTTGAATATAATTCTAGATAATAAAGTAGTCAGTATAATATAAAAACACTAGTAATTAAATAATAATTATTTAATGTTGCATTATGCAACAACATATAATATAATGTATATATTAATTTAGATAATTCAGACATACACAATATCACATTTTTATTATAATATAATTCTATTTATTTATATATCTTCTCTAATTTTATAGATAATTAATATTTATATATAATTTTATAAATTTAAATATACATTAATAGTTATTTAAATTTCTAAGTCTATTAGCAGTAGAAAAATGATTTATTATAATTAATTAAACATCTATTTATTATATTATTTTACAATTTAAATATTATTTGCATTAAAATCAAATAAATTGATTTAAATCAAAAAAATCCGATTTAAATCAAATAATTCGGATTTTTTTCGAACCCTAAAATTATTTTATTTTTAATATTTGAAATATTTTATTTTAAACATGTTAATTAAAAATATTATTTTATCCTATGTTATTATTCTACTTATTTTAAACGAACTCCTTTGTTGGACACTATCACTGACAACATGTTTTTGTGTTATAGATTGATTCCGAAATAGTAATACATAGAAAATTAAAAGTTGCATTCAACAAGAATCCTATTGCATGGTGGGAACAGAATAGATCTATGTTCCAAATTCTATATACGATAGTCAGAAAATAAATATGCTGTCAGGCTACATCTGTATTAGCTGAACGAATAGTTTGCTCTGCAGAGCAGGGCAGGGCAGTTAAGAACAACGAAATCGGCTGTCTGATGAACATGCTGATATGCTGATACATAACAATTTACGAATGTTTGCATGCGATACATACTATATGTTGTCAGTTATCAACTACTATCCTTGTTGTGAGCCATGTTGTGTAGGTTATTAGTACTAGTCTAGTACTACTAGATAACCTATATTTAATGACTTCATTAGTTTCATTATTTTAAAAGTTTCGAAACATTCCCATTTGAAACTGAAAAAGCTTCAAAACCCAATACAATTTTACTGGAACCTTACCATTGGAATCATTTACATCACTAATATATATATACATATGACTCTTCCATATATTATATATACATGCATATAATATAAATGAAATATTAATATTAAAATATGTATATTATTATTTCAAAATTAATATTGATTCAAAATTAGTGATATTTACTATACTTACTAAGTTTATTTATTTAACATCATTTAAATATCTTTGTATTCAAATGTAAATAAAAAATTCTATTAATATATTTAAAACATTGATTTACCATATTGATAAATATTAAATTTAATAAAATGTATATATAAATTGATTGTATTTAATAATGAAGTTTGACTAAGGTGACATCATTACACCACTATTTGTAAGTGTATTTATAAAGCTGACAAGTGAAAGTGTACATGTATAGTGTGTTAGTGTCTTAGTGTGTAGTAGTAGTAGAATAAAGCTGTGTTACCTCTTTAAGACACCCTTACTTATCGCGCTTGTTTCTAACTAACCCAGAAACAGCATGTGTTCACAGAAATGTGCGAGACCGGGAATGTTGTCTGGGTCGGAAAGTCCCCCGATGTTTACGTCTAGGGAAGCTCCGGATTTATCCGTTTTCGCGTCGCTAATTAGTAAGATCTGCGCGAGGTGTGAACAAGTGGTAGTGGATGTCAAGGTCGCGGGCGTCGCTGCTGACCTTTAACCCGTTGTTGAGTTCCAGCCCGCGGTACAGACGCTTATCTTCCGCTGACTTTATGATATCGTCGACCGAAGTCTTGATGTGAGCCGAAGAGAGCGAAGTCATCGTCCTGCTAGGTCATCAGATCGTTAGGGAGTATTGGTATGTTTTAAGAAATTAATGTTTAAGAAATATATATATATAATACATATATTATATATTATATATATATTATATATATATAATATATATATATATATCAGGGTTGATCGGTTTATTTGAGTCGGTTTTTTTGGTTCGGTTTTTTTGATCAAAAAACCATTGGTTTTTTTGGTTTTTTTAACATTATAAAAGCGTTCAATCAAAATAAGGAATCGATTAGGCAATGATAAGGCTGTAAAAGTTTTTTTATTTAGAGAATTAAATTGATTATATTTCTAGTAGAAATCATCTAATTATTATTATTATTATTATTTTTTAAATTATTATATTGTTACAATTTGTAACTTGTTATTTTATTGCGAGAATTATATTGATTATATTTCTAATTACTGTATTGTTATTTTTTTTAATTATTATTTTGTTACAATTTGTAACTATTTTTTTTATTATATTTTACTTTATTTTTATAATAAATATATTTTAATAAAATAATTTTATTAATAATATATTATTGAAAATTTAATAATATATATATATATATATATATATAATTAATATATATAAATAATATTCATTAGTGTTGTATATTTTATACTTACTCTATATATGTATGTTTTGCACAGATATTTAATAATCGATCTAGGTATATATAATATTTTCTAATTAATAATCATAATAACATTTAATTATAAAAATACCAAAAAAACCAAAAAATCCATTTAAACCACAAAAAAACCAAAAAAACCATAAAAACAGCCAACCCTGATATATATTATATATATATATATAATATATATATTTTAAAATAAATAAAACATTCTGTAAATTATTCTATGGTATATATATTAAAATTGATACGATCTAGTGGAAACATACATTGCCAACAAAAACTATAAACTTAAATTCCTAATTACATTAGTCTAGTTAATTGTAAACAATAATACTTCACCAGATAAATAGTGTTACAAATAGAGGTGATAGTATTGTATTGTCCTGGGCCTACCCTTGTTACAGTATTGGTATTGTACTGTCCTGGGCCCTCACAGTTATTTATATTAACATGTACATATGACTTCTCTAGGGGTCTACTTCTATACACTATTTGTATTGCATTTAATATATATATGTGATTTCAATAAATATATATTATATATATATATTATATATATAATATATATATATAGTTACATGTATATTAATAAAGATAATATTTCATTGCATTACTCTAAACTATAGATATTAATATATGTATATATTAATAAATATATATATATATATATATATATATAGTTATATATATTATTAAGATAATATTTCATTGCATTACGCTATAGATATTAAGATGTGTATTATTGTTTTACCATTGTGTTAACATTTCGAAAATAAAACTACCATTACAAATAGGTTTAGTTAGATATAATTGACAGACTTTCTCCTCGCAACATACTATCATAAACTTATTTTCTTTATTTTCACGTACAATATATGAGTATCATATCTTCATAGAATCTTTGGGAAGTTAGGAAAATAGATGTAAGGTCAATATTATCAAAGTTAATAGGTCATGATGGTATATAGACATTACAGAGTATTAAAACTCATAGTATATAAATATGCTGTATTATTAATATATAAGTAAATAGCATTGTATATATTTACAATTTATTATAATAATATATATATATATATATATATATATATATATATATATATATATAATATATATGTTTGTGTGTATATATGTGTGTATGTGTGTGAATATTGTATATGGAAGAATACCTTATGAAGACAGTTTCCACTAAAAAATAAGGATATTCAATTGAATGTTGTGAATTCAATTTTTGTTAAATAAATTTGTAGGTAATCTCGTAAGGAATTATTAAATTTAGTTTAAATTTTAAAATAAATTGTATAAGTAAACTTTACACTTTAATGAAGATGTATAATTTATTTATTAAATACTGGTTTTAAATATAATATGTGTATAAATAATGCTTATTGTAGAGATATTTAATTAATTTAAGCTTATTATAAATTTATAAACTATTATATATATATATAATATATATATTATATTTATATATATATATATATACGACAAATATAACTGTTATTCTTTTGATACATATAACTAATATCTTAATATATATAAGTCTAGTAATTAAATATATAATATGTTTATGATTTATTTTATAAAAAATAGAACATAGGTGATAAGACTGTAATTAAATGTCAATAAAAGCAAGGTCACACAGGTAATCAAAACACTACACAACAAACAAATCAATAAGAATACAAACTAGAGCAGGATTATGCTATCAATAAAAGAATGAATTAAATAATTATATATGTATACAATGCAATAAGGTATAATAGGCATATAAAAGTGTGGCAGTGTTGTTGTAATTAGTTTATACAATTGTATACAATGTACACACACATAGTATAGGATTATATATGAAACTTGATATATTAATATAGTAACACATGTATAGAAACTTGCAACAGATTTATACAGTATTTGTATACAATATATAACTTAACAGATTATAATAGGATAATGATAATGATAATGTATATAAAACATTCGATACATACATAATAATCAATACATTCAGTTGTAATAGTTGATACACGAGTGTGATAGCATGACTCTATTTATTCATGACATTTATATTAGAGGGGGTATATTCGTGACATTTATATTAGAGGGGGTATATTTATGCATATTTTAGAACAAGATCTAAATAAATCCAGCAGATATTTGTCGTCTTCACACCAAAATACTGTCAAATCCAGCAAAAATCGTTCTCGCAGAGATAATGGCTACTTTTGTGGTGTGAAGGCAGCATTAGAATTCACTGACCAGTAAGGGTCAGATATAGAGCTATATATTGCAAGTAAATTGCCATAAGTACAACATGCACATATGGTGGTTATATACAGTCTGTCCCCCCCCCATGTGTTTATCTCCTATTCTAGTGTTGTGTGACAATAACAATGGCAGTAGATCAGCATTTATTCATGTATTATTGGTGATAGCACTTGATGTGGCCTATCTTTGATAATAGCTGATCATATTGCTATAATAACAAACACTATATGATATTAGTATCCTTACCAGATACTATAACACATACACACATGTGTACATATTTATGTATGTTTTATATTACCATGATATTTAGTCATATTACAATATGCTTTTAACATTGCATTTTATAATAGTTATATATTAATAAATTAACTTTATTAATAAACAGTAACAATTGTAACTAAGTGTTAAGTTGTGGTATATATATGGATTAAAACGTCAAGGCTTATGTACGTTTATTAGGGGACTTATTCTTCAAGTGCTATACATATCGGCGGTCCGCTATATATACGCAGTCGTCTGCGCGTGGGGCGGTAATGTATGTGTGTCGTGATACCAGGCACTAGGCGTACGTGCGGCGCTGATATCACGTTGATGTACACTATCGACACATATACATAATTACAATAATAGATAACATACGTACATTGTCATACGTATATGACAATGCATACAAATATATAACACTGAGTTCTCTAATTCTCGCTTATTATATATTTCAATATTAATTAACATGACAATTATGTTATTTAAAAAATAAAAGTTTATTATTTTATAAAGTTTTCGAAGTTATCGAAATTTACCGCACTATTTACAAATCAATTTGTGCACATTTAGCACAAGAAGTGTCAACATATAGATAGATAGATAGATAGATAGATATATTTATTGGATTCATTAATTTCGTTCTTTTTTTTTCATTTATTATTCTTTTTCGTTTCTTTCTTCGTTTCCAAATGGCTTCAAAATAAGACCTTGATCTTTTCGGGTTGTTGCCAGTGATTTATTCATACATGGGACAGAAACAGTGATTGTTTAATCATAATAGTTAGCTATATATTTCGTATTTACATAAAAGATAATAATAAATAAATAAAATACAGTAGATAGACACAATTTGACATTAACAAAAATCAAAATCAAAATAATAATAACAAAAATAATTCATACATACATGTATATTTGATATAGATTTTTTATTTTATTTTTTTTTTTAGGTTTTTTTAATATGTTAATTTTATTAAATTAATTTTAAATTCATTAATTTTTTAATTTATCTATAATATAATTCATCATTGATTAACATATTTTTTACTCTTTTCTTGAACAAATTTTCATTTTTTATATTTTGTATATTTGTTGGAAGTAAGTTCCAAAGTTTTGGACCTTTTATCAGTAAACTATTTATTGTTCTTGTTGATTTTGAAATTGGTATAGTATACGTTTTATTTGTTCGTAGAGTATATTTATTATTATTTTTTTTGTGTATTTTAGTTAAATTTGTTGGTAATTGATTATAATATTGTTTATGCATATATATTAGTGTATTATAATATGTTAGCTTATCTAATCTAAGTATTTTATTTGATGTGAATAATTCTTTTGTATGATCTCGAAATTTTCTTTTATTTATTATTCTTAAGGTTTTTTTTTGAATAATTATAATTAAGTTTATATCGTATACAAAAATCTACTAATCATTTAATATTAATATTTTGTACAATTCATAATATATAGCCCTATAATATTATTGATTTAAAAAAATCTAAAATTATCGTAAAGTTTGCTCCATAAACTATAATAGAAATAAGATAAAGTAATTATTAGTAATAATATTAATTCATATGTACAATATTCTATTTACTATCGTAATATTAAGTATATTAAACTGCCTGTGTAGCTCAGTGGCTAAGGCGTCAGACACACAAGCAGTAGGAAACGGGTTCGACCCTCGTCCGGACCATTAATTAATTTTATAAAATAGGTCTTAAAATATTATTTAGAAGTGATCTTATATAATTGTGTATAAATAAATGATCGGCTCTCGTTAAAACCATGGATGCCTTAACATGAGAGCGGCTTCGAAGGGACATTAGAGCCATATATGGTTATAAGTGAAAACTTCATCTAAGTTCCTGGATGGGATGAAAGGACTCCACCAAATAAAAATAACAATAACAATATGTAATGGAAACTTGGCTTGTAGTTTACATTGTATATCTACTTTATACGTATAATAAAATAATATAACAATTGTAATATAATATAATAATAGTAGTATATTTTACATGGAATTTATCATTAATTATAAAATATATATACATATTAGGTATACCTTTATAAATAAAATAAAATATTATAAGGTATATAATATACGGATATATAATTTTACTAATAGGTTATTCATTTATTTATATACATTATATAAATAGATATGCTTTGTATAACATGACATTAATTTTAGTAGTAAGTTAATTTTTTTCGGGTACTTGAATCCTGAGATATCAAGAGTTAACTGTAGTAGCATACTACTTATCAGATTGTCATATACAAATGGCGGCATATACTTTGCATACTACTAATAGTATCACAATAAATTAAATCCCCTGTTGTGCAGATTGATTAAGATTATTAAATAAGACTTAGATTTAGACTTACTTTATCATAATTTTATAATTACGTTAATTCATAATTTGTAATGTGAATAATATATAAAAATAATGAATACAAATATTAAATATTGAATGACTAGTTGCATATTTACAAGACCACCTATTTCTACCACTTATCTATGTATGTGTAACAGTCTATAAATAGAACACGAGTCATAGGTAAAAATAAAATATAATAAATATAAAAAACTTATAACTACAATATTATATAATCTAATAAGATTTTCCAGTATATTAGCTATATCCACACCTCCGGTACCCACATTATAAAATCATCAACTATAGTGCATACAAATATAAAAAAACATGTAAATATTAAATATAAATTTATAATACACTACAGACCTACTTGACCCATTAAATTGTTCGCATTTCTTGTTAAAATACGCAATTTGCAAATAGTGGACATTCGGAATCAAATTAAAGCGGGAAAGTTATGGCCGCAGATATTTAAAAATAGAATCTCGAAATTGCTCTAAATAATGAAAGTGGCGGTTATAAATAGATCGCGGAATTACGTCTACATTTTAAATGTTCATAATTATTATACTTTAATGGTGCAAACATATGTACTATATGTATAACTGCATGTATGGCTCAGTTGGCTAAGTCGTCACATAGAGATATTGGAGACATCAGGACAGGGTTCTAGCCCCGTCCTGACCATTAAAATAGGTATTAAATAATATTTAGAAGTGATCTTATATAATTGTGTATAAATAAATGATAGGCTATGTTTAAAACCATGGATGCCTTGAGAGTACATGAGAGCGGCTTCGAAGGGACATTAGACCATATGAGGTTAAATGTGAAAATTGTATTTAGTTCCTGGATGGATAATATTAATTATTATATTATTATAAACTAGAAAAAGATATAGAAAAAAAAATTCTTCTAATAAATATTATTATTATTATAAGTTATAATAATGATAACTCTACTAATTATATTACATTTAATAAAATAATAATGTATATTGTATTATACAATTTGTATAATATTAATATGCTTTTTCTTCCAAAATTCTTCAAAATAGTATAGCATATTATCTGTTATTGTCGCCCAAAAAATGCTTGGTTATATTTAAATAGATCAACACCAGCATAGTACTGTAATATAATATAGTATTAATACTATATTCATAAATTTGATCATTATTTTTAAAGTTATTGCCAATTTAAAAATATTTTTGATAGATATAAATGTTACCGTTTTTACGTTAATGGCATATATATATTTATATATATATATAAATAAATAATAAAATAAACAGTTAAATATAGTATTTGAATATTGATTTATAATTCTATTTATATTATATATAATCTGTTAAAAAATGATTACAATCCAACCATTATTCAAAGAGTTATATAGATTTTAAATTATTACATACACAAAAGTGACACTTTTTCATATACAATATATGTATAAAAAATTGTTGATTTTTTAGACTTCAAAGGGGCATATTTTTTTTTATGTTTGTCATAGAAATATTTTGAAATATACATTTATATGTCTCTTTAATATATGTATGTATATCCCTCTGAATCCATAAAGGACTTAAGCCCACATTAGTTTTATAATTTAATGATTTTTCGTTAGTTACTATAAACAAATATTAAAAAAAACTCAGTATTTGAATTATATTAATAAGGATGATTATATATGTAATAATATCCAATAAAGGTGATAGGATTTTTTTAAATATGTCTTAGATATTGATTATTATGTTAATATACATTATATAACATTTATTATTAAAATACTCGATTAATTTTAACTAACTAAATATATTAATTTAATATATAAATTAAATAATTAATTAATATATAATATTTTTTCAGTTTATTATTAAGTAGAATCTTATAAACATTTTATCTACTATAATCTATATGTATATTATAATATTGTATGGAGTATTTATTTATGATTTGTATTGAAATATGATACTATTTTTAATTATAAATTAATTATGAATATTATAATTAATTAAGTATAATATTTTGAATATAAATTCAAATCCAATTTTGTGTCCATATTTATATAATATATTATATACTTTATAAAATAAATATAATTTGTAATATATAATTATCAATATTTTAATAACAATAATCATTTAATTAAAAAGTGTAACACTTTTTTTAAATATACATTATTTTCACTATTTTATTAAAAACGGATGGGATCCATAGGGTTAAGGCGAATCCAGTGATAAAATACATGTTTATTAATAAGTAACTTTCAAAATTAGTACTCGTTTCAACATATACATGTTTAAATAAAATTGCCGTTAGTCCGTTGCAACCAATTATATTATATTTATGGAATAATTATTATAATTTTTATAATAATTATCAAAATATAAAATGTATACGTAATTTCGCGATCTATTTAGAATCACTTGTTTCGTTTTTTTAGAATAATCACGCGAATCTAATTTTAAATATATGCGGCTAATTATGATAACTCAAATTGATGTTCTCTATTTTTAATAAACATTTTATAATTGATAATAGATCAACTTAAAACATTTTTTTGATATTTTAGATAAACAAACCTATTAATTAACCGGATATTACAAAATGACAATAGCCTAAAATTAACTAGCATAGAAACTACACACGTTTATTTTGATATAAATAAAACAATTTTAAATGATTCAAAATATCACAAATAAATCCTATTATGAATAAATATTTTCTTTGGAAAAGATCATAGATGTTAGAATTATTTGATTTCTACTGTGTATGATCATTAATTATAAATTAGATTCTCTTTATAGATAAACATTCATTTCTATATACCGTTTTATAGGTAAAATACAAATCTATGACTATTAATACAATGAAAAGTCATAGATATATATATATACATTTTCTTATGTAACAAATTATTTACAAATGAAATAGGTGATATAATATACACACAGTCATTAGTACACTGTAGGTACGCAAATAACAAATAAAAGATTATTAATATGATATATGTTATATATCATTATAATCATATTCTCGAGACATACAACATTTATAATTCATAATTTTTCTCAGATAAAAATAAATAGTTATTACCTTTTGAAGTTAAAAAAATATAAATTCTATGTAAAATATATGTCGTAATTTTGTAGATTTAATATTAAAATACACATAATGTTGTTAATATATTAGAATGAATATTTAATATTATATTAATACTTGTAATATACACTATTTATCATTTAGTATATTATCTAGTGATTTACATAAAATGGTAGTGAGAAATAATTAGAAATTGACGTAAGTTTAAAAATTGAAAATATATCTTGGTAATTATTAAATATCAATTACAATTTTATTTAATAAGATAAGTAAAAATATAAAAAAGTAATTTCGCAATATTTTATTTAAATATAATATGATTAAAAATATTAACATGTAATTTACCTATAGGTTAAAATACCTTATATATAACAAGGTATATAATATATTTGTCGTTAAATAATATTCACATGTAAAGTATTACAACCATTAATAATTGTATTAATAGTGCTGGTCTCTGGATCCGAATCTTATATTATGTATTCTATATCATAGCGTCCTGTTTTCTATACTTTCTCACTCTACATGTGCATATTTTATTATATTTTATTATATTTTGCATGTATACATATGCATGCATATATGCCATAGATGATTAAACTGTAATCCAACTATGTCTAAAATTGTAGTGTTCTAATAACAAGTATTTCAGTTTGAAGCAATATATTCGGAAATAATTATGTTAGATTATTTATAATATAATATTAACTACATAACTCTGGATTATTTCCTTTCTTTTTGTTATACTTATTTTATTATACTTTTATATATTTCTTTTTCTATATATTTGTCATTATTTTCTAGTTTTCTTAGTATCTTGAATCTATTTGAATAGATTAATTTATTAAATCATCCCTTTCAAGTTCTTCAAAATATTCATATATTTTATTTTTACGACATAGTATTTGGAATGATAAATAACAAGACCTCCTATAACCTCTGTGGTTATAGGAGGTCTTGTAAATAACGACATATATGTCTTTATATATTCAACTTTATAAAGTACCATTTGGTGTACAATTTTGGTTAGCCGAAATATCCCCATACATTCTTCGGCATCGATATTGTGTGGACGACTTGAAATTGTATCTCTTAATATAATATATGAATATTCTGGGTTATTATATCTATATTTCTATAGGAGCGATATTGTAAATTAATCAATTCATAGACTGTTTATAGGGAACTTAAGTTAAATATTAATTATTATCATATTTTCATATTATGATAAAATATTATATCATTAGGTTTACTTGAATTTTCTATAAATAATCATATTTCAGAACATATCATAATTGGACGATAACATTTCATTCACATTTAATATGTAAAATCCATTTTATTCACACACAAATTATGACATCATATGCTTGAATATTCGAGAGTACATCATTGCTTTTGTATAGAATTTTGTCATCAATGGAATATATTCCATAGTTATAACTATCCTATAGGATTCTTCCGAGAATACCCACAATTTTCGCTAAATCTATATTATATATATTAAAAGTATTATATAATAATATATGAATATTAAAATTAATAATTTTATATATAATTAGTAAATCAGGTAATTAAATAATATAAATTTAATTATATTAAAAAATTATTATTTTTATATTTTATGATCATCATTCATTATTTAATAATATAATGATTATATATGTCCAATAAAATAAATATATATGATATAGAATAATTATGAATATTAACAATAATAGTTTTTGTATATAATTAGTTATTAATTTAAGTAATTAAATAAATAATAATTGAAGTATTAAACATTTATGATTAAAAATAATATATAAAATGTGATTACAAAATAAAAATACCATTTCCTCCTATGATGAAAAGCATGGCATACATTAAAAACATTATTATAATTATATTGTTTAACATAATCATCGATCAATTCAATGTTAATTACAATTACATTATATATAGCAAGTGTAAATAATATTTATATATTAAACTAACCTTAAATAAGTGTTAATAATATTGTATATATCACTAATAAGTCTTAATAAATTTGTAAAATGGAAATTTTAAATGAAAGATTAGTGGAGACTAGAAAAAGACTAGTAATCTGATTGGTCATATTCAAATAATCTCCGTTATTATATATGGCGATATTATATTTAGAAAGCTTTTTAAATTTGTAATATTCAATATTATATTGGATAATTATTTCATACTTATTTACATAGAACTAAAAGAATTCTTTATACCACAATGCTTATTTCAATTATTTAAATACCTTATAGGCAATGGTTTTTCGTTTAGATGTAAAATATACAAGGAATATTTACCAGAACTTAACTAACTGTTATATTTATTAATACACATTTTTTATTTAAATAATATATATCATAGTTAGGGGCAATGGAACGATTTTTTATGTAAGGGGACCAACCAATCAGAACAATATTTTAAAATGTGGGGGACATGTCCTCCACTGTTGCAGCGCCCCTAATAATAGTATATACTATACCATATAGTATGCATATTTATTTGAAAAAAGAAAGAAAATATCATAATAATAATTTATAACTTTCCATAAAACTAACAATGCAAAGTTTGTATCGGATCATTTTAATGTGTATTAACACCACAATTACACGTATTATGTTTCATTCGAGGATTCGTACTTAACACGTGCATTCCTGTTCTCACAATATCGCTCCTAATACCTTCATGTCAAATTATAATATAGAGTAATGTCTTCATTTGGGATAAGGTTTATTCAATAGTTGATTTTTCTGTTGTTTTGAACATTTACAGCAGCACGTTATAACATTCCTAATCATCCACGTTTAATAGTAATACATGATAAAGTTATATTATGTAATTAATTAAACCATGTTAAGTTTAATCTTGTATATGTTCAAGCATCTATAGACAAGACCTCCTCGATGTTATAGCAGGTGTAACTTACTCGTCACACTTTCAATCTACCCATTCAATCACTATATCAGCTTATTAATCTACTTAATATAGAATTTGTTCATTGTTTGGTTATGCTTTCTATGCGGGATTGCATCTAAACCCGCATTAGGTAATGTTTTTATCTGATTATTATATAAATAATTAAATATATATAATTATATATATATATTTATTTACATATTTACACACAAATATACACATAGTTGTTGTTATTTTATTTTGGTGGAGACCTTCCATCCTAGATCACCCAACGGCCCCACCCCCTACCTGCAGCAACACTCATTGGACAAGCGCATCACTTCACTGTGGTGTGCAGCTACCTGGCTAACCGCTTGAGAGAGAGGCGAACACTTGCTTCATTACCAGCACTTGCCTATATCTATACACACTCTGTACGAGGGGTTCAACCCATCTCTTACTATATCATCATGTACCTGTGTGTACATCCGATGCTTAGGCTATCCTCCTGGCAGTTTAAATTAGAAATTAAATTTAAATTGACTGTCAGCCACCTTTAGGCATACAATAAACAGGTTGTATACATACGTGAATAATATCATTGCAAATTGTAACTCTTTGAAAACATAAATAGAGAATGTAGGATTACAAATTTATATTGTGGTGAACACCATGTGATGTGTAGCTCTCTACAGAGAAGCTACTACACCACTACAGTTTACCTAGTAGGTTAATAATCATACATTATAGGTGAATCACAAGTTTATTTAGGTTTGTAGGCTGGTTGTTTTAGTGCAAGTTTTGTTGTAGATCTTCGCACTTTCTTTCTTTCGATTAAATGTAGTCTATCTTTCTCGGCATTCTTCTGTTTCTATTGAAGGGGGGCATCATTAGCATGCTTATTATGATGTTATTAGCGATATATTAAATTATTAACAATATATAAATTATTAACAATATATTCACTTTTATAACTAAAATGTTATTAACAAAAATATTTTGATATTTACCTTTTTCTGAGTGAAGGTCATCTGCATGTTACCGAGAGTGGATTGTTTCTGTTGAATCTCTCCAGTATCTTCCCCGTCTTCCAGTCTTTCACCTAGAGTTCTCCTAAATGGGCATCAGGGCAGGGGTCAGATGTCAATACGTATAATCACATAGCATTAATATCTAAATATGAAGCGACGTATATAGGAGGAACAGCTTAACGATGCGTCTAATGAACGTGCAGTGAAGCGTGCAACGATGTATGTGTAGTAATGGAGAGCACGTTCTTATAAGCTTAACGTAACAGAACTTAAATATACTTATAACTTAATTATACTAAACTATAACTTTTGGTAAACTTGCTTATTCACCTTTATTATTCATGTATACAGAATTTAAAATACATTTTCTAGAATTATTTATATATATACAAATATATATATATATATATTTATTATATATATATACACATATATTCTCTAGGTGATAAATAACTTAGAATACTCATTGCGTCTATGCTTAGCTACTACCAGCTAGAAACGTGTTATTTTACATACTTTGTTAATTTCTTTTGTTTAGCTTGTTCCGATAATCGCACTCCTTGTTTCAGTTCCACATACTTTGACTTGGAACCTATGTTTGCGAGTTCCTCAAGTTTCTGATGCATTCTTTCAGCCTTTTCTTGTTGTCTTATTAATCTAACAACGGAGAGGCAGATTACAATATGAGGGAAACACGTATAATATAATCTGACTTTTATATGTATTACCAATCATCTGATTTCAATACAAATATATATATATGAGATTTAAATAAATAAATATTATATTATTATATAATATTCTATATATCTATATATATACATAATTATAGTAGTTGTTTGTAATCGTCAGTTTATAGTAATATAGATAAATAGATGTCATAAAGTTACGATGATAATAGTTTCTAAGGAACTTATATTGAATATATAAACATATCTATTCATTGTTGAATATAAAATGAATGGTTTTCATTATTTTAGTTAATAAGAAAACAATAATAATTTATATATTGCATAAACAATTAATATCATTAAGAATATTTAATAATTCACACTTCTAATTCACTGAAGCGTAGTAAGGATTGATAAACTAATGGAATATCAGAAAAGATCCCCTCTGTCTAGTTCTGTGAGTACTGAAGAGAGTAGCTCAACCCGCACACATGTAACACCACTGTAGTATGGACTACTAATACTATTTGATCGTGCTGGACTAACTTGTGTTGTTTCTTGACTTCGTCAGTCCATGTATGTTCATCATCAGAACTGCTGTCACCCTGCAACACACATGCACACATCATTAATAGTGGCTATATGCTAATGTATCATTAATAGTCTATAGTGTAATCTAGGTCATCACTAATAGTCTGTAATGTAATCTAGGTCATCACTAATTGTCTATTATGTAATCTAGGTCATCACTAATAGTATATAGTATAATTTAAATCATCACTATTAGTGAAACTAATAGTATATAGTGTAATCTAGGTCATCACTGATAATCTATTGAGTAATAGAGGTCATCACTAATTATCACAGCTAACGATAATGATGTTGAATAACGTCGCTTTCGTAACATTAAAAAGAATACTACATTTTTATTAATAAAATATCATTTAAATAATATGTAAATATGACTTCTATATCTAACTCAGTGTGTTCTATAAAACATTACAATGTGTAAGTATGTACACAGCGATCGCTAACGTCGTTCTCTGTGTTCTGCAGTCTACGTCTGCGGTCCTTCTCTAGTCTTGAGACCAGCGGGTTGATGAGCTTGTACTCCTCGGACTTCTCGTCTATCTGGAACTCCGTGTCTGCGAATAGCTTAGAGAACCGGTTGTCCACTAGCAGCGATTCCGCCATCTGGAGGTGAGGTGTGGTTATGTACGTAGTGTGGGCAGTGTTGAGGGGTGAGGCAGAACTATTTAGTGTTGGTAGGTGCAGCAGAACTATATAGTGGTGGGAGGTTCGGCAGAACTATATAGTGCTATTGCCAGTAGTATTTGATTTTAAAGTATAAATGCTGAAATAAATGTGGCTGAAAATATGCGATAACAATTACATGTTATAATAAGAGCAAGTGCGAGTGCTAGTTATAAGGTACATATATAGAGGAAGCGCAACTTGTGTAGGTTAGATGTAATAGTTGGCCGACACTGCATTATGTTGAAGCTAATGAGAAGATGTATTATTAACTTAACAAACCTTTTGTTTCTTCTTGTTACTCGAGATGATGCCAGCCTCTTCATCTCTGAGCTTCTCCGCGAGTAGTTTGTTCACCTTCGGTAGTTTCTATTGGTTGATGGGAATAAGTTATTATGCCTGAGGTTAGCTGATATCTTGAACTGCATTTTAATACGTGTGTTATTCTGCCATTATTAGTATAATACATATATTTCAGTCATGTTTTCTAGAATAGTATTAATAATATTAAGAGAATAAAAATATATTAATATTAGTAATGAAAATAGAATATATAAAGTGAATAGAGAATATTGATTTCTATAAAATCAACGACATGTGAATAATATAAGCAGAGCTTAGTGTATCCTTCACAAAATCATTATTAACATAGGGTGGTATAGATATTCGTACAGTAGGCTATCATTATAAATTAGGGTTGTCAAATGTCAAACATTCGCAAGGCTTCGAATCTAAATTAATCCTTAAAATTATAGACAAAAATCCTAAGTTCAAAGTTTAATGTTAATCGTGAAATAACATGACTGATGTTCAAATTAATAATAAATAAATCTATATATGAAATATAGTTATTTCTTTAAATAAAGCTTAATTCAACCAACCAATTTATCTAAGAAAATAAATTACTTATGCGAAACAATGTAATTAGATATTGTACACAAAACATGAACAGCACCATCATCATGGGTTCAACTTTCAGAATTGTTGTTGTTTATAATGTAAATTCAAACTTATATTGCATGTAATTAAATAGAACAAGGAAAACATTTTAGTAGAAACTGCATCAACCATAAATCTATTTCAGTGATTTCTATATTACTGCCAGCAGCGGTGGGGAGTAATATTAATCAGGTTGCGTAAAAAGGGAGCTTCAACTATGAAATATTACCATATATTTAATTTATTTTACTTAAATGTATGGTTTTCAAAAATTTGAAAATTTCTATTCAAGTAATATTTTAAATACTCAACTCCACTTAAAAACTTGACTCGAAAAAAAATCAACTGTAGGGATCAATTTCATACATTTTTAAATGGAATTGAATATTTCAGATTCAACTCGACATTTCAATACTAGGACTCGAGGTCTCGAATTTTTACAATCCTACTACAAATCATGTCTCGTAATTATGATGGTTTAGACTCTACCTATACTATAGAGAATGCAATAAGGCTGGCTGGCTGGGATGTACTTATGGTGACATGAATACTCAAAAAGTGTAGACATAGAGATAATAAAGATCGATGCATGTCATCCGTGCATCGATTAATTCACAGCTAAAAGATGCGTCTATTAGGTAGTATAATACATGTTGAATAGAGGACATACATTGTAGACATTATCTGTGGCTATTGTTTAAGCTAAGGGTATGATCAGTGAAGGAGTTGACAGTCAGGCAGGTGATATAATGTGTAGATACAGTGGTAATCTGTCTGTATGTCCCTGCTTCAATAATCATACCCTTAGTCGAGGGATTGAGAAACATTAGGCAAGGGAGGATATTTCCGAGAGATATATTACCAGCATTAGACGCAGGGCAACAAACCTTAGCCATTTGAATACGATTCTCGCGTTTCTCATCAATTTTCTCTTTAATCTTTGACTTCTTGTATTCATCGTAGGCGAACGGTTGAGAGATAGTGTGTGCCTGCACGATACGAGTAGTAGGGTATAGTAGGGGTTGTAGGGTATAGTAGGGGTTGTAGGGTATAGTAGGGGTTGTAGGGTATAGTAGGGGTTGTAGGGTATAGTAGGGGTTGTAGGGTATAGTAGGGGTTGTAGTGTATAGTAGGGTTTGTAGTGTATAGTAGGGGTTGAAAGGTATAGTAGGGGTTGAAAGGTATAGTAGGGGTTGTAGGGTATAGTAGGGGTAGTATGGTATAGTAGGGGTTGTATGGTATAGTAGGGGTTGTATGGTATAGTAGGGGTTGTATGGTATAGTAGGGGTTGTATGGTATAGTAGAGGTTGTAGGGTATAGTAGGGGTAGTATGGTATAGTAGGGGTAGTATGGTATAGTAGGGTATAGTAGGGGCTGACGGGGGGCACCCACCTTATTGTAGAGACGTATATCTATGAAGAAGCCGTGCATGTAGGCTCGCAGTAAAGTCGAGCCGATGAGATGTGTTAGACCCAGGCCGTCGAGCTCAGTTCTCGTCACAAACTTGTAGTCGTCGTACACTGTTCAGTAATGAGATGTACACACACACGCGCGCACATGTATGCAGTAGGGGTGTGGCTTATCTTAGAACTTTGTATCGTATTCATTTTAGGCATACTTTATGTGGAATTAAAACCTGAATTTTCAAATATAAATTGATAAATTTCAATATAAATGTCTTCTATATATTAGTCTATGAAATAATGAACTTTAGAATGTATAGGGTGTATAAGGGTGTGTGAAGGGTGTGTTTGAAGGGTGCGATACTGACCGGTTAGCGTGGGATTCTCTTCTAGCTCCTCCGTAAGACTGTCTAAGAAGGAACACCACTTTGGGGCTGTGCCTAGGTTCTACAATAGTGGTGTGGGCTAGTATGGTAGGGAGGTATGTGTGTGGGGCTGTGCCTAGGTTCTACAACAGTGGTGTGTGGGGGCTGGTATGGTAGGGAGGTGTGTGTGTGGGGCTGTGCCTAGGTTCTACAACAGTGGTGGGGGCTGGTATGGTAGGGAGGTGTGTGTGTGGGGCTGTGCCTAAGTTCTACAACAGTGGTGTTAACTGGTGAGCTAGTGAGAGCCACATGTTAGGTAGGATAGCATATATGTGTGTGTAAGACCTAAACAGGGTAAGTAGAATGAAAGAAGCCTGTATAAGGTGTGGCCCCGCCTCCCATAACTAACGGGTATGTAGTAGGTCAATAGTTTGGGAGCTTCGTGTGCTAGGAACATAAGACCACTACCAGGCAGCAGACACATACTGTTCAGGTTAGTGCCTGGCTCTATCGATGTGTAGGGTTTACCCTGCGAGTGGTGGGTGTTAGGCAATAGTAGTACGCGATGCACAGCTATTGATGCACAGCTATTGATGCACAGCTATTGATGCGCAAACTAATATTAACATAGTACCAATCTAATACTAATATATAATATATGTATAAGGTGCAGTCTTCATATACCACCCAGCTTGAGGCTGGCCTCTTTGGGAGGTATATCAAGGATGGCGGAATATCAAATATAGTAAATATAACATGTAATAGATAGGCTGGAAATGCGGTCCAGCTCTAATTGTCGTTATATCATGGCAGCATTGTATATATATGTGTGTGTGTGTGCGTGTGTGTGTAGAATCTATTATAGATCTTATTGATATAAAATAGAAACATAATTTATTAATGAAATACAAATGATAAATAATAAACACTAAATACCACTAACCGAGATCAAGTATATTAGGTTAAATAAGAATTATACATTTACCAATTTAGACTAAATATTAATAATTATAGATATAATATTCATAAATGTACTAGTTACTAAATTATAAAATGTCAGCGAATGGTAGAAGGGAGGCAATAGAGTGCGACAAGAATTTATAAATTCTTAATATGATGTAACTAAATGTAAATCATAAATAGCTCAGTTTCATTGCCACTCAGGTAAACAATATATTGATATAATTATTTATATTAATAGTATTCATTTAAGACATACTGAATTAAATTCATTTTATTAATTAAAATAAATTCAAAAAATAAGCATGATTTTGATGAAGGGGTAAATATTTAACTCAAAAATAAATGATTTATTTAGAAATGAAATTTAGAATTATACAAAGATATTATTTAAGCATGATATTATTTGTTATACACACAAATATGTATGTGTTTAAGCCAATTATGTGGACTATACCAAAGTTAACAACGTTTCGTTGTATATTAACTAAAAGTAAATAGTATTATCATATGAAGCTAATTTAATATTTGTTATTTTAAAATTTGAATAGAAAGAATATAACTTCAAATATATATTAGAGACTATAGAGCCCCTATTAACCCTTTACTAGCACTAACAGTATGACGATGCCACAGTTTAACAATGCGAGTGTCACATGAGATAACCACATCAGGATCAGAATGGTATTCAATAGTGTTAATGGGTTCCCCATACATGTGGTCCTTCACCAATAGAGGCTTGTTAGAGCGGATGTCGTATAGTATCACCTGAAAGGGTGGAGGTAATAGGCTATTAGGGTGGAGGTAATAGGCTATTAGGGTGGAGGTAATAGGCTATTAGGGTGGAGGTAATAGTCTATTAGGGTGGAGGTAATAGGCTATTAGGGTGGAGGTATTAGGCTAGTAGGGTGGAGGTATTAGGCTAGTAGGGTGGAGGTATTAGGCTATTAGGGTGGAGGTATTAGGCTATTAGGGTGTGAGGTATTAGGCTATTAGGGTGGAGGTATTAGGCTATTAGGGTGGAGGTATTAGGCTAGTAGGGTGGAGGTATTAGGCTAGTAGGGTGGAGGTATTAGGCTATTAGGGTTGAGGTAATAGGCTAGTAGGGTGGAGGTATTAGGCTAGTAGGGTGGAGGTATTAGGCTATTAGGGTGTGAGGTATTAGGCTATTAGGGTGGAGGTATTAGGCTATTAGGGTGGAGGTATTAGGCTATTAGGGTGGAGGTATTAGGCTATTAGGGTTGAGGTAATAGGCTAGTAGGGTGGAGGTAATAGGCTATTAGGGTGGAGGTATTAGGCTATTAGGGTTGAGGTAATAGGCTAGTAGGGTGGAGGTATTAGGCTATTAGGGTGGATTTATTAGCCCTATGGGGTGTGGAAGACCAGGATAGGATCACAAACCTGTCCTGATTTTGTACCAGCGGCCAGTTGTAATCCATCCTTGAACTTAATGGCTGTTACAGCCGGAATTCCTTGTATTCTAGTGAATGTAGCGGTAGAGGTCAAAGCACAGTCATTAGAGGTCAATAGGGGTTATTAAAGGTGAGCTCTCTAACCCTGTGTCTTCGGCCAGGGTGGCGATGGCGCAGTCAAGTATACCAGCCCTACTTCTACTCCTCGGGTCCCAACATTCTATTGTACCCTTGAGTGTGGGTATGTGTTAATAGGCATATCGTAATATACTAAATAGTAATATTAGCTTTGTAACTCGGCAAAAGTACACATATAGTAGAACTAACGTAACAGTTTGATAATATTTATTAAATAAATAAGTAATCTAATATGTATTATATCATTCAATATAAAGAATATATTGCTATTATGTAATCAAAAAGAGAACTTATGGATTCGAATAAATAGAGTATTACTAATGCTAAGTATGTAGATATCTGATAAACAAATGATATTAATTTAGCATTATATTCACTATGTCTTAACAGTGTTTCACACATCATTACATATACTATTATATATTGAAATGTTTAAATAAACTATTACATTTACATTTACAAATACACACAAACCTGGTTAGTACCGCAGACAAACAGTTGATGTACGGGATTGAATTCACAGCAGTTCAGCTCCCTAGTGATGGGAAGGGAGAGGGAGGTTGAGGAGATATACTAATGTGTATAGCTGGTGGAATTGAATGAGGGATGGATGATGAAGGAGAAGAGGATGAGGAGTTTAAGAATAAAAGTTAGTTTATTTAATTTTTTAGTAATTTCCATGTTAAATATTTTATTTGTATTGTTATTTTTGTGGAGTCCTTTCATCCCATCCAGGAACTTAGATGAAGTTTTCACTTATAACCATTAATGGCTCTAATGTTCCTTCGAAGCCGCGCTCATGTTAAGGCATCCATGGTTTTAACGAGACCCGGTCATTTATTTATACACAATTATATAAGATCACTTCTAAATATTATTGTAAGACCAATTTTAATGGTCCGGACGGGGCTTGAACCCGTGTCCTACTGCTGGTGTGTCTGACGCCTTAGACGACTGAGCGACATAGGCAGTACTCTATTTTATGTACTCCATATTAAACTTTGATGTATCATCGCTACCCTCATGGAGTTCAAGGTCATATAAAGTGTAAACAGTAATAGCATGACAACTTACCCCGAGTTCGTTTTCAGAGAACTCATGAATCTTCCCTGTTCGAGATTGAATCTGAAGATATCGGAGCTGAGAACGAGTGGTGGTATAGGTGTAAGAGGGGGTACTAGGGCGGGCTAGGGCGCGCTGTACCTCATTCCTACGATGTAGAGGTCACACGACTGCTCGTGGTAAGACATGTCCCTACCGTACTTGGGTATACGGGTACGGTAGTAGCGTCCCTCCTGTGCGTGAAACTCTAGGTAGCGGTCGGCTTGTAGGAACACTATCTGTGGGGCACATGCACATGTTATTATTATAATCATAATAATAATAATAAAATATTATAATATATATAATATTATAATAATAATAATAGTAATAATAATAATATTTATTAGAGAATTGAAGTTTGTTTTCTGTTAGTTTTATAGTTTATAATAGTAATATACGCTGTCCTCCTAAAGGACTTCACAGTAACTCATATCTGCCTATGTTGTGTTGTTGTCACCCGTTAATGTGATGTGTGTACACGCGGGAGAATGGAGGGCGGGGAGAGAGGCACTCTTATGGGGTTCTATTATTGGTGGCTGATTCGAATCACGTTAAAAATCATTCAATAAAGTAGGGATTTAGATTTTAAATATTTAATTTTGTACTATTACAATTGAAATATACGATAGCTTATATATTTTTTAATAATTTGATATAAATAATACGATAATTTATTAACCCTGAAATATATATTATTTTAAATATTATTAATTTTCATTCAAATTGTTAGAATACGATTAAAGTTAAGACTTCGAAGGTATGTGTTAGATGAACAGATAACGGTGACCTTACTGTAGTCTTCCTCCAATGTAAACAGTTTAACAACTTCCGAGTCCATGCAGCGCTCAAACTTCATAGACAGCTGATTTACGTCGTAACACCTGACTCGAGGTTTGTACACGCCTGTGGGAGAGTGGGTCACCTTTATAATGGGCGTAAGACTAGCAATCTTTAATAATAGTAAACATGATGTCATTATAATATTCATTATATTGGCCATCGTGCAATATATTGGTCAATATAAGTGTGTATATACAATATACAGTAGTCAATATAAGTGTGTATATACAATATACAGTAGTCAATATAAGTGTGTATATACAATATATAGTGGTCAAACTCTGTATTAGAGTAAATATTCAAACAGTTTACAAACGATGTACATTTTAAACAGTGTACAAAGGATATATAGTGCAGGTACGAATGCTGTGTACATTATAGTATACATTTAAACGGTGTACAAGCTCTGTACAAACCTGTGGCGAGAATGTACTGGCCGTTCTTCGTCACGTTAATACAATTGCTGACCGTCGGCATGTCGAAGTCTTGAATCAATTCGATTCGTCTTCTGATGTCTAATGAATTACGAAGATTTAATAAAGCTGGCAATGCAGTAGTGTATAAAGATGAGAGACGCAATGCAGTAGTGTATAAAGATGAGAGACGCAATGCAGTAGTGTATAAAGATGAGAGATGCAATGCAGTAGTGTATAAAGATGAGAGACGCAATGCAGTAGTGTATAAAGATGAGAGACGCAATGCAGTAGTGTATAAAGATGAGAGACGCAATGCAGTAGTGTATAAAGATGAGAGATGCAATGCAGTAGTGTATAAAGATGAGAGACGCAATGCAGTAGTGTATAAAGATGAGAGACGCAATGCAGTAGTGTATAAAGATGAGAGACGCAATGCAGTAGTGTATAAAGATGAGAGACGCAATGCAGTAGTGTATAAAGATGAGAGAGGCAATGCAGTAGTGTATAAAGATGAGAGACGCAATGCAGTAGTGTATAAAGATGAGAGACGCAATGCAGTAGTGTATACAGATGAAACATGCAATGCATTAGTGTATAAAGATGAGAACATAATCTTGGTTATTTATAGATCAAACGTTTTCGATATTCACGAATATTCGGGTGTTTCGTACGAACAGCGCAAGTGTCGCTTAACGCTTAACTGTAACGTAGGTGCTATGACATCATCACTGTTATCACAGCACTCGTGTTTAGCGTTCGTTACAGTGACTTCACTTT
This sequence comes from Osedax fenrisi, assembly GCA_964019155.1. Taxonomy (NCBI): domain Eukaryota; kingdom Metazoa; phylum Annelida; class Polychaeta; order Sabellida; family Siboglinidae; genus Osedax; species Osedax fenrisi. The sequence goes on along the minus strand of OZ025239.1, from coordinate 57,371,758 downwards.
AGAATTCATCAACGCAAACTTCACCAGCCCAGCCGCGGCACCTCGTCGAGAGAACATAAGATGTTTACCCTTCAGGCGACCTTTGTTACTTAGCCATCCTATCTATTATACGGTATAATTTATACCTAACCTATATCATCTCGCTGTAAGCTTCTTTTCTTTCGATCCGTAAGCCACTGTTTACATTAGAGATAATTAATAGATATAAATTATATTATTATATCATATAATAATAATTGTGAATCATTGCTCGCAGCATATTCTACGCCGCGACGATTAATAATAAGCACTAATTTAGAGTGACGACACTCTTCACGAATGCATTCTCTTACCAGATTTCCTCTGAAAGTCGCTTTCATGGTGCATTTCCATTTTAAATGAACCAATTTAATTTAATTTACTAAATTATTAAATTTAATTATGTCGTTTTCAAAAAATGTATATAAAATATTATATTTTATATATATTTAATGATATATATATATATATATATATATATATATATATATATATATATATATATATATATATCATATCTATATATCAAAATTATAATACAAAATAATATAATTATATATGTATATATATTTTAAATAATTATATATATCTATTGTATTGGATATATATATATATATAATCTTCATTCATCTACAAATTTTCATGTGATTTCATATATAAATTATTTCATATTAATAGTTTCATTTTGTATATAAATATATTATATTTTGTATATATATAAATTCATTGAATATTTGTTCTAATGAAAAATATAAATATTAAAACTCAATTATTATATTATAATAATATATAACCAACTAACATATATTAACATTTATCATATATTATTAATTGTATATAGTATTTATATATTATATACAGTGATGGGCAGGATCACGATCATTGATCGGCAAAGGATTGGATAACGAATGGAGGATCGGGATCGCCTATCCATAAAAAAGAATCGGTGCCCATCACTGTATATACGATACTCTAATATTATTATATTTATTTATAAGAATATTAACAACATTTTAGTATTTTATTATTACATTGATATGATATTGTATTGATTATTATTGTGTAATGTTTTCCAAGGTATTGCAAGACCATGTAGTATTTAAATAATAAATGTTATTTTTACCATAATAGATTTTAATCAATTGATATCATATAAGTAAACCACCGACTTTGACTCAAAAATGAGTAGATATTTGTATCCAATTCAATGAATTTATATAAATAAATTATATATTAATTCACTATATCATAGAGTCTATATCCGGGGTATATATGATATACATTCAATAAATGTATTTAATTCAATAGACTAATTATTGAAATATAATACAATATATTAATGAATATTATTTACAATTATTAACAATTTATATTACATAGGTATTATATATATATATATATATTGTTTCGAATTATGAAATAAAATCGTATTAATTAAATATATAAATAATATCGGAATCGGGATCGGGAAAAAATCGGGTAACGAATGGAGGATCGGGATGGGCAAAGGATTGGATAACGAATAGAAGATCGGGATCGAGATTGCCGATCCAGGAAAAAAGGATCAGATATATATAACATAATATTATAAATAATAAGTATTATATAACTCATATAAATAAATTGTAAATATATATATATATATATATCATCGATGTAAAGAAAGTGGATAAGCAATTGACGCACGCAATGCATGTAAAAGATAGATACGTGAATGGCACTTTATCGATCAATTTTCGAAATGGCATTAGTGATTTATATTGGATATTAGTCATATTATATATGTTAAATATTAAAACAGTAGGTTTTTCGTCTAAATAGATTGAATTGATTTCTATCTATATCAATGGATTTAGATTATAAATATCAATAAAATAGTATGATATCTTCAATTTAAATACACAAAATTACGAGAATGTTGATATGATGTATTTTAAATAAATAATTGTATTATTAGTATAGATAGTACATTAAATTTGGTAGTATATTATCAATATATATGTATAAATATATAATATGAATTTAAAATTTAGTAGGTATTTAGTAGTAAGTTTCGACTTCAAAGTGTCATACACTACATTCAGGGCCGGCTTAAGGGGGGGGCAAATCGGGCAATTGCCCGGGGCCCCAAATTTTGGGGGGCCCATGAATTATTTGAGAAATTTTTTTTTTACTATTTATATGAAAAATTTTTTTTTAAAAAAAAACTATTTTTCTTATATATTATTAATTCTAATTCAAAAAATAAAAATAATATAATAAATTAATTAAATATGAGTCATTTAGGCCGATTTGAAGAATGAATTTTACAAAAATTAACACGAAGATATGGTGGACACAGCTACATGAAGATTTTGGAGCACATGCTAATAGTTATAACATAGATCTTCTCACACATCTCTGATTGTTAGATAAAATAGTATGAAACGGATTGATAAATAATTGTTTGATAAACTAGAAGGTGATAAATGATAAACTTATTAAGGGATTAACCATAGTTGAATATTAACAATTTATAATTCTATAATTAGTTTACAAAACAAAAAGTATACTTTTTTTTATTAAAATTAAATATGATGTATATAATAAGATATATTTTAACTATGATTTCTGATATTTGTAAATGATTATATTGATTATAAATTACGAAAAACAATATTCTATATAGATTTATAATTGTTATAGTAATTAAAAAAATATATATTTTCAAAATAATTAATTTTCTCTATATTATGATCGTATTAATAAAATGTGTATATTATCATAGTGTATATATTATTATAGTTGTATTAGTACACATAATATATATATATATATATATATATATATATTATAGTTTTAATTTAAATAGGATTATTCTGCTTTAGGTTATTCCTATAGTATTTTTAATAATGTCTATTGATGAAAGGGAATTATGTACATAAAAACATTATCTTTTTCAACATACTATTATTACAGAAAGATATTATATTTATTGAAACAGATATTATTTATAGATATATATATATAACATAAATATAATACTAAGGGCATTTTTGCAATTATCCACCTATTACTTACAAATGAATGTTAGATTGACATCACCCTCATCTATCTATTTACAAATAAATACACACAATGGCGATATTCGTATTGGATAATAGTTGATAAGTTATCACTGATAACTACATAATTGAAGAAATACAAAATTCAAAATATTATATTATATATCAGTGTATTCAATTCCAGATATATCACATGTAGCCTACATGATGTAGGTAGGTAACAATTATCGTTATTTATATCAAATTAGGTACTATTATTATATAAGTATTTATTGATTTACGATTGTACGTTGAGATTCGTTATCACTGATAATTTATCACATCGGTCAATATTTAGCTACCGATCTATTAGCATTTTTTAAATAAAAATATAATTATAATAGATTATAGAGCTCAAAGTTATGAAAATGCCAGCAATATCTCTGGAAGATTCAACGACATGAAATATATTATAATATACTATATGCCATTAATGGACTATGGTCAATATGGATCCACATATCTACACTGTGTATTCCTTAAATCTGGTTGGGCAAAATGCCGTTAAATCTTCGAAAAGTGTAGCAATATTCTTTGACTTCATCGCAAATCAATATAATTTATTTAGCCAAACTATATAAAGAATATATTTACATCTAGATTAAAGAAGAATATAATATTTTTTATTAAAAGCATTATCGAATATAAAATGGTGATCGCAAGCAGATTCTGTTAGTGCACTCTCTTGTGGACTTCTTATAATTACATAATTTATATCTGATATTATATATGTTAAAATATAACGTAATGAATTACATTACTAGAGTCAACGTATTTATTCAATAAAATGCAAGAATTTGAGAATTCAATATCATGAAAACCGTTGAACTAATTACTTTGTAGAATAAAGTTGATGAGAAAAGTATTGCAATTAGATTACATTGAGATAATAGCGGTAATACAAATAGTTATGCACTCTATAAATCAGTGGTTCCCAACCTATGGGTCATTGAGTATTTTTTGTAGGTCATGAGTCAATTTCTAAAAAATAATATAAATGCTTTTATATGCAAATTGGATTTATGGACGAGAAAAATTTAAGATGGAAATATATATTTAAATATATGTATATTAATGTTTATATGATTATTTTATGATTAAAGTTCAATAGTAACAAAATAAAATTTTCATTGGGTCATTGTATATTTTTTAATTAAGAATTATAAAAATAGCGTCACGGTGAAAAAAGGTTGGGAACCACTGCTCTAAATATATATGCGAGAAAAGAAATTATTATGAGGAGTTGATTAAAGTATACAAACAAATTACAAAATAATTAGTATAATGATAAGATATGATCAAATTGAAGTTATAAATATTATTTTTTGCTAAAATGGCCCATTTAATATGTTATTCAATTATTATGGGGCCCATACGTTTTTTTTGCCCGGGGCCCATAGTATGCTTAAGCCGGCCCTGACTACATTCAATTGCTTATCCACTTTCTTTATATCGATTATATATATATATATATATATATATATATGTATGTGTGTGTGTTTCACACATTCAGATGACATTGTGTGTATGGTTAAGCATACCGGACGAGTTACAATGTATATTTAGTACATCATGTACTGTACATGTAATCCATATGTATTAATTAGTAATTAAACTTTATCAATATCTGACCTGAAACATGAATGTAATCTATACATATAATATATACTTTATACGTGAGGCAACGCGAGGAGCGTTTCGCACTCGACGACCACCTCATCTTTTGGAAAATGTGTGAATACTGTTCCCAACTCGTTCATCCCCCTTAAATAACATTAATTCAAAAATCGTATATTATAACATGACATGTAATATATAATATAATATATCAACATGACAGAATGTAATTTATATTCAATATAATATTGAAAAGTTAATGTATATAATAATTATAATTATAATAATTTGATATTCAATTTCAGGCGATAACTAAATATATATGTATATAAAACATGTTTAGAAAAATATGACTACATTATTTATTTATAAAAATATTATATACCTCTGGTAAACTCTTTCCTGCACTCAAATTATAAATTTTTATATTATTAGGATTTGATACCTGCATTTTAATTATAAAATATTCAAATTATTCAATTTCATTTATATTTATTTACATTAACAAAGATTTATCAATGATCATATGATAAAAACACAGACCTAAGATATTCCGATAAAAATTACCATAAAATTGTTATTCTTTCACAACTTATATATAAGGACATGACCTTGATATATCCATGCTACATTATATCAAATATACTGAAAAGTACCCAGCAAACAGTAATAACCGCATAATAGCAGCAGAACAGCATATGTAATAGCCTCAAATGTTTACATTGTGCTATTATGCTGCTATTATGCTTCTATTATGCTCCTATTAAATGTCTATTATGCTGCTATTAATTTGTCATGCTATTATGCTGCTATTTAAAGTATATTATGCTGCTATTATGCTGCTATTATTAGTATAGTGAACAATTGCGCCATCTGTATTATAAACTATTTATTTCAATTCTATTTTAAGTTCATATTTGTTTTTAATTTATACATGTAATTTGAAAAATATATTACAATTATAAATGAAAATACATTTTTGAATACAATAAATATTTAATTTATATTGTTTATTTTAAGAATATAACACTATTTTATAATTAGAACCATTTTCCTAAAATATAGAGCCATGTTCGATACATACTATAAACCAATAGATCCATTTTTAATGTAAAACTATACATATTTTGTAGAATTCTAAAGTATTATGTTACATAATTTATGTAACAATACTATGACAAATCGCTATTGAAATTATGTATATCGATATATCGTTATTCTATATAATTGCCATCTATATTTACTATTCAGCATTATTTGTTTCACGTAAATATATACAAACAAGACCTCCTATAATCTCGAGGTTATAGGATGTCTTGATACAACGTGTATCATACAAGTGACATATATTTACTTTGCAAAATCATTGTTATAATCAATTAACGGTTTGTTATGCTGGTTGTTAATGGTTATGAGTCATCATTGATGACTGTACTTGTTTACATTTGTAGGTATATATAACGACCAACCGTATACGGTTACGGTTGGTGGTTGGTGAGGATAACGTATTGCTAACATATTAATATTTAATAATACTATTGTTAAAAGATAGTTAAATATGCATTTCAGCACATATTGTAATTCATTTATAAAAATGTAACAGAATAATATACATAATAATACAAATTATATTAAAGTTTGTAAAATGATCACCCTGACATATGGGTATTGATGTATGATACATATGCTCGGATAACCCAACATATTATTAGCAGGGAGATATGTCTCCACCGTCCCCATTTCAGCAAATCATAGTACAATCAAAGCCCATCAAGGGCTTTGGTACAATGTACTTTGTTTAAAAGTATGATTTATATGATAGATATTTCCTGTAGACTCCTATAAAGATTTGATTTATATAAATTCTTACATCTTTGTTTAATTTATAGGATATTCACCAGAGTTATCATCACAACGTAAATAAATAATATATATCAATTAATTTTTTAAATTATGTTTATTGTATTTATGTTATAGATTCATTTAAAATTGTATAGGTTTTATATATATATTGAATCATTTTAATTTATTATATTTATATTATTTATTTTTGTCTAAAATATTATATAATTATAGAAATCATTCATTCTATATAATTATTATTGTTATTAAAATAATTATTATTATTATTATATTATTACAATATTATAATAATTATAATATTATTATTATATAATAATGCATTGATTTAATTATTAAAATCATGATTATTTATTATATATGCGATATGAATACAAATACATATACATAGGTCCCTGTTATAAATCGGCGCGTTGTAATCAACATATATGCCGGTTGTTAAAACAATAGATCATTATTATTATGGTAACCATGGTAACATCCGATCATCGATTCGATGATTGGCCACTGCCACACTCGTCTCTATAAATTGATATTTTTCATGATTATTTTATGTTACCTAATTAGTAAGCTAATATTATATTATAATTATTTAATATTGTTCTAATTATTAGGATATTTAAGGCTACCGTCTACTATTCATCAGTTACATGTAAAAGGGAAAATAGCATATTTTCAAAATGTATCTACTCTTATAATTATTATAATAATATTAAAGTTTTTTTTAAATAATTTGTGAACATAATTATTATAAACATATAGTTTTATCATATATAATTTTTTTCACACACCTTGTTTTGGTAAAAATATTTTTTTATTTAAATTTTTTTTATTTCATAATACTATTATGTGATTTGTTTTTTAATATCTGTAAACAAATTATTTATGAAAACTGTCTAGAAATAACATAAAAAGTGGTTTATATATATTCATTATATATGATATATAATGTATTCATATATATTCAAATGCTGTTTTCTCAGAATAATTATTTTGCGCTAGGTATGTGTATATAAATGTAGGTATCACAAAAACTATTATATGTATTCTACTAATTTTTATTGCATTATATAAATAACATATATATGAATACTATTACATGAGTAATTTTCTAAATTTGTATGTGTATAATTTCAAAAAATAACAATTTCTATAGAAATTCCGTAAATTAAAAAATTAAAATATGTGCATATATATATATATATTATGTAATATATATTATAAAAAATACGTCCTGAAATATCGTGTGTATAACTTTAATGAATAGAATATAAAAAAAAGTAGCTCAATTCAATGAATACAATTCTGCGCACCTAGTTTTGTGTAGACCCATTATTTTCTATCTCTATACATAGAGAGGCGGGCATCGTGTGACATCCCCTTAACATAAATATTATAAAATTGATTAATTATTAAAAAAATAATTAATTAAAATATTTATCAAAAATTATCACCATATTTTCTATATATATATATATATATATATATATAAATTTACGTATATTATATACATATATATATATATATATATATATATATATATATATAAATTATTCATTATTACTGTTCATTTATATATTCTAAATATATTGTGAAAATTTGAAGAACAAATATTCAATATTGAATAAATATTACACTAACTGGTGATATACAAAATGTAAAATAATTATTCTGAGTAATTCAAGTTTAATTAATTAATTTTATTATTTATTTACATTAGTGGGGTTTTTAAAATGATCGTTTTATTAGAAATAATTCACATAGAAACATTATTTTAACATCATTTTAATCACAATATTCCATATAAGTTACACATAATATAATACAAAATTTTTAATAATTTTTGTTTACATAATTTGAATAGCTCACTCCCTTAAAATATATTATAAATTAAATTAAATTCAAAGTATCTCAGATTACAGTCAATTAAAGGCAATAATTCATATAGTTAAATTATAAGGGGCTCTATTATATATCATATTGTTATATTACTAAAATCATACTATTTACTTAATTATACTTTGTTTATAAAATCATTTATTATACATATATTATAAAATTATACAATAAAAATGCATGTTTATACACACTATAAATGTAGATATTCAAACTCTATATTAAACTATAATTATTTACTATATATTCCGATATTATTTAGATATAGTTAGCATCCTCTATAGTTGAACTATGGCATAGTATTGTTTACAAATTTTGCCTTTAGTCGAGATACAACTATAGGATACCATCTGGTAAAACTTCAAGCAAATCTTCTCCATAAACAATATTATACAATATAATCACTATTATAATGATATATAATTAGTATATTAATGCCATACAATACGGTCAATGTATGTTTCATATTCAAATGATGTTTTTATATAGGTGTGATAATATAATATCACTAATTTGAAATAACAGTTATAGCTAGCATTTATCGATCACTAAAATCGCAACATTTTTGTATGAAATTATGTATTAAAAAGATGTGTAAATAATAAATATAATAATAATGTAAAATAATGGTAACATTTTAATATTATTTATTTTATATTTAGTAGTCTTCAGTGATTATTTCTATAACGTATATTTTTTGAAAATATATAAACTTTATTTTTTTTAAATATTTTAATAAAAATAAACGATAATTAATAATAAGATATAAATACATATATTCATACGTGTATAGTATACACCGTATACTATAGTTTATCAGAGTTTAAATAATATAAGACTCAGTAAAGTAACTGTGATCATTACAGGTGATATTCAGGTGATATGCCCTTAACTAAGGGCCTCCGTCTTTACTCTGACAGCGTTACATGTAAAAGCAGGGCAATTTATGTGTCTACTAGAATATCTATACCTTTTGAGATTGCGTAAACAATTATTTTTACGTAGATAACATTCTTACTATTAGGCCCCTATGATTCTCATATATCATGTATAATATAATAAACAGTATATCTAGTTAATTTTTACTGAGCAAATTATAACAAATATATTTGTTGTCTGTTTTTGAAATATAATTGTATCTATATAATATCTACAATTTTATTACATTATCAAATAGCCTAATATTGTAATATCTATATATTATGTATACTCTGTAAATGTTATAATGATTTATTAAAGGGAACAAAAGCTATTGAATTTTAGATATAGTATACAAATGGAAAAATAATCCTGAGATACAATATAAATTATTATTTTAATTTTATATGTACTAAATTATATAAAATCGGTATACTAAAAAAATGGATGACTTTTTATGTTGAGTATGAAATATTAAAGGGAACAAAAGCTATTGAATTTTAGATATAGTATACAAATGGAAAAATAATCCTGAGATACAATATAAATTATTATTTTAATTTTATATGTACTAAATTATATAAAATCGGTATACTAAAAAAATGGATGACTTTTTATGTTGAGTATGAAATAACAATACCCTTCTTAATATGTACTAATAAAAACATTTATATCTATTAATAAAAGTAATTACTATCTCTAATTTTCTAAGAAATTGATTTACAAAATATTTTCATCAGTTTTTTTACAGGGGTATGTTTATGATTCATATTAAGGCACTTATAGTTACTTTTGTGTGATATATTAATAATATAATATTATATATAATTTTTAAGATAAATAATTATATTTGCATATTTTGATAAACATTTTTTTTTTGATGAAAAATAAAAAAAAGCGTAACTCCTGGCATTATGTTGACTACAAGAAGAGTTATAATGGAATTAAAGAGATGTTGTCTGGGCATATGTATTCAGAAATCTCACTCTCTATTGTTTTAAACCCAACATCGTCACCAAAATCCAAACCCGACCAAACACCCAAACCCAACCAATATCTATGCTGCAAACATAAAAGACACCACACATATGGCTAAATAATCATAATATAATTGTAATCGTAATTGAAGCGAATATTATTTAAAAACACGACTTTATATAGGTAAAAACTTTACAGTTTACTTGTAGATACGAATCAAGAAATACAATCGACTTAGATATTATGAAACTCATAGTGATTAAATAATATAATTTATGGTATACATTTCATTCAAACAACTTATTATTGAATTATAAAGAGTATTGATAATTAATAATATGTGTTTGTTATTAAATAAGCAAATTATCAATAAAAGAAAATAACATGATCAATATTATATAAACATTTATACTATACTCTTTACAATACAATAATAAGTTGTATGAATGAAATTTATTAAATAAATAAATAAGATTATTTTAACTATATATAATATCTTAATGTCTAATCTCTATGGTATATTTACATACTTTCAATATATAAAATATATGAAATTTTTTATATTATACAACTTGTATAATAAAAGAATATATTTGTTAAATATTTTGTAAATTTTGATATATTAGATATCAAAGATGTCTGCTAATGCATATTTTGCGATATTTTTATATTATCCTTGAGTGATTTTATTGTATTGCACCATTGTCTAGGATTACATATTTGAATCATCGATATAAAGAAAGTGGATAAGCAATTGACGCACGCAATGCATGTAAAAGATAGACACGTGAATGACATTTTTATCGATAAATTTACAAAATGGTATCAGTGATTTTGATTGGATATTAGTCATATTATATATGTCAAATATCAAAACAGTAGTCTTTTCGTCGAAATAGATTTAAGTGACTTCTATCTATATCAATGGATTTAAATTATACATATCAATAAAATCAATAAAATAGTATTATATCTTCAATTTAAATACACAAAATTACGAGGAATGTTGATATTATGTATTTTAAATATATAATTTTATTTTTAGTATAGATAGTACATTAAAATTGGTAGTGATTATCAATATATATATGATAAATACATATTATTATAAATAAAAAGTAGTGGGCCAGATAGTGGGTTTCGACTGCAGCGATCGTAGCGGATAGTGCCATACACTACATTCAATTGCTTATCCACTTTCTTTATATCGATGATTTGAATTTGATATGCAAATTATTACAAACAATCGTTTTAAAATTAATGATTTCAATATGATTATATTAAAATAATTATATAATTTAATATACATTATATTATTTAGAATGACAACATAAATAATATAGAAAAAAAATCTTTAAAAAAATGCTTATAAGCATAGTATACTAATATTTTTAATTACTTATTAAAAAGAAATTAAAATTAAAAAAATTTATGAATTTTTATTTTACAAATAAATAAATATCTCTGAATCTTTGAAATATCATATTATCTTTGAAATGTCATGATATACAATTAAATATATAGCTGAAAAGTATATATTATAGAGTATACACATTACGATTGCAGAACTAGAAATTAGATGTCATTGATATTACTTTTATCCTTTGAATTTATTTGATCCAACATATTTATTTGATCTATAATTATTTATAATATTTTATAACCTATACAATCGATTATACAATATAGACATAATATAGTATAGCTATATGGCATGATAAGTAGTTAAGGGGACGCGATACCATTGATTTTTTCAAAAAAAAATTGAATTTTAAATTTTTTTTTAATGTAAAATTATAATATTTCAAATATTATCTTTAAAATGGTGTTTAAATTATGTTCATTACATTATTCATTTTGTTTATATTATATTATTTGTACCTGTATAATCATATTGTTTATATTCATATATTATATTTGAAACTTGATTTACTCAGAATAATTATTTGTGACCAATCATGCTGACATAACTAGTATTAACTTTTGTACAATTGAATATTTTTTCTTAATTTTTTCAATATAACTAGATAAAACCCGTAAGATTAAAGTTATTTGTCAAAATTAAAAAATATATATTTAAAAAATTTTAATTAGCAATTTAGTTGAAAAATTTTTTAAAATTTTGTATCAGATATTTCAATTATTTTTTTTAGAAACGTATAACATAAAGATGTGTAAACATCTATAAATTTCAACATATAATATAAAAATATGGAATATTATTAATGGATTAAAAAAAAAAAAAAAAAAAAAAGTCAATATTTTTTGAGTTAATAGATTTCTAAAAATAGCATTTTTTCGTATCTTTTACATGTAAACCAAACGATGGTATCGCGTCCCCTTAATATAATATAGTATTATCATATTTATAATGACAATATCATATGAAATACTGATAAGTCATAAGACACTATGATGCTATCAAGTACTTGTATGTTTATTACAATTATGTAATAACTTGATCTTATATTTTTCAAGGACTAATATTATATTATTCTTATATATATATATATATATATATATATATATATATATATATATATTATATATATATATTTATATATATATATATATATATATATATATATATATATAAATATATATGTGTATACACATATTATTGATAATAACTTACATATGTCATTTTAATAATCAATATCATGACTATGTAATATACAGATATACTAAATATGACTACTACTTTGCATTGATTCTCATCACATTTATTAACACACGTTAATTCACCAGTAATGATGTTCCCTATGTCCACTCCGTAGTGCGATAGAGAGACATGATTCGAATTAAAGTGCACGATAAACAAATCATTCAAAGTTCGATGACATTTTCAAATTTTAGATATATTTCACAGGTTAGTTAATTTTAATTTAAAATAAATTAATATCATGTAATTTAATCATTATATCTCATATAGCGATTGATCATATATATGATATATATAATAGAAATGTTAGCAAATAATAAAATACTTATACAAAATTATCTTGATATATTATATGTATATAAATACTTATTAATCGCATTTGAGGTGGGTTCCTCATCAGTTGAGGTTCCAAAGATTAGCGGTGAAATGGCTAAAAGTTTTGGTGTTAGTGAGAGATGGATTACTGTGTGCATTAAGTGTGGAAATGGCAGAGATAAGTCAGGATTATGTGCCAAATATGAAGACTGGTAAGAGGGTGAAAGTATATGAATATGTATTGATAATAGAGAAGGCATGAAAGTGAACTATTTGTTATTAAACGATTTGTAAAAATGGATGCACAGACTAAAAAAAATATAAATTTATATAATTTATTTAAAAAAGTCTTATATCTCCTTTTATTTTAATTATATATAAATTCACATCAACTAGTTTTTAGATTGAATATATTGTAATACATTTAGTGGTATAATCTATGATGTGGTTTAATGGTACAATAATAGGGAGGAATAGTTAGAGGATTTGAGAATCTCTAATCAATGTTAGATAGAACTAAGGTATTTATAGGAATACTGTAGTTGATAAATACTGACTATTGTGTATTCTATATTGATGTTGATTAGCGATGATTTCGGAGGAGGGGTTACGTTCAGCTGAGGTAGCAATGTGATCAAGTGAAGATAGACTTAGACCTTGTTAATGCATGATCGAAGTAATTCATGGTGAAGGAGAACTCGTTGACAATAAGTATTAGAGAGGACGATATAGAGTCTGAGATAAAGATAAAGAGCATTTCAGTAGAGAAACATCTGTGTAATGCACTCATGAAGGGAGCGAAGTGTTTATGGTGCGTAAGTGAACCTACTTTGTAACTAATTGTTCAGTAATTTTACTTCGGAAGGATAACATTGAAATAGATTGGATATTTTTCAGAGATTGTGTCGATATTAAGTTTATAAACTATCGGGGAGTGATAGAAGTTAAAAAGGAAACTTTAGTGGTGAATACATTTTTAATAATATTTAAAATAACAGGATAAAGTATTTGTAAAAGTTTTTGATAAAATGAAAGTGGGATGGTATCAAAGTGTGAATATATGAATTAGTAATGGGAAGAGTAGTGGATATGAGAATCATAAAGTAGGTAGGATTATGCGAATTATTAATTATAGTAGTAATACTACTGTCAGAAACTGTAGAAAAGAGAATACAGATGGTATGAGAGGTAGGTTGGGAGAGGTAGGTTGGGAGAGGTAGGTTGGGGAGGTATGTTGGGTGAGATATGGTGGGGGAGGTATGGCAGTTGTTTCTTATAAGGTGGATGGATGGGTTTTATAGTACATTGAATTCTACATGGGGACCAGGAGTATGGAATTATTTATTTGTATAGAAGAAGACATTTTCGAGATATAGCATATTTATAAATTTTGCGAGGGACGATGTGTTTGTGATATTTGAATAATACCATACAGAGTGCTGAATAAACAAGTGAATATCATATTAGAAGGGAATATATATATATTTTTTTGGTGTATATTAAAATTTATATTTTTAAGTACAAACAATCGTAGTATATCTTTAATGTAATCTAGAAATTGTACTTCTAACTAATAATGATCTGTATGATAATATTATTAAATCATAATATAGAAGCTTCTAACAATCTTAATAAGTAGACGTATACATCCTATATGTATGTCCTTAATTAAACATAACCCATTAACAAGGTCATTAATAATTAAGATAACTTTTATTTTTACCTATTTAATTATTATTTACATTCAATTAATTTTTATATTTATTATAATTATATAAAAACAGAATTAAAATGTCATTATTTTATTATTTAAATTATAATTTGATTTAAACTAACTTAAGTTAGGAATTATTATAAATTTTGAAAATAGATATATATATATTTATTTATTTATTTATACTATATATTTATTAATTTTATTATAGATTTCTCTTTATAATTTCAGAATGAAGATTATTTTTGTATATTCTCAAAGAATCAAATTAAGAAATTAAATTCCAAAGGAAAAACAAGTTCTTTTTTGAAGAGTAAACAAATTAAACACACGCTGATATCTTCGTTATCTCAGAATGGTTATTGTATGTGATAACTATTAATCATGATTACATAATAGTATATTTGTAGGTGAATATCTATGTGGCCTTCAAGAAAATGGGGATTTATATATTCACAACTTTATTAAAAATACGACGACTTATATAAAACATTATAATCAATTTAAGATTGTGCCTAAATCTATATGTTTGTATTCATTTAGACTCTAATATCTTCTAAGCAGCATAATTCAACTTAAATCCATAGCAATCATATATTATTATTAATTTCTCATACAAATTACCTGGCAGATGATTTATCGATATCCTATGATGCTAGCTGTATTGCCATATATCACGATAACTTTATTTATTTCTGCTGCACGTCCTCAAATCAATGGACTGCTATTGAGTTTCAGCATGATGACGTTACTGAATTTAAGTTGATCTCAAAGTTTTACATCGACGAAAGAACAGTTTGTGATTCATTTATTAACTATTGAATACAATTAAATATCTATACAGACTATATTAATATTCGGATTAAAGTATAGGTATTAAAACCTATTATTTTATTGAAATTTATAATGATTTACAAATTAATATTTCAAAAAATAATTGTTATCAATGTATCAATAAAAATATATTTTAGTTATTATAATTTCTATTATTTATTATTTTAAAAAACTGAATATAAAGAAAAATTTTACATTTTAATGTTATAATATTATTTTTAAATGTAACTTAAAATAATTATATTTCATTTTGTATATAAAAGTAAGAAATTTAAATTATATTTAATTATGTATTAGAGAAATATAATATATAATAAAAATAATACATATTTAAATTTCCTATTAACAATTTCAATATTAAATATTAATATTCTAAACCAAATATTTTCAATTTATTGATTATCTTTAGTTATTATATATCTTAATTTTTAAGTTGTATTTATTTATCTATATTTAGAGGAGTAATATATATCCAATTTGAACTCATAAATTGTTTTTTTATAATTTCATTAAAATAAAAAAGTAATAATTTTTGAAATATATTATAATGCTTAAAGTTATATTTTATTTAGATATTTAATTTATATATCAAATATATTATATGATTTATTTAACATTTTAAAACGTATAGAATGTATATAATAGATAAAATATATTTAAAGAATGTTTTCCATTTCTATAATCTCATATTATTATTATATTATTAATCTCATATATTATATGTAATACTAATAATAGATGCTCATTCAATTTAATAAAGTATACTTTTATATATTCTAAATAATCATATGATTTGTGTATGGATTTATAAATATATAATAACAAATTCATATTATACAAATTATTATTTAATGAACTGAAATTTAACTACATCTATTTATTATTAATTCTGATTCTAAAAGTATCAGTTATAGCTATGTGTTTTTAAGTTATTCCGTAATATAATTAAGTTTAATAAATAATAGAATAATTAGAATTATTCATTATGGTATATTATGTCTATATATGATAAAAGTTATTTATATTTAAATTAGATTTAATAGTGATTAAACTAGAGATAAATTAATAAATAATAAAAAAGTAAACTATTTATTTATTAATAAATAAAGCGATTAGTTAAAATATTTACCTTATACAAATCACATAATATTCTATATGTTTCGCATTTCACAGGACTACGCCTTCATCCACATCGTGAGCAAGTGTTGGTCTGAAGATGGAGGGTCATCGCTATCTCTCTGTCACATGACTACCAGCTTCCACCGGAGCAGCGCGTCCCCACATCTCACCACCACTACTACAGCGTCTCCCCTTTATCGTATCGCTTTACGCCAACTCAACCGCGACCACCTCAGTTACGATTCAATGGAACCGCTGCTTCTGCGGTATTCGTTCGACGCCAGTCTAGTAGCGATCGCCCTCAACGGTGGCGGCGCCCTGCTGGCGTTCTGTTGCACTAGAACCGGATCTCACTGTTTCGCCGCTCACCCTCCCCGCCCGGCGAGCTCGACTCTCCACTCTACGATCATCTCTATGACCTTCACTTGCGATGACCTCTACGTGTTAGCAGTCACCGAGGATAGCCACCTGGTGGTGATCTCTCGCTGCGGACAACCGATGCTAATCGATGACGTCACCACAGGCACGCCTCGGTACCGGGTCCCACTAGACCCCATCCTCAAGTATGTTGCCCCCCGCCACCCCCCACTGGGAACCATTATGTTTATATCTCTCTTACTGCAGTATTATTATAATTATTATATTTATTATTTTATTAGAATGAAAACGATGATATGACATTGCACATATTGTCATAAGGTTCGAATCAGTATAGCGCATCGCTTTCACCGATCCTCCTTAGACTCCTACGCCCCAAACTTCATTCATTCGTCGACGCCGTAAGCCGTAGTCGTAACTCACCCCCCCCGCGCCCCGCCCCTAGATGTCACCCTAAAGAGACGAACGTCGCGGTACGCTGCCACCCGTCACGAGGAGAACGTTTCTCCGTCTCCGCCTCCGGTACCGCTATCCTACGCTGCGAGATACTGTTTCCGTTGACGTGTGTGTCGTTGATGCGTGACCTAACCGCGGCCGTCGTCACCGGTTCTAACACCTCGGCGTGGCGTTTAGCTCAGACGCACACAGGACAATGGCTGCCGTACCATCGCGCCGCAGTACGGGACCTCCTCTTCTCGGCGCCTTCACTCTCAGACCTACTCGACATGGCGGTGTGCGACCGAGCCGGCAATCTATTGGACGACACCGATAGGCTGGTGTCGGATTATCTAGGGCGGACGGTTTCCACCGGTGCCGGCGTTGCTACGATCGCGGGTTGTTTTCACACACTTAGGTAATACACGCCCACTCACCACGCCCACTTTCACATTGCTTAGTCTAATGTTTCGTTGAATTGGAATTACTCGTTAACCACACTTCACTTTCACAACTTAACCCGGCTTCGTCCGCCTAATATCATGGGGTGCTGTTATCGTTGACCTGCGTAGCTTGACCTTGACATTATTATACAGAGATTACGAAACCTCCTACTCGAAACACTTTGCACAGATGCACCTTTCTGATGAAAATAAGAAACAAGTCCTATATAATAGGTATGTGTACAATTAATGTATTATTATTGTTTCAATCTAAATACATATTGGTACTAATGTCGTCTATTAATTTTACTTTTTTGTATTAAAAGTATATTTAATTAATATTAAAAAGTAACCGAATACTTATACATAATAATTAAATGTTATACTATTATAAATTATATTAAATTATATATTCTCATTATATTATGCTATTAACAATGAATCTTACGGATTTTCTTATATTTTATATTTAGCCAATCCAGAAATAATGCCATTATACCTTTTCTATTACAAGATTGATGGTATATCTAGAGTAAACTATATACACTATATGTGTGTAGATATATACTATATGTGTAGATATATAACATTTATATTATTACTATACATCTTACTATCTAATATATCAATTTAATTTTAAATAAATGTATAATATATTGTAAATTGTTTAGAATATTAGATTCATGAAAATATATAAATTTTTTTAAAATCATGAAAGTATTAATTGTAATAAATTAAATTATTTTTTTAACTGTAATACATTTAAAATAGTAAAATCTAGTTCATTGATATTAGTTATAAGCATTTCACTTATATTTCATATTTATTAATCAATCTGATGTGTCTATCACTTTATGAGAGATGTTTACTGACCTCTCATCTTCGCAGCTCACTAAAGTATTACAGCGTATTATATAATCGACTAAAAGAGCTGAACAATGAAGAGAAAGGTGACGAATTTGATGTGTTACGTGCTGAACTTGAACAGCGATTAAACACATCAGTTAACGTAGCATCGCAAGGTTATCAATCATAGTCAGTAGGTATAATAAGTATACTTTAATATGAATTACAAAATTAATCATTGAATACACAATTTAAATAAATAAATATATGTATATTACAATTATTTAATTTTAATAAGTTATAATAAGCATTAATTGAAATAAACATTTAGAGAAATAACATGTTAACATATTGAAATGCTTATTTATAATTTTTATTTAATTTATTCATCTTTTAAATAAAATTGTATTTATAATAATAGATAATTACGAAGTTTATAATTTCATTACTATGACATCACTTTGTTATGATCAGTCTAAGTTTACTTAAAGTCAATTCTTTATTTTTGTTGATGTAATGATATTATACACTCAATTCAGAGGTATTGAAATGTAATGGCTATAAATGTAAACCATCATCATTGTCATTGTATATATATGAAATGAGTTCATATTTATTATTTTTTATATCAAATATTTTATTATATATTTACATTTTGTGTTGCCTCTTCTAAGATTTAACCTTATATTCGAGGCAACGTCTTAGCTCTAACTCATGACAATTAATATTTGCTAAAACAAATTTATTATATCTATTCTTAAAAGAATATAATTTATTTCTTCTAGGTTATGATTGGAAATGTCACTATTAAATACAAACTACGATAGTCAATTTCTTATATAAAAGGGGTTTCAAACCAACTCGAACGCAATCAGAAATTTAAATATTAGAGTTAAACTTTAACTCTAATTATTAGAGTTAATAATTGCGTTCGAGTTGGTGTGAAACCCCTTTAAGAATAATTAATAGTATATTTAGGATATAATTAATCCCGCACCCTCACGCCTAACTCACTTCCGATAGAATCTCATGAATACGACGACATCGCATCGATACTCCAACAGCTGCACGCGTCGTGCTCACGGCACAACGGAAGTCTCGAGGACGTCGCCGCCACTAAAGAGCTACTGATTACGCTGTGCAATCGTCTGATGAGGCGACCCGACAGCTCTCTGATCGTGTTCACTCAGCTTCTCTTGAACTACGCGTTCTCGGAGGAAATCGCTACGATATTCGACGTGCGCACGTGGACCGATCAGAAACGTCTAGTGGAGTGTCTCAGATATAGGCCACCGATACAGGTCTGCGTTCAGAAGGCGAGCGTTTCGATCATTTGTACATTGTTATTATTATTTTGATGGAGTCCTTTCATCCCATCCAGAAACTTAGATACATTTTTAACTTATAACCAAATGGCTCTAATGTCCCTTCGAAACGGCTCTCATGTTAATGCATCCGTGGTTTTAACGAGAGCCGATCATTTATTTATATTCAATTATATAAGATCACTTTTAAATATTATCTTAAGATCTATTTTATTGGTCCGATTGGGGCTTGAACCCGCGTCCTACTACTTTGATGTCTGACACCTTAGCCAACTGAGCCACACAGGCTATTATATTTATAATGTCTAGATATTATATTATATTTATTTTGTATAGTGAATATAATGATCATTTTTAATGTTCAATATATTGTATTTGTATTCATTTTATAGTGTAAACAGCAAGTCGGGTATTATTTTATTATATTATTTATTAAAATTGGAATCAGCGCACATTAATAACGGGGTCTATATATAGATAAGTTTTAGCTCTATATCTTCCGCGGGGTTAACCCATATCGGAATACCATACTATACTACACTATGACTCACAGCAGCAGCTACATCAATAGCAGAATACTATACTACTACACTATCACTCACAGCATCAGCAACAGCCGAATGCCCCTCCATCTATCGAGAACGGCTGCATTCGCTTCACGTTAACCTACGTCGCGGATCTGATCTCCGCGTTTCTGTGCGCATCACCCGACGCTGGCCCCGCCCCCACTGTCACCTGCGACAGCACTCATTGGACGGCCGAACGAGCGCTACACTTCTACGTGGTGTCCGGCTCGCTGGACAACATCTGTGAACTAGCGCGCCACCTGGGGGACGTGAAGACCTGGTTCATTACCAGCGCCGCCCTACACTTGTATTCTCAGTGCAGCCAAGTCGACCTGTCACAAAGGTTAGTAGGTGTGACTTTATACTTCTTACCGGTATCTTATATTGCAGTATGAGTTAATCTTTATCTCAATACCACCGCCGTTCATATTAACTATTCGATGGATAATAAATAATAGAAGCTTTCACCGATAAGCCACTATCAATACCTTAGCGTAACAAACTAAATATGATAATATTCACAATAATAGCTAATATATATATATATATTATTAATTACAGTAAAACGAATAACCTGTGTGTATTTGGTAATGTTTTGACAAAAAAACTGGAAACATTGTTCGACGACGAATATAATCTAGGTAATCTCGCGAATTACGCAAAATACACATCATTATATTTGATGAACGCCTACAGATTCGCAAGGTATCGTTGATATAGGTAAACTTGCGACGGATATCAGGCGCTTGGTTCTCATCTCTATGGTCATCAAGTTGAAATTCCTGACGACATCTTTATTACGATGGCTTCAAAGTAAACTGTTATCGTCTTGTTTACATTATACTTCTATAATCATTGGAGATGAAATATACATGCCTAGACCTCTTATATTTTGTCCTATATTAAATGATGAAGGGGTTTGTACAATTTATATTTATTAAAATTAGTATATCATGTATACAAAAATGATATAATCATTATTTATTATTTATTGGAAATCATTTTTTAGGATATCATCAATAAACTTTACCTATATATTTTTGTACTGATAATTATTAATTTTAAATTAAATAGAATATTATATTGTATATATAGTATTTATTATATTTCGTAATAATTAAAAAAAACAAAATAATTAAAAAAAATATTTGAATTATTCAAATAATATTGATATTAATATTCAACAATTGAGAGTAATAACATATAATCTTTAGTTTGCGGATGAGAAATCAAGTAAAGAATTTCGGATATACTCGCGTCAATCATGTCTAATAAGACAAATGCTAGCTACTATAAAATCATCGGGCGTAGAGTTAATAGTCGCCTCTAAACATGTTCGACAAGTTTACGATCATTGTTATAAATCTCCTAAGGTTACTACCACCTACTACTACAGTTCAATATATTCTAATTATTCTCAAATAACTAAAACAGATTGACCTAAAGGAGATTGAGTTCATCTCAAACAATTTCCTCTCATCGACCAATGAGAAAGTCAATGTAGACCTAGATTTTGAATACATGTATCAGCAGTTCGTCGATATCTGTGGATACTGCTGGCAGATGTATTGCCGAGATAACTTAACGAAAAGTCTTCGCAAACTACAATATTTGTTACCGGTTTTGTTATATCGTTATATATATTTATGTTTTAGATTAATTTTATAAATGACAAATTTTTAAATATTAATTTTATTATTTATCAAATTTGAGATATGATTTTATAAATGCAAATTTACATTTATAGGATGATAAAGAATTTGCTGATGTAACTATAAAATGCCTGAAATGGCTGCAACATTTAATTCCTCTTCAAATATATCTTAATATTAATTGTAATACTTTATTCTTCGATTTGATCAAAGTATTAAAAAAGAATCAAATATTATCTGAAATTTTAGTAAATTGGATTTTTCAAATTAAATCAACTGATAAATTTAAAAGAAAATGTGAAAATATTACAAAAGATTGGAATAGTATGTATAGTAGATTATTATTATTACTATATTATATCAATTTATATTTTTAATATATTGTTATAATCTAAAATATATATGCTACACATTTCACTGATTGTAGACATCATTTTAACAAAGAACGGAGACTCTAATGGTCAAACCTTGCTCAATTATCACGAACAGCAACTAAAACACATCCACAAAGTAGCGAAACAACGAAACAAGAAATTCAAGGCCACGAAATCGCGCTTCTGCTTCAGTTTCCTAAACGACGATCTAGAAGTCGACTACCTGTACTTCCTCGAGTTATTCTACTCGATCACGTTCTCCGCGGACGGCGGGCGTAACCACGGCGACGACGACGTAACGCTTCCTCTGTTGCCGTGCAACGCCGATAGAGTAGTCGACTCACTCCTGCGCAGATTCCGGCGGCGGCTAAAACACGCTCGGCCGTCGTGCGTCTCGCAATGTAAACAGGAACCGATCATTCCTCTCCTCATCGGCTCTAACCCCACCCCCGCCCAGGCACCGGTGAACACCTCCCTGACGCTATGGTACCCGACGGAGGCGGCGCTACGAGACGCTGACTTCGGCGCCGCCATCTCCGACGTAGAGCTACGCATCGGCTGGTTGCGCGATCATCTCGACGACTCGTCGGTTGTGCCTCGCGATGCGGCTGCGTCCGCGATACGCTGCCCTCTCGAGCCTCGTACGCTGGGTTACGCGCTATGGTTACGGCGACGTTACCACGACGACGGGGTACATACTTCACCAAACGGTGGGGCTAGAGGTCACCACTCTGATACTTCAGTCGGTAGAGGTCACATCTCAGATACTTCAGTTGATAGAGGTCACAACTCAGCCGGTACATCTCGACGAAGCAGTAGGGAGCTAAGGAACACGCTGGAGAGATCCGCTAAACAGTACTCCCTCGCCAACACCACCGCTACTACTACTACTACTACTACTACTACTGCTGCTGATGCTACATTAGATGATACGAGGGCACTGGAAACTGCGTCTCTCGTCTCGTCGTACTGTGATTCGCTAATGGGCTACACTGAATTAGAGTACAGGGGTAGAACCAAGAAGAGACTGGGTCATAAGAAATGTTCAGATAACGATAGGTTTACTAATCGTGATGATATATGCATGAAGTATTCTATATGCTTTATTATTATAGGAAGAGCAAGCATATCGATGATAAAGATTCATCAACGGATGTCTTTAAACTTATTCAAAGGTATTATTTATATAGATTTTTAATTTATTTTTTCTAAGGGCAAGGGGCACTCATAAAAATAATGCAAAAAAATAAATCTGGTATTTTTTAGTATGATTTATTTATAACATTTGTAATATTATCTTTAAAATGGTACATAAATAGTGTGTTTACATAAAATAAAACTCATAAAAAGAAGCTTTTAAAAAAACTATAAAAAATTATATATAAATATTTATAAAAAATTCCATAATATATTTCTATTCTATAACTATAATGATGTATTTATATACATAACATATACACTCATATGCTTTAATGTATATATATTTATATATATATATATATATATATATCAGTAATTATTTTAAATATATCAATAAAATTTAATTAAAAACTTTCAACTCGATTTACACAAAATAATTATTCTTACCAAGTATATTCACTATGGTTGAACAATTTGAATCCACATCTCGAGTCCTAGTAATGAAATGTCGAGACAAGTCTGAAATATTCTAGTTCATTTAAAAATGTATGAAATCGAGTCCCTACAGTTGATTGTCGAGTCAAGTCGAGTATTTAAAACAAGACTCTAAAACCAATTGGTAGATAATACATATAATTAAATTCAATTAAATATATGGAATTATTTCATAGTTGTAGTACCCTTTATATAAAGAAATGCTATATTTCATATAGATTTATTTATTATTAATTTAAACACCAGTCATCTTTTGAGTATTAATTTGAACTTTGAACTTAGGATTTATAATATTTTCAATAATTTTATAGGATTGATTTTGATTTGATGACTTACATTTTTAGATTCGAAGGACTCGAATCCCTTGATTATAGTATTCAAATATTTTTTTTGAATTCAAAGCCTTGATTATTAAGATTTTATGGCTTAGAAGCTTTTAAAGTATTTGAAATATTACAACCCTAACGTTCACCATAATTCTAACTAATTTAGTATTACTAAATTAGTAATAATGCATTATTTTATTTAAATTTGTTACTATATATTCATAAAATGTGTAACCTTATATTGCACAATTTGTTATATTCATAATATTTATAATTATTTAAAAAATAATATTTTTTTTATTTTTTTGATCTTTTTTAGTCGTATAAATATATATTCATACCAAATGAAAATAAATAACTAATTAAAAAAATAACATGTATTACAATTATCAGATTATTATAAAAATTAAAAAAAATCAAATAATTTTAATAAATATAAATTAGTGAATTGATTTTTGAAAAGTAGTCCTTTTTTATATCTTTTTCAATTTAAATTAATTATCTGTACTCTTTGCCCTTACATTATAATATAATACATTGAGTAAATATATTATAAAAATATATATATATATATATACATATAAAACTTGCTTTAAAATTAAGGGTAATTGTCACGATAAGCTTTAGCTTCTAAACCTGGGTGTAAACTTAAATCTGATAATAATAATAATAATATCTATGTAGAATAAATACATATAGAATTTATATAATAATAATATCAGAATTTAGGCATGACCAAGGTAATCGAAGAAGCGCAATGCTTATCTAGTCGTTTACCTGAAACATATTCCCAATTAACAATTATGAGGAGAAAAAAAAATAAAAGTAAAATTTATATAATATAGAAGTAAAATATGTAATTTTATAAATCTTATAAGAATCATGAGAATATAAAATTATAAATCATATACAAATATAAATAACTTTAAAAATAATATTAAAAGTAAATAATTATAAATAAAAAAATTAATAGTATAAGAAATTAAAAGTATAATTGGAGTATATATATATATATGTTAGTTTTGAATGCTGTAGAATGCTGTACATTCATATGTATATATATATATACATATGAATGTATGAATGTATGTATGTATGTATTATTATTAGTTGAATAGTAATATATAACAATGCAATAAGACAATGTGTTATAGTGAACACAGCTCTGTGAGCATGTTTAGACAGGTTACATTGACTGCATTACTAGCAATAGTATTTAGGTCTCACATATCATTGTAGCTTTAGCCACCCCTCTATCATGGTTAAACATTTATGTAAAGCTATGCTGTGCTGGTTAGTGCATGATTAATTACAACACATATATAACTTATAACCATTGATATATATATATATATAATATATACTATATTCTTTTCTCTATATATATATATATAATATATTATTTTTTCTATATATAATATAATATATTATTTTCTCTATCTATATATATAATATATATTATAATATATTATTTTTTCTATATATATATATATATATAATATATTATTTTCTCTATATATATATAATATAATATATTATTTTCTCTATATATATATATAATATATAATATAATATATTTATTTCTCTATATATACCCAAGGGATATTTTACATCAACAATATTATATTATATTATGTATACTAATTGATATAATGAATTGTATACATTTATGGTATAAATATGAATACGAATTTTTAACTAGTTATTTGTTATTTAAATATTCATTTTAATGATCTGTATGTATTATACAGTATACAATATATACGTGATATACAATGTACATCATCATACTACCCAGTTATATAATAGTACCATATAACTTCATATGTTATCATTATAATGTCTTCTTTTTAAATTTATTATTATTTGTGTAACTATTTATTTGTTTTATTATTTCAACTTGACGCACATATACGTCCATCGTTTTCTGAGTCAATAAACCTTTCTATTATTATTTATTATTATAAGTATAAAATATTTTCTTTAGTTCGTCGAAGACAAAAGATTACAAGAAAATAAAATCCGAAGACGAAACTATTCCGGAAAGCCTGAATATCGGACCGAGGCTCGAGGCAGAAGATGGTACGTTACCCAAGACTGCGAAACAAAATACACCGGTCAAGTGCGACCAGATATTGGGAAGAAGCACTATCAACGAACTCACCGCAAACATGCAAGCGATGCTACGCGAAGAATTGGCTAATATTATGAAGGTTTATTTCACTACGAATGCTTGTAGTATCATCTCTTGTAGCGCGCTATCCGTATGATAGTAATCATATATATAATATAATAATAATAACACGTTTATTGAGTTTAAACATTAATTCATCACTCAACGGATATCACTATTCGTTTTCACAATATCTCCCGTGTATCATGCATGAATCAGTGACTGAAATGAATCATCACATTCAGAAATGTAAACATCTATTAAAAGTTAAATATCAATCAATATATCAATCACTATGTCAATGAACGCATACTTACTAGGAACAGAATAAAGGTGTTTTAGCCATGATCAATTCGTTATCGTCCAATGAAATGCCGCTGAAGACACCTAGAAACATTAACAATGTCACATTCTTGGAACAAGTAAGAATTATAACCCATGTAACCTATGTAAGTTATTAATAATACTTATCTTCAGGAAAACAAATCAGCGGACAAATATCATCCTAAGAAGTTAAGAGAATGTAGAGAAAATCCAATGTCAAACTTTCCTTTGTTGAAAATTACAACTGATTTGATAAGTGAAGATTATAATTTACCGAAAATACTGCAAAAGTTATCACAAGGTAATTTTATTAAGTATATTAATTAGATTATTAATTTTGTTCGAACTACTTTTTATTACATTAATATTAATAAATATCCTTATTCACTCATATGTATATATATATATATATATATATATATAATTAAATGAACTATATTTATAATTGAAAAGATTATCTTTTATTTGAAAAATAAATAGCTTTTCGCTGATGATTTAGTAAGTCATATAATTCTGATTATATTTACAATAACTTTATAATTTTATATTGTTAATAACAACTTGTTGTTCAGTATCATAATATTAAATTCATTTATTTATATAAATATCCAATTTTTTTAATACATTTAATTATTTAAATTATACTTTTTCTTCAGTACCTTATGAATGAAGGAATTCAGTTTATAGACAATGTATAAGGAGAATCAGTGAAAGCGATTATCTTTTTTAATTCGATATCTCCTAACAGTAGTGTAATATCATATTTAATCATCTTCATTCGGATAAAATACAATAAGATTATATAAAAATGGATATTAAAATAAACAATAAACACAAATATAAAATAAAGAATAAAATAAAACTAAAACAAATATTTGATTCCCATGTTAGCATTCAAAACAAAGTATAAAATATAATTGATACATTTTTCATAATTTTCGTATAATATTTATAAAAGATTCTAAATATTTGTAATATATCATATAGTTTATGTCAATTTTAATAATATAGATATATATTTGTAGGTTATTAATACTTTTTATAATTGTTTATAATTCTAATACTATTTTTTATTATTTTAATACTTTTAATTTTTAATACTGTTTAGTTTTTTTTTTTTTTTATTAGTTTTTTATGTAAAGATAAATATATAAAATGTAAAATTTGTAAAATAAATATAAATAGTCTTGATAAATAGTAATTTAAAAAAAAAATTTAAATATTTAATACTGATTTTGTTTTTGTTTTTAATACTTCTAATTTATAATACTGTTTTGTTTTATTTTTTTGTATAGTTATATATAATGTAAAATATGTAAAAATGTAAAATTTATATGGAGAAATACCTATTTAATACTGATTTTTTAATAAAGTTTTATAATACAAAATATTTGTTTAATTTACAATATAATATTAGAGATAATAATATATTTTAATATTATTAAACATATCACTGCAAAAATATATATCAGTGTTTTATTTTATATTGGTTAATGAAAAACAATTTCATAACTTTTTTCAATTGATTTATATTTGTTATTTTATTTTTTTTAAGAATATTACCATTTTTTATATCATTATAATACTTTATACCTTTAAAGAATATTATATTTTGGTATTTTGTAGTTTTCATTAATGGTAAAATGAATCAATCATTACGTTTATTTAATGTAAAATATTCATTAAAATCAATTTTGTAATTTTTATTTAGCAATTTATAAATTAATATAATATTTCTAAACATCACAAGATCATTTAATTTTAGAATATTATTATTAATAAATAATTAAGATGTATTTGATAATCTGATTAAAGGTAATAGATTTAAATTTAAGATTTTTTTGTTAATAATTCTGATAATTTTTTTTTGCAATAACATAATAATATTTATATTTGATTTATAGGTATTTCCCCATATTTCTATGCCATAAGAAATATTAGATAAACAAAAGAGTTATATAATAAAATCATATTTTCATTACTTAAAAACGAAACTTTGTTCATCAAATATATTATAGTTTATAATGTTTTTGCTAGATAATCTATATATTCTTTAAAAGTTAAATGTTGATCTAAAATTAATCCTAGAAATTTGTATCTACCTATACTTTCAATTTTAGATTTTCCAATATATATCTTTTAATATTCTAGCATTCATAAAAGGTAACATTTTTTTTTTCTATATTCAGTTTCAGTTTATTGATATTGAACCAATATACTAATTTATCAATATAAAATTGTGGGTATTTAGTTAATAATTCATTATTGTCTGCATATATTGTAAGTGATGTATCATCTGCATATAAGTTTAGATTAATATTGACTGCATCTTTCAAAATAGTTGTCATATCATTAATAAATAATATAAAAAAAGAGTCCCAAGAACTGATCATTGGGATACTCCATTATAATAGTGTAATAACCTAAAAAAGATGAAATATATAATAGACATTCAAATTGTGTTTTTAATTCAAATTTAATCAATTGATGACCGACCTAATAATATTTACTTGTTTAGTATTTTACAATATTTAATATTTAAATTTAATAATTCAATATTTAAGGTAATGTTAGTTTTATCAATTACAAAAAATACCAACATTCTATTTGAAATTAAGTTTATTTTATGATGATTTTAAAATGAATTCCTATATAAATATAGATACAATGTAACTGACATTTTTGATCAATAATAAATAAGCTAATAACCTATAGAAATATTCTATTTATTAAAATGTATATATATAAACTCACTTTATAAGATAAAATAATAAATCCATAATTAAAATAATTAAAAGAATTATATAAATTTAGAATATTTTAAATAGATAATTATTATATATTATTTATAAATTATTAACAAAATTAACTTAAAGAATATATTAGTATTTAGTAGTATGTATTTTTCAATATAAATATTTTTATTAATATAAATTAATAATATCATTTATATTTAGATATGATGATTTCATCTGCTTTTAAGTAATTACTTACTAAGTAACTTCCGATATTACTATTTATTATATTTTTAACATTATTATTAATACAATTGCTTCTAAAAAGTTATTAAAAAATTATAATTCATTTATTTTGATATATCAAACTGTTAGAATGAATATATATATATTCTCTATTCCATTCTATACAGTGCCGCAATCATCCCCTGAAGATATTCGACCATCTAAATTCAAGACTCCTGAATTGATTGCATCTGACGTACTTTGTGCTTACGAAATGATGAAACCCCAACCTCGTAATATTGAACGAGTCACCGCAATCGGCAATAGATTACTTAAAATAGATCTAGAAGCGTATCAAATTGATCAAAAGAACAACAGGTTTGTTAATGGAGTTCGTCTGATGTTCTAGATTATATTTTAATATAATTAATAGAATTCTAGAGAAGAAAAGAGAAGACAAAATATTGAGAAATAAAGTACATATCGTCAAAAAAAAATGTAAACCGAATAATAAAAAGAAGAGAGTTTATGTTAATGATGTTATAAGTAATAGATCATTCGAAGAAAATAATTCTAATAGATTAAAGGATTCATTTAATACAAGTATAGACAATGTAATTAAAGATGAGGAGATTGATATTCATAAAGAAATAATTAAAGATACCGTTAAGATTGATAATAAAATCACCAAAGAGGATATCGAAGAAAAACAAATTAATAACAGTGAAAAGGTAAAATTAATTAATTTTGTTTGTTATCTGACTATAATTTCATTTAAATTAGTTTATTCATGATTACATTGCGAATAATATACACAGATAATAGACACTGAAGGATATGCATTATCCAAGGGATTATTTGATTACCTATTAGATAGTAAATCTGCAATGGAGCTCTCTGATCCAAATTCATATGCAGCATTGCAATATAGATCTTCTACGATCACTAACAAACCTAAAGTTATTATTTATACGCCCTATACCTACACATATAACTATATCTACACAAAAGATTTTTCTTAGGAAAGATATAACACTTGTGCGATATCGTATAATTTATTCTCTACATAAAATACGAACAGCACCACCTACATAGTCTGAATTTTGGGATAAATATTTTTTTTATAATGTAAATTTATATCAAACATACACTTGTGAAAAGTAAAAAAAATATTTTAAATATTATTTATATGATGAAAACTAAGTGTTCATTACTAATATATAACAAATAAAAAGGATAGTTTAGTTTTAAATGTTATTTATATCTATGTGGTGAGTAAAAGCTAACTTATATTGCATGTAATTTAATAGAACAATGAAAACATTATTGTATAAAAATCGTATAAAATATAAATATATTTCAGTGATTTCGATATTAGCATCTGTATGATTGATTGATTGATTGATAATTTATTTAAGCAAATACATAGCCGAAAATATAATCGAAAGTATAAAGTATAAATATTTGCTAACGATAACATACGTTATAGAAATAAATAAAGAATAATACGAAATTAAAAAATTAAGGAAATTAAAACGTTTTACAGTTACCGTAAAAATAAACGAAAAACAATCGAAAGTAGAAATAAATCATATAGTAAAAATAAACGAAAAATGAACAAAATAGAAATAAAAGATAGCGTAAAAATAATCGAAAATAGAAATAAAATACATTATTTTGTAAGTGGCATCGAAATATTCAATTTCTACTTTAACTTTATAGAATTCTTCATCTTGTACTCTGTTTTAGTAATAAATTATTAGTTATATAATTTAATATTTAAATGTTAAATTTTAAATGTTAAATTTTAAATATATTATAAACAGAACATATTAAAAATCAAATAAACCAATACTAGAATGAAACAAACGATGTATGGTATACGTATGGGTGAACATTAATTACATTACGTATATAGGGAGTGTTATATCTTAGTCTACTTCTACCTAAACATATACCTATACCTATACATCTACCTAATCTATACCTTTACCTATATACACACCTATACATACACATACACATAATACCTTAACGTAGCGTGCAATTATTTATTTATTTTTAAAGTAATTTTAAATTAATCATATATTTTATATATCTATATCATAAATAATCTTTAATAGTTTATTCTAATATTTATAATTATATTAGTCATATATAATAATATTATTAGAACATTAAGCATATTTATAAATTATCATTATTATTATTATTATTATTAAATAGTTTATTGACTACCAAACATCATATGTTATCATTATTATATATAATATATAATACACATATTATTCCAAATAGATATTTTATTCCAGTTAGTCTTAACTTTTATTATAAATGTACCCACTTATTATAATTATAAATGTAAATTACCACTCGTTAAATTTTATTTCGATATCTGATTTTTTTTAAATTATTGATTTATGAAAACCTTGAATATAGTATATATGCATTGCATATTATGAAATTTAAGTACTTCATAATGCTTCATGACATTGACAATAATTAAAAGTTTGATAAATCATTCAAAAAAATAAATCAGTTCAAAATTTGTATAATACGTATAATTAAAAAATATTATTTAACTTTTGTAATTTGAGATATTTATATTAATATATTTGATTACTAGATACAAGATATGTGTGTTGGGACAGAATGTTCTTTATATGTGAAACCATCAGTAAAACATATTGGTTAGTAAATATATATATATACAAATTATTAATGTATATTTTTTATTATCATACAAAATTAATTATAATACAAAATCAAATTTAAAATAATAAATCATAAATCTTATCATAATTAATAAAAAATATAAACTAAACTAACTGATTCTTCATAGTAATTAATTACTAATCATTAAATAGTTATAATCGAATAATTTAAAAGAACTAAATACACACACTATTATAATAATACATAGGCGTTGATCCGTTATCATTCCATGAAGCCGACAACTTTAAACACTCTGCAGCTAAAGCTGACGAATTCAATGTATTAGCCCCGGATGTGTATTTACAGTTAAAATATGAAAACAAAATGGCAAAAGACATTCAATGCATAGAGGTTAAATATTCAAATTTTCATGTAAATACGCAATTCGTAATTTTTTTATAATTTATTGACCCAGGATCCTGAGAAATTTAATGACAAATTTATTAATATTGTGGATATCGATGAAGATCTTTTAGAAAGATTAATGAATACCAATAATGCTACACTAAACTTCGAGAAGAAAATCAATACATGTAAAATTATTGACATCGATGAACATAAATTACAGATGAAGGATGACTCACTTATTGTGGATGATGCAATTACAGGTATATTTCTATTATATTTGATAAATATTATTATCATGAGCATATATTTAGAATTAGCATTAATATTTGTATATTATAATATAAATTTCATTATTATAATTATCATTATCATTATCATATTATAATGAATAATTGTATTGATTAGGTATTGTATTAATTACAAATATATTAGTTATGAATCATAACTTATGATATAAAAATAATATAATATATAATTGATTATTATCTAACATTTATACTTATATAATACTTATATTAACATATTACTTATAATAAAGAGGAAAAGGGTTATCATAAATATGACAATATTCGTGAAATTGAATTAATTGGTAAAGAAAACATTTTCAAGTTAGTTAATTATTATAATAAATTTTTTAATAAACTTTGTTCAATAACAATAACTTTATAAATAAAAATTATAGTCTGTTATTTAAATATTTTATTTATTATTCTTTATATTTTCTATTATTTTGAGTATTAAGTTTAATATACAAATAATGTTGTACAAATGATATACAAATAATATGTTTATTTATTTATATATACTTTTTATACAAATCTCTAAAAATATAATTATAACAAATTTTAAAACATATATTATAATATCTATATATATACACACACAGTGAAAGTTGGATTAACAAATTAGAACCCAATGGACAAGTAAAAGTAAAGGAAGCAATCAAAGAACGATTGCACAGGATGGATAATCAATTTAAGTCTATTGATGAAATGTCCAATAGAATAGAACATGAATTTTTTGATGCAAAAAATGTTTGTTATGTATATTAAGTTATAATTACGTAGACATTACTTTATTAATGTTATCTAATTACGCAGTATTACATATCTATTATAACAATGTAATAAAATATGAAATATATATATATATATTATCATAAATATTATTATTTATGTAAGTATATTTAATATTAATATTCAAGTTAGTTATATATTTAGATTACTTTATATTAGTATTTTCAGTTTATTTTCATTTCATAATTAAATGCAACTATCGTTATATTCAAGTAGTACAGATAGTACTTCGTTATTATAGTTATAAGTTGCTAAAAACATTACGATAATTGTATATGCATCATAATGTTATACTATACACATACACATCGCTACACATAGCTATGTCTAACTATAGCTATGTGTAGCTTACATATAGCTAGACATATCTTACATATACCGGGGATTCCTCGTATACATAGATTACTTGTACACATAGCTTACCCCTACATACGTGCACGTAGATGTTGAAGACTATAGAAGAACTGTCGCGCAACACTCAACCCGACATCGTGGCGAGTAGACGTTCTGCTCTACTTAATCTCTCTCCCGTACGACACTCCAGTAAGGTGTGATACGAATGATAATGATTTCACACTATAATATTAATAAATTAACAATTTCGTAGATTCAACAATTTTCATTTAGTGATTCCCTTCTACAAGAGTTAGTAAATAACCTAACCTATCAATTATAATGCAAGTATATCTATATATGTATGTAATGGGTGATGACAATTGAAAAGATTGCATCTTATTTTGAAGCCTTTTAGGACAAATCATATAAATATAATTTAAAATACAAAATAAAAGAAAAAAAATTTGTTTTAATAAATAATATTTATTATCATTATATATATATATATATTGTAGTTACTGTAACTTTATTATCATACAGTACTGCTATAGATATTGGAGATGAAACCATGAAGATCGTGGATAGCTTCATAATGTTAATATTATTAGATTATTTCATAGAGATTTCGTTAATCTTTCACCTTTATTTCAGGGACTCCGATAAATCACAACTTCGAAGTAGAGATTTATGTAGAATTAAACAGAAAATGAAAAATAAAAAGGTTTTATTATACATAATGAAATATTTTCGTATATAGTTTAATAAATTAATTAGAATTAAAGTTACATCATTCTTATAGAAGTGATAATTAAGTCAAACATATATCGTATTACAAATTTAAAATATAAATTTATATTAAAATAATTTAATTAAAACTCTTCAAAAAATGTCATAAATGAATTAATATATTCTATATTATAATTGTGATATACTTGGTATATATATATACACACATATATACACACATGTTTAAACTAGTTTAGTAATTAATTGCTGAATAATAAAATAGTAATCATAGAATTTCAATAGTAATATCAAATATCAAATATATCTGAATTCATATAATTTCATTATCATAATAATTAACATTATTGTTCTATTAATAGAATATTATCTAATATCACTTATAATGGCAAACTACACAACAATAGGACGACGTAGACAACAAGGTAGCCTCCATCCGAGCGATAACGTCAAACTCCACTATAACAAAGGCGGAGAAAACAACGAAAGCTAAACGTAGAAGCGTATCACCGCCCGCGAATCGTACGATCGTAAAGGTAAGGAGCCGTCCGTTGCAATCACTTCACGCCGATAAGACGCCGACCAATCAGAGACCGGTGTCTAAGTCTCGTCGTCGATTGGAGCGTATTTACGGAAGTCGTCGCCTGCCAGGAGATAGGTCCGACAGTCAGGTCGTGAAACAGATATTAGGTCAACGCCGCGTTACAAAGACTTATACGCAACGACTACAAGATATGAAAAGTGAACGACTCATTCACACCGGAAGTACAGGTTTGGGTTACGCGTAGAATACATTAGGAGTTCTGTGTTAGAGATGTTTTTAAAATATATAACTAATAGTTTTATATTATCTATATAATGTTTACTTTGATGTTGAGAAATTGTCTTGTTTACTTAAATTGTAAATACTTAAATAATGAAAAACTAAATATTTAGAAAACGCGAAGATTAGTTACGACGCATTGAGTTCCGCTAAATCTCAGTTTTTATCAAAACAAAAGTTTATTCACGATTATATGTCGAGAAAAAATCTACGTTAGTACTAATTCGGTATATATTATATAATACGAGTATTCTTTTAATAACGATTAATATTTAACTTTTATTATTAAATGTTATATATTTTAGTTTTAATTTAATTTACATTTTATTTGTAATTCATTATTTAAAGATAATAATATAATATAGCATTATTATAGTAAATATATAAATATTTGATTTCAATTTATTTTATTTTAATTCTACTATATTATTTTAAAGTAATACTAAGTAAGCTCAATATTAATAAATATAATAGTTACATATTTACTCTCCTATCATTAACAAATTAATTTTAAAGAGTTATTTTATAGTATGTAATCGAAATTTTATTTAAAATTAATAAATAGATATAATGACATGATTTTTCTAAATAGAGCATAACAAAGAAACTCTCCTAGAAGATATTATTGGGAACGGGAAAGATTCTCCATTCTCTGAAATAGAGACTCCCATCGACTTAGCATTGGATGAATGTACACAAGACAAACAATATAATGAACTTCTCTGCCATATTCATAAAGACATAACTACGATCGATGAAACTGATTGGTCGATAAAAGAGTCAATTCGCAGAATTCTCTACGATAATAATGTTTGTGCCATACTCTCTTCTATATAGTATTGAATTAAGTTCACTAAATATATATATATATATATATATATATATATATATATATAATATTAAATTAAATTCAATTAGTTATTTAAATGTTATAAAAAGATTACATAATACATAATTACTATTACTATTAAATACAGAGCTTACTATATACACATGTAAGATGTATATATTAAATATCTAGGTAGGTAAGCCATTGTAAACAAGTAACATTCTTAAACCTAACTTTGTCTTCGACATTGACTTTACTAAGCTGAATATTCAATTTCAATTTTCCATGTTATAATATTTCTTTTAATCTTCTCGTACTCGTGAATGACAATCATTTCAAATATGCTAATATGCTAATATATTTAAAATATGACATAAATAAAACTAGAAATTTATAAACAATAGAAAATTTAATAAAAAAATGTTTATTATTTTAAAGTTTGTTCACATATAAAGTATGATATTCTAAATTATAGGAAAATGTGTACATTTCGGTCATAATTACATTGATAAAATAATTAAACAATAAAATAAGTCTTAATATCATATTTAAAAATGACTTATATAAGTATGTATAAACTAATGATCATTATCATATCGTTAAAATCATGGATACATTAATATGAGAGCGGATTCGAAGGGAAAATAGAGTAATTTATAAGTAAAAATCATCTATGATCCTGAATGGGATGAAAAGATTCCGTCAAAATAAAATAATCAAAAATAATATTTAGTGTATTAATTGATATCTGTGATTATATTATGCTTGCATATGTATTGCATATGTATTGAAACTCTCTGCGTAACCATATCATATGTACCTTGACCTGCATACACTATATTCATGACTTTAGTCTCAGACAATATATTCATAATTGTATTTATTATATATATATATATATATATATATATATTGTCTGAGATTAAAGTCATGAAGATAGTGTATATATATATAATATATATATATATATATATATATATATATATATATATATATATATATATAATTGTATAATTAATGTTATTCCCTAATATTATTGATTTAAATGAATGCTTTATCAATGCAGTCGTCGAGTAATAACGACACAAACTACGATATCTCTGAACTGTCGTCCACTGTGATCAATCGTAACGATACCGCCTTACCGTCGAACACATCGTCGAACACGCCGTCTAAATGCAGTGCCACCTACATTGATTGGGATCATATTGATTATCTGATAGCCGATGCTCCTTCAATAACGAACTCGAATCACACCAATTTATGAAATGTAATATTTATATTTGATTTATTTTGAATTCTAGCCATATTTATTTAATTTATATTTTATTAAAAATTAATCTATTTATATTACCGATTATTTGTATTATATGAAAATTTAATAATAAATTTGTATATACTACATAAATTAGAATTTTTACTTAATAAGTTATTATTTTGTTGTTTCTATGATTATATAAAATTATTTTTAAAATATATATATATATATATATATATCAATAGATTTAAATCTATTCCTTTTTAGAAATAACATTTATTTATTTAGTTTAGACATATATTTTGATTAAAACCATAATTATTAGACTGTAGTGTATTACACTTGATAGAGATATCAGTGATATATGTAAGCCTTTAAGTCCTCAGTATCATAATGTCTGCTTGTCAACAATGATTCCACTTGCAATATTACCCTAATAATATAAATGTTAATATAATTAATTAACTTAAGTGTCTAATTTCTTTCGCATATGTTAAATATACAATTAGTTAATAATCGAGCCTTGATTGTATCTCCCCGTGGTGGGTGGTAGAGTGTCTATTTTAAATAAGAGTGAGATCCTATAAGATGAGTGATATGGTAATGATTATAAGTTGTAGATATTTTAATAAACATTTTACTTCAGTAAAAAATAATTAATATTTCTAGTTAACTATACTTCCAGGCACCACCGTATGACGAATATATGTAAACGTTAATACACTATATATATAATACTAATCCGATATTCTATCAATTAATACACTTATTATAGTAATATATATGTATATAATCAACTAATTAAATTTAAAATAGAAATTGCATGCATTAATGCGTGCATGCTTTGGAGGAGATTCATCTTAGTGCAGCCACTTGTAAGAGATATGCATTGCTTTACAATTTATGTCATCTATAATAATAATATTTATTTATAGAAACCAAGTGTGTGTGTGTGTGTGTATATATATATATATATATATATATATTAAATAAAATACAAATGGACCCCTCAAGAAGTCATAGACTTGTACATGTTATAAAGATATGTGAAATGCTCAGGACAATATATATTATACTATACGAATCTTAATATTTGTTGTTATGTTTTTATTTATCGTTTATTAAGTTCTTGATTAAACACATGAGATAAACAACTGGAGTGGAACCCGCGACCTCTTTCTTGTAAGTATATTAGTACTAGTATACTAGTTGTTGTCTGTTCCACTGAGCCATAGATCCCAACCTAAAGCTAGATCAATATTTAAATTCATATTCATGATTTGCAAATGCTGATAACATTAAAATCAGAAATAATGTTGTATATACATAAGCTATATACAGAGCTGGGCAGTATCGCCGATACAGTATCTATTAAGGCAAAAAATCAGTATCGTAGATACATTTGTATTTGTATTTGTATCTATTATAAAAATTATAAAAGTATTTGTAATCGTATCTATTAGTCATAAATAGTATCTACGATACGTATCTACCAAGACAATTATGTAAACAGATACATTTTATTAAATAATATCATTTGGACATCATATGTATTTTATATCAATATTTTATATTTTATATTTTATATTTTAAATACAAATTAATTTTAATATATTTTTAATCAAATATCTTTTGTAAATATTGAAATTAATTCATTGTTAACAATTATGATATATCAATTATAGTGATATTATCAAAAACCATTATATACATTTATTGAAAACAAAGAAATTATTTTGATAATATATATATTATCAAAATAATTTTATAATAATAAAATATATTTGATATACTAATTGATTTATAATTCAAAATTATATATTACTTTGAAAGATAAAATCATTTTAATAAATATGATTAATCTAAATAATGATAATTAATAATATATTAATAATTTATTTTTTGTATATTTGATAATTTACTATATTCGTGTTGAACATTCGAAATTAAATGTATACATTTAATTTCGAATGTTCAACACGAATATAGTAAATTATCAAATATACAAAAAATAAATTATTAATATATTATTAATTATCATTATTTAGATTAATCATATTTATTAAAATGATTTTATCAGCTATAGCTGATTATTTTGAGTTGAAAAATAGTATATTGTAATAATGTATATTTCTCTATAGTATGTAATGGCTCATAGTATAATTTCAGATGAAATAAAGCTAGTATACCAGTGTGAGTACAACCAATGTAGGTGCAACCTATATATTACAAATTCATCGTTGGTATCATTAAATGTCATTAAATGTCAACACATTTATTCTATATCATCTATTAAAGAACACGTTATAAGGTGTAAATATGTAATATGTCCTTTTAAAAGGGGTATCCCACAACAAGTTTTTCCGGAAATAAAATCCGGAAATGTTTGCTAGAAAGTTATTTTCTAGCAAGTTAACTATAATTTTAGTCACTTGTTACCAGTTACCTAATTCGTTTAAGCACATTTTCGTTTAAGCACATTCGTTCCATCAACTTCTTTATGGAAGTTTTCGGACGTGCTTTTTAATGTATTTATTGAAAAAACGGTATGTTTTGAGATTTAAATTGAGTATTACAGTTGAGTCAATTTACCGGATATGGTGAAGTAGATCATTCCAGATTTTTGGAACATGGACGGAGAAAGATTTATGTTGGGCAGATGTTAAATATGATAGAACTGGAGTTTTTAATTTTTATTTGTTTATTTTTTTTGTTTGTAAATAGTTATGTTGGGAAGTTAGTAAGTTGGCGAGATAGTCTGGTGTATTGGTGTTGGTGTTATGGTGAGTAGATAAATGTATGATGAGTGAACTATTATAAATTATACTGGATTTTATTGGCAGCCAATGTAAGTTGGTTCTTAGAGGAGATATATGTTGTCTGACATGTTTAGATATGTTGAAAAATATATAAATCTGATAGCTAGCTAGTATTTTGAAGGCGATGGAGTTTATTTATTAGATTGCGAGGCATATATGTCCCTATAGGGACATGAATTACAGTAATCAATGTGGGGTAGAATGAGGAATGTAGCGAGAAGATTGCAGTATTAAAATTAATAAAGGGTATTATTTTTCGTAAGTTTTGTAGTATGTAGTTAATTGACTGTGATAGTGATTTAGTCGGAATGTGAAATTTTAGTGTTGGGTCGATTAATATACCAAGGGTTTTTACTTTATTAGCATAATAAATACTCAAATTGTTAATGGTAATTTGTGGTGGAAGGAATATAGGTAGTAGTAGTATAATAATACCTAGTAGTAGATATTTTAATATGCAATGATTCAGTTTTAAGACAGTTTAGTGATAAGGAGTTGTTGGTGAGCCAGTTATATCAGTAATACAGTTGTTAAGTAAATGTATTGCATTATTAGGGTCTATCAATCTACAGTGTAATTGTATGTCATATGTATACGAGTGATAGTCGACTATAGATCTATAGTGGGGGTATTTGTCAATAATTTTAAATAAGGGAAGTAGATTGATATTGAATAGGAGTGGACCAAGGACATACCTTGAGGTACTCCATGAGTAACTTTACGAGGTTTAGAAATTAGTGAATGTATGCCTATTTGGTAAACAAATGACCAGTTAGGTATGAGATGAACCAATCGAGTGAAGTACCAGATATTCCGATAGAGGATAGTCTATTTATAATGATATTAGGGTCAAGGGTATAGAAGGCAGCTGATAAATTAAGGAGAATGTAGTGAGTTACCCCATTACTTTCCGACAATTTTCGGGAAATATAGTGACCTTAAAGGGACCCACTACAACTTGCTAGAAAATCACTTTCTAGCAAACATTTCGGGATATTATTCCGTGTAATGTACCTTTATATGTACTATAAAATTCGACATCGATGAATATATATATATATATATATATATATATATATACATATATATTATATGATATAATATATATCTATATAATTTATATCTATATGTTTATATATATTTTATATAATTATAATGTATTTGTATCTACTAAGATGTATCTACTAAGAAAATTCTGTATTTGTAATTGTATCTACTATTATTTTTTTTAAAGTAATTGTAGTTGTATCTATTATAAGAAAAAAGTGTGTAATTTTAATTG
Organism: Osedax fenrisi; assembly: GCA_964019155.1. Lineage (NCBI taxonomy): Eukaryota > Metazoa > Annelida > Polychaeta > Sabellida > Siboglinidae > Osedax > Osedax fenrisi. The sequence continues at coordinate 57,329,077 of OZ025239.1, read as the reverse complement.
TATCTATTATACATTTTTTGAGTATCGTGCCCAGCTCTGGCTATAGTTATCCTATCTATATATTTTACTAGTTAATTTTGTTATGTTTAATATAATAGCAATTGTGAATTAAATCGTTAACTTCACCTATATAAGCTATCACAAATAGGTAGTAGGAGGCTAATCCTATACTTAGTATATAGTATAATACTATAATTGATTTCTATAAATTACAAGAATTTATGTTGGTTTTTGTAAATAAATGTAGACAATCAATTCTATAGAACCCTATATACAATATAAATCAGGTAATATAATATGGGTTTATAGTAAAAACTTTATATATAAAGTTCACAGTATACTGTGAACTTCAAAGTATACTTTATTTGAATAGGTCTATAGGCCTATCCCAGTAGGGGAATGTCATAATGTATATAATTATAATGTAAATAAATTATGTAGTAATGAAGACATTAAAATAAACCATTTTAGATAATATTACAATAATTTCTTTACTTTTAGTGCGCTAATATACATCATTACATTAGTCACATTATCGCGATAACCTTTATGTAAGTCGTATAGGCATATCTTAATATTATCGCCTTAACAACAAATTATCCTATATTTTATTCTTATTTTCTCAATATATCCCTATCAAAGATGAAATAAATTAATCTATTTTTTCCTAAATATTAAGTAATTACTCATTACTTTATAAGGATCTCACTCCAATGTGTATGATTGTTTATTATAAGTTCATTTTCTTCATTTATCTCGATATAATTTAGTGGGATGAGTCATAGTCTATGACTCATAGAGCAATGAGCATTCTATAATTATCCTACAAAATAATAAGCCGAATCTTAGATTATTATGAATATTAAAAATAAAATGTGAAAACAGACATAGGACAATTTGAACTACTAATGCCACTCACTGAGAACCTAATTATAGTTAGCTTAATGATGATAATGTAAAAGCATAAAAATTGGATATAGGATATATATACATTTTATATATTAAAAACTAATCTTAAATTTAATCTATCTTAGATTCTAAGTTAATATATGTTCAAGTTTATAGGTATCTTTATATAGGTAGTTTATATTATATATCAATGTTGTAACACAACAGTTCGGACACAAAGGGTTAATCCCATCATTATTTTGAATTATAATTAAATTTAAATAAATGTAAGTTAACATTAAATAAATAGGGTATACCCTATAGGGGAAAATATACAAACTTCGTGGACTATACATTGGATAGTATGAAAACCTTGTGTCTCAATATTGATCCTAAAGAAATACTTTATATATGCAAATTATAGATAAGTAAAAATAGTACGATACATTTTATTTTAATAAATCAATACAAGTTTTATATATATATACTAGGGTGATAGAATGTATTACATTTACCTCTTATATGGAGAACCCCTGAGCCGTCTTAATCATACTATGGGTCCCGGGAAAACATCATATGGGCCCTATAAGGATTTATAACATATCAATATGGCCATTCTCGTAATAATATACATACCTCTAACTATTAAATGTATGTATATATATATATATATATATATATATATATATATATATATTATTTTGTATTGTTTATATATATATATATATATATATATATATTATTTTGTATTGTTTATATACTATTATATATTTTTAATTTAATCAAAAATATATATTGAATTTTACTTAAAATCAAATTATTTCAAAATCTAGTTTATTGATGATACAATTACCATTACAATTACATGTATAGTATACTATACTATAATATACTATTGTATAGCCTATATATACAAAGTTAACTTGGATTATTCTCCGATTATAATCAGCTCCCTATACCTGCCTACAAGTCCCTATATCTGCCTACAAGTCCCTATACCTGCCTACAAGTCCCTATACCTGCCTACAAGTCCCTATATCTGCCTACAAGTCCCTATATCTGCCTACAAGTCCCTATATCTGCCTACAAGTCCCTATATCTGCCTATACATGTATACAAACCTATAAAACAACGACTGCTGCATTGCTGAATTTGGTAGTGGTTTGATACCAACACGGAAAGCTTGAATTAAAATGTTGAAGGTAGTGCTTCCCCTTATGCGGTGGGGGTGTACATTGAATAGGGGTGTTCTGCAGTGAGGGTGTTCTACAATTAATGTATTTATGGGTTGTAGTGTTGATGTTATATGATTGTATATTTCGGAGTATATTTATCAGAATATATACACAATTAAGTAAATAACTAAAACCCATAACAAACTAAATTATAGAAAACACATAACCGTTATATATTCCAGAATACATAACTAATTATAGTGCTACAATCCATGACTCATAAATTGTAGGGAACCATTGTCGGCTTTTAAGATTTTAGTGATGAGTCATACTTTATGACTCATACTCTATAAATACATTCATTTATTTAGCTATGGATTTGTTTTACATTACACACTGTATATGTATATGCATGTTCCATACTATTGTATAATAGAGTGTTTATTAACTTATTAGTTATTATTTATATATATTTATATTAAATAATACTATATTATTATATGACCCTACTATATTATATTAATGTATTATTAGTATCTATTATATATTATGTAATACGTATATTATGTAATTATTACTATATATATATAGTTATATAATTGTATTCATAATATCAAGGATGTTTATGAACATTATTTTTAAAATACAATAATAAGTTATATACAATTTAATTTCGTTCGAATAACAACAATATATAATGTAAATAATGTAAACAAATAAATACTAAATTAAAATCGAAATCAACAAGCATAATAACAATGCAATAATGAATACGTAATTTTAAACATCGGAACAAATCATCATTTCGCGTTGTCTGCAGAATACATGGCAATGTTAGATTATTATTAAAACAATATTATATAACTAATTAAATGCAAATACATACATGCACACACATATATATATATATATAAGTATATAATAATTATAATATTTGTATGCAATCATGCATAATTCGGAACTTTATACCTATATATCTAACACAGATTAGAATGACGCGAATTTCTAGAAGGTACTATAGTACACTATAGTACTATGTATACAAGTTTTAAAGTCAAGAATATATTCTTGCGTATTCAAGCGCAACCGGTTAATATTAATATATATATATATATATATATATATATATATATATATATATATAAGTATATGTATATTTCCTATATAAAAAATGTTAACTAATAATAATCGCCTATGTTAAACAGATAATAATGGTGTAAAACCCTCGTATTGGAACACCCCGATACAACGTAGGGAATCATTAGCAGACTTAACATTACCCGTTAGTTGCACTGTTAATACATTAAGTTATACCTAAATGTCAGATAACTATTCCTAGTATAACGATACGAGTGTTAAGTATACACATGTCTGATATATACACGACTTATTCGTAATGAATTGTTATGTAATAACCAACTATACGCCGTATCTATGGTATTGTATTGTTTATAAATACATATCATTATATATATATACATTATAACATTATGTCATATATGTCTTATATATATATTTTTTTTATATATATATTTATATATATATATATATATATATTTTTAATATATATATTTGTATATTTAAAATAATAATTATTAATAATAATAAGTATTAAGTATTCATCTATATTAGCAGTAATTATTACCATTACAATAATATATATATATATATATATATATATATATATATGATGGGAAGATTGGTATCTATCGACATAGCTGTCATCGGTTGCTAGTACTAGTTCATCTGGGGTAGTATCTGTTATATCGGTTTGTTCGTCGCTATTTGAGGGTAGTATCGGTACTTGTTGTGGGGTATATGATGGGGTGGAAGTACTGTTACTAGAGGGTAGTACCGGTACTCGTTGTGGGGTAGCAGTATCAGCAGTAGCGGTAGCGTTAACACTAACCCAACCAATATCTATGACGCAAACATAAAAGACACCACACATATGGCTAAATAATCATATTATAATCGTAATCATAATTGTAAGGGGGCGTGCGACGTTGCCGATAAATATAGCAATAATATAATTCACCATGTTAAACTATAGGATAAATAGGCATGGAGTATTAGGGTGTAATATGGTTCAATTTCTTATCTATAGTAGCTAATGACATAATATTTAGCTAATAAATATGGATTTATAAAAAAAAATTTATATAAATATATACAAGTAGTTTATAAATTTATAATAATATATATATATCAAATATAATTATACATTATTAGATATTATTCTAAATAATGTCATATATATTTTATTTTTATAAATTTATAAATTTTATTTTATTTATTATAATCGATATATAAATATATTTCCAATACAGAAGGTTTTATCAACAAATATTCAATAATAAAAAAGATGTTAATAACATTACTTATCATAAAACAAGATACTGAGTAAATTGATGTTGAAAAATAAATTAATATTTTTTTTTAATATTTACAAGCTAAAAATATATTTTAACAATTTTTAAAATCGATCTTATTCATAAATTGGAATGAATTTATAATACCTAATATTTTACAATAATTATTATTTTATTTATTTACAAAGTATTTAGAATATGACAGACTAGTATACTGGTAGGTGTCATAAAACATATACCTATAGGTGTCATAAAACATCGAATGTTGATAGTTATATTACACATTTCTTAACGATTTTTTAAAAAATGAAAGATAATTAATTATATAATATAATTATGCAATAAAATACAAATTTATTTATAATTTTTTAAAGAAAAAAACGAACGTCGCACGCCCCCTTAAAACATTCGGCGAAACACTAGCTTCGTTATTAGTGATACATCGAGTAACGCGTGTAATATTGAACGAAAACACGATATATATATATATATACAAAATCAGTAAAATGATATATGAATACATTAAAAAATACGATATATATTTATATATTGAACATATATGTTATAGTGCCCCGTATATGGGTGTTCTCTAATTTGTAAGTCGTGTGTATTACTGCGGTCAAGTAGATCTGTTACCTTCTCGTTATATATCTCCACGCAGCTGAATGTGCGGTGCTTTTATATATATATATATATATATATATATATATATATATATATATATATATCATTATATATAGTTGTATATTTAAAATAATAATTATTAATAATAATAAGTATTAAGTAAGTATACTTACTTAATACTTATTAGGTATACCTACTCATCTATATTTAATAGCAGTCATTATTACACTTACAATAATAGCTATATATATCATAATAATAAGTATTAAGTATTCATCTATATTAAATAGAAGTATATATATATATATATATATATATATATGATGGGAAGATCGGTGTCTATCGACATAGCTGTCATCGGTTGCTAGTACTAGTTCATCTGGGGTAGTATCTGCTATATCGGTTTGTTCGTCGCTATTTGAGGGTAGTATCGGTATTGTTGTGGGGTATATGATGGGGTGGAAGTACTGTTACTAGAGGGTAGTATCGGTACTTGTTGTGGGGTAGCAATATCAGAAGTAGCGGTGCGTTTATATATATATATTAATATATATATATATATATATATATATATATATATATATATATATATATATATATATATATATATCATATATACATATTATTAATTATAACTACTTATATAAAATATATAATTATTATACATATTTTAGTTACCATTTTATTTCTAATAATATATACATATATATATATATATATATATATATATATATATTGGCATTAATGTGTGTAGTAATACAGAAGTTACGTAATATTTATCAATAAAAACACATTATTCGTTAAACAATAGATTATATAGATATAGTTCTAGTTATCTGACATTTAGTATAATTTGATTATTATCTGTGCAACTATTGAGGGTAACGTTACTTATATGATGTTTACTAATGAATATACACAAATAATCAGAGAGAACCGATAAGTAACAAGAACAATAAGGTATGTAGACAATGATAAGAGATGTGGACATATTACGTATACACATTCACATAATCAAACCTCTACTCCATAGATACAAGCATGTGGATAACGACATACGGCTCGTCTAACTGTAGAGTTGATATAGTGACTCACGAATCTAGGTACACGAGCACCGAGAAATATACTACGTCAGAAATAATCTCTAAGAAGTAGGTTCCTACCATTCTACCAAGATTCTACATAATGATTACGTGACAGCAGTACAAACGTATACGTTTATATACGTGATATATACGTGATATATCATATTATGTTTATGTATCCAACCTTACTTATCGTAACTATATAATGGCATAATTATAACGTATTATTAGAAAACAATGCATATGCTTGTAATGATAATAAAATATACAAACATTTATTTACTATTTAAAAACATTTTAAAATCCTTTTACGAATGTATTATACATATTGTCATTTAATTTAAATATGACATCACTTTGTATAATTATTATATATCAACTTATATCAATAGATATTAGTGGCAGAACTAAAGAAGAATTATAGATAGATAGATAGATAGATAGTTTTTTTTTAAACATTATGTAATTCATAAAAGTATTTCAAAGTGCAAGGAAATAATATAATATAATATATAAGAATAATAGTGATAAATAGTACAGACTAAAATATATTATTGTATACAAAATAATAGAATAGAGAAATAAAACAAAATTAGATAACAATAATGTTGCTTCCAGATGTGATTAGCGCCAAAAGAGTATTGTTGATTTACAAAAGGTTGATATAACTGTACCTCTGTGGATTTCACAACATATAGGGAGAGTGGGGCAGGTTGAGCCATCTCAATTATTTTTGCTATTAATAAATATCCTAACGTAATGTTTAATACATGTATACACACCTATATTTAGCATTATTATATCAATTCAACAATTATTTATTTTAACTATTTAAAATATTATTTAATTATTAATATTTTATGAAAAACTTGTAAGTTTAAATTTGATATAATTAGTATATTTTGTAATAACATATATGCTATAGCATTATTAATGGTATATAAATAAAGTATATTTAATATACTATATATTATAAAATAAAAAATTCAAAAATGATCATTCACAAATTAATTAGATTACTTTCATATATACTAGTGATATGGGGCAGGTTGACCATAGGGTCAATCTGTCCCGTATATCATTAAACATATTTATTTATTAATTTATTTAATTAATTAAAGACTTATTTAAATAATAATAATAATCTAATTAATTAAATATATAATTGAGTAATTATTTTAAATGATTAAATAATTGGTTTATATGCTGGATTAAAACATAGAGAATCTAACTTCTCTCCTAATCTAATCTCCCGCCTTAAAAGTTTCATTAGTTTTGATATTAATCTTGATGAATATAATTGTTATTAACTAATAAATATAAATATATAACTTTAACTATGTTTATTTTTTAAATATATATTTAATGTTGCATTTTTTCTACCTGGCTTAACCTGCCCCGTCTAATGGGCTCAACCTGCCCCATTAGACGGAGCAGGTTGAGCCAAATTAAAAAAAATAATAACGTAATTATATAATTAATTATTTATTATTATACTGATTTATGAATGTTTTTTATTGATCATAAACTATATTTATCTTATGCACTTTATGTTATTAAAATATATTCATAACATTATTAGATACATGTATTTTTTATAAAAACCGGCTCAACCTGCCCCGCTCTCCCCTACAGTAAAATACTCTTTTTTAATATTTGTTCTTGGAAAAAATCTACTATAGTATTAAATTATACCTATATTATATCGAATGATAGAATTCTATCAAAAAATAACGTGATATATTTATTTTGTTTTGATATGAGCATCATTTACTAATTAAGTATTTTATTGAATGAGTGTTTTGTCATTGGATGGAATAATATTTGCGAATTTCATATATGAATATATAATATATTTTCACTATATATATATATACTATATAATATAGTTTGATATATTATCTATGTAAGGGTGTTTATACTTGATTATTAGATACACCATGACCATATTAGGCCTATTTTGTTTCGTTCGATAATTCAGTATGATGAGTTTCTATTGTTTAAAGTTCGTCGTTAATTTGTAATAGGAAACAATAGGGATTATATGATATAATAATCCCTACATGGTTTGATTGTATAGGTTCGGTCAAATACATATAAAGACACTTATGTCATAAGGGAGAGTGGTGTTGTATGAAAAGGTATCTTGCATGAACCACATGAGATAAATATTGTATTATTCTTTTTAAATGGACTATTATCATCTATAGTTGCTACATTAGCGGACATATATTATTTAAATATAGATAATTAAAATGTTATCAATATTTAATATAAAATAGGTAGGTCAATTAAAAGTAAAAATGACATATATGTATACAAGATGAATACCATTACAACATATTTAATAATAATTTGATTTAGTTTCATGTTATATATATTATGTTAATATATAATGAAATTAATATTCACAGAAAATTAATTTAAATTTAATACTTAACTAGGATTTTATTAGATTATAAAATAATTGTATTCAATAATAACAATATTTGAAATAGGGTTAAATGAACCACCAACAACGGGGTTATACGAACACTGTTCATATAAGCGAGAATGATATTATATCTTGTATAATATTTACCGACATTATTGACGATGACACTGAATATTCATTACAATGCACTGTTTACAATGTTTGATCTCTATGAGTGCAGATGACTCGATTACTGTTAAGCTTGGCGATATTGTAATCATTAACTATTATTATTAAATAAATGTTTAAGATAAATATGATGTAATACTCAGTGTCGTAATAGTAATTGTTAACTAAATATCGTATCACTATTATAATTCGGTATATAGGGTGTCCGTATTCGGTACCCATGTCCCACCCCACTTATATATGGAATTAAAAGATTAAATACAATTTTAAAATCACAATAATATCTATAATCATATAATATTAATATATTGTCATATTTGAATAAAAATAATCAGTCATAAAATGTTAAGACGATTTATTGTTAAAGTGTCCGTATTAGGTTACTTTCCCCTAAGAATGAGTTTATAACTTATATTTTAACAACATCAAGACTTCCTGGTATGAATAATATGTTATTGTATAAACATCTTCAGGATCGGCAAACATTTGTTAGTCACGAAGTGTATGACTCACACTCATGTATGACGTCATACATTATGCTCAATACCGTACGGTTGTTATCAATGTTGTAATGAACATCACCATGGTAACTGGAGTTATTTCTTCGTTGTTAGTTTTAATTCGAAGTTAACTCGTGATATAAAATTAATATGTAAATATTCAGTATACTTATATGTATATATCTATATATTATATTGTACATAGGTTTTTAATAGGTATTATATAGTTTTCATAGTTATATAATGATGTGTTTACCTGGAGTTGCACCTAGGGGGAAGTAACCGAATACGGAAAGTGCCCGAATACGTACATTCTCGGTATCTCAGTAACCATAAATCATACGAAAAAATGTGTAATGAATAAATATTCTTAATTATATAAATAGTCTAAAAAAGTATTTTTTAATTTTTTATTTATTCAAAATATTGCTGATATATCCAATAAAATGATTTTTTTTATTACATTTTTAAATTGATGAACACAAATTTCAACTTAAAATCTTCTCAAGAATATACAAATGTATCGATATAAAATATAACACTATATTATTAAAAAATAAAGCATTCTAAAAATTATATATAGGTTACCTATATGATTTCTATATTTGTTATCAAATATTCATTAAGTTATAATCATAAGTATATATCTAGATGTCATATAGGTCCCTAATACGGACACTCTATAGAGAAATCTATAGATTTCTTAATACGGACACCCTAAAATCAATCGGCGCGCAGCGTATTAACTATTCTGATTTTCATAAAAATCACATGCGTTATAATATTAATACCACACATAAATCTAAATATAAAATTGTTATTATTTAGATACTTAAATTGTATTATTAATTACAAAATAATAAAAATAAATAAATTATTAACTAATTAAATTAGAATAAATTATAAATAGTGTAATTGTGATTTGTTTAATTGATTCTTCAATAATATATAGTTTATCTAGTAGTATATAGGGTGTCCGACGGACACTGTCCGTATTATAACACATAGTGTCCGTATTCGGACATGGGTACCGAATACGGACACCCCCGTTATATATGGAATTAAAAGATTAAATAAAATTTTAAAATCACAATAATATCTATAATCATATAATATTAATATATTGTAATTTTTGAATACAAACAATTAGTCATAAAATATTAAGACCATGTATTGTTAAAGTATCCGTATTAGGTTACTTTCCCCTACTTGATATCCTATAAGATATATTCATTAGTTGTATTTATTAACCAATCAAGATTTATTTATTAAAGTTTTCTAATAAAGACATTTTAAATGTAGAACCTATAGGTTATAGATTATATATAATGAATTGTTAAAAATTTGTATATTATAAATTTCATATAGGTAACTAAATACCTAAATATATAATACAATTTACAATTTATTAAATTTAAAATATGTATATATATATATAGATATACACTATAGATATTTTTCAGAAGATATTATTGATATCGTACACAATATATCATAGATTATACTCTTAGATTATACTCTTAGATTATCATAGCTAGATATCTATAGATATCATATCATATCATGTAATATCTAGATATCATAGATTATAATTATAATTATATAGCGGTACAATATGTTGGTTATAAAACGTATGTAAACTTTAAAAGATTGTATAAATTCGACTTAGGTATACTCTCCTACACATATTTGATATTTATTTCCCTACCTACCAATATTGAATATACCATATGTTACATCTGTTACCTAGGTAACCTGTAACTAGGGTATTACCTACAGGAATACATGTCATAATAATAACGCCACTCTATCTAATTAATGTAGGCAATGCTATATCATCAATGTCTACGAATGTAGGTTATCGATGAATGTTAGGTTATTTATTATAATTCAGTGTTTCGAACCAATAATAAACCTCAAATGAAACGTACGCCATTAAGTTACGCCTAATTATATGTATACGACGAATGATGATGTAAATCCTAATTTCGAGGTATTCAAATCTTAAATCAGTTCAATGAGTCCAATCAACACGTAACCGACGCACGCCATAATTAGTGGATAATGTCGAGGACATGTATGCGCTTTATATAGATACGCAACCCGAATATTTACGCAATCTTTAACGATGTAATATTAAGAATGGTCTAGATATATTCGCTTCGGGAACCACACGATTAGCATGAAATACATAAGCATAAGAAACATCAGTTACGTGATCTTTATGGTGAACGTCTTGTATATCATTGTGCACTTGAAGCTGCAACACGCACACAGTACACCGAAACAAGTTTCTCCTAGGAATTCTAGTTAGTCAGATAACGTCCCTATCGTAGGGTATACCGTATAAGGGTATATACATATACCCGTAAGGGTATTATAATACGTAATATATTATAACGTGAACTATAGTTCACTATAAGTCATATATGACTTATGTATCTAATTATATATCGATATGACTTATACACAAATTAGTAGCGAATTTAATACGCGCACTTATAAACGAAGTACATCTATTATAGTTATTCTATGGAACGAGATATAGGAATATCGTATGTATATTATGTTCACATAATAGGTAACATTTAACTTATAATAAGGCATTTTATATTAGAAACGTCATTTATTTAAACATTATATTAATTATTTGAAGAAAATACAATTATATCCTATAGGATATATATAAAATGTCTATTACAAGTTATATGTTACCTATTGTGATAGCATAATATGCGTACGATATTCCTATATCACTTATCCTTTCTTTGTTCACAATAGTATTCATATTCCTTATTTAGAAATTAATTCCATAGGATGGAATGATATATGATCACCTAATACAATATTATCATTGTTATATATATCCTTATATTTATTAATTATTTTTAATAAAATTATTATTAAATTAAATTATTATTAATTAATTTATTATTTATTAATTATTTATAATTATTATAATACTTATATAATATTATATTTTGGAATTATTAAGAGATGGTATTGCTAATCTAAAGACGTTTCTACAGAAATAGAGCAGGCAGCATGCATTCTATAGATAGGATATAATCAATGAATCGATCACCATGTATTAGATAACATCGTAAAATGTGATTAATATTATATAGGATGATTAATTGATGTCAATATGCCTCGCAGATATTTCCATCTTTAGGAACACTCTATATAGTTGATTATATTTATAATTATATATAATAATTATGCTATAGGAGCACGTGTGTCATGTGTGAACTATTCATAGGTGTTATTATATTACATATTATATATAATATATATAATACATATATAATATATACATATATATATATTTGTAATTATATGTGTATACACTGTTAAAAAATAAGGTACAAAACCATCTTGAAATAACGTACAAACTCAAAAATAACGCACAAATCACGTTTAAACATGTAATAGCTAACTGTGTACGTTATTATTATAATAATAACATACACAGTCTATAAACATACTGATTTATATATTGTACGTTATTATTGTATACTGTTTATATGTATATACATATATATTTTTTATTATTCAATATAAATGAATTCTATACGTTCTTTATTAAGGTGGTAATAAATATGTGTATATATATATAAATAGTAAAGTATACATCATAAGCCTATAGGCTCAAATACTCATATACACAAAAACGTATACGTATATATATATATATATATATATATATATATATATATATATATATATATTAACACGTTAATAGTCTTAATCTAATTATTAACATATAATATGGTATGTTATTTTATAAATATATATATAGTTATTATACATACAAATAACATTACGTGTATATACCATATATATTGGTATATAAATTCATATAATATATTTAATAATATATATTTATATATATAATAACATTTTGTATTAAAAGTATTATATGATTGTATATTAAAGATAACATATCGAATAGTGAGAAAATATAGTGAAAATAAAGTGATATAATTATACTGATATTATTATAGACATATTATTAAATACAGAATTATTTAAAACAAATTCTTGTCAATAATATTAATTTTCGTCTAGATTATTTTTTAAATACAAATACAATATCATATTTTACCTTTTCTTTATTTTGTTAAATTGATTTAATTTAGCACCAATGGAATTAAGTATCAATTATTATTTTATTTTTATAACATATATTTAAGTTAATATTATACTTTAATAAATAAAGTTACTATTTTAAAATCATAAATTCTTTAAGTATCTATGTTTTTTTTATATCATCATTATTTCATTTGTGTCAACTTAATTATAATAATCAACAATAATTATAATCATAATTATATTGATAATTAAGATAATACGATTTGAAATAATGTTATAATGATTGCTCAATATTAAACATTGAAACATTGTATTTAATATTAAAAATATTATTAATGTTAAATTCATGTTTTATATATAACCTATATATAATATAATTATATAATATATTGTAATATATAAGTCATTACAAGTTACAAATTACAAGTCCAAAAGAATCTTTAAATAACGTCCAAAACGGTATTGTAATAACGTTCAAAATAGTATTTAAATAATGTACAAAATAGTATTATAATAACGTTCAAAACAGTTTTTAAATAACGTACAATATGGTATTATAATAACGTCCAAAACTATCTTTAAATAACATACAATACAGTATTGCAATAACGTTCAAAATATTTTTTAAATAACGTACAAATCTATGTTATAATAACGTACAAAGCCAGCATATTGTAATAACGTACACAGTTAATTTGAAATAAAAAAAGTCATTTGTACGTTATAAGGTGCACTGAGAGGGACAAGCTTTGTAAGTTATTAGAGATCATTTTGTACGTTATTTGTTAACAGTGTATACATATAAATATATATATATATACCTAGTATTCATGAGAATATTTACTAGATAAATACGTTCTATTTATAGAATTAAAAAGTCGATATCAATCACCTTAATTCAATGAAACAATTACTTTAATATATTATCATTGTTCTGTATAAATATTAGGTATAGGTATACCTACTGGTTATTAGGTATACGATTATATAGATCGTACTGTTATACGTAGTATATAACTAATACAATATTAGTTATAAAATAGTAAATACGTATATACCTACTATAGTACACACGTACACAGGTAGAGAGGTAGACGACCTCAGAGTGATATGTTGGGTGATGACGTCACCGAGTTCACTGGACACTAAGGCTAGCGAAGTTAAACTGACCTGGGGTCAGAGGTGCGATACATTGTTATTCGCCAGCGACTTCTACAATGCAACCTTCCCGACGATAAACATTAAGGTATTACATGTAATACACACACACACACAGTGTGCGTGGCACACATATACTGTTGTTATTGTTATTTGATTTGGTGGAGTCCGTTCATCCCATCTAGGAACTTAGATGAAGTTTTCACTTATAACCATATATGCATCTAATGGCCCTTCGAAGCCGCTCTCATGTTAAGGCATCCATGATTTTAACGAGAGTCGATCATTTATTTATACATAATTATATAAGATCACTTCTAAATAATATTTTAAGACCCATTTTATAAAATTAATCAATGGTACGGACTATAGCCTATAGGCTTGTACCCGTGTCCTACTGCTTGTGTGCCTAACGCCTTAGCCAACGCCTGAACCATACAGGCAGTTATATATATTGTTATTAAATATAATGTCTTTTATATAGGGATGTATTATGCTATTATATTATTATACTCTGCATATATATAACGGAATGTTAATATATTAAATATGAATATATTATATAATATATGTATATGTATTTTTTATTAAATGTAATTTATTTTATACCGTTATATATGTTATATATAATATATATATATATATATATATATATATATACATATTAATTTACTAGTGAAATATATAAAATACATTACATATATAAATATATAATTCATGAAATAGGTTAAGCACGGGAGAAAATATCTACCTTCTAAAACTCGTTTGGCGTTCGACTACGTCTACAAGAACTACTATGACCTTGGGGAATGGTTCTACAAGTGTGATGATGATACCTACACTTTCGTGCATAATCTGAAGTATTTCCTCTCGTCTTACAATTCTAGCAAACCATATTACTTCGGTAGAGTCTTCCGTATATATGCCAAACAGGTTTAGAATATATAATATACTACTACTACTACTACTACTACTAATACTACTACTACTACTACTACTACTACTACTACTACTACTACTACTACTACTACTACTACTACTACTACTACTACTACTACTACTACTACTACTACTACTACTACTACTACTACTACTACTACTACTACTACTACTACTACTACTACTACTACTACTACTACTACTACTACTACTACTACTACTACTACTACTACTACTACTACTACTACTACTACTACTACTACTACTACTACTACTACTACTACTACTACTACTACTACTACTACTACTACTACTACTACTACTACTACTACTACTACTACTACTACTACTACTACTACTACTACTACTACTACTACTACTACTACTACTACTACTACTACTACTACTACTACTACTACTACTACTACTACTACTACTACTACTACTACTACTACTACTACTACTACTACTACTACTACTACTACTACTACTACTACTACTACTACTACTACTACTACTACTACTACTACTACTACTACTACTACTACTACTACTACTACTACTACTACTACTACTACTACTACTACTACTACTACTACTACTACTACTACTACTACTACTACTACTACTACTACTACTACTACTACTACTACTACTACTACTACTACTACTACTACTACTACTACTACTACTACTACTACTACTACTACTACTAATACTACTACTACTACTACTACTACTACTACTACTACTACTACTACTACTACTACTACTACTACTACTACTACTACTACTACTACTACTACTACTACTACTACTACTACTACTACTACTACTACTACTACTACTACTACTACTACTACTACTACTACTACTACTACTACTACTACTACTACTACTACTACTACTACTACTACTACTACTACTACTACTACTACTACTACTACTACTACTACTACTACTACTACTACTACTACTACTACTACTACTACTACTACTACTACTACTACTACTACTACTACTACTACTACTACTACTACTACTACTACTACTACTACTACTACTACTACTACTACTACTACTACTACTACTACTACTACTACTACTACTACTACTACTACTACTACTACTACTACTACTACTACTACTACTACTACTACTACTACTACTACTACTACTACTACTACTACTACTACTACTACTACTACTACTACTACTACTACTACTACTACTACTACTACTACTACTACTACTACTACTACTACTACTACTACTACTACTACTACTACTACTACTACTACTACTACTACTACTACTACTACTACTACTACTACTACTACTACTACTACTACTACTACTACTACTACTACTACTACTACTACTACTACTACTACTACTACTACTACTACTACTACTACTACTACTACTACTACTACTACTACTACTACCACCACCACCACCACCATATGACCTTCAGGGTTACGCTAGCGGAGGTGCAGGTTACGTGATATCCAGAGAGGCGTTACGTCTGTTCGGAACACGTCCTTCCGGTATGTGCCCCCTGGTGGAAGGTGACGAAGACGTACAGTTCGGACTGTGCATGGAGAACCTCAGAGTTCCGCTGATTCACGCCAGGGACCACCACGGCAAACCTATCTTCGCCGGTTTCAACCCGTCTGTGTTCCCCAAGAAAACAGTCAGTAACACCAGTGACGTCATCATTACGTAATACCGTACATATCGTACGCATACATATGTGCGTATGTATGTGTGCGTATGTACGCGTGTTCGTGTGCATCATTTATTGATACATGTAATATTAAAAATATGTATTGGTAAAGTTGTAAATAACACACACACACATATATATGTGTATATATATATATATATATATATATATATATATATATATATATATATATATATATATATATATATACATATAGTATAATAATATATTTTTAAGGGAAATTTAATATATAATTTGTTAATCATTTTAAATAAATGTTTGGATATAAAATGGAATGGGAGTACAGTGTACAGTACAGTAGTACGGCGTACACGCTGGTACCCGCCGCAATGCATCATTATTAATGATACATAATACATGAGAGTTGATGATGTACAGAGATAAAGGTTGCACTGCATACATTTATGAATTAATTAAAGCGATGAATGCTGGAAGATCAACTCCTTTGGTATAATATATTATGATTTTGTATTTGAACGATGATATCTTTGAATAGATGATACCATGACCTTCAAATATTGTTACGTACTCAAGATATAACATACCTCAGGTTGAGGCGAGGATAGATTGCAGGTGTGTCTTGTATTTAAAAGTGATTAGATTGTTTTAATCAATATGTATAACTAATTTTAGATACTTTTTGTTATCTAATCTGATTTTATTAACATTAATTAATGGTTAAAAACATATAATTTCAATAAAATATTAGAAAATGTTAGAACATCGCAATTATTAGTGTATGCGATATTTAATTATATTTAATCGCGATTTTACATATGCATATTACAAACACACATACATACACGCATATATTATGAACAATTATTATTATATATTAATGATAGTGAGTTTTATAAAACTAATCTAGTTGGTGGCGGGTCGGACTTCTATGTGAACATGTGGATATGCTACATGGGATATGCTATATGGGATATGCTACATGAGACATGCTATATATAGCATATATGAGACATGAGATGGACAGTTAAATATTGACATTCTTACGGGATTACGATCCTATTCGATGAAACAAATCAATAATGTATGATTACAATCGATGTATCGATCTATTGATTACCATTTCTTAATTAATGAGTAGCCACCGCTATATTATTGCTACAGATCAGATAACGCTGTTGATTGCAGCATTATTTCATAATGTATAAGATAATAAGTCATATACTGTATTATTAGTCATGTACATGTCTGTGCATATAGTCTGTACACTGTACACAGTACATGATTTACATGGTGTTTTACATGCATTACCTGTATCACCCATGCTAAGTATTAATATATATATATAATACGGTATGTATAGGTATATAATCGTATGGTATACCATACGAATTATAGATATATAATTAATTGCATTAATAGTATTATTAAATATTATTGACTATTAAATTATTATCAAAATATCACTTTATATTGTAAATGAATAGGGGAAAGTAACCGAATATGGACAGTGCCCGAATACGGACACTCTCGGTATCTCAGGAACCATAAATCCTACAAAAAAAATATTTAATGAATAACATATTCATAATTATATAAATAGTCTAAATAAGTATTTTTTATTTTTTAATAATTCAAAATGGTATTGATATATCCAATAAACTGATTTTTTTATTACGTTTTTAAATGTATATAACAAACACTCTAGATATATTAATACGGACACCCTATAACCAATCAGCACGCAGCGTGTGAACTATCCTGAATTTCATAAAAATCGCGTGCGTTATAATATTAATACCACCAATAAATTTAAATCTAAATATGTTATTATTTAGATACTTAACTTGTATTATTAATTAAAAAAATAATAAAAATTAATAATTTAATTACTAATTAAATTATATTATATTATTCATAACATTAATTATAAATAATGTAATTGTAATTTATCTCATTGGTTCATCAATAATATATAGTTTATCTAGTAGTATATAGGCTGTTCGTATTATAACACAGGGTGTTCGGACATGGTACCGAATACGGACACCCCTCTATTGAATACACAAATAAAATAAAATTTAAAGTCACAATAATATCTCTAATCATATAATATTAATAAATTGAAATTGAAACCTATACCTATAGATAGAAAAGAAGAAGTAAGATTTATACTATAGTAGAATGAATGGTAGGAGGGAGGGAATTCCATAGGGTGGGAATGGAATTTTAAAAGCTCTAGAAATTAGGGAATTTATACTAGAGTCCCGGGAGATAAGGTGAGGAGCATTTTGGTAACGAAGAGAAGGTAATATTTTACGTTTTTTAATTAGATCATATATATAGCTAAGGGTGAAAGAATAGATTGATTTATGGATTATAGAGCTGAGGGATAATGGTAGCCACACACGATATGAATGATGAGATGTTGTAGTAGAGTGACCCAGTCGTGTTATGCAGTAAGTATTCTCTCCCGACTTGACCGCTGTTCTCCCCTACTGAATCTACTTCTTGCTAGAGCTTATTACTTACTATAGTACGTATTGAGGAACGGGTAATCAAATTTTGTGGAGCAGTAGCTCTAGCAGGAAGTAGATAGTAGAAAATAATAGTAGTCAAGTCAGGAGAGCACAAGAGCTTAATAAGCGTTTTCGTAAGGTTTCTGGAAAGTGAAGTCCGGATTTTTTTAATTATGAAGAGATGAAAGTTGGAGGATTTTGTAATGGATGATATGTGATTCTTAAATGATAATTTTTCATAAAATATTAATACTAGGTTTTTGGAAGAATGGAAAGGAGAAATAATCATGTTGTATAGAGTAAAGTTTGGAAATAAAGTATCAGAAATAGATATGTTAAGTAGGAGAAGTACTTAGAGGAATTAATTAGTAGTTTATTAGAGAGGAGCCATACTATATATTTTAAGATATAAAATAAATATTAAAGTAATTAAATATATACATATATATATATATATATATATATATATATATATATAAATGTAATTCACTATATAATGACTACGTCAACAGATAAGCGAGAGAATGGTAAGTTTCCACTACATTAAGCCGCACAAAATGTACGAATTTAAGAAGAAACACCACTTGGAATTCATAAAGGGAGAATAACGCTATGCCAGTATTACTATCGTTCGTGTGTTCTCTCGCAGAACTCTCATCTCATCCGTTGTATTATTGTACATATTGTATATATATTTATATATATGATATTTATTTATTTTAGCGAATTATTATTATATCTCATTAATTTATTATTTTCTATTGTCAACTATTTATTATAATAAAATTGCAATTTTCATGATTATACATTTAAATATTTGTATAAAATATGAATTATCGGTCTGTTACTTTTTGTATATTAAAATATACTTAATAATAAACACTTTATAGTCATCAATACATAGTAATAGTATGTATAGTAAACTTATAATTATATCCTAATCATTTATTTATATAAGTTCTTATTTTATTATATTCGTGTATTTTAATATTTATTGTCCATATATATATAATATGATATATTATATATATTTATATATATATATATATATTGTTATTTTAATTTAATTTAATTTAGTGGAGTCTTTTCATCCCATCCAGGAACTTAGATGAAGTTATCACTTATAACCATATATGGCTCTAATGTCCCTTCGAAGCCGCTCTCATGTTAAGGCATCCATGGTTTTAACGAGAGCCGATCATTTATTTATACACAATTATATAAGATCACTTCTAAATAATATTTTAAGACCCATTTTATAAAATTAATTAATGGTCCGGACGAGGGTCGAACCCGTGTCCTACTGCTTGTGTATCTGACGCATTAGCCACTGAGCCACACAGGCAGTTAAATAAATATATATATATATATATATATATATATATATATATATATATAAAGATCATAGTTAGGATCATAGTTTTACCTACACTATTATTTAATTAACATTATTATATTACAATTGTAAGATAGATAAGGATAGTACTATGGGTATACCATAGTATATACCATAGTATGGTATACTATAGTATTCAGTTCATTTGCAGTCCTATATCAATATAACTATAGACTATAGTGTTGAATATGTTGAGTTAAATTATAAGCCGATAAATATTATGGAAAGAAATAGTACATTTTGAAATTATATTAATACGGATGTCTAAATCATCATTCATAATATTATGACTTAATATTATGAAATATTTTGTTTACGTGAATATAATTCATTTACTACTTGCTACTTTTTACTTGTATACGACGGACTCGTATATTTAAATGTTGTATATTTTGTAACTCTATATAGGCAATGCTACTTCTGTGAGCAAAATGGAGAGATTGCAAAAGAAAGCAGAAATTGTCCATAAATTCACTAGTTGATAATCCGGAACACTACTGTGCAATGCACAGTGTGCATCAAGCATCTCTTCGGCCGACATATCTATCTTTTGACTTCTACTTAGCCTTGCCGTATGATGTAAGCCAATATATAATGACCTGATATATGTCCAAACCAAAACTAGCTTTATTTATTATGCATAAAAAAGGTTCGTAATTTTCTACTTGTGATTTTATTTGATCAGCTACAAATATAGGTGTTGTTATAACACATAACACATATATGTGTTGTTATGTGTCCTATGTGTTCTTCCATCTCGATATGTTGTAGTAAGCTTACATTGAAGACTGCACAATTAAAGAGCACATATACACGATTCACTTTATAATGCCTTACTATTATTCTTAGACTATTCTAAAACAATTTTCGAAGCTATATAACGTGTAATGAGAACGAGTTAATTATAGAGTTTAAATTTAAGCTTAAAATGTACCAATCTACATTTCCATATCATCTCTAACCTCATCAGTGTCGATGTTGCTGTGCCATTCTAATTTTGATATATTGTTGCTATTTATTTACCTGTTAGTGTTACGACAAGATACTTGCATATTTCTATTTCGTAAAAGAGGGAAATGTTCAAACATCATTTACATGTAAAATATAGGGAATAATGGTTATAACTAAAAAGATGATAACTGCCGAGGTAAAGTTAAAAATTATATATTTATAATTTATATATTTATAATATATATATATATAATTTATATTTAATTATATATCTATTTTATACGATCGTATGACAAGCCTATTAGATAGTATTAGATAATAAATAATAAACTTTATTAATGTTATTTTTCTTAAGTGTATCAAAGCAATGTAATTATATTTAAAAATAACATATATAGTATCGTCAATATATTGTGTTGAAATCTGAAAATGTTACAAAGATTAATCAAAGCATTCAAACGGTGGAATCTTCCAAACATTATAAATTGTATAAACACAAATACCGAGATATGAGCTTCTAAAGTTTGGTGTGTAATAAATATTATATAATAATGTGTATTATATGTTGTACAGGAGTATGTTTATAATGCATAGATAAAGAAATTATGCCTATTTTAAATATGGTAGTATATAATTAAATAAATATTATTAAACCTATACATAATTTTAAAGATGTATAATGAATTATATATAATTAAATATATATTAAATTTATATATTAAAATATATTTCAATATTTAAAGTAAAATAATTATTGATAACAAATGAAAATGTACCCTTAACCCGAGATTTTCTGTATATATTAATAAAGACCTTCAAGATATATCTTGTAATATATTATCGTCATTATATGTATTAGTGTCTTGCTCTTTATACGGATTACTTCTATATCGTAGCTACAGAAGTATATTTGCTGAGCGTATATGTAAAGTAGTATTGCAATGAACCTGCCAAAAGGTCGATATCAGCTGAACATCGTATATTGCCGATTTGTTTACCCTCATATTATAATAGTTGAGATATGGTATACATGTGTTTCTTGCAGTATTACTTCTATACATATATTGAGAGCATGCTCTTTATTATATCCAATGCATTATAATACGTAACATTCGCTCATTGAATAGCAACATTGAACGAATTATTGAAATTCACATATTTATTGTTAAATTATAATTATAAATACAAGCCAATATTTAACTTTGCGTTATTCTATTTACATATTTAGGCAAATATTTTACTAATGAAAGATATAATATTTACGCGAAAACGTGTAATTCGATTTTTTACACAAAACGCCACCTAGGTGTGTAAGTTGTTATTTTGGAAAATGTGTTATTTATAATATAAATTTGTATACTCTATTAAAATGTTAAAACATTATTTTTAATTATTATTTATATGATAAAACCTACTGTTAATTATTAATATATATATATATACAACCTCGCTTAAACGAGGTTGTTAGCGATGTGCTGCTATCAGGGCCGGCTTAAGCATACTATGGGCCCCGGGCAAAAAAAACGCATGGGCCCCATAATAATTTAATAACATATTAAATGGGCCATTTTGGCAAAAACTAATATTTATAATTCTTCAATTTTATCATATGTTATCATTATACTAATTATTTTGTAATTTGTTTGTATACTTTAATCAACTCCTCATAATAATTTCTTTTCTCGCATATATATTTAGAGCAGTGGTTCCCAACCTTTTTTCACCGTGACCCTTTTTTTTATAATTCTTAATTAAAAAATATACCATGACCTAATGACAAATTTTATTTTGTTATTATTATACATTAATCATAAAATAATCATATAAAAATTAATATACATATATTTAAATATATATTTCCATCTTAAATTGTTCTCGACCATAAATCCAATTTGCATATAAAAGCATTTATATTATTTTTTAGAAATTGGATCAGGACCTACACAAAATACTCAGTGATCCATAGGTTGGGAATCACTGATTTATAGAGTGCATCAATATTTTGTATTACCGCTATTATCTCAATGTAACCTAATTGCAATACTTTTCTGATCGACTTTATTCTACAAAGTAATTAGCTCCACGGTTTTCATTATATCGAAGTCTCAAATTCTAAAATTGCATTTTATTGAATAAATACATTGACTCTAGTAATGTAATTTAAGTTATATTTTAACATATATAATATCAGATATAAATTATGTAATTAGGTCCTATAAGAAGTCCTCAAGAGACTGCACTAAAATAATCTGCTTGCGATCACCATTTTATATTCCATAATGCTTTTAATACAAAATATTATATTCTTCTTTAATCTAGATGTTAATATATTCTTTATATAGTTTGGCTAAATAAATTATATTGATTTGGGATGAAGGTAAAGAATATTGATACACTTGTCGAAGATTTAACGGCAATTTGCCCAACCAGATTTAAGGAATACACAGTGTAGATATGTGAATCCATTGACAATGGAATATGGTTATTATAATATATTTCATGTCATTGAATCTTCCAGACATATGCTGGCATTTTCATAACTTTGAGCTCTATAATCTATTATAATTATATTATAATTGAAAAAATTCTAATAGATCGGTAGCTTAATATTGACCAATGTGATAAATTATAACTGATAAATTATCAGTGATAATGAATCTCAATGTAAAATTCTACAAATTCTACGTAAATCAATAAATATCTATATAATAATAGTAGGCTATAATACCTACCTAACTTGATATAAATAACGATAATATATATCGATGTGATATATATGGAATTAAGTACACTGATATATAATATAATATTTTGAATTTTGTATTTCTTCAATTATGTAGTTATCAGTGATAACTTATCACCTATTCTCCAATAAGAATATCGCCATTGTGTGTATTTATTTGTAAATAGATGATGGTGATGTCAATCTAAACATTCATTTGCAAGTAATAGGTGGATAATTGCAAAAATGCCTTTAGTATTATATGTATGTTATATATATATATATATATTTATAAATAATATATGTTTCAATAAATATAATATCTTTCTGTAATGATAGTATGTTGAAAAAGATAATAATTTTATGTACATAATTCCCTTTCATCAATAGAAATTATTAACAATACTATAGGAATAAGCTAAATCAGAATAATCCTATTTAAATTAAAACTATTATATATATATATATTATGTGTACTAATATAACTATAATAATATATACACTATGAGAATATACACATTTGATTAATACGAGCATAAGATAGAGAAAGTTAATTATTTTGAGAAAAATTATTTTGAAAATATCTATTTTTTTAATTACTATAACAATTATAAATCTATATAGAATATCGTTTTTTTCGTAATTTATAATCAATATAATCCTTTACAAATATCAGAAATCATAGTTAAAATATATCTTATAAAATATATTTAATTTTAATAAAAAAAAGGTATACTTTTTGTTTTGTAAACTAATTATAGAATTATAAATTGTTAAGATTTAACTATGGTTAATAATACCTTAATACGTTTATCATTTATCACCTTCTAGTTTATCAAACAATTATTTATCAATCGGTTTCATACTATTTGATCTAACAATCAGAGATGTGTGAGAAGATCTATGTTATCACTATTAGCATGTTCTCCAAAATCTTCATGTAGCTGTTTCCACCATATCTTCGTGTCAATTTAGAAATTTTTGTAAAATTAACTCTTCAAATCGGCCTAAATGACTCATATTTAATTAATTTATTATATTATTTTTATTTTTTTAATTAGAATTAATAATATATAAGAAAAATAGTTAAGAACATTTTTTTTTCATATAAATAGTAAAAAAAAAATGTCTCAAATAATTCATGGGCCCCCCAAAATGTGGGGCCCCGGGCAATTGCCCGATTTGCCCCCCCCTTAAGCCGGCCCTAGCTGCTATGGCTACCCATACATGGACGAATATCTCGAGGACGCCCCGCCAAAACCTTCGTAGATCAGCTAATGGAAGACACAAGCTGCAACTACGAAGAGCTACCAAACGCAATGATGAATCGAGAGGAATGGAGAGTACGTGTCAATCAATGCCGACCAAGCTCGACCTAGTAAGGTAAGGTAATCTATATATATATATATAACTAAACAATAGTATACTTGGTTATAAATAATATTTATTTATTGAAATCACAAATATATATATATATATATATATATATATATATATATATATATATATATATATATATTGAATACAATACAAATATCGGATATATACAAATGGACCCCTCAAGAAGTCATAGTCTATAGTTATACATGTTATAAATAACTGTGAGGGGCCCCGGACAATACAATACAAATAGTAACATTTTTGTTCTTGTGTTTTGATTTATCGTTTATTAAGTTCGTGATAAACACAAGCGAAAAACATGAACTGCCTGGAGTAGTAAATTCCGTACATATCTACGAGGTGAATAAAAGTTAACTTATATTACATGTAATTTAATAGAACAATGAAAGCATTGTTGTATGAACCGCGTCAAGCCCAGATCTATGTTAGCGGCGATACAAGCGCTACCAGTGGCAGGGGTTCTCTAGTAATCACGTGGCTTGTATATAGGAGTGTCAGATCTTAGCATCGCAACATCTTTGATTTGGGCCACGCCAGGGTACTGTCTGTCTGTGGTAGCGTTGCAGTGTTTCTGTGGCCTTACAAAAGTTAGAGAAGATACTATAGTATACTATAGTAGAGATGCACAACACAATAGTATAGTGGTATACCCCGGGTATAGTGGTGTACCCCGGGTATAGTGGTGTACCTACCAAATTAGGTACTCATAGAGTATATATATAGAACGCAATATACTTTTAAGTATATATACTTTACAATAGACTATAGTTAACTACAATAGGTATATATACATATATCTATAAATATACATTTATGAATAGCTACATGTTTATAATTACGAAATTTGTGAAAAAGAAGCCTATTATATCACCATATATGGAGGTGTTATTTGAGATGAACATTTTATATAATAGCTTTTCAGTTCGATTACACTGATGATAATATAGTATACACAATAGTATACATAATAGGTATACAACTGACTACACGGAGTATACGTGTGAACGTATACAGAGGGGTAATTTAAACAGTGTGAAGGTGTGTACATGTAACACCCGCGTGCGGACGTGTTTGCGTGAGACTTTTGTATTCGTAGATAACTAATGATCCGCGCCTAAAAAACTCGAAATAAAGTCACTATAAATAGAGACGTGGTGGTGGTGTTCCGATCAGTATCTATACGACCTTCAACACTACATGATGACCTCTACGCTAATATCTCTCTTGACGGCGGTGTTGACGGTAGTAGTGGTTGCGATGGCTTGCCCTCCCGCGGTCCCTTGTTGTTACCCTCATCAGTACGAGGGGGTTCTTCACTCTAATATTCTTACTCAAGGTTTATCTCATTCAATCTCATTAAATCTTATTAAATCTTATTTAATCTACTTATATATATATAATTGTTCTTAGGAAAGTGTAATAGGTAAACTATTAGATAAGCATAGCGATTATTCGTTTTCCACAGCATGCCTAAATTCTGATATTATAATTATATATACATATCTTATAAGATATATTTAACATTCAATATACTAATACAACTGTAATAAATTATTCAAATATATACCTATCGCTTTAATTATTAATTGTAATCGCTTTACAGCAGCAGCTGACATACATTAACTATAGTCCCGTATACTCTTCATTGCAGGGGACAATGAATTGAAATTGAAACGGAACATTATTGAAAACCATGTTGACTTTATTAATAAAATTGAATTCAATAACATCGACGTAGTAGGAGTAATCAACTACAAATACCAAGGTTAATACCACTAATTAAAGTTGTATATATATTATATATATATAAATATATATATATATATATATATATATATATGGTAAGTAATATTTGCAATAGAGTATACGATGCTATTGATAATAAGTTGTTATTAGTGTGTATGTGTGTGTGTGTGTATGTGTATGTGTGTATGTGTGTGAGTGTGTACCTATTGCTACTGCTAACTTGATAACGATACAACACTTAATAATAACCACTAACTAACGGTTCTCTATGCTAGTAACACTCCCGGATATAGTCTGCAGAGTTAAATGTTTATGTCTAATGTCAGACATATCGTTATAATGATGTACATGTAATCATTGACATAGTTTATAGTATATGAATTACGTCATTTTCTTCATTACTATTATTTAACATAAGTTATTAATTTTTAATTATATATAATATATATATATATATATAATTAATATAATATACATTCTAAATTTAGATATATTATGTATAGTATTATGGTTACCTTATAAAGTATATATTTTATTAAATTCAATTCATATATATATATATCATTATTTCTGATAAATTGTAATCATATTTATATGTAATCCGTAACATTACATAACAGTTCTAAGTGATTATTCCGTTAACGGAAGCACCTACGTAACTGCATACGGAACTTGTTTGTATAAAATGACAACTCCAATGGCCCAAAGTGACAGATGTAGATTTTGTAACGCTCAGAATTTCGGCTCATTCTACTACGGCGCGGGCGGCAATAAATTCTACGCCGACTATTATGAAGCAGAGTTAGTACGCAGATGTAGAACATTATATGTAGGTCATATGACCTATAGGTCATGATATATAGGTCATGCTAATTGTGTCATATGTATACATACCATAGGTATAGTATACCTGGAATACCTACATTGTATGAATGTAGGTACTACTTTATCACCCTAAATATAATATCTCCTACATATAATATCTAAATAAATGTAATATATCTTAAAGAGAATATATCATTAATATAATATTTCCTACATATACTATATATAGTATATGTAGGAAATTACATACATATAGGTTATAGTATATCTGTGTGATATTATATGTTGGGTATACCCAACATATAATATCACACAGATATACTATAACCTATATGTATGTAATATAACATCTCCTATATATAATATCATCTACATACATGGTTACGATACATAACATTGACTATAATATTGTTAACTAGTATTGTACTTGTGTTCAACATGCGTTAGCTCGTATTAAGTGATGCTAAGTAGGGAAAGTCTCCTAATACCAACCCCCTCCTAATACCGACCCCTCTCGTATCTCAGTAACTATAAGAGATATAACAAAAATATATATTCATGAACTGTTAGTAATGTAATAGTAAATATGAATAAGTATTTTGTTTTACAAAATATTCAATCATACAATGGTTATTTGATAAAATGTAATGTGCTGTTTTTACTTATTAAATATTTGAATAATAACTTTTTTTAAATCATTGTATACAATATATATATATTAATTAAAATAAAACTTAATACTGTGCATAATATTGTAGATCAATAAAATGTTTATAATAATTATATAAGTAATTTAATTTGAATAATTATTAACCAATATATCTTAATTATAGCAACCCATATGATTTTCCTATTACCGACTGCCTAAATTATCCTAATACCGACCCCATGTGATTTATAATATCCAATCAAAATAGATCCGTATTTTACTTTAAAATGTGTCGTAAGTTGTTTGTATATCATTGATATAGATTTAGGATTCATGATTCCAGTTGATTATATACATACTGATTAATAAATAAATATTGAATAATAATATACATTATTTTAATATAATTACTATAAAGTTTAAATTTAAATTTGATATTACTATTAAAACATAAATTCAATAATAAATAAATTTCGTGCATGTTATAATTAATTATATTTATTTATATCTACTATTTTTATTAGATATTATAATACTAACATTATTTATACCACGATTATTTTAGGGGGTCGGTAATAGGAGAAGGGGGTCGGTATTAGGCACATGTATCCTATTACCGACACCCCTGTTTATTCTTATAAATATAATTATATCGAAAATTTAAAATAGCCACATTATTCATTGCTATAATATTACCCTACTTACAAAATTTCGGATAAATATATTTAATATTGAATAAGTTATTACAAATACTCATTTAGTGTTCGGTAATAGGGGACTTTCCCCTAATGTTAATTGGTGTTCTACAACTTAAGAATAGTATAGCTTATGTTGTTTAGTCTATTGTTAAAAAGCGAATTATCAAATAAACAATTTATTATTACATTATGATGATGATGATGATATTAAGTTTATTAGCACTAAAATAGGGTCATTATTATAATTATTTCATATATTAACTGGTATATATTATGTATTGAATTTTTAAATGTATACTTTAGGTATACCTATAGGCATATATATATATATATATATATATATATATATGTGTATATATCTTATAAGATACGTCTAAGTTGACAATTATTAGACAAGTTAAGGATGTTAGATATATATAATATGTTATATTTGTATAATTATGTGTATTTATATAATTATGATTTGTAATATTTATTATCTTCTAATTTCAAATGCTAATCTCCAATCGGTATAAATAATATGAATTAATTTATATAATCTAAATATATTATAATTAATCATCTAGTGAATAATAATATTATTATTATCATAATTATTATTTCTATTATTATATATAAATAAAGATATTTTTATAAAAAACATAAATAACTAAAAATATATAGGGCGCATTAATGATTTGTATTTGGGGGGGGTTTGATATTATATACATAGTTTACAAATACTTCACTGATGATCTTTGTCACCGTATTCTATACGCTATATATTACTAATAGTGGCGGTCCACCCCATATTACTGCATTTATATATGTATATATATATATATATATGGTGTATTATAAATAGTATAATAACTATTACACATGTGTGTGTATACATCTTAACTATAATAATACACCCTGAGCTATAACTCACGCGTCACGCGACAACAGCTTCTCGTCGGAAACAACGGAAGGAGTGCCCTTGAACCCCAAGACGCACGCCACAATGATTCACGTCAACCCCCAGACCATACTGCCCGTCCTAGAGTACGGCCAGTACACGGTCGACGGACACAGAATACACTACAATACGGATAACACTAACTTCGTGCAAGAGGTTCGCTATACTATAGTTGTTATCGATACTATAGTGACGCTATAGTATTAGTACTATAGTATGATATTATATGTACACGTGGTACTCCCTATACACTGTACTATAATGATATATTAATATTGCATTATTCATGGCGACTTGTAGTAGTGTCGATCACTTTGTAAGTCAACCGTATACGGTATAATAATGACATGTAACTATAGCTATATGTCATTATTAGATATATATATATATATATATATATATATATAATAGTATTTGAATAAATAACAGCGTATCGTTATTACAAGAGCTTGATCTCTACTAACGATATAATAATAACATGCATGTCAATATGATTTATATATGTAATAAATATGTAATTCTAGTATGATTGTAATATCGTGATAGATAGTTATGAATAGAAATAGCAATATGTATGTAACAATAGG
Organism: Osedax fenrisi; assembly: GCA_964019155.1. NCBI lineage: Eukaryota > Metazoa > Annelida > Polychaeta > Sabellida > Siboglinidae > Osedax > Osedax fenrisi. Next base: position 57,297,497 of record OZ025239.1, on the reverse strand, counting down.
AAAGAGTTATGTATACATTAATGACATAACAATCATATCATTATAATAAATACGTTGAATTATTGATTACAAGTTTGTGAAACTGTTTCAGATTACCGATGTAAGCGTGTTCGACAAGCCCGAGGGATGCGACACTCTCGAGTCTGTTACCGTAGATGAATTGATCAGTATGGTATTGGAAGAAAAAAGTAACGTGAACTCAAGTGAAAATGTAGACTAAAGTTTAATTAACGATGAATCATATCGGTATTCCCTTAATAACAATAAACTTATTGAACATTTCTTATATGTTATTTCGTAAATAAGCCTTTATCCATATCATCATTATCAGCTCGAGTTCTATTGGCTCTCTATAACACGTGATATATATTATTATTGATCACGCATTCGTATTCTTTACTGTCCTATAGTATACTACCCGATCTTCATATATGTTTACCTATAAGTAAACCTATAGGTTTACTTCGGGCTTCTGGGTAATAGTCTTCCGTAAGTTTGATTACAGAGTCCAGACACGTCTAAATATATTTGTTATATCTCACTGCGGCTGCGCAACCGATGTCCTGTAAACCTCGGTGTTATTGTCGACTTGATTTGATGATGGGGTATACCCCATCTATAGGGATGTTGCTATATAATTCCTCGGGGGAAAGATGTTCATTCCGGTATCGAGTTAGTACACCATGCACGCTATAGCGTGTACCACGTATTACACTGTACCACTTGTACACTGTACGCGTAACAGCCGTATGTTCTGTTGTCCTATAACGACACTACAATATTGGTTCGATATCACGTTGGTTCGGGTGTCGCTGCTTCTATAGATATAGGTGTACGCCCGAACCAACGCGATATCGAACGAAATGTCTCTTTAAATTATATGCTATGTTTGATTTCCGATATGTTCATTTTGTGTTGCTTCCTAACCATCTCCAAAGTATGATAGTAACACAATATTCGATGTAAGAAATATAGCTATCCCGATATTTTAAGATATGTAATATCCTACTTATTATATATTTTCGCAATTTAAATTATTATGTGTCCTACTTTCTATTATCTTGCTTCAAATAGATGCATAGCATAGATACGTGTATTCAATCTGGATTTAGGTAGATCATCATTCTCTTGTATTTTGTTCAATTTTGTTAATGAGTATCATTTAATCATTGAGGTTGTACGTGCTTACCTCTAGGATTAATAACATGTACAACTTATATATATATATATATATATATATATATATATATATATTATTTGTAGGAACATCGGGTTGCATCAGGTTATATGATGCAATTTCTGTCAGTATGATATCATATACTATATAGTTTATTGTGATTCTAGAGTTACCCTTACTATGAAATGGAAGTAGGAAAACTAAAGTCCATACATCAATGGGTATTGGTAGTAATTACTGTGGAATAAAGGGTTCTGATGACAAGTCTTCTACTGTCTGTCTGTACTACGGTTGTTCATCATTAATAACTGCACTGTTTGAAGGTTCACCTATTGCTAATCCTATGGTATTGTTATGTTCAGTTCACCGGTAATAAGCTTAGTTGTTTATTATTCGGAAATCTATCGTGGTTTGCCGAATAGTCATTGGAAATGTTACTACCATATGCACTATATGTTATGCACTATATGTTATGCATTATAGTTTAACTAGCTCGACGTAACTTCGTACTTTTAGTTTGTCTTTAATGGGGTTTTTGCCACCACTAACGTAGGTATAGAGCAATGGAACAATACCTACTAGTATGATATAGAACAAAATATATTATTGCTGAAAGTATTATGATTTAATTAATCTTCGGCTGAACGAAATCCTTTAGCTTCACATTTAACTTTAAATATATAATATTTCCCCAACCCATTTTAAATCTGTGCCCACAAATAAATATATTTATATTATACAAATATTATAATATTTGTTCATAATCCAATCTTATATTATAAATCATTAGATGGAATTTTTAGATTGTTTATATATATATATATATATAAAACAATCTATAATTGTATACAATTGAAAACAAATTATTATTTTTAGATTTGTCCCTACTTTCAAATCGTTAAGATAGGCTCTGCTATGGTTGGTTATGTATTATCAGTGTATCTTTTGCATGTGGTAGACAATTTATCATGGTGTTCGTCTCTTTATTGCATGTTTCAGTAGGATGGTGTTTGAAGTTAGTTTTGTACGTGACATTTCAAAGGTTTTATATGTTATGTTAACTGAGTTTATTTGTGTGTTTTATTTCGTAGTGTTATAAATGGTATATCTGATTATTTGGTTGTATTTTAGATTGTTATTATTCATACTATCATACATACGAGTGAATATTATAGTATACATTCAATAAAGTGTAATACTATATAATATACTACTGTGTAATATGTACATATATATGGGAAAGTAACCGAATATGGACAGTGCCCGAATACGGACACTCTAGGTATCTCAGAAACTATAAATCCTACAAACAAATTGTTAATGAATAAAATATTCATAATTATATAAATAGACTAAAAAAGTATTTTTTATTTTTTAATAATCAAAATAGTATTGATATATCCAATAAACTGATTTTTTTATTACGTTTTTAAATTTATAATATATGATATAAATATATGAAAACAAATGTCAACTTAAAACCTTCTTAAGAATATACAAATGTATTAAATATAACACTATATTATTTAAAAAATAAAGAATTCTACAAATTATAAATGTAATTTCTATGTTTGTTATCAAATATTCATTAAGTTATAAGCATATATCTAGAGGTCATATATGCCCCTAATACGGACACCCTATAACCAATCAGCGCGCAGAATATGAACTATTCGGATTTTTATAAAAATCGCGTGCGTTATAATATTAATACAACCAATAAAGCTAAATCTAAATTTTGTATTATTTAGATACTTAAGGGGATGTCCCAGTGTTCAAAATGATAAAAAAAAAAGATTTTGTATTTATTTTTTATTCCATAATATTAATACATGTAGTGTGTTTTAGTATCTGTATAAATATCAGCTGCGAATTCAATCTAGAAATGCCATAAAATTGATTGCTAAATTGTTATATTATCAATAGATATGTATATTTTCAACTTTCAAATGCTGTTTTCTCAGAATAATTATTTCGCGCTAGGTATGTGTGTATAAACTTAGGTATAACAAAAACTAGTATATGTATTCTACTAATTTGTATTGCATTATATAAATAACATATATATGAATACTATTACAGGCGTAATTTTCTAAATTTGTATATGTATAGTTGCAAAAAATAACAATTTCTATAGAAATTCCGTAAATTAAAAAATTAAAATGTGTGCATATATATATATGTTATATATATTATAAAAATTACGTCCTGTAATAGGTTGTGTATACATTTATTGAATAGAATATAACAAAAATTAGCTCAATTCAATGAATAGAAATCTGCGCGCCTAGTTTTGCGTAGACCCATTATTTGCTATCTCTATACATAGAGAGGCGGGCGTCGTGTGCCATCCCCTTAAATTGTATTATTAATTACAAAAATAATATAAATTAACAACTAATAAAATTATATTAAATTATTCATAAAATTAATTATAAATAATGTAATTGTAATTTATCTGATTATTAAATATATATATATATATATATATATAGATAAACTATATTTAACTATGTTTATCTAGTGATATATAGGGTTTCCGTATTCGGACATGAGTACTGAATACGGACACCCCGTTTTCTATTGAATACAAATATTAAATAAAATATTAAAATCGCAATAATTTTATAATCATATATGATATTAATATATATATATATATATATAATATTAATATATAGTGATTTTTGAATAACAATATGAGTGATGAAATGTTAATACCATTTATTGTTAAAGTATCCTTATTAGGTTACTTTCCCCTAATATTCTTTATATCTGTTCTATTTTATATTATTAATCTCCTATCGAATTATATATTCAAAATGTATATTAATAATGAATATTATATATAATATAATATTATATAATATTATATAATATTATATATAATATATATACATACATATATATATTTACTTTGTTTGTAATAGGTACAGGAATACCTACAGTACCCACCATGTTAGTATACTATAATATTATTCATTATTTTATTTTAATTATTATATGTTTAATATAGGTTACCTATAACCAGAGCTGGTCAGTATTACCGATACAGTATATATTAATGCAAAAATCAGTATCGTAGATACATTTGTATTTGTATTTGTATCTATTATTTGTAATCGTATATATTAGTCATAAATAGTAGGATACTACCATCGATATAAAGAAACTTACTTTATATCGATGGATACTAGTAGTATCATACTACATATCTATATATACTAAGAAATTATGTAAACAAATACATTTTATTAAACAATATATTATTTGGATATTAAATATTTTATGTATTTTGTATCAATATTTTATAATATTATATAATAAATTAATTTTAATATATATAAATTATAAATATATTTATAATAAAATCTTTTGTAAATATTGAAATCAATTCATTGTTAAAAATTATGATATATCAATTATAGTGATTTATTCTCAAAAACTATTATATCCATTTATTGAAAATAAAGACATTATGTTTACTTGCTATTTATATATAGATATATATATATATATATATATATATATATATATATATCATGTATATTGGATATAATTATAATGTAATTGTATCTACTAAGATGTATCTACTAAGAACATTCTGTATTTGTAATTGTATATACTATGATTTTTCAAAAAGTAATTGTAGTAGTATATATTATAAGGAAATGGTGTTTTTTTAAAATTTATAATTGTATTTATTATACATTTGTTGAGTATCGTGCCCAGCTCTGTATATAACCTATATATTACTGAAGTATAACGCAATGCAACAATACTTCGAGTACAGATTAAGTAAAATATTCAGAGAAGGAAGATAAGGATTTAAATGTATATTAAAATGGCATCGTATTGCTATGATACACCAATTCTATGGGACACCTATTGCTATATATAGATATCACAGTGTGCGGCCAAGCGTGACGGCCTGTAAAAGAATACACTGCAGTATTCACATGCAGTAGCACGTGTTACGAAGTAAAATATTGTTTTGAATAGAGTTTAACTTGATTAGGTATATGTATAGGCTACCAGCTAGAAAACCAAATGTAAATGAATAGTATTATACATTATAACAAAGAGTAGGTTATTATAATCTGTAAGGTAGGATGTTCTAACAGTGTACGTTAAACATAATATAAGCAAAGCCCTTTGATAGAAGTGTACTACATAGATTATGCAACATCTATATATATATATATATATATATATATATATATATATATATATATATATATAATGTTAATACCTCGAAAATCTTCTGAACATTTTATTTGGCCTTTTATTGTTTTTTTTCTCTCGCAATGATTGCAATAATAAAATATATCTTATCTTATCTTATAATATTATAAAATTATTATTTATTTATAACTATTATCTATAATGAAACTTATCATGTTAATAAAGGGGTCTCGATAAACAACACTGCTTCTACAATTACCTTGCATTACCTGGCATTGCCTAAATCTGATAATAATAATAATAATAATAATAATAGTAATGATAGTGCACTAATGTCCTTTGACTAAGTGCATGGACACTTACCAAAACATCATTACTCAATCCTATGTATTACGAATACGACTATATCACCAGATAATAATGTAGTCGATAATATCAACTTGATATACTTGATATACATGTATATTTTCAATAAACTGTTTAACCATCTGTATAACCACCTGTATAACCACCTGTATAACCAGTGCTACACTATATGTTATAGCACTGCGTTATATACCATCTGATCTTTAACCTGCTCTATAACATATCACCAGATATAATACCAGGTTTATAACCCCCGAAATATATATCGTATTGCACGAATGTATACAACAAAGTATTGTATACAAAAGCATGTGTTATACGTTGTACGTATCACAGATGTGTACACATATGTTTAACATGAATCAATGCTATCTATTGTTGTTATGTAGTGTCATTGTTGTTATGATTCATTCATTGACACACTAACGTCTAGACATATACGTCTATATAGTGTATCTACTAACGGTACTGTTAATCTATTATCATATATGTGTATATGTATATGGTTTACAATGTACTCTGATTTCCTGATATTGAAATATTATATAATATTTAAACACCTATTTAATATAGTATAGGTAACCTATAGGTTACCATAGTATACTATATATATATAAATATAAATATATATATATATATATATATATATATATAACAAATTTCATTATATATGTAACCTATATTTGTTTAGTTCTATACATATTATTTTAATAGTCATTCATTTATTTTATTTAACGTAAATAACTTAAGTTATCATACAGTTTATCAGTTGGTACTGCCAAGGGCATAACAACATATTACTGTATGTATTCAATATATACATATATATATAATATATATTATATATATATATATACATATTTGTTATGATCACATCAATTTTCATAATATATATATATATATTGTGAAAGTTTATGTGATAATAATAAATATTAATCAGATTTGCGAGTGTAGCTTATATAAATAGAAACGCCCACAATATTCTTCAATCGTAGTTTATCTTATTACACACAGGTTTCAGGTGTTTATTTTAGGGCAGAAAATGTGTAGCTGTCAATCATGTAGCAGCTAGTTGAGGGTATTTAGGGTAACTACAGTTCACATTAGTATGAATTATAGTCAGCAGTACAAGTACATCAATAGCAGAACACGCTTATAGATAATACATTACATTCATTTCAATGATATACATTGTTACTTTATGTATGTTAATATTCGTATACATTTAAATACTTTATTTTAGATCTCACTAAAAGAAAACTAAACTCATTATCATTAGAATATCTACATAACGTAACATCACTACATCGAGGACAGAGGTAGGCGCTATGACGTAACCACCCCCCCCCCGGGTGACTCATCACTTGACTAATACACATATCACGTGACCTGAAGATGTTAGAAGACAGGAAGAACAACAGTATACGTTCGTTCACACAGTTATTAACCGACGGGGAACTAGACTCACACGTTAAACGTCAACTCGACGATGTATCTAAGAAAAAGAAATATATTCAAAAGGACAGCAGCAAACCTTCTACATCCGGTTTAGTGAAGAAACCTTCTTTTGTTGTTAGTGCCACTCTGACTACATATTATACTACAACTACTACTACTACTGCTACTGCTACTGCTACTGCTATTGCTGCTTCTACTGCTACTGCTACTGCTACTGCTACTGCTACTGCTACTGCTACTGCTACTGCTACTGACACTGCTACCACCACTACTACTACTACTACTACTACTACTACTACTACTACTACTACTACTACTACTACTACTACTACTACTACTACTACTACTACTACTACTACTACTACTACTACTACTACTACTACTACTACTACTACTACTACTACTACTACTACTACTACTACTACTACTACTACTACTACTACTACTACTACTACTACTACTACTACTACTACTACTACTACTACTACTACTACTACTACTACTACTACTACTACTACTACTACTACTACTACTACTACTACTACTACTACTACTACTACTACTACTACTACTACTACTACTACTACTACTACTACTACTACTACTACTACTACTACTACTACTACTACTACTACTACTACTACTACTACTACTACTACTACTACTACTACTACTACTACTACTACTACTACTACTACTACTACTACTACTACTACTACTACTACTACTACTACTACTACTACTACTACTACTACTACTACTACTACTACTACTACTACTACTACTACTACTACTACTACTACTACTACTACTACTACTACTACTACTACTACTACTACTACTACTACTACTACTACTACTACTACTACTACTACTACTACTACTACTACTACTACTACTACTACTACTACTACTACTACTACTACTACTACTACTACTACTACTACTACTACTACTACTACTACTACTACTACTACTACTACTACTACTACTACTACTACTACTACTACTACTACTACTACTACTACTACTACTACTACTACTACTACTACTACTACTACTACTACTACTACTACTACTACTACTACTACTACTACTACTACTACTACTACTACTACTACTACTACTACTACTACTACTACTACTACTACTACTACTACTACTACTACTACTACTACTACTACTACTACTACTACTACTACTACTACTACTACTACTACTACTACTACTACTACTACTACTACTACTACTACTACTACTACTACTACTACTACTACTACTACTACTACTACTACTACTACTACTACTACTACTACTACTACTACTACTACTACTACTACTACTACTACTACTACTACTACTACTACTACTACTACTACTACTACTACTACTACTACTACTACTACTACTACTACTACTACTACTACTACTACTACTACTACTACTACTACTACTACTACTACTACTACTACTACTACTACTACTACTACTACTACTACTACTACTACTACTACTACTACTACTACTACTACTACTACTACTACTACTACTACTACTACTACTACTACTACTACTACTACTACTACTACTACTACTACTACTACTACTACTACTACTACTACTACTACTACTACTACTACTACTACTACTACTACTACTACTACTACTACTACTACTACTACTACTACTACTACTACTACTACTACTACTACTACTACTACTACTACTACTACTACTACTACTACTACTACTACTACTACTACTACTACTACTACTACTACTACTACTACTACTACTACTACTACTACTACTACTACTACTACTACTACTACTACTACTACTACTACTACTACTACTACTACTACTACTACTACTACTACTACTACTACTACTATTACTACTACTACTACTACTACTACTACTACTACTACTACTACTACTACTACTACTACTACTACTACTACTACTACTACTACTACTACTACTACTACTACTACTACTACTACTACTACTACTACTACTACTACTACTACTACTACTACTACTACTACTACTACTACTACTACTACTACTACTACTACTACTACTACTACTACTACTACTACTACTACTACTACTACTACTACTACTACTACTACTACTACTACTACTACTACTACTACTACTACTACTACTACTACTACTACTACTACTACTACTACTACTGCTACTGCTACTTCTACTGCTAATGCTACTGCTGCTGCTGCTGCTACTGCGGCTGCTACTGCTACTGATACTGCTACTGCTACTGCTACTGCTACTGCTACTGCTACTGCTACTGCTGCTGCTACTGCGGCTGCTACTGCTACTGCTACTGCTACTGCTACTGCTACTGCTACTGCTACTACTACTACTACTACTACTGATACTGCTACTGCTACTACCACTGCCACTGCTACTTCCACTGCTACTGCTACTGCTGCTGCTACTGCGGCTGCTACTGCTACTGCTACTGATACTGCTACTACTACTGCTACTGCTACTGCTACTGCTACTACTACTGCTACAGCTACTGCTACAGCTACTGCTACTGCCACTTCCACTGCCACTGCTACTACTACTACTACTACTACTACTACTACTACTACTACTACTGCTACTGCTGCTGCTACTGCGGCTGCTACTGCTACTGCTACTGATACTGCTACTGCTACTACTACTGCTACTGCTACTGCTACTGCTACTGCTACAGCTACTGCTACTGCCACTTCCACTGCCACTGCCACTGCTACTACTACTACTACTACTACTACTGCTACTGCTACTGCTACTGCTACTGCTACTGCTACTGCTACTGCTACTGCTACTACTGCTACTGCTACTGCTACTACCACTGCCACTGCTACTACTACTGCTACTGCTACTGCTACTGCTGCTGCTACTGCGGCTGCTACTGCTACTGCTACTGCTACTGCTACTGCTACTGCTACTGCTACAGCTACTGCTACTGCCACTTCCACTGCCACTGCCACTACTACTACTACTACTACTACTACTGCTACTGCTACTGCTACTGCTACTGCTACTGCTACTGCTACTACCACTGCCACTGCCACTGCTACTGCTACTGCTACTGCTACTGCTACTGCTACTTCTACTGCTAATGCTACTGCTGCTGATACTGCTACTGCTACTGCTACTGCTACTGCTACTTCTACTGCTACTGCTACTGCTACTGCTACTGCTACTTCTACTGCTAATGCTACTGCTGCTGCTGCTACTGCGGCTGCTACTGCTACTGATACTGCTACTGCTACTGCTACTGCTACTGCTGCTGCTACTGCGGCTGCTACTGCTACTGCTACTGATACTGCTACTGCTACTGCTACTGCTACTACTACTACTACTACTACTGATACTGCTACTGCTACTACCACTGCCACTGCTACTTCTACTGCTACTGCTACTGCTGCTGCTACTGCGGCTGCTACTGCTACTTCCACTGCCACTGCTACTACTACTACTACTACTACTACTACTGCTACTGCTACTGCTACTGCTACTGCTACTGCTACTGCTACTGCTACTGCTACTACTGCTACTGCTACTGCTACTACCACTGCCACTGCTACTACTACTGCTACTGCTACTGCTACTGCTGCTGCTACTGCGGCTGCTACTGCTACTGCTACTGCTACTGCTACTGCTACTGCTACTACTACTGCTACTGCTACTGCTACTGCTACAGCTACTGCTACTGCCACTTCCACTGCCACTGCTACTACTACTACTACTACTACTACTACTACTGCTACTGCTACTGCTACTGCTACTGCTACTGCTACTGCTACTACCACTGCCACTGCCACTGCTACTGCTACTGCTACTGCTACTTCTACTGCTAATGCTACTGCTGCTGATACTGCTACTGCTACTGCTACTGCTACTGCTACTGCTACTGCTACTGCTGCTGCTACTGCGGCTGCTACTGCTACTGCTACTGATACTGCTACTGCTACTGCTACTGCTACTACTACTACTACTACTACTACTACTACTACTACTACTACTACTGCTACTGCTACTGCTACTGCTACTGCTACTGCTACTGCTACTGCTACTACTGCTACTACCACTGCCACTGCCACTGCCACTACTACTGCTACTGCTACTGCTACTGCTACTGCTACTGCTACTACTGCTGATGCTGCTACTGCTGCTACTACTGCTACTGCTACTGCTACTGCTACTGCTACTGCTACTGCTACTGCTACTACTACTACTACTGCTACTGCTACTGCTACTGCTACTGCTACAGCTACTGCTACTGCCACTTCCACTGCCACTGCTACTACTACTACTACTACTACTACTACTGCTACTGCTACTGCTACTGCTACTGCTACTGCTACTGCTACTACCACTGCCACTGCCACTGCTACTGCTACTGCTACTTCTACTGCTACTGCTACTGCTACTGCTACTGCTACTTCTACTGCTAATGCTACTGCTGCTGCTGCTACTGCGGCTGCTACTGCTACTGATACTGCTACTGCTACTGCTACTGCTGCTGCTACTGCGGCTGCTACTGCTACTGCTACTGCTACTGATACTGCTACTGCTACTGCTACTGCTACTACTACTACTACTACTACTGATACTGCTACTGCTACTACCACTGCCACTGCTACTTCTACTGCTACTGCTACTGCTGCTGCTACTGCGGCTGCTACTGCTACTGCTACTGATACTGCTACTGCTACTGCTACTACTACTGCTACTGCTACTGCTACTGCTACTACTACTGCTACAGCTACTGCTACTGCCACTTCCACTGCCACTGCTACTACTACTACTACTACTACTACTACTACTGCTACTGCTGCTGCTACTGCGGCTGCTACTGCTACTGCTACTGATACTGCTACTGCTACTACTACTGCTACTGCTACTGCTACTGCTACTGCTACTGCTACAGCTACTGCTACTGCCACTTCCACTGCCACTACTACTACTACTGCTACTGCTACTGCTACTGCTACTGCTACTGCTACTGCTACTGCTACTACTGCTACTGCTACTGCTACTACCACTGCCACTGCTACTACTACTGCTACTGCTACTGCTACTGCTGCTGCTACTGCGGCTGCTACTGCTACTGCTACTGCTACTGCCACTGCTACTGCTACTGCTACTACTACTGCTACTGCTACTGCTACTGCTACAGCTACTGCTACTGCCACTTCCACTGCCACTGCTACTACTACTACTACTACTACTACTACTACTGCTACTGCTACTGCTACTGCTACTGCTACTGCTACTACCACTGCCACTGCCACTGCTACTGCTACTGCTACTGCTACTGCTACTGCTACTGCTACTGCTACTGCTACTTCTACTGCTAATGCTACTGCTGCTGATACTGCTACTGCTACTGCTACTGCTACTGCTACTACCACTGCCACTGCTACTTCTACTGCTACTGCTACTGCTGCTGCTACTGCGGCTGCTACTGCTACTGCTACTGATACTGCTACTGCTACTGCTACTACTACTGCTACTGCTACTGCTACTGCTACTACTACTGCTACAGCTACTGCTACTTCCACTTCCACTGCCACTGCTACTACTACTACTACTACTACTACTACTACTACTACTGCTACTGCTACTGCTACTGCTACTGCTACTGCTACTGCTACTGCTACTGCTACTGCTACTGCTACTGCTACTATTGCTACTGCTACTGCTACTACCACTGCCACTGCTACTACTACTGCTACTGCTACTGCTACTGCTACTTCTACTGCTACTGCTACTGCCACTTCCACTGCCACTGCTACTACTACTACTACTACTACTACTACTACTACTGCTACTGCTACTGCTACTGCTACTGCTACTGCTACTGCTACTGCTACTGCTACTATTGCTACTGCTACTGCTACTGCTACTGCTACTACCGCTGCCACTGCTACTACTACTGCTACTGCTACTGCTACTGCTACTGCTACTTCTACTGCTACTGCTACTGCTGCTGCTACTGCGGCTGCTACTGCTACTGCTACTGATACTGCTACTGCTACTGCTACTGCTACTGCTGCTGCTACTGCGGCTGCTACTGCTACTGCTACTGATACTGCTACTGCTACTGCTAATGCTACTGCTACTGCTACTGCTACTACTACTGCTACTGCTACTGCTACTGCTACTGCTACTGCTACTGCTACTACTACTACTACTACTACTACCATCACCCCTACAGAACTTACAAAGTACAAAACAAGATGGACTACCATTGCCGCCATTACCTAGAATTTCCGTTAGATTAAATTATCATTCTATTTTACAATATATATATATTAACAATCATTTATGTTAGAATAAATATAGATTATGTAACCATATATTTAATAATTTAATATATTTATTATTTATTATTTATTATTAAACTTATACAATATAATTTCACCGTGTTAAATATAACATATATTAATGTTTGTTATTAATATATTTATAATTCATAAATATATTTATGAATATATTCATTAAATCTTAACGTATACTAAAATAAAACTCAAATTTATTCTTCAAATATAAAAATAATTATAAGTATTTTCTATCAATAAGATTTATTATTCATATGAAATTTATTTTAATTATATAAATATTAAAATGTATGTAATATTCGACATCAAATAATGAACAATTCCTCACATACAGAAACCTATAGCTGTGTCAAATAGGATCGCAGTAAAGACAGCCGTAGCCACCATGTTTATCATTATCATCATAGTCGTAACATTATCTATTGTCTTTGTTACAGATAGTCATATTTATAAAACGGTACTCTATATATATATATATATATATATATATATATATATATATATATATATATATATATTATATATATTATATATTATACAATTAAAAAGTCAAATAATAAATGTACAATATACTCATTACATTAATTAATATTATTATTATAATTATTGATATTAATATTATAAATATTAATATGATTATTAATATTATGTTATTAGTTATAATTAAATATATAATATATTATAATATTACATTATAAATAATAGTTAGAATTATTAATATGTAAATATAAATATATTAATATTTAAATTGATGCATAGATATATATATTTAGAGTTATTACATTTTTTAATTATATATTTGATTAAATTGTTGGAATATATTAAAAATTATTGAAGGAATATTAATATTATATATAGAGTTCAATACAAATATATTATAGAAGATAACTTTAGCATAACCATGTTAACAATACATATAATCATATCAAGCTTGTATATAACCATGGTAACCATATAAACAATGCTGTAGATAAAAAGCAATCACTTCACTCTTCGGGTTGAAAGAACAAAACGTTCCCTTGACATCATATCACGCAAGACCGGAGCAATATTTTTCAGGGGTAACTATCGACTCATACATATAGAGTAAACTTAATACAGTTAATTCTCATATCTCAGAATTCAAGCAACCTTAGAAATGTGTTTGAGATATCAAATTATTCATACATGTATTTACATATTAACAAAATCAAACTAGAATTTGTAAAAATCTGATTTAGTGGGGTTTCTGAGATGTAGAGTTGATTATATATACTATATATTGTGTTATGTAATGCAATTATTAACTGTGATTTATTATTATATCTAAATTGTTTTATACTATATATAAAATAATATGATATAATTTAGTCTAATATACTATAATCAAGGACTTAGCTATAATATAATATAATGTACATTGACAATCATAAACAAATTATAAATTATTAAAATGAGTCACTATTATGAATCACTATTAAACCACACATTTACAATACTAGAATGAATGTATGTATGTATTTACAAATTGAAAGAGTGTATGTATTTACAGTGTGTTGTATCTGTTGTGTATGTATCTGCCAGATAATATATGACACATTCCCTATTTGATATTCATGTTTTTATAATATATAATTACATGTATAATTATATATATATATATATATATATATATATATTTGTATGTTGACTGAATGTGTATATAAAATATATATTAGTAATCATTATATAGCTATAATATTACTATAAATAATTATTTAATTTATTTTCAGAATATTAATATTATTTCAACTGATTAAATAATATATATATATATATATATATATATATAACTATCTATTTATAATTTGATATCATATAATTATAAATCTAATGTATGCATATTTATAAGAAATTACCTAGTATAGAATATAGTATATTCAATATTCAATATAGTATAATTTTAATAGTAATAGAGCATATATAGCTATACATTTATAATGAACAATGGGTTATGTTTAATTGTTCAGAATATAAAACTATTATATAATAAATAAATGTATTTATAGAAATGTGAAAACTATTTTAAATTTTTAATAAATCAAAGAATGCTATTATAATGGTATAATGGTATATATATATATATATATATATATATATATATATATATATATATATATATATATATATGATTATGTATTATTGAGGTAAAGAGGGTCCCAATATGGGGGTAAGGGGGATATCAGTATGGTAGTAGGAGGGGGTACCCGTATGGTAGTAAGGGTGATACCAATATGGGGGTAGAGGGGGTATGTTAATACCAGTAACTGATTATTGTGTGTGAATACCTTCAATTTACTTGTGTATACAAATATTATGAAGTTTTATTAAAAGCAATTAATACAATACAATACAAGAACAAATTTAGTAGTTTTATTAAACATATTTTTCTCATATATATATATATATATATATATATATATATATATATATATGTAGATATATAATAGACAGGCAGATAATGATTACAGCACATTAAATGTAGCAACGTAATAAATATAGCATTAATGTGAATACGTAAGATGTATTTGTCAGTACAATTACATTACTATAAGATACACCTTCAGTGTGTAATCCCCACACACACACACACACCTACACACACACCTATACACCTAAACACCCATACACACACACAGGCGATATAGGATTAGACATACCCGACTGGCAGCTTCCTTCAGATTGTACCGCCCCACACGCTGCTAATGTTACATCGTCTATTTGTCTCATGTGGAAAGGTTGTATCATACGCAGCAGCAGCAGCAACAGCAGTGCGCCTATTTCTATAGTGAGGGCTATCCATTCATCAATAGTTCTATGTTACTAAGAACTTGTTATCCTATTGCATTATGGGTAACCGATGCACTTATTCATCTATGAGTGGATAGATATTTCTGATTTACGTGCAATTAATTATTGACAAAATATTATACACTAATATAAACTAATATTCGTCAAATACTGGTGAAGCTACATATAATATGTAATATATGCAAAATAGTTATACTTAAAAGGTAAATTTTACTTTCTATTTTCTCATATCATTATTATGGTGATTATTTTATTAAAATAATCGATAAAATAAATTTGGCTATCGTAAATTGTATGTACTTCAAATATAAACTTTATTAGGTGAATGAGAATTATTTATTATAATAGTATATTTTGATATTTACATACTACTATATTAACTTACACATATACCATTACATAATATACTGGAATATTAAATTATTATATTATTTATTATTTAATTACGAAAATAAGATATTCTGTAGTCTTATCGAATAGCGAATCCGATTAAACTTACAAACTATCTGATTTGCAGGACATTTAACTTTGAATATCGCCCTACTTAAACAAAATGAGCCGGAAATGGCCGAATGTTTCTCTCTTCTGTGGGAAGTCAGTCGGCCAATCAACAAGATGTCCACCACACCTCAGGATTGCTTCGACCTCCAACCGAATCGATGGTTTCTCTCTCATCCTTTACTAGAGAAACTTGTTCTCAGGAAATATATTATCTCACGATTAAGCTAGGACAATATTTAATATTTCGAAGATATTAAGGATTGAGTTAGGATAATCTTTACATTGCGAAGATAGTTAAGGATTGAGCTAGGATAATCTTTACATTACGGAGAGAGCTAAGGATTGAGCTAGGATAATCCTTACATTACGGAGATAGCTAAGGATTGAGCTAGGATAATCCTTACATTACGGAGATAGCTAAGGATTGAGCTAGGATAATCCTTACATTACGGAGATAGCTAAGGATTGAGCTAGGATAATCCTTACATTACGGAGCTAGCTAAGGATTGAGTTAGGACAATCCTTACATTACGGAGATAGCTAAGGATTGAGCTAGGATAATGCTAGGATTATTTATTTTCTCAGAACGTCAGTTGTTCTGTGGAAATAAACTGTGCTAAGATTAAATTAGGACAATCCTTAGATACTTCCTTATGTTAATATTAAGAATAAAGATAATCCTAAGAAAATTTATTTTCTCAGAATTACTGGTCCCTAATGATCAGTAAACTTATCGGATGTTTCCTTAGGTTCGGAGGTGGTTTGCTGGCGAAAGAGCAAAAATTCATCCTGAACGATATCTCAGTAAAGCTGCAACCTTTCGTAATAAGAAGTATCATCAATAATAGTTAGATATTATCAGTAATTAGTTAATATAAACAAGTATTAATATTAAATACTTATCATAAATATGTGTCATTATTAATTTTTAGTTCAGATCTATTGTCTATTAATATATATATATATATATATATATATATATATATATATATATATATATGTGTTTGGTGAATGGTTCATTTAAGTTATGTGAACTGTAATATGAATGGCTGAAGATGATAACAAGGTAACCATTAATTGCTCTTCATTTCGTGTGTGTGTGAACTTATATTTATAACAATAAGATATTATTATACCTTATTAGTAAGAAA
>OZ025239.1:57236959-57274459 GCA_964019155.1 Osedax fenrisi | reverse complement strand
AAATCTCATAAATATATTAATATATTTATATTTATAGATATTTTATCTATAAATATTCATGGTAATTTTATAATTTTAAAGCTGAGAATAAAACTGATAACTTTACGAGAAATACTTTTATTATAAATACACGACTAAAATATATAAAGATTATATTATATCAATCAATTGTATTCATTATTTTAATAGTAATAATAAATAATTCTTACTATTTATTATATATATATATATATATATATATTATCTGACTAGGGTTTCAATTTTCTTCGGGTGAGATAAACAAACTGCCGTTCCACCCTCACTTCAACAAGACGATGTCCGACCCGAACTGGTACACTCACCTCTACGGAGAGGTCAGCGAAACTTTCAATAAAGTCGGTCCCTTCGGCCACTTCATTCGCATCGTGACGTCCGCCTACTGCATACAATCGCTGCGGCCGTTCATCAGACTCAACGATAGACCCGCCAGGTAAGCGCTAGTGTCCACCAGATATGCATCCGTAGTTACATTACATTATAACCGTGTGTTAAAGTATAGTCGTTTTTTGATAAATAGTAGATTTTATTTGATTATATATATTTAAAAAATATTACATATATGCGCGTGATTTCTTCATATGTAAACGTAATTATTCCAATACATATAATATTATAATTATAATATATGAATTCGTAATAAACTTGATATATGTGTGCATAGTTGGGATAGTCTAAAGCAGATAGTGCCGTCGATTCTCTCCCTCGGTATCATAGGCTACCCTTACGTGATCACCCCAGCGATTGGGGGCACCATGGGAGTCGATGAAGTACTACCCGACAAGGAACTGTACATCAGATGGATGCAGGTATTCTATAACAACACACGTATACTGTCCGTATCATATTCGTATATCTATTACGTAATAGTGAAATCATATTTATTATTTAATACTCGAGTTATTTATACGAGATTTTTGTATTATTATTGTTATTATCAGATTTAGGTTTTAACGCGAGGGTAATTATAGAAGTGGCGCTTAATGAGATAACTACCCTTATAGTAATAGCCGAGTATGATAATCAATAATCAATATTAAATAAGTTGCCATTGTATATTATAAATAATAGATAGTTATTCACAGAACGTAGACTAGATCTTTAATCCCCATCATTTAAATACATAGCTATCAGTATTCATGCCGATTATGCACTTTTCGATCCCTCCCTTCGCTTACAACGACACTAAATTGACGGAGATGTCCTGGAGACTGATCGACCTTCACTCCAAAATGGTGAATAATGCGACCTTGGAGTCGATTAAAGCTGCAGATGATAACTTGACACCGATTGTACGACCATTATGGTATTGTTTTATTGTTGGCGTTATTGTTTGTGCTATTTTTATTCCATAACTTAGCCATATAATAGGACGATATGTAAAAAAATGTACTATAATAACAATAGTTATTGTTATATATATATAACCAATAATGCTATTTATTCTTATAATATTCATTTTTCATCTAAATAAAACCTTGTACCTGTGTGATATAATAATGATTGAATGGCAGGTGGAAAGAACCCGAGGATCTGCAGGCCTTTGAAATAGAAGATGAATTCTTGATCGGAGACGATATACTAGTAGCTCCTATTATCAAACCAGGTGACCCCTTTAGAGATGTATATATCACAGCCGGAATCTGGAGGTGTAGCAACGGTCAAACTATACAAGGTCGAGTACTTATGCATTAACTACTATGGCTTTATTATCTAGAATATAATTATAATAATTAATAATATTATTTATTTAACTAATATAATGTAGCATTTTTCTTATAATTTTTAAACGTGAAAATATTATTTTTATTTGTCGTAGAGAGATTTATTTTTCGTAAATATTATTTTTAAATTAAAAGATAAAGATAATATTTGTTAATTTGATTACGTTATAATATATTATAAGTAAAATGTTATTTAGTAGATGATTAGTTTACTGATTACTTGACTTCGTTAATTATACTTCATTATTACAGGCCCTACTTGGATTACAAAATTTCCGGCTCCTCTTTATGGCATTATTCCTTATTGTACATTCATAAATTACTAAATTACTGAAATAATATATCAAATATTGTTATTTTTTACTAATTGATTAAATTAAATTAATTTTTATAATTAATGATATAAACTATAGTCAATAAACAACACATAAATAATATTTATGTATACTTATTATATTTATAACACTTGTTTTTTAATATTGATCTATACAAAAATTATATTATGTTTATTATTTTATTATATACATGTAATTTAATATATTAATATTCACACAATATCACATTTATTATATCAAATAAGAATATTCATGGTTTATATATATTTTATTTTTTTATTAATAATAAATTAAAATGTATTACAGCTTAATTATCTTAATTTGGTGGAAATATATTTCAATATGAATTTAATGGAAAATAAAACTAAATTATAATTATGTAATTAAAATAGAATATTATTAAAAGTATTACATAAATAACATTAATATATCTATAGATAAAGTTGAATCAGAAAAATAATTATCATTTATGGCATACAATTTTTACAAAAATAGAATTATAATTTTTAGTAGAGAATCGCCTGTCTTTTACAAAGTTACAATGTAGTAATAGTTATACTTATTATTAAAAAAATTGATTATGAGTTAAGCAAAATTTAAAATAATAATCAGTAATGTATTACTTTCTTACTTGCTTAATTTCGAGGATGATCTTCATCGTCTACTCGAGCATCAGTATGAGTCAACTCCCGCCAGATATCTCTATCAAGCATGCTGGTTCTTATCTCTTCCTTCTCTAGGAGACCAGTGTCCTTTGTTAACACATCACCATAGTTCAATCGTCGGCGACCTCTGTTACCTTTCCTTGTGTGGGTCCCCATAAAATTAGCTGGTGTGTTGATAGTTCCGGATGCGGTATACAGTATCCAGCCATTCTCATCCTTCTGGATTTTATTTTAGATGAAACAAGAGGTAGTTTAATATAAACTTTTTATTTGCGTAGTGTTCTTGCCAAGATATATTTAGGGCTTTATGAAGCATTCGCGCGTATGTGCCATCCAGTTATTTCTGCTATTGAACAGTCAGTGTCCATGACTCAGATCCATAGGTTAGTATACTTTCTACGGTTTCTACAAAGAGTCTTCTTTTAAGTCGTAAGTTTATCTTAGACTTCTATATAACGTGCATGCTATGTAGTGAGTTCTATGCTAAATCATTTCTCACTTTAATGTTCTTTTCTGACGAATTGATCCAAGAACCAAGGTATTTGAAGTCTTTTTCGACTTGTAATGTTTGACCATCAGCTGTTTTAAGAATATTGATTCAGGTTAAGACTATTGTTAAAGGCCATTACTTTGGTATGTTTAGTATTCAGATGTAGTCCTACTTTTTTGCATTCAGACTCTACCCTTAGAAGTAACTCCCTGGCTTGACTTACAGTGTTAGATAATAAGGCTATATCATCAGCAAAATCTAAATCTGTTAAAACAGTTGGATGCAATCTTCGACTTCTGCTAGGGACACTACTAAATCCTAATTCCTCTTCATGTCCGTTGATTGCTTTTCTTAGTGCATAATCTTGTACAATAATAAATAGATAAGGTGATAATATATCCCCTTGTAGAACTCCTGCTACTATTATCGAACTCTTCAGATACACCATCTGGTGAGTATACTTTGGCTCTAGTATCAGCATAGTTCCCATTTATAGCATCGACAAGATTATCAGGTATTCCATATGATCTAAGTATTTTAGCCATCTTGCCTCTATGTATAGAGTCAAATGCTTTCTTTGAAGTCAATAAATGAAAAGATAACTGGTAAATTCTTATCCTTAATTCCTTCCAGAATCCTTCTTGTTGCTAGTATCTGGCCGACTGCTGTTCTCTTCTGTCTGAATCCAGTTTGATTGTGTCTAAGTAGAGGATCTAATACCGGACGTATTCGATTGAGTATCATACGATTGTAAGTTTTGACCATTATAGAGGTAAAGTAAATTCCACGGTAGTTGTCAGTTTTGGTGAGATCTCCCGATTTAGGTACAGGTACTATGTTAGAAATGTTCCATAGGTCAGGCTGTTCACTGTTTATATATGACTTATTTATGATATCAAGCACAATTTCATCAATTGGAACATATTTGAGTACTTCTGGCATTATACCATCTTCCCCAGCGCTTTTTCCACATTTTATTGATATTTGTTCTCTCTTATATTCATCAAGTGTAAATATGTCATCTTTTATATGTAATTTTTCAAAAACTGGAAGTATTTCTTCGTTTTCATCTGTCACTTCAGGTGAGTTCCTGAGAAGTTTTCTGAAGTGTTTATACCATAGAACAACTCGAGATAGATATATCCTCTGCATTGTTACCATTAATTGTGATGAATGGGTGACTTTCCTGCCAGATATTTCATTGATCAAGTTCCAACTTTCTAGATATCTTATACCCAGATCAGCTTTCTCAATTACAATAACTTTCTTTTCCAACTCTTCGTAATTAATGACTTTATATATTTGGAACATCTCTATTTAATGTATTACTAATTGATAATCAGATAGTGGAATTATGTTACTCTAATAATTGTGAATTAATTTATAGTATAATACTGTATAAGTATAATGTATGTACCTATACTATTTAAACTTCTTAAATAATTAATGATATAATTAAATTATAATTGTATTAATTTTATATTTGTTTATATTAAATATAATGTATATACAATCTATTCTAAATTAAATAATAATAATTGTTCAGTGCAGTGTTGTGTAGTATACTATATCTATATATAGATTATCATGTATAACATATTGTTAACAAATATTCAACTAGTTTTAATTAAATAATTAATGCAGGAACATCCCTGTCCTATATCCTTCATCCTATTATTCTTGGTGATTATAATTCTAATTTATTTCCAATTCTTACCCCACCCCTCTCATCCAATCTACGAATAATTCCCTAATATTAACGCAGGCTATAACTTTCCACACCCATACTAGTTTAAAAATGTTGGACCTTGTATTTTGGTTTCATTTCCATATCAATATATCACTAAGAAATATTAGAAAGCTAAATCTATTTACTATCATTTCTGATATATTTCGATAGAAATTGTAGGTTCCTCCCTAAAAGTAAAGCACTGATT
Source organism: Osedax fenrisi (assembly GCA_964019155.1). Classification (NCBI taxonomy): domain Eukaryota; kingdom Metazoa; phylum Annelida; class Polychaeta; order Sabellida; family Siboglinidae; genus Osedax; species Osedax fenrisi. The sequence goes on along the minus strand of OZ025239.1, from coordinate 57,269,272 downwards.
AATTATTATGATCGAATACATTGTCCCAGAATTATCTTAGGATAATAATTAAAATTATGGAGATAGTTAAGGATTTTACTATGATACTCAGAATAATTGATGTTCTCATATCAACTTGCCCCGGTTATTGTTCTACTAACATCGTTCATCAAGAATATAGATTTACATTAATTCAGTACTGACTTAAACATCGTATTATCAATAAAATATACTTGCCTCACCAGTAGGGGCGCAGGGAGGTATATTTATAAACGGGGGGGGGGGTCCACTAATTTATAATATATATTTATGTGTGTATATAAATAATTAACAATTATTAGATAATGTGTGTGTACATTTGATTTTATAATTAATATTAATGAATGATAGGTTTAATGAGATGAAAACATATTCTCTCTCTATTCTGTTTTCTTTACAAATGATTACATAACTGTTTAATTCATCTATAGTATCATTGTTAATACAACATATCATTTAACTATTCACTCTCTTTTTCCCCATTGAATTTCTCAACATATTCTTTACAATGCACATGTTACTAATACTTTTTTCATAGTCGACTGAACTTGTTGATCTTACAATGATTGATTTCAACAATATTTTGACATTAGAATATATTTTCTTTATATTTTCCAAGATATATATCACTGCTTCAAGTTATTCACAATTTATTTATATTTATCAAATAGATTAGAGGTAATATCATTTATATGTATCATTTCATCTAAAGACGAATACATTTCTTTTTAATATTTGAGTAGGTAGGTATATATATATTAGGTATATATGTATCCTATATATATTTTATAGTGGCCTTTATTGTCCTATAGGATTTCCCGTATACGGGTATGACATAACGTGTTCTATTTACAAGATTTAACATTGTTTCTAAATGTTAACATATATAATGTTAGAATTAGAGTAACATTTTCATATTACATTAATATAGATATAAATTATATTCTATATCATATAATAGATTCCGATTCATTATCATATTTAGCAACTAGATTTACTCGTTAAGCTGTGCAATATTGCCCATGTGGGTATACTATTCTAGCGCTTGATCTGGGCATAGTAAAGCCTGTATAGGTACCTATCTGCCAGACATATTGCATGCTACATCTTATTAATGACCTCGTAAATTCTCTAGCAGAAAACGCAATCTTATCAATGCATATTATAACATATTATCTATAGTTTCTGACTTTTAATTAGTTATTTCGTATATACCCACGAATAAGTAACTTAGAGGTTTGCTTTGACATGTCTAATAGGTTAGATAACCTACATCGATTCTGTTCGTTTGTTGACAATTGTTGTAATATAATTAACTATTACTTTATGATAATTAAATCGTTATATACAACTTTAATTACTTGAAATGTCCCATGTGTCGCAACACATTATATTGTAGCAGCCATCTATTTATTTAAAAAAATTGTAAGACCTCATATGCGAATAATTCAAGAATTTCGTTTTGAATTTGCGATGATAATATATGTGTTTTCTTAGTATTATCATTTACCATAGTTAACCATGCGTCTAATTCTAATTCTAATTGGGGAATTTCATTGTATCTTAATTTAGATTCTTAACAGTTAATTTTAGGAATTTACCCTATTATATAGGTATATATTATATACCTATATTATATTCCCTGTGTGTATGTGTATTTAACGTTATTATAACTTATTTAGTAATACTAAATTAGTATTGACTATTATATTATTTATACTTTACTCGACAGTGCACAATACCATGGTATCACTGCACATATCATATGATATGGATTGATGCATCTCAAAACTCTTACATCCTACTCGTCAATATATCTATCTCACTCAGTTCCTATTTCCATTTTAATATTTCTGTGATTCCATATGTTCCACAATACTATAGTATTATAGTATAGTAATGTTTATAAACATAGTTTCTAATTATTTGAAATATGTGTCTATTCGGTCTCTTCTAAACCTTGCAGCATACTGACAAACTTAAAATACATAAGTTCAACCATGGAATATTGACAATGTATCGCTCTATCTCACAGCTAACAATTATATGTAACATTATTGAAAGAGTTTTGTGTGTAATCAACTCAACTATAGTTGTATACCTTGTACCATGTACCATGTATGGTATCCGTAAAATGTGCACCTCAAAGTTCATTTCATTAAGGTCACTTCACCGAACCGTCTAACTCAATGTCGCTGACAACTCGTAACCTTTACCTACACAAGTTACATGGTATCGCTACTAGACTTATCTGCTGCTGCTTTTAATTCAATAAACCATACCCTTTTATCAAACCGGCTACATATATTGACATTTTATGGATATATAGCATGGTTAACATGCGTATGCTCACATTACCGCCATACACATGATTACATTTCCCCGCAATACCGCTTAGCTAACCTAGGTTCCCAATGATCAGTTGTTCACTCTTAAATATTTACTAGGTTACTTAAATATATATATATATATATATGTAATCACTATCTTCAATTAATAGTCAATATTCTACAATCCATTTTCATTTATATTCTACTATCCATTTTCATTCAATTATATGACTACGATATACAAATATAAAAATATACAGGTTATTACTATATAAATTCTTACCATGGTTTACGAAATCTTCCACCCGTAACTAATAGTCAATTAATAGATTGTGTGAAAGTATATTAATGTAGCTCTCAATTTATCCTAGACTCGTGGATTAACTGTATCCGCGCATACTTTCTCCTTTCCTCAATTTACACTTAACCCACCTAACTTTATGCAAACGTCTCAATGATATATTCGAATATTCCCTATCCCTTTTTTATTTCTTAAATCGGCTAATTTTCAACTTTATAAAATGCTCAAAATAAGTAAATCACTATTAAAATGTATAACTAAAACAATGATTGATTCCTTTTTTTTAACGAAGATTGATTACTGCTCATCAATCCTTGTTAATATTCCACAAGCGGCGATATTAAATAGTGATCTCATCCATTCGCACCCCTAATAAGATGAATACAAAAGTAACCACAACATCGAATCATAATTATAACATACGTGGCTTTCTTTTAATGAACGATCTATTATAAATAAAATCTTATTAATACACACATATATATATATATATATATATCTGATACATAGTATATATTAGAACTATGTATATTTGAAGGAAAACTGTATATTTATTTAATAATGAACACAGGCAAGTTTACCAAGTTATACTAGGTTAAATATACCTATAGTATATAGGTTTAGTCTATGGGTATAGTCTATAGGTATACCTAAACATATATGTCACCCTAATTTATTTTATTATATAATATTTAAAAAAAATTCCCGTAATGAAAACTTTTAAAACGGGAATAAATACTAAATAAAGTAAGTAAATTGAATTGTAAAACTAGAATTATTAAATATATATAAAATTAGATATACATTCAAATATACTTTAAAGTATACAATGTATACATTGTTTAATATAAGACTATAATTTGCATATACATTTTTATTATTAAATAACATTTATTATACATTAACGATAAAAATAAATAATAAATGTTATGAATTTATATTTATTATTAGATAAATATTGTATATATTAGTAATACACATGAATTCATATGAATTCAGCAACCGAGACATTTCGGAGGCTGAAAGGGAATCTTATTATAACACAGGTCGCCAATAAATAATAGATATCTTCATAATAAGATACACACACATATGTATACACATACATACACACGTGTATATTCGTATGTATACACATGCATCTTAGTTATAGCTAATCATCATCAGATTGTGGAATGTCTAGACATCCTAAATACGCGGATTTCGATGCAAACGAGTTATTATATGTAAACTCGCGTTTTATAATTGAGTTATAGTGTGTTCTCAAACAATCTCAATTTCAATCTATATATATATATATATATATATATATATATATATATATATATATATATAATATATAGGTATGTCATAAATATATTAGATTATATATCATATAATATACCGATTAAATATGTATGTGTGTATATATATATATTTACAATGACATAATGGTAATAGGAAGGGGTAATAATTGGAAAGGCTATGTACATTAATTCATTTGTTGGTCTAATTAATTCAATTTATGAAATTAATTCAATTTTCTAAATCTTTAATTCACATTTTTTCCTAAAACCTGTAAATAAAAATGAAACATATAAATATGAGAATAATACAGATGCTTTATAATAATATTAATGGTGGTCAATATAGCTATATAAAACTATAGTTTAAACAAAATGTAATATGAAATTATTTAATATATGAAATAATGTTATAGTGATATATAAATTAAATTAAATTAAATTGTTTTATATAGATCATTTATACGATATTTAATATTCAACAAATGTTAATTGCTCTTAACTCTTATCTCTAAGCAGTGTTCACCCTGGTAATAGGCTGGCGGACATTTCCCGTTATCAAGCATTCAATATTGAAATTAAAAATAATTTATTTAAAAAAATGTAATATACATAAAACACATATATATATTTGTATGTGAATTAAACCATGTTCATATTGAAGTGGTGTACAAATATTGTTAATTTAAAATTAATCTTATCCACTGGAAAGTTTTAATTAAAATTACTAGCATATATAACCTATATAGCCTATAGGTTAACTGTACTTTCTTATGTTTTAATTACAAAATATCATGGTATATAAAAGTATTTAATTTATAAATATATACAAAACACATATATTATACTGCATGCATTTGTGTACAATAGTATTTGTCTCCATTGTGTTTATTTGAGAATTCAAATATATAATAAATGCACTTAAGTAAGAGAACGATTGTTTGATTAGAGGACATTTTTATCATTTATTGCTATATTTTCTTCTTTTCAAATTCTTAGGAATATTGGAAAATGTCGTCCTATATTGTATTACCATTTACTGATATTACGTAACCCCCTCTCCACCCCTGATATTGATGTTAACCGTTATAGGGTTATTGTTAGTAATACACGTTACTTTAAATTCACATTAATTTTTCGATAACAAGATATAAGAACATTGGCCTAGATATAAAATTATATTATAGATCTACGCTTTACATGACCTCGTAATTGAACCGTAGCATGACACGGCTAGAGAAGTATATCGCAAAGTAATATATCGAATGTTACATAATCTATATCCGTGCATTATCTTAGTGCATTATCTCTAGCATCCTCAGGGGCTAAAACAAATATATTTGTTCACATAACATAAACTGTAATCGCGTTATCCTAGGGATATATGTGAACATTATGGAGATTGTCCTAGGCTAAAAATTGTCCTATGCTAAAGATTGTCCTAGGCTACATATTGTCCTAGGCTAACGATTGTGCTAGGCTAATCATATGATAATGTAGTATTCTAATAGAATAACTCGCTCCTAACGATCTCCGATATATAAGAAAGATACGATATATAACGAGAGCGGGTTCGAAGTGACATAATAGCCTTATACGGTTATACGTGAACACTTCATCTAAGTTTCTGGATCGGATGAAATGACTCCACCACTAATAACAACAATAACAACCCGGAATGACTAACCCGTATCCTATAAAGCTGGGTTGCATGTAGGGCTGTACGAAGCTGGCTGCCGGTACGGGAGACTGAGCCAGTGCCGCCGCCACTGCCGAGCTCTGAGATGAGACGGAAACTGGAGATGGGGCAGCAGCGGCAGCAGCAGCGGCAGCGGCAGCAGCGGAGAATGGAGAGGTAGCAGCGGTAGCGGCAGCAGCTGCAGCAGCGAAACCGGTGTAGTAGGCGGTCGGGTTGAAGAACGCGGTAGGTTGTCCGTAAGCATTCAGAGCCGTGGTGAACTAGGGGCGGGGGAGATGGGGTAAGGGGGCGGATGGGGTGAAGTGGTGAAAAGATGGCGAGGTAGTGGTGTAGTAGTGAGGAGATGGGATAGGAGATGTATCACACTGCAGTTGGTAGTGGGGATATTTGCAGGTAAATGTTCTAGTTCACGATATATGGATAATACATATTATGAGTCATAGTTTATGATACATCACATGAAGTGAAATTTGATATTTAAGTTAATGATATTATGTGTTTATGATAAAATCATTAGGAGCCTATAGGCACATACATGTGTGCCACATACCCATATCACTTTACTATCGGTATACTGAAGGCCTATAAGTATGCTATCGGTATTCTCGTGTGAAACAGTTAAGTGAGGACACGGTAATAGTGTTAACGCTCACGTTGCATGCAGTATGTTATTGTATGCAATATACACTGACGAGTGCACTACCATTGTATATTTACAAATGTATAAAGATGTCCAGTGTAAACATAAATATTGAAACAATATTGATATCAAGGCTGTATTCGGCGCATATATTACAGAACGTAACAAACACGAAGTTTCACTTCATTGAATACAATTTTCCATTCTTGATTAAATACACACGTATATTCAGTTTATATTAACATCTAGAATAAGGTTATATCACACACATTATTATATTGCATAATTATAAAGTTTACGTGCCAGTAAGTTATATATTTATTAAGATCAATAATTACAAAATTGTCTAATAATTCGCGAGGTAGAATTTATATTATAGATTATATTATTGTTGATATTTTGAATAGTTAAATGATTGGGAAATTGGATTTTAAAAGAGAATCTATGATGATATCCACATGCCCTTAACTTATAAGTTATATATGTGTGAGATTCTCATTCGAAACTACGACAACAGTCAACTTAACAAGGTACACATGCACCTGTATAACTTACTATATAGTTGATAATAGTATATTGGCATTACTTTAATAATTGTTCAACATTAATCTATGATACGTTACAAACAAAACGCGTATAAGTTATAAGCGACAAGTACGTAGTAAAATCTCAGTTATATCACCTCAATATAATAGCCACAAGTCACCTGCTAAATAGTATATAATCTAAATTTAGTAAATACCCATGAATCATTGATTGAAATGATATGACTTAATTGAAATATGATACTGATCCATTACTATATATACCTACCTATATATTAATGTAGTAGGATCCTATATAGAAACATAGCAACACAAAGTGTGTTCTACATAGAAACACGACATGAAGTAGAAAGCGATGATTAACTATAATTGTAGTACAAGTTAACCTATAGCTAACCGCATGTGCTACACCTATTACCCTATACCTAACCACATGTTCTACACCTATTAACCTATAGGTGTAGTACATGTTAATCACCGCCTACTTATGATGGAAGCATACCTGTACAGTGTACACATACATATAGTCATACCTATAGTCATACCTATAGTCATACCTGTACACATACCTGTAAGCATACCTGTACATATACAGAGATATACTTGCAAGGTAGCTATTAATGTGCTCCGGCAACACAATAATCACATTTTTTAATATAAAAACATATGTTTTTTCAGTTTCACTGATTTAGAATATTTTAAGTTACCCTATTGGGCCAGTATAAAAAGTGAAACCATATTTATGTAATTAAATCAGCTTTATTATATATATATTCAAATAATTCACATTTTTTAGGGAATATGAAATGAAGTATTATATAGAAGTGGATCATCTAATAATAACTGTATATGGGTTAGTAAGTAAGTAAGTAATTAGATAGGTAAATAAGTAAATAAGTAAGTAATTAAGTAAGTAATTAGTTATATAGGTAAATAGGTAAGTAAGTAAATAAGTAAGTAAGTAGTTAGATATGTAAGTAAGTATATATATATATAGGGGAAAGTAACCGAATACGGACAGAGCCCGAATACGAACACTCTCTGTATCTCAGAAAACATAAATCCTATACAAAATGGTAATGAGTAAAATATTCTTAATTATATAAATAGTCTAAAAAAGTATTTTTTATTTTTTAATTATTCAAAATATTGCTGATATATCCAATAAACTGATTTTTTTATAACGTTTTTAAATTTATGAAAACAAATTTCAACTTAAAACCTTCTCAAGAATATACAAATGTATCGATAAAATATAACACTATATAACAAAATAAAGAATTCTAAAAATTATATATTTAATTTATGAATTTGTTATCAAATATTCACTAAGTTATAAGCATATATATAGAGGTCATATAAGTCCCTAATACGGACAATCTAGATGTCTTAATACGGAAACCATATAACCAATCAACGCGCAGCGTATGAACTATTCTGATTTTCATAAAATCGCGTGCGGTATAATATTAATACTACCAATAAAGCTAATTGAAATAAAAAATATATTATTTAGACACTTAAATTGTATTATTAATTAAAAAAATAATACAAATTAATAAATTAATTACTAATTAAATTATATTATATTATTCATAACATTAATTATAGATAATGTAATACTAAATTATCTCATTGGTTCATCAATAATATATAGTTTATCTAGTGGTATATAGGGTGTCCGTATTATAACACAGGGTGTCCGTATTCGGACATGGGTACCGAATACGGACACCCCCGTTATCTATGGAATGAAAAGATTAAATACAATTTTAAAATCACAATAATATCTATAATCATATAATATTAATATTTTGTAATTTTTGAATAAAAATAATGAGTCATAAAATGTTAAGATAATGTATTATTAAAGTGTCCGTATTATAACCTATAGGTTACTTTCCCCTAAATAAGTAAGTAATGAGTAAGTAGGTAAGTAAATAAGTAAACTTAGTAAGTAAGTCGAGTAAGTAACGAGTAGTGAGTGGTATTAAAGTAACGAGGCGAGTACCGGACTAACGGTGGCGGCACTGGGAGACACGGCCACTGCAGCAGCGGCAGCAGCGGCCATCACCTGTTGTTGTATCAGCTGACTAGGGTCGCTAGCTTCCTTACCCCAGGCACACTTCACACACTGACCGTATACCTCCTCCCCGTTGATCGCTACTATAGCCTGCGCTGCCGCCTCCTTGGTACAGAATCTACGGTTGTCGAGTTAGAGCGAGGTTAGAGCGAGGTTAGAGCGAGGTTAGCGAGTTCAAGAGGTTTATAATTAGTACAAATGACAGTTATACTGACATACTAATGTAATAAATATATAATGAAATATAGATATTAGATTATTTTTAATTAATATTTGAAGAAGTTTTCAGATAAAAAAGTAAAATATATATAATTGATAGATATATAGACAATTTCTATAGCATATATAATGTTATAATATTATCCATAAGTAACTATAAGTTACATGGACAAGTTTGAACCTTATGAAAGCATATCCTTTATCTTTAAACACTCTTATTTCTTGTATCACTCCGAAAGATTGAAATGTTGCGTGCATTATTTCTTCTGTGTGTGTGTGTGTGCGTGTGCGTATGTATGTGTGTGTATGTTAGGTTATAGCGTGGTTATTACATAACTATCGACTTTAAGAATATTACAACAACATGTATGATAATAATAAAACATATAGATATTATAATAGAAGATGATATAGTATGTTTAGTTCTAAATTTAAGTGTAATTGTTTATATATAATGAATTTAATTGTATTCTCTAAAAATTCTCGAAAAAAATAAAGTGGTTCACGTCTATCTAATATATAAATATACATATATGTATATATATATATATAAGTTATTATATAATGAATACAGTACCGTACTAATACTTACACGTATACACAGTGTAAATTGTACACATGTATATAGACATTTACATTATATGTACAATGACACATACACTACAATACTAACAAACCGAACCCTGATACGGTGTAACTGACACACTGACACACTGACATACTGACACGCCGACTAGTGACACTACTAGTGTCAGCTAACCATTAAGAGTGGACAGCAGACCTCCGCAGTATACCGTACAGTTGGTAGGACTAGACTGAGCGAACACCTCCTCGTATATCAGTGGTTTCACGGCTGTTCGTGTGAAGAGGCGGGTGGTGGTAGTGGTATGGTATGGTATTGTTTAGAACATCGGAACGAGGTCCCTAGTAGGTTAGAATGTTCTACATCTTGTAAGCTACCCTATTCTAATATTTTCTAGGAAAAAAATATAGAACTTTTATATAAATTTAATAATTTATATAATGTTAACATTAAAGTATATATACTTAATTAATATTAATAATATTATTATAATATATTAAACAATAATATATATATAAAGCTGCAAATATATCTAAAATGCATATGTGGCTCGGTTGGCTAAAGCGTCATATACACAAGCATAATGACTGGGTTCAAGCCCCGTACTGACCATTAAAATAAGTCTTTAAATAATATTTAGTAATTATCTTATATAATTGTGTATGCATAAATGATCGGCTCTCTTTAAAACCATGGATGTCTTAACATGAGATCGGCTTCGAAGGGAATTTAGAGCCATTAATGGTTATAAGTGAAAACTTCATCTAAGTTACTGGATGGGATAAAGGACTCCACCAAAATAAAAATAACAATAACAATATATATATACATATATATATATATATATATATATATATATATATATATATATATATATATATATATAATTATATATTTGTATATTAAATTAATTTATGCATTGTATTATTCATATAGTATTAATCTTGATTAATTAGTTATGAAAACTGATAATTATTTAGAATATAAATATAGAATACTTCCCATTTTCCCATCATGAAATAAAATTGTATTTAAAGTGTCAACAATTTGTTTTAAATTGAATTAAAATCTGTATTTTTGTTCAATGTAATTATTAAATATTGTTTATACTTAATTAGAAAATAACTTAATTAGTAAAGTACTAATATATCTAAATAGAAATAATAATATCAGATACAATGTAGCCTACTTACATACCTAATATCTACTTATATTACAATATTACAATATAGTTTATTTATGTCATATATTTAATATTTTAAAGTTTCATAAATATAAAAATGATTCATATTAATAAATATATTTGATATATTAATAAATAGTGAATACTATATGTAAACATTATAATAAATTCCATTTTAATATGTACGTATGACATACGCCGTATGTTGTTCTATTATGTACTATTTTTGGAAACAAATTTAGCTCACTTTTATATATTTATGAACTATACAAATATATTCAAAATAAGCTAAATAATTTGAATATTTAATGAATATTTAATGTAATATATATTATTAATATTATTATATTACTATATAGTATGAAATGAGTATTATAAATTGTAATATGTATATATATATATATATATACAATATATATAATAACAAATTAAACAAAATATAAATAAAATATATTATAAATCAAGTAAATTAAACAAATTTAATTCCAAATATACACATATATATATATATATATATATATATATATATATATATATATATATATATACTATATATAATTATTTTAAGATTTGTATAGAATACCGGTAAAGGAAAGAGAAAATCTGATATCAAATAAAATCATACAAAATATTGATACAGGTGTCATTTAATATCATATATTGTTGCATTCATATAATTATGTTTAAAATAAGGTTGAATGGCAGTTACTCCTGGTGTTAAATATGATTGTTATTGTAGTCATGAATAATATGGCTATTTTAAATTTGTGATATATTTATATTTACAAGAATAAACAGGGGGGTCGGTAATCGGATACATATGTATGTGCATACACATATGTGCCTAATACCGACCCCCTTCCCCTATTACCGACCCCCTAAAATAATGTGTATACATAATTGTAGTATTATAATATCAAATAAAAATAGTAGATATACATAAATATAATTAATTATAACATGACGTAATTTATTTTTTATTTAATTTATGTTTTAATAGTAATATAAAATTTAAATTTAAACTTTATAGTAATTATATTAAAATAGTGTATATTATTATTTAATATTTATTTATCAATCAATATGTATATAATTAACTGGAATCAAGAATCCTAAATTTATGTCAATGATACATAAACAAGTTATAACATAATTTAAAGTAAAATAAGGATCTATTTTTATTGGATATTATAAATCACATGGGGTCGGTATTAGGGTAATTTATGGGGTCGGTAATAGGAAAATCATATGGGTTGCTATAATTAAGATATATTGGTTAATAGTTATTCAAATTAAATTATTTTTATAATAGTTATACACATTTTATAGATCTACAATATTATGCACAACATTAAGTTTTATTTTAATTAATAAAATATTTACAATGATTTAAAAAAAGTTATTATTCAAATATTTAAAAAGTAAAAACAGAATATTACATTTTATCAAATAACAATTGTAGGATTAAATATTTTTTTAAACAAACTACTTATTCATATTTATCATTAAATTACTAACAGTTCATGTATATATAATTTTTTGATAACTCTTATATTTACTGAGATACGAGAGGTGGTCGGTATTAGGAGGGGGTCGGTAATCGGGGACTTTTCCCTAATTGTTAAATATATTATCTATAATGATAGATAAAGTATTAAGCTTCGACTATAGAATAATTTCATCACGTTCTAATTGTAATATATATTTGAGAGTATTAGACGATTAATCAGTGATGAATCAGCAATTATTATTCATCACTAATAATTACATTAGTATCAGCAACAAATAATAGGTATACATTTAAATTTGGTAAAAATAATAACATAGAATTAATGAAAATAGAGAACATTAGGTGTATATATATATATGGTCCTAATAGTCCTAGAATATAACCTTGAAGTTCTCAATAACAAATATTATATATATATATATCAGATTGTATGAAATGCTGTCTATCGTTAAGAGATCTGGTTAACTAATAACGTTCCTATTATTCCATATTAATCAAGTATTGTATACAAACTATAGTTACTATTCCATGCTTTATAAACTAAACGCCATTTTAATTTTTTTTTTTAAACACAATATTTATTTTATTTATCTAGATATTTTATAATTTTGTTATTCTTTAACCTACATTGTTCATCACTAATAATATTAAAATCATTGTAATATGAGTACATTCTATTGGAATATAATATTTCTAAATTTATACGGTTAATGAATTTGGTCGATAAATCATAAAATCATTATCATCGCCAAATTTGAAAATATGAATTGTAATAGATATTTTACAAAAACTAGTAAATATTACATCATCAAACGATTTATTAACAATACATTAAAGGATTTATTTATAGATAATGATATATTCTGAATATAATTAATTAATTCCTTATAAATCTTATATAAATCTTACATCCTATTAACGTTAGGTATGACATTATCAATTGCTGACAACTTTTCACTAGTTGATACAGAAAATACCTTCGTAAAATTAAAATATTGATAAATTTAATTAATCAAGAAATGATTTATATGGTAGGTATATCTTCAATTTTACCAGTTAGTTTATTTGAGTAAAATGGTAATTAATTTATCACTGCAATATTTGCCATTACAATTGTTTAAATTTTTAATATATATATAACCTACTTGTTTTTCTCGGATTAATTAAATAATGTAATACCTAATAACATGTGTTTGTAACTAATTATCTTACTATCAGTGAATATGTATAATAATATTTTGTGCAAATACAAATTATATTAGTAATCTTGTTTTTATATTTTGTGTTTATATAGTCAATACTACTATCGTTAATGCATTAATATGTAATGTTGCTGTTTCGTGCGAGGGGGAGGGCATTTTTAATAGTTTTTTTGTAAAACAGTGTTACTGTGATAGTATGAGTTCATCCTATAGTATATATGTATACGACTATAGTATATTCTATAACTATAGTATATCCTATATATATATATATATATATATATATATATATATATATATATCATATACGAATATAGTATGTCCTATACGATAATAGTTAAAAGCTCTATTGTAAATAACATATATGTCATAATATAATTTGATAAAATAATAAAAAAATATATACTTTTATAAGTGACCAGTCCCTTCCATAGAATAGAGTATATAGACTATTTTAAAATTTAATAATAATTAACTATTTTTAATAATTATTATTCATATTGAAAATATTTACATATTTTTTTATTAATTGTTGTTACTTTTTAAAATTACGTACGTATTATATACAAAATGTACACATGTACACATAATTTACACATGTGTATAATACTCATACATGCTTATTACAAATAATAATAATTAACTATTTAAATTAGCTGCATTTATTAAGTTACCCGGTGTTAGTACATAATTAAACGTATTATTATGTAATAAGTCACAACACGTACACATCGTACTGATTAAGTACGCGTGCACTCGACTGCTGCTACTGGTAGTGGTGGTGGTAGTGGTGTTGGTAGTGGTGGTAGTGGTGGTGCTGGTGGTAGTGGTGATGGTATCGACTAACACAAAGATAACATTCATACACACGATACGCAATAATTGCTTTTTGCATCCCTATTATGATCACTCGGCTCGTGTTTTTACTGACAGCGTAGAATAATATTATTACTGTTCCGTCAAACACACACACAACGCGCGCAGTCGGGGGGGGGGCAGTACTTAATTAATTATCTGACGTCGTGTGGCAAGAGATCACGCTCGCGCCAGCCTACCCTTCAATAATTAATAATTACTCGCTTAATAATTAATATTAGCGGCACCGAGATGCGCATGCGCGCTCGAGCGAGGGGGCGTGTCCGAGTGGGCGTGTCCACGGCTACGGCGATGATACAATAGAGGTCATCAATTATGAATCACTCTCCGGGATTAGAGACGCCAGTACTACATGCTGCACACACACACACACAATGTGTAACTCTAGCAATCGATGCCCTCTGTCATGGCTCAGTGATTCACCCAGCACCACCACTAGTAGGGCCGGGGGGGGGGGGCAGTAGTGGTAGTAGTATTAGTGGTGGTAGTGGTATAAAGTAAACAAAAGCGAGATCAACAATGCCACTCCAGTAGTACACTGTATACACAGCCGCACTAGCATCATGCGTGTGTGTGTGCGTGTGTGTGTGTGTGTGTGAGGCCACACACACGAGGATATATGGAACATATGCTGTTGCTGCACGTGTTTATGTACCGCACTGGATGCCGGGTAATACCGGGTACAGGGTATATCAACTAGTGATCAGGGCGGGGGGGGGAGGGGGGATCAGTAACGATGTGATCAGGGGGGATCAGCAGGGATGAGATCCTCGAAATACGCTTACAACACTAGCGATATGTTATCGATATATTGTGAAGTACGCACTGTAGTAGTACGTATAGTAGTATGTGTAGTAGTATGTGTAGTAGTAGGTGTAGTAGTAGGTGTAGTAGTATGCTAGAAGTTATGTGTCCTAATAATCATGTTAGAATTACACATATATATCAATACCTCCTATAACCTCTTAAGTAATAACTTAATAACCTCAGTGGTTATAGGATGTCTTGCATATGAATGAATTAATGAATGAATTTATTTGTACCGAATATTGGCTATAATAATCGGAGGGATACCTAGAAACTATTGTTAGCTTATACTAAGGATACGCTTAATAAAATAATAATAATAATTGTAGTAGTAATAGGCTTATTAATGACAAATAATACATACATATATATATATATATATATATATATATATGTTAATATAAATATATTTAATTATATAAAACATTATGTAGTAGACAATGGCATATTAATCAGATTTTTAGATATGATAAAAATCATAATATACAAAATATAGCCTTTTTAATACTCACGACGTGGGTCCCAAGTTTCAATATATCTGATAAGTATAAGTACTTTAATAGAAAGTAGTGTGTATATAGTGACTATATAGTGACTGTCTTCATATATACAACTTTTAGATATCTATAACCATCTAAGTATAAATGTAAATTAACACTACCCTTCTCGTCCTTATATATATATATATACATATATATATATTTATATATATACATATTTAATATCTCTCAAAATGTAAATTTGTATTGCAACAAATTAGAATTTAATTTCATAATTCCTAAAATTGAAATAATTTATAACAATTTGTTAAATTTATATAGTTATACTATGATTATACTATAGCTATACTATATGTATACTAGTCAATACATTGGGCTAACCTTCTGCATTCTTATCTTTCTGATAGGGTGCTGGAGGTTTCCTGGAGGCCCAGTTAGTTCTGATGGCTCTATTGCCAATCCACTGACCATTCATTGCGGTTATGGCGGATTCTGCTTCCTGTATACGTCGTATATGTAAGTCTAGTGAGATATACTACTTGGGCTATACATGATAATATACTAAATAGTATATCAGATATTATTTAATTAAATGATGTAGCTGAGGTTTTATTTATTTCGAATAATGAAAATATAATGACAATTTAGCCACTCGGTAAATTAATATTGTTTCAATAAGTTTCAATATAGCCTCAAATATTTACATTTTGTTATTATGCTGCCATTATGTTGCCATTAAAAGTCTATTATGCTGCTATTAATTTGTAATGCTATTATACTGCTATTAAGTTGCTATTATTATAATAACAACATAATAGCAGCATAATAGCATTATAAATTATAATAGCAGCATAATAGACTTTTAATGGCAATATAATGGTAGCATAATAGCACAATGCAAACATTTGAGGCTATTATTTATTCTATTATGCTGCTATTATCAGGCTATTACTGTTAGCTGGGAAGACAGTGGTAATACTACACCGTTGCTATGGTAACAAGGTTGCTAACCTCTTTCACGACGAACGACACAAATCCGTAGCCCTTTGACTTCAAAGACTGAGGATCTCGTATGATCTTACAATCCCTGCGTGTGGTGCGGTAACGGTGCGATATTAAAGCGGGAGTGCGCACACGATAGCGGGGGAGGGGAGGGGAGTGTGGAGCGATTGTTCGAGAACATAGCCGCTACCGAGAGTAAAGCCGCACAGTGTGCGCGCACTCTAGGTGGGGTGGGGGTGGGGGGGGGGTGAGCGCGGCCATGTGAGAAGGGTGTTTAGAAGACGTATGAAAAGAGTATGAAACGAGAATGCCGTCCGCCGTATTTAGAATAATTGAGACCACGTGACCTAACGTAAACAAAAGAGCCGAGAAATCACGTGATAACGCACGTGATGATGCACGTGACGATGCACACGACTCGTATATTACGAACAATAATAGCCGCCGCGGCGGTGCTGGTTATGTGCTCAATATACAGTCGACACGCTACAGGATAGCATTGATATCGATAGCAAAGATCATAAGCTATAGGTTGAACTTCGGCCCAGTTCCGTGTGGAACGAGCCGAGGTTGAACTCCGTATCAAAACGTAGAGAAATCGAGAGAGAGAGAGAGATGCTATTCTAGCTATGATCGCGTCCGTACGTATTGACAGACGCACGTGTGTGTGCGAGCGCGTGTGTGTGTGTGGGCGCACACCGCACACCGAATCCCGCACCACTGGACGATGCCGAGAATGTCGTTATTAATGAAATGTAAAGTATAAAAAGTAATACAAAACGATAGCGTTAACGACGTCCGGTCTCGTAGTGCTGCCCCTGGCGGTGAGGTTGTTGCGGCGGATGTTGTTCCGCGGGATAAACCACGCCCTTAGCCAATAGAAACGCGTTTCGTGATGCGATTCATTATACGCGCTCGCTTGTACTTGTGTGTGTGCGTGTATGTGTGCGTTTTGTTTGCGTGTATGTGCGTGTATATGCGTGTGTATTTGTGTGTTTACGCGTGTGTGCGTGTGTATTTGAAGCCCGGTGAAAGCCGCTTGATCTATTAGCTTTTCTTCCTCTTTCCAAGTATTTAAATTCCACAGGTATGTTATACTATACTTTTATAACTTTTATAACTCCAATTATATTTAAGTTATTTGTTGGTATGATTATATATATATATATATATATATATAAATATATATATATATATATACATATATATATTACATTATATATAAAACATTTCTAGAAATAGGGATAAATGAGATACAGGTAGAGAGATTAATTAGAAAATCACCTCGGCGTGTCGTCGTCGTAGAGTCTTTGATAAGCTGAAAAGTGATTGGTCGATATTATCATATTACTATTATCTATTCATTGTACGCTGAACCTAATCAGTCAAATAAGTAGGTATTTTACATAATAGCAAGCAATGTATGGACGCGTTATGGGCTAGCAGTCAATAGCTACGCATGTTAAAACACAAATATACACTTGTTAATATATATATATATATATATATATATATATATATATATATATGTATTAATAATGAATAATAAAATATACGGAATATATCGGACTATTATTTCGAATAAATTCGTCGGCGATTCTATAATTGATGTGAAGCGTTGCTAAAACGAAACTTGTTGTGGATAAAGGTAAAGTTCGGGCCAGTCGCCTCGATACTTACCCCACACTACCCCCTAACTACACTTCAATGGACGTATTAGTGTGATAGCAGTTATTAAACAATGGGAGGAACAATAGGGGGGTGACGGTGGCGGTGGAGAGAGGTGTCGAGTTACACGACGCTATGATTGTTTACCTCCAGCCACCAGTGTGTGTGTGTGTGTGTGTGTGTAGGTATGTGTGTGTACATTCACTTAACGCGAGGACGCCTGGCGAGCGCCGAATGCACTATAGTGGTAGTTATCATCCTCGCTAGGTGTGCAGGTATGGGGATACGCGACATTAACGACGTGTGTGCGTGTGTGGGTGTGTGTGCGTATGAGGGTGCGTGTGCGTATGAGGGTGCGTATGTGTACTGATAAATAGGTAATTGATATGCTAACTACGAGATATAATTGTGCGCTTGTGTGCGGTAGCGTATAAACATAGCCTAGTGTGTGTGTGTGTGTAGTAATCATGTACGATGAGGTGGTGTGTGTGTGGGTGTGTGTGGGTGTGTGGGTGTGTGTGTGGGTGTGCGGGTGTGTGGGTGTGTGTGTTACATTAGTTCTCGATACAAGATATGAAATAATCTAAACAAACATAGGTGTTTATTTTGATTGTAATTGTGGTAATACTAAGTTGATACTAGTTAATAGTTAATACTAAGTAATACCCATTGATTAATACCCAATGTTTAAAACGCATTTATTAATACGCAATGACTAATACCTAATGACTAATACCTAATGATTACGACCCAAATGACTAAGACCCAATTAACAGGACAGTAGCGGTTTCGTTACAGAGAATATTTCGAATAAATGTTAAAACAATCATAAATAAATTTACCTTATTCGAAATATATTTCAATATTTAAAAAGCAAATTTACTTATCATACGAATATAATATTAACGGTAAACATGGATTATAAAAAGCAATGTAAATAATATATAATAGGCATGTATTGCTCTAGTAGTAGGATATCTCGCATGTTATAGGATATCATACATAGCGTTAATACACATGATATATCATATACTAGTCGTGCGTATTGCCAGCTAATACTGCAGACATCCCGGTATATTATTATTACATATATTATTCATCAACCAATGTGGAAAATGATGTTTTTACGATGTGTACAAATGATACATTGCATATTGAAATGACGATGTTCTGACGATGTTCGGAGGATGGAATTTTATAAAATTATATTCTGATGATGTTGCGAGTGTGTCAGCATTTGTTGCTCTATCAGAATATATGTTTATATTCAATGATATTACATATTATTAACAATGAGTCCTTGTCCTTGTCAAGGACACACTTATCGCTACATATATTTTGGAACCTTTAAGTTAGCGTTAATAATATTATCGTGGTACATTATGGTTCAGGATTACATATTTGAATTTAATATACACTTCTATGCAATAACTCGTTTTAAAATTAATAATGTCATCGATTATGTCTACATTTTAATATTATATAATGTAAATTTCAATGTTAAAATGTGTACACAAATTATATATATATATATATACATATATTATTTATAAAAATATCTTTCAATTCAAAATAAATTTATATATATAAATTTATATTTAATAATATAATTTTTTCCACGTTTTTTATATTTTATTTTATAATTATTTTAATCAAATTGTATTTAAAATAATATATATATATATATATATATATTATACATAATTATTTTGTATAGTAATATAATTATAATTGTATAAGTAAAATGATAAAATTTTATTCTAAATAAATCTTAGGTTTATATATATATATATATATATATATATATGTTTAATATAATATTTAAAGATATAACAAATTAACGAATTTACAATTTATAAATTAATACATATTTCGTGAATATTATGTATACTTAATAGTAGCCTAATACGGCTAATGGTACCTAATAAGGTATTAAACAGCTATTAAGGCGACTAATTAGATCATTACTGGTTACTTAATCAATACAGATCTATTGGCGATTTAACGGCTTACATCATTACCGGTGCGATTACGTCATTAACTGTAGTGGATAGTGATTACTTCATCTAGGTAAGATTACATCACACCCTGTGGTTACGTAAGTTCCTCTAGTCTCAGTAACCTAGCGAATATAACGAATACGCGTATAGCGACGCCTAGTCGATATAACGGGTTTCGTAGTACGAGCAATATATACATATATCTTATAAGGTAATGCGCATTTTCGGTGGGTTCTTGTTTATTTGAATTACTGATCGAGTAAATGTATAGCTCTATCTTATATGTGTTTAAATTTGAAATGTGAATACCTACACATGAAAGCATCATGTTTATAGTATACGCATCTACGGTATACAAATCGTATCTACAATGTAGATTCTACATATATCTTATTATAACGCTGTTAAATATAATGCAGTGGGCCTATATACTAATGAGGTGTAATGCTGGGGGTGTAACATACTAATGGGGTGTAGGAGGGGTTAATGCTGCGTTCAACGATCACATTCAACACAACCTATAGCAGGTATAGCGGGTATAGCTGGTATATATATACAGGTATACCTGCTCGTACCTCTTATAGCTGATGTAATTATAATTATAAACTTGAGATATCACTACATACATATACCATTATAAAAGTATCTTTATAGATAGGTACATCGAGTACCGTTATAGATATAATATACGCGCACCTATAGTTCACACACTCAATAATTCATATCCAATGTATCTATGCGGCAGATATTACCTGCAGGTATGAAAATCTAAAGGTTTAGGATATAATATCACTATGCATGCGTGAATCTAGTGCAATATTGCATCAATGACCAGCTAATGAATGACGTTGTACACGTGGGTATACTTACTATAGTAATTGAGTAAATTAGTGATTAATTAAGTAAGTAATTAAGTAAGTAAGTAAGTAAGTAAGTAAGTAAGTAAGTAAGTAAGTAAGTAAGTAAGTAAGTAAGTAAGTAAGTAAATGAGTAATTAAGTAAGTAAGTAAGTTAGTAAGTAATATAATGTAGCGTTTATATATCTTATTTAACTAAGTGTTAACCATGAATATACATGTTAAGTATTCCGGTCTATAGAACTTATATTCAAGCTATTTCCGGTAATATATAACTATAGCTATAGCCTATATTATACCATGTCTCAAATTATAGAGTATATATACAGATGGTTCATATTAAACTATAACGATAAATATATACAACAATATTACCATATATGCGTGTTATAATATTACAATATGATAATGCAGTAACCAAGCCGTGTGTAGGGATGTGAATAAAGCATCTCGGCAGTCTCCGTCTCATTTATCAAAAGCATGGTTGCAGTACCAGTATCGATGTGTGCAAGATTGATATAGTGTGGGTGTCAATAGCAGAGTCGATATGTTAGCATATCTCAGTTACCGAACTGAATTGTCTGATTTTATGTTTCTAATCGGACAAATAAATATAGATGCTTAAGCATGGAAATATAATAACCAATATATCATAATACGTTTTACATATTACAATTATAAAATATATTTAATCTAATCAGTGTAGAATAAACTATTTAACGTAACATAATTTAATTATGTTTTATATATTTTTTTTTTTGGTATTATAATATTTATATATAAATATAAATGAGTGTTCATCATTCAGTCTGTTCCTGTTAACATATTGACAGCGGGTGTAGAACAATCTTCGCACAAGCTACACGTATAGCTAGTAGGAAACAATATGTGTATATTATTTGTTGAGAAGATTCATAAAGTCTATTTCCAAAGATTATATGACATATTTACGGATACATGTATAAAGTAATGATGGTTATAAGTGAACTTAAGATGCATATATTCGACTCGATTGTGTTGGGAAAATTGTTACTATAGCCTATACTATAGCCTATAGGCTCCGTCTCGTTTGTTAGCCGGAAATGTTAGACTCGGCTCGGCTCGGCTCGGCATCAATTGATGCATTAGTCATATGTATTCAACATCATTATATAATTTCATATTTTATATAACTTTACATCTTTTATTTTTAACTTTACTTATTGATACATATTTTTATTCTTTACATCTTAATTATTTATATTTACATTTTTTACTCATGAGAATCTAACTCATCTAGAATATGATGATTAGGGAAGTTCTCGCAAAACAAAAAAAATATATATTTTTTATTAACTTCCGCTTTACAACATGAAATAATAAATCTGATTTATTTATTATTTATTTATATACGTAACACTAAGTCATATATAAAAACTATTATCAATTAATAACTAAAATATATGTAATATAATAGTATATTATAAATAATACAATATATATATATATATATATATATATATATATATATATATAGTAGCATACAATATAATTAATATAATCATATATGATTATAAAATAATATATAATTATATTATAAATGTGCATAATTAACATAAACACTACACACACACATAGCTAGATAGTAGACGACATTATCACGGTAGATCGCATACATACGTGAGGATAACAATGTAACTATTGTATGATCATCACCCACGTCACCGGTGTACTACACGACACCGCACACGCCAGCCCTTTTACGTTGCAATAACTGTTGATACTGCGGTATGTAGCGGTGTTACGGTGTTAGTGCTTAGGTTTCTATTATTGATGATATTTGATGCGATGACTGCTCGCCAGTCGTCGCTCTGTTACGTAAGATCGATACCAGATCGATAACTAATCAATAACTATTACGCAACACCATTATTAACATCGCTAGACCATCCACTACTAATAATAATTACATAATATTTACCTATAGTAATATTTATATATTCTTATGTTTCGTGTAGATAGGTATACTAATAAGAATATTTATATAACTATAATTACGTTATAAAAACTAACATACATATATATATATATATATATATATATATATATATATATATATATGTATATATTTATAAATGTATTATTTTACATTTTACATTAAAATATTAAATAATATAGAAAATACATATTTTCTAATATAAAATGATAGTTTGTATTACAGTTACAGAAGAGTGATGTCGTAGGTTCCTACTGTTCATAGAATAATATGTTTTCTATAATAATCGAATATGGATACAGGGGTTGATATTATTGAATCATTAAATTAAACCGTATCCAACATAAGTGAATGCATAAGTACAAGCAATATAATGAATACTTGACAATGTACATATCATTATTTGTATATAACTCATAACTTATATAAGTAAATATATAAATAGATGTGCATGTATTCATTGATGTGAACCTATTAAGATATGCATATCATATTGTGCACATTGATTATTTGTGTAATTAAGTGTACTCATTTAAAACTGATCTAGATTAATACTTGCTTATTTACTTAGCTAATAGGTATCTAAGTAACTAAGTAACTGAGTGATAAGTAAGTAACGAATAAGTAACGCATACGTAAATGTAAGTAA
This sequence comes from Osedax fenrisi, assembly GCA_964019155.1. NCBI lineage: Eukaryota > Metazoa > Annelida > Polychaeta > Sabellida > Siboglinidae > Osedax > Osedax fenrisi. The sequence continues at coordinate 57,245,342 of OZ025239.1, read as the reverse complement.
ATCGTACGGCATACGTAAAGTATAATACGATTATTATACCGTTAATATACAACTAATATCGTTCATCAAATGGTTAATATACTGTACCAGTTTCTTACTTTATTACTATACATGTATGTATATAATTATAATTAAGTGATCAATTGTTACAAGGGAAGTGTAACGCATTGATTAGCGACCCATTACCGTGTGAACTCATCATCTCTCGTACACCAGTGTCTTCAGCTTATCTCCTATCTACTGGTGGGGTGGGGGTAGCGTATCTGAACGTATGTGTGGTGCTAGCACTGACCTATGTCGTTAGCTTACCGATATACGTATAGAGATACGACTATGCGGCGTACTGTGCGGCGACCTGAGGGGCGAATGTGTAGAGTGAACGTGGTCTACACCCGCACACCGGCACACACACAGAGTGTGAAGGTCGTTCAATGAATTAATACGCATTAATGGGGTCCACTGAACTCGGTTACTATAGCAACCGTTCAGCGCATAGCTACACGCATAACTACACGCATAGCTAGTAACATAGATAGGCGCATAGCTGTACGCGCTATTAGCATGGATACGAGACTATAGTCTGTACTGTAGCTATAGCTGTACGCGCAGATAGACGCGCAGATAGACGCGCAGATGTGCTCGCTTATATCGTGAGACACGCCTTCAATCGCCTACACTTGCGTAATAACTATAGTTATGATGTCATAGGCTCCGTCGTCGTCGTGGCATTAGCTCTAAAGCACTGGTGGTGGTTGCGCAATAGACGTGACGCAATAGTGAGTGACGCAATAGTGAGTGACGCAATATCAGGATGGCGATTACGTCACCACGCGCGTAATCATTGAGCGCGGTGTACGTCAATAAGTGTTACATCGGGTGGGCAGGGGGCTAGGGGTGGTCAGGGGAGAGGCAAGGAGGAGAGGAGGGGGAGGGGGAGGGGAGAGGGAAGAGGGGGACGGGGGGACGGGGATATGCTTAAGCTAGTGTATTGGACGGCGCGAGAGTTGTTTAGTGGAACATTTTAATAAATTATCACCCATCCCCCACGGACATCGTGGTCGTCCTCTGTTAATCCAATGAGTGCATCACCTGCGTCCCGGACCACACACGTAGCGAGAGAGAAAGGAGAGGGATACGGAGGGAGGGATATGGTGGGGATGGAGGGATACGGTGGGGATGGAGGCATGGAGGCTGATACTGTACGCTATCCCTCGAGAAATCTCGCCACATCCCGTCTGGTACGCTTTCCGCTTTAATTACCACTCGGGGTACACAAGTGTGCGAATATTAGTGTGCGCGTGCGGCGCATGGGTGGGTGGGTGCGTATAATTAATGCAATTAGTTTTAAGGTACGTATTAATTGTGCATTAATACTGCTTGGACTTTTGAATATTTACATTTAAATAATTCATAAATTATCGATATTTGTATTATTCTAAATTATAAAAATATTCACCATATTCTGTATTTAAATTATTATCACTTGATAAATATTAAACTATGTTTTATATGATATATTCAAAAAAAACTATAAATATATTCAAACAATATATAATTATATAATATGATATTTCTAAAGATTATTAATTTACGTACTAGCAATATGATTATTTATACATAATTAATTAACATAATGATAAAATAGGGTATGTATGTAATATTGTATGCAGTTATTAGGAGGCTATGCTCTGAAACGGTTGCTAACGAAAGTGACAATGTAAAGTGATACGCTTATTATGCTAGTTTAAAACTACAATAATAAATAATAACAAGAAACAATTGAATATAACACAATATGTGATGATAACGAAACATTATTACAGTCGTGTAACAATGCAATAATAGTATGGTATTACATTTAGTGATGAATCACCAGTAGTATTACATATAAGTGATGACGCATAAGTGATGAGTAATACACATACATACATTATAACATGGATAACTAACGAGAGTTGACCGAACGGAGCAAACGAATCACGTAGTTGTGGAGTTTCTATTTCGGGACTGAGATCACCGATAAATATGTGATGATGTTCTGTAATAAAGGTGGCAGTAGTGGTAGAGTAGTGGTAGTGGTAGTGGTAGTGATAGTAGTAGAAGTAGCAGTAGCAGTATAAGTAGCATTAGCACTAGCAGTTGCAGTAACAGTAGCAGTAGCACTAGCAGTATCAATAGCAGTGGTGGTAGTAGTAGTAGTAGTAGTAGTAGTAGTTGTAGTAGTAGTATTAGTAGTAGTAGTAGTAGTAGTAGTGGTGGTGGTGGTGGTGGTGGTGGTGGTGGTGGTGGTGGTGGTGGTGGTGGTGGTGGTGGTGGTGGTGGTGGTGGTGGTGGTGGTGGTGGTGGTGGTGGTGGTGGTGGTGGTGGTGGTGGTAGTAGTAGTAGTAGTAGTAGTAGTAGTAGTAGTAGTAGTAGTAGTAGTAGTAGTAGTAGTAGTAGTAGTAGTAGTAGTAGTAGTAGTAGTAGTAGTAGTAGTAGTAGTAGTAGTAGTAGTAGTAGTAGTAGTAGTAGTAGTAGTAGTAGTAGTAGTAGTAGTAGTAGTAGTAGTAGTAGTAGTAGTAGTAGTAGTAGTAGTAGTAGTAGTAGTAGTAGTAGTAGTAGTAGTAGTAGTAGTAGTAGTATACTAACTGCTAGTATCTGGTTTAGGCAATGTACCCTGAGCCGTATTCCATGGTAATTTCATATCCTATATAAAATTTAAAAATAAATATTTGGTAAAATTATCGATTCTTATATTAAATATATATATATATATATATATATATATATATATATATATATATATATATATATATATATTTATAATAATACTAACATGTACAATAATTAATATATTGACAATAGTTTGAATATAGTAAAATAGAGGCTAATAACGGGACAGATCTAATCCTTTATAGTAAATATGAATTATATTGATATAATATACATAGCGTTATATAACATATGTTTCTATCGATTTATGATGCGAAATGATTGTCATGAAATATGTTTCCATGTGAATAATTAATGCGAAGTGATACAGTTTTAGTAATTATTAATAGTATTATGTAGTTCTACTGAAGTGCTATATATAATATCTTTGTTTTGTATTTAGATATACAGCTATGTAAATTATGTATATACATATACTATGTATAGCTTATAGTATATATTATATAGTACACATGGTATATAATATGTAGTATACGCACTCCTATAGGATATGATACATATATGTATAGTCCTTATATGTACATGTACAATGTACATTGTACATATTACTGTTATTGATACAAATATTGCTACTACTAATTATACTATAGTAAAAGTAATACTTTTTTAATTAATCCAGTTATTAGAATGTTAATATAAATAGATGTACTTTTAACACACAAATACACACACATACACACAAACAAACACACATAAACATACACGCACACACACACATATATACACACGCATAATATATATTAAATAACGTAACTACGTATACACAGTGTGTAGATTATTGCCTATCAATAACGCACATTCGTGATGCGTATTATTTTTATAGGATTAAATTGAAAGTTATTGTGTACACAGTGTAGACAGCTTGTTTACCTAGCGCCTACTCGCTTCGTAATGTTATATAATAGTTTGGTTTGTTCACGGTTCAGCGATTACGGCAAGGAATAATTACGCAGTATTCGAGCGCGTATACGCGCCTGCCTGCGTGCGTGCGTTCGTGTGCACCCGTACGTGCGTGTGTATAAGCGTGTGCATCTATTGCGCAGATATCGGGTTACACTATAAGCGCACCACTAGTAAACATCGCACACCGCACACACACACAAACGCTGAAATAATCTATTTATAACTACGCACATACGATCGCAAAAGTTGAAATGAGTTTAAATAAACGAGTGATTATTTATTGTTGTTCGAGGTAACATCGTAACGTTACATCGCGATGTGTTTAATTAGCGATAGCATACCACATTCGCAATGTATACACAACACAACACAACACAACACAACACAACACAACACAACACAACACAACACAACACAACACAACACAACACAACACAACACAACACAACACAACACAACACAACACAACATAACACAACACAACACAACATAACACAACACATATATAACTTTTAAATAGTTATTATTATGTATTAAATATGAATTATTCCTTTCTTTCTATAGTAAATTATACATTTATAATGTATTACTAAGGGTGCGTTTGTTGTAACATCCCAACGTACCAACGTACCATCTTCATTTACACGTATAAGCATACAGATGGTACGTTGGGACGTTGGTATGTAATTAAAAACGCACCCTAATATTTAGAATATATAATACTTGGTGAAAAGTTATATTGATTGAAATTGATTGATTGAAAGTTTATTTAAACACTTAAATAAATCATAAATGATTTCTCAAAGTGTATATATAGAATACAAATAATAAATTAGGTAAAACAAATAAATACCATTTATAATAATAAAATAAAATAGGATAAACCGTACGGAAATGAATACATAAAATAATAATGACAAACAATATTAGTATTACAGGTTGCTACCTGATATCAATTGTTGTATATATTTCATGGATGTTTTATGCGATTTTATGGATCTAGTATAGTGTGGTAGTGAATTCCATAGTTTTGGACCAATATAACTCAGTGCCCGAGTATTCATTTTTGATGGACGGAGAATAGGGGTAGATAGAAGATGATATGCATGGTTTCTAAGAGATGGAAGTGAAGATCTTTGTACTAGAGAAGCAAAAATATAGGAGGGGCAATTCGAAGAGTATATTGAGGAATGAACAATAGCTAGTATGCGATAAGCAGAGCGTTAAATGGGAACCAGGGAGGTAAGTGTTGGTTTGAGGAAGTAGAGGAATGATCTCGAATACGTAGGTTATATGTTATACAGATTGATGAATGAATAACTCGATGTAGGGGAGAAATAGAGTATAATAGAATATTGATAAGGATTGAGGAACATTAATCTATGCGTGACAGGACCATCGATATAAAGAAAGTGGATAAGCAATTGAATGTAGTGTATGGCACTATCCGCTACGAGCGCTGCAGTCGAAACCCACTATCTGGCCCACTACTTTTTATTTATAATAATATGTATTTATCATATATATATTGATAATCACTACCAATTTTAATGTACTGTCTATACTAAAAATAAAATTATATATTTAAAATACATAATATCAACATTCCTCGTAATTTGGTGTATTTAAATTGAAGATATAATACTATTTTATTGATTTTATTGATATTTATAATTTAAATCCATTGATATAGATAGAAGTCACTTTAATCTATTTCGACGAAAAGACTACTGTTTTAATATTTGACATATATAATATGACTAATATCCAATCAAAATCACTGATACCATTTTGTTAATTTATCGATAAAAGTGTCATTCACGTGTCTATCTTTTACATGCATTGCGTGCGTCAATTGATTATCCACTTTCTTTATATCGATGGACAGGACAAGGGAATTACCTAGAGTTTTAGTAAGAGATACAGTAATTGATTTTCGTATTTTTCTAATTCTAAAATATGATAATTTGCAGATTTAGCGATGGCAGTGATATGAGGAATGAAGGAAAGAGTAGAATCAAAAAGTACACATAATTTGGATACAGTAGGAGAAGGAGATATTACAATGTTATCAATAAGAAAAGGAGGGAAGTAAGTTGGAGATGAAGAAAGATTCAACAATGTAGTTTTTGAGGTATTAAGGAAAATGTTATTAGAAATAAGCCTTTCTTTAATATCATTAGCACAATTGGAGAGTTGCTTATTGAGACCTGGTGATGAATTAGTTGGAAGAAACATATATAGTTGTATGTCATCTGCATATAGATGATAATAGATATTTGGATATTTAGATATTATGGATGGTAGTGGATATAAATAAATAGAGAAAAGTGAAGGAACGAATACTGCTCCCTGGGGAACACCATATTGCATATGAGAAGGGGAAAAAATAATTATATATGTTTACACTGCTACTACGGTCAAATAGATATGAATTAAACCATGAGAGGGCAAGGTCTCTAACTCCAAGCAGGTGTAGACGGGACAGTAGAATTTGGTGCTCAAGCGTATCGAAAGCACTGGATATGTACAGCATTACTAGTTGACAGAAATGTGTAGTATTAAGGGTAGAAGTGATTACATCAATTACATTTAGTAGTGCTGTTTCTGTGGAGTGTCCTCTGCGAAAACTACTTTGTTGAGGAATATGGAGATTATTGGCGGTTAAATAGGAGATTAGTTGACGAGAGACAACTCTTTCCAAAAGTTGTATCTATGATAATATCATGATATCATATCATATAAGCACACTTGTTCAGCTATTCTGTTGCAGATCTAAACAACACAATACGTGTATTACTGTAGATGTCCTATCTAAAAGAAGTCATATGGCACTTATATTATAATATTTCAAATCAAAATATCGAAGATATGATTTATAATATATACATAAGCAAGTAAGTTATACCTATATTTATATTCACCATATAGTAATCTCTACCATTGGCAATGTAAATGTACACCAGTAAATGCATATAATGTTCTCTATATATGCAAGGAACATATTAATATTAGTATAAGTATATGAATAGTAATAGCGAAGGCCGTATTTAATAAGTTGATAGCTATAGAGATAGCGATGCAATTAAGAATGTCGACATTATATATGTTTACACTATATATGTAGATATATGTTGAACATAAATAAGGGTTAGTATAGATATACAGGCTAATGTAGCCGATAATACCCCTGTCCCCTAGTCATATGTTACGTGGTAATATGTTACAGAATAATGTTTATGATAAATAAGTTTTATATTATATACATATTGTATTAAAATATGTATGGTTATATATATTATATAATATATATATATATATAGTTATCATTATAATTATCATATATATATTGTTCATTTAAAAATGTAAGGGGTAGATTGTATTATATATATATACATACATATACACACACACACACATATATAGCATTAATAACTAATTTGTGCTAATCGTAATGGTATGTATGATGTAAAACACAATAAACCAGCATCCTCCATTGTCTGACGTGTTCGCGATGAAGCTGCGAGTTCAATTCTATTATTTAAATCGTACACACACATACATACACATACATGAACAAACGAAGTAGATCCGTTGTACACGCATGGCATTACGAGTATATGCTACGTGTATATGTGTGTGTGTGTATGTGTGTATATGTGTGTGGGTGTGTGTGTGTGTGTGTATGTGTGGGTGTTTATTAATATCTGCCTCGGTTTACAACAGTAGTTACTAGTTTTATTAGAAATGTGATATCGGAAATATAGTTTAAAGTTTTTTTACAAATAACTTTACCGTTATGTAACTTATTGCATAACTCCAACACTTATTGCGTAACTTATACACTATTGCGTCACTTATACCCTATTGCGTCACTTATACACTATTGCATAACTATAAATATACATGTATGAGGAGACAACAGGTTTATACGCTAGGGTTAACAGCGAACACAAATATTGGTTAAAGGTTAAAGGTTTAGCCAACCCGGATGTGCGGGCTAACAGCGTTTAAACAACAACAACATTATAGTACATGTCACCAAGGATAGGGGGCGTAATAGCTCTCACGAAGTCGTGTGTGTGTGCGCGCGCGTGTGTGCATGCGTGTATCTCCCCCTGCATAATCATCCTAGCGTAATGCTAAGATAATTGATTAAGTTATTATGTAACAGTTGTATGTTACGCAATATTCCCTGTTCCCGTATTTATATCGATTATGCATGTTTGTATATACGAAAGCATAGTATACATACATATATATATATACACACACACACATATATATATATATATATATATATATATATATATATATATATATATATATATATTTACATATGAATTTGAATATAATTAATTATTCAAATTATAATATGTTTTATAATGATTTTTAATTTACGATGATATTATCATGATAACAATTAGTGCACTATTGTACTACATGTACTATTAGAGGGAGGTGTATTGTAGTTACTAATGGACATATGTTGTTATCGTTATAATTATAAAAGTCATCCTATATTAAAGATTATAATGTATTGTAATTTTTAAAACATAATAAAGAAATTAATGTTATCATTAATAAATTAAATATTAAAAAAAGGAATATATATAATCTGAAAGCAATGCAACATATTGTATTACGAAATAAATACCTATGTGCATGAAATAATGATTTAAAAATAGTATTATATTATTAAATAGTTAACATAATTGACGGTTAACAACAATTAACTGGAATTCCATATATGTTGCCATATATGTTG
>OZ025239.1:56834459-57231959 GCA_964019155.1 Osedax fenrisi | reverse complement strand
ATGTATAAAAAATCTTTAAATAATCATTCACTAATAAATGTATATAAAAATTATAAAAATTGCTTAATGAAAATATTAAAATATACAGAGAAAAAATATTATGAAAATAAAATAAAAAATAATAATATTAAAAATACTTGGCGTACATTAAATAAAGTTATAGGAAATAATAAAAAATCAGGAACTATTATTGATAATAAATTAACAGATTTACAAAATGCTAATATGTTCAATTCATATTTTTCAAATATAGGTGTTGAATTATCAAATATAGGTGTTGAATTAAATAAAAATATACCATACTCTAATCAAAATATATATGAAAATATTACTAGTAATAAGAGTTCAATTTTTATAAAGCCTGTTTCATCAATAGAAATTGAAAATATTGTTTATAATTGTGATTCAAAATATAGTACGGATTCTCATGATTTTAACTTTTTTTTAATACGTAACATTATTTTATCCATTAGTAATATTTTATCAATTTTATTTAATAAATGCATTGAAAATGGTGTTTACCCTGATATACTTAAAACATCTAAAGTTATAATTTTATATAAAAAAGGAAATAAAAATGATTGCTCGAATTATAGGCCAATATCATTGACATCACAATTCTCAAAAATTTTTGAAAAAATTTTAAAAGTAAGAATGTTTTCATTTTTAGATAAAAATTCTTTAATAAACAATTCTCAATTTGGATTTCAAAAATCTATATCAACATGTGATGCTTTGATAAATTATATCGATTACTTAAATATAAATTACAAATTATTCATATCCACAATATCGATTGATTTAAAAAAGGCTTTCGATACTATTAATCATGAAATTTTATTAAATAAATTATATATATATGGTTTCAGAGGTATCACTTTGTCATTATTAAAAAGTTATTTGACAAACAGGTATCAATACGTAAGCTATAATAATACCAATTCTAAAATACTTCCGATTAAATGTGGTGTACCACAAGGTTCAGTTTTGGGACCAGTATTATTTTTAATGTACATAAATGATTTACCTAATATAACTAATAAATGCAATTTTACTCTTTTTGCTGACGACACAACTTTAACATTTAAGTCTCATAAGTTAAATGATCTAGAAAAAGAAATAAATTCTACTTTAGTTTTAATATGTGACTGGCTTTGTGGTAATAAGCTAGTTCTTAATATTGATAAAACAAAATTAATTTTATTCCATCGCACAAGAGTTAAACATAAATTGAACATCAAAATAAATAATATAGCCATAAAACAATCAACTAATTTTAAATTCTTAGGCATTTTAATTGACGAAAATCGAAATTGGAAAATGCAAATAAATAATATTAAAAATAAACTTTACTATGGACTTAGTTTACTACATAGATATAAATATAAATTTAATATTAATACTTTAGTTATGCTATATTTTTCTTTTTTTCATAGTCATATTAATTATTGTTCTATTATATGGGGAAGTACTTACCATAGCAATATAAAATGTATTCAAATTTTACAAAATAAATGTATGAGAGCAATATATAAACTTGATAACAAAACCAATATTGATTACATTTTTTTAAGACATAACATTCTTAAATTTAAAGATATAATAAATATATCCATTTATAAATATATGTTTAGAATATATAACAATCATTATTTGCATAGTTCAATTTGTAAGTTATTTACCTATAATTGCTCTTTATATACTTTTAGGTTAAATAGAACATTCTTAATACCAAAAATAAGATTTGATCATGATAAATTTAGTATTCGTTACAAAGGCGCATATTTATGGAATTCTTTAAATACAACCACATCATCTTTGACGAATTTTAATACTTTTACAATACATATTAAAAACATGCTTTTAAATAGTTATATGTAATCACTTACACCTTATCTGTATTGTTTGTTATTTTATTTACATGCTCATCTTTTCTTCTTTTTAGCTCTTTTAAATTGTTCGTATTGTACATATTTTTATCTCTAGCCTTTGGTCTTTAGTTTTCTTTGATTTTTATAGTTTAACTTATTTATTATTTTAGTATCTTTTTACATTTTTTAATATTTTATTATATATTTTTATTATATTTTATTATTATTTTATTGTTATATACATGATGATTTCTTGGTATTGAGAGATATATTTAATTTTATTGTATTGCTTTTTTATGAGACAGAACACGAATGAACAATATAGAATTGTAAAATATTTATTTATATTTATTCATTTTGTATTTATTCATTTTGTATTAATTCTCTCATTACCAAGAGCAGGTTGGTATCTCGATAAGTTCAATAGAACTTCTATACCATACCTGGGTTTTTGATCTCGGTCATCAACTGAATCTGATATTATTATTATTATTATTATATATTCCTATATATATATATATATATATATATATATATATATATATATATATTTCTATATATATATATATATATATACATATATTAATATTTCAATTGTACATGATAATATGTATACTAATATATGTATAGATGTATACTAATATATGTATAAATGTAATATTTAATTATCTCGATAATAAAATATACCAAAATTTAAATACTAATAATAATATAATATATTATTAAATATTATTAATTGTAATATAAAATAATAATGGAACAAATGATTATTAACGATAATGTATAAAACACTAATAATAACCACGTGGTACTTCAAGCACTATAATCGTGTAGTACTATCATATAGTATCTGCACTGCACACACACACACACACACACACACACACACACATATATATATATATATATATATATATATATATATATATATATATATATATATATATATATATGTATATATGATATATAGAATATAGTCACTAGTATAAAGATCTATCATTCCCTTCTTCTTAGAAAACAGGTTAGGTTCCCTACTCATATTCTACCTATAGGGTATACCCCTATTCTCAGTCCCTTAATAATGAATTCTCCAACACTTATTAAACTATTCCTAAGCTTAGTTCCATATATGGAATTCACTCCCACCCTCTATTATATCCATCAAATCCCATAAGACATTCAATAAATATATCCACAGATTGAGTTCAGGTGGCAACCTGTAATACTTGTAATGTTTGTCATTATTATTTTATTTTTTATTTTCTTCCGGTTTATTTTATTGTATTATTTTAAATGATATGATTGTTTTACGTAATAATAGCAAATCCCATTTGTTTTGCCCTTTGCTATTAGTATTGTATTTGTATGTTAACTTTTGAGAGAACATTTATGATTTATAATGTCTAAATAAATTTTAAATGTCTAAATAAACTTGAAATTGTATTGAATTCAATATATATATAGTATTACATATATTATAAATAATATTGTTAATGTCGTAATTAAAAAATATATTTAACCGTAGAGAATAGATTATATTAAGTGTTACTCCTAACTAAGTAATCACGTGATTTTTGAATATATATATATAGTATACTATTCCTCACGGCACGATAGTCGTTTACCCAAGGACATATGTTCGATAACTTCAACTATACACCTTCAAACATCACACTTAACCTATATATAGCCTCACTATCAATCCGCTAATATTTATATTGTTTTTAGATTAACAAAAAAAATGATAGGTAATTCAAATAATATTCGACTTATTATTCGTGCACGACACAACATGGAACAATACCATTAATACTATAGTTATGCTATACATTCGCCTCATTCCCCGGGTTTAGGCTTTTCTCTGTACACACTCACACTCACACTCATACTCACACTCACACTCTCTCTCACACTCTCTCACACACACCACATATGTATAGTAAAATAGAGGGGCCCGGGTTTATATTTGTTTATATAATTAAATTATTTATATATGTAAATAAAATAATATATTTGTATACGTATATTTATTTATATATTATTTTGAAATTTGTTACATACATATAAAGTTTTAAAATGATATATTACATATTTTCTAGATGGGGCTGTATTGCTCGCTATCATTGAGATCGTAATAGTGCTGTACACTGTACACTGTGTACAGTGTACACTGTACAGTGTACAGTGTAAAGTGTACAGTGTCCACACATGTTTCGGTTATTGATTTGATTTATCTAATATTTCTATAGAAGGGACCGGCTTTCTCAGAATTTGTTATTTGTAATGTTATATAAAGTATAAATATAGGGACCTGACATTGATAGAATATTTATATATATATATAGAAATTAAATAGTAAAAATAACTTGTCATCTACATTCATTACCATTTATTTATAGAAATAAAATAATATTTGTAAAAAATCTTACATATATATTAGGTCATTATAGAACATCCTAAACTCAAATTTAAAAATGTGAATACAATTTAATTAAAAATAATAGCACATAAATGACAATTTCCATAACATATATGTTTAATATATATATATAATTTAATTATATATAATCTTTATATATATATATATATTTACTTAATATATGCAATTTCGAAATGTATAAACTAATATAGTATATCAGCTAGTGCTTATGAATACACTATATATTGCCGTGATCATATATGATCCTATAGGATAAATATGAAAATTAGATTTTTTGATATAATTCCGGTACCCCTACTTTTCTGAATGGACTTTCCTGGTTCGAGAATGTATTCGTCATTACTCGTTATTTAACCAACTTGTATTTATTTAATATATGTATATACATATATTAGGTGCGAATGTAGCAGACAGACACACCCGAGAGCCTCACTATGATGACATATATCTCGTTAAATAGGTTTAAAAGATTATTCGCGTTTCCCCTATAGGGGGTCTATAGGGGGTATATCCCCTATAGGGGGTCTATAGAACTAACGTGCACGTGACCTGGCAGAGAATTTGTGACATTTTATTCGCGAGAAATACAAATAAAGGTTTCGAAATGTTATAAACAAATCTAATAAATGTACATTCGCTCATTTATAATGTTAATTTAATTTTTTTTAAATAATTACGTAAAGTATCGAATTATTGTAATTAAATTATTATCAACAATTTATATTATTTTTTAATATTGTTAGCACCATGGCTATGAATGATTAGTGAAGTGTTATTTTTACTTAAAATGTTGTTTAATATTTAAAAATACATAATGTATAAATACACAAATATATAAATCCTATCATTAAAAAATAAATGTCATGTCCTCTTTATATCCCCACTTATAATCATATACACAGAGATAATCGAGTAATGCCAGCCACTTAGACTTTATATAATTGTATCTATTTTATATATTCTATATATTCTATACAATATATATATAATTATATATCTATATGTATCTACGTATATTATTGTTTATTTAATAATTTATTGTATACTCACAGTATATGATATGATATATCATAGCATAGAATAGTAATTGATATGATAATATCGTATGCAACATAAATAATAGCGACAATAGCGAGAGAGCGTAACCACAATTCTATAAACTATTAATAATTGAACGCTAAACGCGAGAGAGAGTGCGAGAGAGTGCGAGAGAGTGTGAGAGAGTGGGCCTGAGTGGGGGGGGGGGCGAGTTTAAACCTATCCGTACGCACCGTACCGTACACACAGACACATACGAGCGCGCGCGTGTACACACACACTCCAGGATGCAGCCTATAGTGTGCACACAGTGGCTAATGTTAAAGTAAACCCGACAGCTAGGTAGCGGGGGACATAGAGAGGACATGTTAGCCTAGTGAATGAACGCCTCTCGTATACTATTCGCAATGGTAACGGGTAAAGTAAGGTACGTATCAAGTATACTATAGTATTATACCATATTACTACTATAGTAATATACCATAGTATACTATACTATAGTAGATACTATAATAATGTACAATACCATGTATACGAGTGTTCACTATACACGTACATCGCGACACCTGTAGGTGTACAGTGTGTACGCAGTTGAACACGAGTTAACACAGCATACAGTGTAGGCCGATTAAAGTTTCGATAGCTGCTATACCTACAATGCATACATAGACATAGCAGGTATCTATGTAGAACGAGAGCTTGTTTAACTGTGTCACGTGTGGCTTTACCGGGGCGGGGGGTGATTCATCGTTATTAGGGTGGCGGCGTAGTATATGATATCGATAGGTGTAGTGGTAGTAGTAGTAGTAGTAGTGGTAGGTGAGGTAGTAGTAGTATACTACTATAGTAGTACTGGAGGGGGGCTTCCGCTTAGTGCGGCGCAGATGTGCGTCATATTGCGTCATTGAGTGGTTTGCTAAGCACTCATCTCGACATTCGCACACTCGCACACTCGCACACTCGCGCACACGTACACACGAGCGCGCGTATGCAATGATAGTATGATTTAGTGCGCGGTGTACGGTGTTAGTGATATCCTGCACCAATCGCACCGCACACACCGGTGTGTCGCACCACGTGGATGTTACGTAAGCGTCGCACACGTCATCAGGTGGTTGTCACGTGACATGTCGGGTTGTATCAGGTGGTACGCGCTGGTTTTATTGTGCGTGTGCGTGTGCGTGTGTGGTTATGCACTGACAACGTGCGAGTTTAATGTCCTCGCTTAATGTCCTCCTCGAGAAGTGTATACACTCGTCATCGTACACTACATTGTACTTAACGATATGATACATAACAAACGTGATGCACATGATTATAGTAGTGGATTAGTAATAATGAAGTCTATTCAATTATTACAATTTCTAATATATGCCAAGAAATATATATATATATATATACTATACTATGTATATGATGCTATAAGGGGAAGGTAACGGGTTACAACGGGTGACTAACCAGAGGGAAGTAAGGCTGAGTGGTTGAAGGCAAACATAGCGGTGAAGATAACTGAGATGCTACGACGGAAGCTGCAGCGGAAGCAGGTGTTCCGGGTAGAGTGTAGAACAACATCGGTTCCGTGGGCAGCATTATATTGCCGGCCATCTCCATGCTGATGGTAGTACTGGTGGTGGTACTGGTGGTGGTACTGGTGGTAGTACTAGTGGTGGTACTGGTGGTGGTACTGGTGGTGTTGACTGTGGTACTGGTTAATGGTAAACACTACTGTTGTACTTTGGTACGCGATTGTATCTGTGAACGTTGTCCAGAAATAAAGAGTGCTCCGTGTGTTTGCATCGGTCTCCTTGGAAACCAGCGCGCCAATCAACGTTCGTTGACAGATGGTCGTCGTAATCAGTGGGAGTGGCCTCGTCGGGTTTTGGGGTGTGATCGCTGAACGTTTATGGGCGTGTCCCGACGTGGACGTATTACGGGCGCGCGCGCTCGAGTAGGCGTGGCCTATAATTACGCACTCGCCGGTGGGCGTGTCCGGAATTAAAGCGAGATACTTGCGGTGATCTTCATCAATTTCTACTTATCTGCTAATTACTAGTCTACATTTCCAGGCATTAATGCATACTAAATACTCGTGTGTGTGCGTGTGTGGATGTGTGTAGTGTGCGTGTGTGGGTGTGTGTAGTGTGCGGTGAATATCAATAGGGCATTGGTACATGATCCATGTACTCCTAGTACCGGGTGGATAGTATACTATACCTGAGGTATATCTTTTATTTTTAATATATAATCTGTATCTATATTAATATAAATGGATCGAAATAAATTATATAATAATATGAGATTCATTTTATTCATAATAGATTACATTCGCTATCTTCAGATTTATTATAATGCATATTTGATATTATTTTGTAAACGTAATATCATAATCTATATGGTTTACTATTTGCATTAATAAAACATAACATGTAAGCATTATACAATCAACGTTATTATCAAGATAATGCCTGAAGTAAACAATGAAGTAAACAAAGACAATGACAATGACAATGACAATGTGATATTGTAATGTATGGGTTTAATGTATGTTTAATGACGGGAATACTAGGATGTGTAGTTCATACTAGGTATGCGCCAATGTATATATGTATTCATACCTATAGGTACCTATAGGTATACAAACATATATGTTTGTATATATATATATATATATATATATATATATATATATATATTATATATATGTGTGTGTGTATATATATATATATATATGAACTATGATTGTATATGTATTAGAGGTTCGGCTATGTCTGGTAAAGATGGAAATAAAACGGACTGTCAAATAATATTTATTTAATTCATAATTAATATTTAATAATATATATAGATGTATGTTTAGAAAATATAACTTACTTTTATGTACTTGTAAATAAATAATCAGTTATACAATACAATACATGTAATTAATAATGATGTGTAAGAAAATTCACAAATAATTCATATACATTATGAACTTTCTATAGAAATTACTAAAAAAATGTCTTATTAAGATATTTAAAGAGTTTTTTTAATTATTCACACAAACATACACACACATATACACTCACACACACACACATATATATATATATATATATATATATATATATATATATATATATATGTTGAACATTTGTTTAGCATTCATTATAATATATGTTGATACAATTATATTTAAACTCTCTTGTGAATTATCTCACTCCAATATCACATGATTATCATCGAATTCGGCCTATTTTGAGAACAACAGTCGGTGAAACTATTGATAAATATGTAGTATCAATTTATAGATAAAACTAGTTAATTATTAATTATTTTCTTTTAACAAAGTTTCTTTTCAATTATAATACGTGATGCAAGGGGTCCTCTTAAAGCTTATTGTAGTTATAGTGTACGCACTGCGCATGTACATGACGTGTGTACATCATATACCGGTAGTCTATTAACATATATTCATATATTCATAGATTATGATAATGAATCTATGTAATCTAGGAAGCGATCCTTATCTAATCGTTATTTACGGTTTCGCTTACCGCGTATTGCACGAACGCTGACATGGCAATAACTTCACTCCGCTCCGGCATCAGTCGCGTGCATCACGCCGTGCATCACGCCCCCGCGATGCACGACTATCGTTAGAGATGATTCATAAGTATGCGTAATGGTTAAGTAAGTGAAGTAAACAAGTAAGTACTCGCTATCACATCAACGTCGTGGCCTATACCGTATCGCGTACTAAGTAGACCTCGGGTATCACGTGACACAGTGTCTTCCGTTTGATGTGTTAGTACGTATGTATGTAGTGTGCGGTGTATCATGGGGGTATATCATGGGGGTAGCGCTGTAGTGTTCGGTGTATAGCTATAGGTTTAGTGGTGGACTAGGTCTGAATGAGTGTCACTGTAGTATAGTTAAGGGGTCAATGTAGGGTCGATGTAGGGTCAATATAGGGTCGATGTTGAATTACTACAGTGTCACACTAGGGATACTATACTTAGGGTTGTTGTAAGGTTACTGTAGTCCCTACAGTATAGGGTTAATATAGGTTCACTGAATGGTCACGTAAGGTTACTGTGGTGTCATCGTAAGATAATTGAAGGTCACTATAACACGGACCTTTAACATTAGCAAGCGTCATCTAGTATACATTCAACATCGCACCACATTGCTGTGTACACGGGGTACATGGGTACACGGGGTACATGGGTACACTTACTGGTATACTAGGGTACCTCTATGAGCTACCACTGTAATAACCCAACTGTGTACTGCCGTAGTATACTGATGAATATCGTTATGGGTTAAGATCTAGCTCGTGAAGCTGGAACACCGGAACATTGTAACTGCAGGTTTTTCAACAGAATTAAAACATCGGATGTAGTCATTTTATATGGTTATGAGTTTACTAAAATGTTTTTGTATTATATATATATATATATATATATATATATATATATATAGAATATACTCTATTCACCCATAACCATGATATATTGCAAATCCATAACTATATAAATTGTAGATAAACTATGACCGATGTTCAAGCTTTCAACGATTGGTCAAAAACTATAACTAAATGTATTTATATAGTATTGAATTTGTTACGGGTCAATAATATATAATGTGCGAATGTTATAATTAATAAATATAGCTGTTAATAGTTAATGACATTGAAAATTACTTTATTTAAAAATATGCCTCAATGAAAATCAAATATTTACTATTTATTAATATTTCATGTATTTGAAGTGGGGTGGGGTGATGTAATGATGATGTAATGATGATATAATGATGTTCTGTCCCCCTATTGCATCACCTATGGTAATGACACATGCGTATGTTTGTGTATGTGCGTGTTTGAGTGTATGTGCTTACTTGTGTGTGTTCTTGTGTCTGTTTATTAATACATATTGTTTTACTAAACATATTACTATTATTAATGCAGGATATTATCTTTAGATGCCTAACCTAATTTGTGAAATAAAAGACTTGCTATTCTGAATACATAGCAAGTCTTTATACAAGTATACATATATAGGTAAACATATAAAGTACATGTATAGATACGCAAATATACATATATTGTCAATATTATATGTACCCTGACGTTTTTTACATTAAGTTATTATAATCATAACAGTTATTAATCATAAGATTATATTCTAAATAATACATAATCACTGATATGAACATCGTATTTACTCTTCAGTGATATATACACATATATGTCATGATACATGTGTATATGCCATGTACTACATGGACTATGCCTAATATTTTATGCCGTGGATTATATGCCCTATGATATCACAACCATGATACTTATACTATTCTATGACTGATATATATATAGTCCATATATAGTAGTATATATATATATATATATATATAAATACTATAGTCTATATATCGTACTATTTATAGTATACTATGACTAGTACGATATGCTATGACTGTTATAGTATGCCTGGTATGTCATTGATTATGACCGCGGTATTCTATGACATATGGTAGTGTAGTATTCTATGACAGTGACTATGCCATATTTTATAGCTGGTAGTATATGATATATATGTCATATACTATATAAGCATATATATACTATGATGATCCTATTACATGATACGAACTCTTCCTGCTATGCTCGCTATACCATGACATATGCTTGTGTTCAGTCTGACACGTGCTCTGAAGTGTACTACACTCACGTGGTATGTGATCACATGATCGCTGCGATATCACTGATACGCCCCCCAGCTGATATGCTTGTATTACATGCGGCAAGCTCGCTAGATCATGATCGCTATGATACCACATATGTCATGACTGCTATGCTATGACATATGCTACGACTGCTAGGTGTATGTGTATGTGTGTGCGTACGTTTATTACGTAACGAATGATTCATTCGTTACGTAATGCGGATGAATCACTACTTCGAGGAATGCCACCCACCACGCATACTATATATAGTGTCTAAGTGTCTATATATAGATGTGCGCAACCATGTCCACAGCCATGTGCGCGTGTGTGCGCGTGTGCGTGTGTGAGAGTCGCTCAGTGTGCGGATATGCCTGTCCCAAGAGGTTCTACAAACATGTCAGCTTCCTAACCACCTCTTCCTTTTTTATCTCTACGTGATGTTGGTCTATGATGAGTATATCTTTATTACATAAGTGATTATATAATACGGCATAATGGTGCGTGTGTGTGAATTGATCCCAATATGCGTACTAAACGGCAATATGTGATATGTTATATCTATTATATAGTTACAATAGATACACATACATTAATAAATGTATATTAATTTTTAAATTATTTAGAATAAACCTATATATATATATATATATATATTATATATATATATATATAGTAGAAGAAAATTGTTATTCAAGTATCAGTTTCAATCGAATATTTAATTATATAAATATTTCTCAATAATATTCACAATATATAATACAGAAGTGAACAACGATTTTATACTAAATTATAACAATATATTTCATAACGTAACAATAGTGCTATTATAGTGTGGTGGTCGCGTAGTGGGGCTGATCTATAGCATAATAGGGTTGATCTATAGCATAATGGGGCTGATCTATAGCGTAGTAGGGCTGATCTATAGTGTAGTGGGGCCGATCTATAGCGTAGTAGGGCCCATATAAAGGAATGCGGCACGTTTATCTAACTATGATTGATGTAACTATTAGCCGTGACGGTCACATGACGGTCACATGACCTCCGCCCTGGTGCTGCTGGTGGAGAGACGTGTACGCGCGTGTTCCAGCTTGCTTAGCAGCGTGTACTCGGTGCTGCTGTGTGTAGGCGACCGTCAGTGAGGCGGGTATTTAGAAACGGAGCTCGTTAATTCAACACCCCACCACCCCACCACCACCCCACCACAGCTACCTACCGCCGTATTAGTATTAACAACAATGGCCGGCGTGAATGTTACGCCTAGTAGCGCGTGACGTCATAAGCACGTCACGTGATGCCAGCTCGTCCGACTTTCTCACCGAGTTATCTGTGTAACCGTGTCACGTGATACGCCTACTAGGTACTAATGCACCTAGTAGGCTTCGATACGTGTCATCACTAGAGTTAATGGGCACCGTTACTATACTATAGTATAGTAATTCTATAGAATAATATCATTAACTAATATATTCATCGAATACACATGTTAAGAACGTAGGATAGAACCCATGGAACTACTATTACGGGATATAGCCCATAGATTCTATAGAACCTGTGGTTATATGAAACTAATAACAACTTATATAATATTCCTATGTAGAAGAATGGAATACAATATAATATGTTTATTATGTTTTTAAATAGTTGAATTCACTTAAGTGTTCCCATATCTTAGGGTGTGATTGTGTGTAGCAGGGCAGTAAGTCAGATGAACAGATGGACAGTGGTCAGTTGGATACGTTACGTAGGATAACTTGTCCATGTGTCCATGTGTCCATGTGTCCATGTGTCCATGTGTCCATGTGTCCATCTTGCTACCGCACACCCTTAGTTACACCAGTTTCAGTAGTGTCGTGACTCAAACGGCTTCAAATAAATACAGGGTTAATACAGGTTTGAGACAGGGTTGAGACAGGTTTGAGACAGGGTTAATATATGCTTAGTAACGGTAAGACAATGATGCTAGCAACCTCTATATTTACTTATCGTAGCATCATCATTTATTTCATATTAAAACTATTTTTATAGATGACGAATACATGTGTTTCATGTAATGCACGATTCATGTAATCATGTATTCACACTATATGGTATACCACATATGGTATACCACATGTGATAGTACTGCATACACATATATGTGTACTTTCAAAAATACATATATATATATATATATATATATACAAACACACACACAAATATATATATATGCATTTAATATGAGATTATATTTGTTTTATAAATTATTATAATAATTTATGATAATTATCAATACAATTATATATAGTTCTCTTTATTTTTTAATATTTTATTTATAAATAATATCTTCCCTTGAATTAATTCAAGGAGTTAAGAATATCTCTAATTATATATGTTTATTATTTAATAAATGAATAATTTGTAATGAATATTTATAAAATAGAAATAAAACATTAGGTAACGGGATATCTAGCTTTAATATCGCATTTCGTGTTATTACTATTATGTATGCTAATTTAGCTATACACAATTTAGCGATATATATGTAAATATACGCTATTGTATATGTATATACATATTTACTAATAAAGTGATTATATTTAACTATATTAATCTCATGTTCATCTATATATTAATTTTAATTATTATTAATTAATATATAATTATATTATGGTTAAATATATTTACTTAATTATGTAATGTTGTATATCATAATACTTATATTTGTATTCAAATTGATTTTATTTAATGGGACAGAGTCTAAGTTTGGGTTTTGGTTTACGTATCTAGAATACATGTACATACAAATATGATTATATAACATACAAATTAGTTTAGATTTATTTAAATGTGTAAACTATATAATAGTTTATTACTTATATCCTGTACGATAGTTTACATTATATCGCCTAGAATCTATAGTGTGTAGTATCAGTATTAACTAAGTTCTGCACACTCCGATTACTTGTACGCATCACGTGATAACCCACGTGACACATACCACGTGTGTATGTCACGTGTGTGTATGCTAGAGGTCATTGTAGTGCGAGGGTATCGTAGATCTGTCGGTCGGTGGGGCAGCTGAGGGACAGCCAACACAGAAATCTAGCGCTGCCATCAATATCTCTGCATATTGTCATCTTGTTATCTGATTGGCCAATTATGACTACTTATAACTAAGATTGTATAACTTAATTATGTGTAGTGTTCAATTAGTTGATGTATATAAACAAATATATATATATATATATATATATATATATATATATTTATATATATATATATATATATATATATATGTGTATATATAAGTATATATAAGTATATATAAGTATATATGTATATATAAGTATATAAAGTAGCTAGTATACTATTATTATTATAAGTAGCTATAGCCATAACTTTAGATACTTTGAATACAATTATTGTGTAAATTACTATGTATGGCAATATATAATATATTATAATAACTACAATTTAAATAAATTGATATATACAAATAGTTTCACAACAATAAATTATACATACATGTATAAATTATTGTTGCATAGTAAATGGTAAATATGTATATTATTTTTATTACATTTTATTTAATTAAAAATATTTTATTAGTGCTATTATTTATTCATACATTTGTATGTATGTATATATATATATATATATATATATATATATATATTATGTACTGAATTAAATGAATAACATTTCTAAATTATAGACAACAATGGTTATATAATCCATTCTTAATCTGCTCGTTACGATGGATTACATTATTATATAATAATGCACCATAGAGTGTTGCATAACTTTTATGTTGAAGTTATCTTATATATATGTGTGTGTACATGTGTATTAGTATGTTTATGTATGTTAATAAGTTGTATTAGTAGTATTAGCTGTATTAGTATAATTTATGTATTCATAAAAATATAATTTAAAATAAATAGTTCGGGAGTAAGATATAATAATAATAAAGTCATAATATTTAATATTTAATATTTAAAATTAATAAAATCAAATAATTTTTAAATGGGTTAGAGCTCTACGCTAGTTTATTGAAGTTCAGTTCGTAAAGTAAGTTAGTTCATTTCAGCAAAGAATCTGTGTAATTAGTTTTAAATTGCAATTGTAAGTTATTCAGTAATTATACTATTGTGGAGTATTGCGATGTAAATAGTTATTCGCTTGATTGTGCTTTAACCGGGTACTTATAAAACATAATGAAAATATAACAACGATTTTTCTAAGGTAAGATAT
Organism: Osedax fenrisi; assembly: GCA_964019155.1. Classification (NCBI taxonomy): domain Eukaryota; kingdom Metazoa; phylum Annelida; class Polychaeta; order Sabellida; family Siboglinidae; genus Osedax; species Osedax fenrisi. Next base: position 57,216,674 of record OZ025239.1, on the reverse strand, counting down.
AACACTTACGCGAAATCTTGTAATTCGCTTTTGTACACAAAACATGACAGAGACACATATATAGGACCAGTTTTTGTGTTATTTATAATGTACATTCTCATCAAATTATAGACTTTTAAAATATTATATAATATGTTTTAAATTATTATTTATATGATGAAATCTAAGTGTGCATTACTATTATATAACAAAGATATATGATGATTTTAAATGATTTACATATCTATATGATGATAAAAGGCTAACTTATAAGTTAACAAGTTTTCATTATTCTATTAAATTATATGCATTATATGTATATCGCATATAATGTAATAGAATAATGAAACATCGTTGTATAGAAATCGTGGCAAATCTAAATCTACTTCAGTGATTTCGATACTACTGCTAGCAGCGGGATTTATGAATATTAATCACGTTACGTAGATAGGGAGTTTTAACATATAAGTATATATTTGCTTCGCTACAACTCTGGGATAACTATATATATATATATATATATATATATATATATATATATATATGTATGTATATATATATATATATATATATATATATATACACATATACGTATGTATAGTTACGTGTAGATATGTAGTTAGGTACAGTACGTTTACAGTAATAGCATAGAGAATAATGTAATATATATAGTATTACTAATGTAATATGTTTAGTATGTGAACATGTATGCCGGTTTTGTTGGGGTGTATGGAAATGTCTGAAATGACACAGTTTGCATATGCCTACTGCCGCCCTTTATATTATTATTTGGGGGTTAGGCTCTGCATTCCATTTCCACTTTCCTTACTCTCTTGCTTTGGCTCCCCGTGCCACACCCTTGTAACCAATTCGGCAAGTGGGCTAAACTTGTAAGAGGGGACTAGGAGAGGAGATAGGCGCCACCTAGTCTATAAGTCTACAGAAAAAATCAATCAACTAAATGACATCACAACAACAACGAAATACCATGCCGGATCGGTCGCGCCCCGGAAAAACAACGACAGCGCTTTCCATCGGTGAAAACCAGGATGGAAGTGTAAAGTTAACTACTGGCAAATTAGAAGTTGAACAACCACTTTACAACATAAAATTATCTAATGCAATAACCACTATCGGAACATGGAATGTACGAACATTAAGAATATGCGGCAAAATAAATGAACTAACAAATGAACTTGATCGATACCAATGGAACATAATAGGCCTCTCTGAGATAAGGCTAACTGGATCAGGTGAGATATTAACAGAGGCTGGCCATAAATTATACTACAGCGGACAGAGCAAACACTTTGAAGGTGTTGGATTCATCATCAAGAAGCATTTTACAAAATCTGTAATGAATTACTCTGTCGTTTCAAGTAGAATTATGTCAATTCATATAAAGGCTAACCCCATGAACATATCCATAATTCAAATATATGCACCGACAACTACCCACGAAGATCAAGAAATATAAGATTTCTATTGAAGAAGAAATTTCCAAAACACTAAAAAAGGACTTTTTAATTATACAAGGAGACTGGAATTCTAAAGTTGGAAAGGATGCAACCTGGAATGGATGCGTTGGTCGCTTCGGTACTGGGTCCATGAATGAACGAGGCCAGAGATTACTTGAGTTTGCTGAAAGGCATAAATTAGTGATAGCAAATACTTTGTACCCACACAAGGACTCAAGAATCACTACATGGCACTCACCTAATGGACTAGTACACAACCAAATTGATTACATTCTGACACCTAAAAGGTTCAAATCAAGTATCATACGAAGCTCAACAAGAACCTATCCAGGAGCAGATGTGAATAGCGACCATGATCTAGTAATGTGCAACCTGAGGCTAAAACTTAGGTCAAAAAAGAGGGAGAAAAGCAAACGGATTCGTTATAATGTTAATAAACTGAAATACCAAACAATCAGCAAAGCATATTCTGATCATCTAGATGCATAGCTCAGTGAAATAGAGAAAACTATGAAAGATTGCGACTTGACAGAAATATGCTCTGACTTCGAACAAGCTCTATCTAGTTCTGCTTCAGAGATAATCGGCAAATACCGTAGTTAAAAAACAACCCTGGATCACTGATGATATACTAGACTTATGCGACAAGAGAAGAACACTTAAACCCAAGAGAAAACTAAATGCTGAATCTGAACATAAGTACAGAGAAATAAACTCCAAGATACGAAAAATGATGCTCAAGGCAAAGGATGATTGGATACAGACACAGTGCAAATCTATCGACGATGATATGAAACATGGTAGGCACAACAAGCGAGCTTATGAAATATTGAAAATGCTAACTAAAACAACACCCAGAAGCACATCTATTATTGAAGATAGTAATGGAGTACCGCTAGCTGAAGATACATTGAAACTAAATCGCTGGACTGAGTATTTCAAAGAACTTTATAACTACACTATTAACCATGATCCCAGTGTATTATCCCATAATGGAAATCACAATACAGATACAGATGATGAACTGCCAATTCTTGAGTCAGAAGTCGTTAACGCTATTAAAATATTGAAGGATGTAGGGTCACCGGGTATAGATAATATTCCGAGTAAATTAATCAAACATGGAAGAACATCTATAATAAGAATGCTCACAGCAATCTGCCAGAAAGCATGGGTATATAAATCATGGCCAAAAAAATGGACAAAATCATTAATAATACATATAGCTAAAAAAGGTGACCTTAAGAAATGTAAAAATTACAGAACACTAAGCCTAATCTACCATTCTAGTAAAATACTCCTAACCATAATCCTCAAACGATTAAATCCTCAAATTGAACGAGTGCTATCAGAGGAGCAAGCCGGTTTCAGGAAGGGAAGGAGCACAGTTGAACAAGTGTTTAATTGGATAAATATTATTGAGAAGCATCTAGATAGCCAAAAAGATCTCTATCACAATTTTATAGACTTCAAGAAGGCTTTTGATAGAGTGTATCATGAAGGGATGTGGTCAGCATTATGCAAATGTGGAATTAATAATGATATAATTATGATGATAAAATCTTTGTATGCAAACTCCACAAGTGCTGTACTACTCAATAATATGGCAGGCCCGTTCTTTAACACAACGGTTGGATTACCTCAACGTTGTCTGCTCTCACCAACATTATTTAACTTATTCCTTGAAGAAATTATGAGTGAAATTGAGATAAAACATACTACATCTATTTCTGTAGGCGGTAGACCAATTTGGAATTTAAAGTTTGCTGATGACATCGACTTACTAGCCGGATCCAATGCAGAACTCCAACATCTCAAAGACGAATAAGCAAAGAGTACATCACGTTATGGAATGGAAATAAGTGCTGAAAAAAGCAAAGTTATGATAAATACTAACAAGGCAAAATCTGTAGATATAACACTGTATGGAAATAAGCTAGAAGAAGTAGATACATTTGTTTACCTTGGCTCCACAATTACAAGCGATGGAAAAAGTTATAATGAAATTAGAATAAGGATTGCCCAATCTACGTCAGCGATGATACGTCTCTACACAATTTGGAACAGCAAACATATCAATTTCAAACTTAAGTACAATCTATATCGATCACTAGTGCTCTCTATCCTTACTTATGGCTGCGAAACATGGACGATTAGTGTGGCAATGTAAAAGAAAATATCTGCATTTGAAAGCAAAGCACACAGAAAACTACTTGGCATCAAATATCAAGATAGGATTACGAACATGTGTGTATGCAATAGGATAACCATGCTGTTAGGAACTTACGAACCTCTCCTAAAAACGATAAAGCGTCGCAAACTGAAGTGGTTTGGCCATGTCTCCAGACACGACAACCTGTGCAAAACTATAATGCAAGGTTCTGTTGAAGGAACTCGAAAATAAGGACGACCCAAATCTCAATGGATTGATAACATTGTTAAATGGACTAAACGAGATGTAAACGATATAATACAAGATGTGCACGAAAGATATGGCTGGAGAAATATATGAAATATATGAAATATATCATATATCATATATCATATATATATATATATATATATATATATATATATATATATATATATATATATATATAAGGTAAACGCCATTTATATTTAGATTATTGGGACTATACAAAGTATGCCATTATAAGATATTATATATATCTATATAGTTACTATGATTCATTTTATTTCTTAAAACTTCTTAAGTATATTAGATATACTATGTATATAGAGTGGATATTTTTTTAAATATCCAAATTTTAAAAATTTAACTTCAACTTTTCTTATATATGTTATATACGTTCACATAGTTAATCATGCTTTTACAATAATATATATATATATATATATATATTGTTATTGTTATTTGGTGGAGTCCTTTCATCACATCCAGTAACTTAGATGCAGTTTTCACTCATAACCATATATGGCTCTAATGTCCCTTCGAAGCCGGTCTAGTGTTAATGCATCCATGGTTTTAACGAGAGCCGATCGTTTATTTATACACAATTATATAAGATCACTTTTAAATAATATTTTAAGACCTATTTTATAAAATTATTTAATCCGGACGAGGCTCGAACCCTTGTGCCTAATACCGACCCCTTCTCCTATGACCGACCCCCTAAAATAATCGTGGTATAAATAATCGTAGCATTATAATATCCAATAAAAAGAATAGATATACATAAATATAATTAATTATAACACACACGCAATTTATTTTTTATTGAATTTATGTTTTAAAAGTAATATTAAAATTAATTTTAAACTTTATAGTAATTATATTAAAATAGTGTATATTATTATTTAATATTTATTTATTAATCAGTATGTATATAATCAACTGGAATCAAGAATCCTAAATCTATATTAATGATACACAAATAACTTACGACATATTTTAAAGTAAAATACGGATCTATTTTGATTGGATACAATAAATCACATGGGGTCGGTATTAGGGTAATTTAGGTGGTCGGTAATAGGAAAATCATATGGGTTGCTATTATTAAGAAATATTGGTTAATTCAAATTAAATTATTTTTATAAAAGTTATAAACATTTTATTGATCTACAATATTATGTGCAGTATTAAGTTTTCTTTTAATTAATAAAGTATTTACAATGATTTAAAAAAAGTTATTATTCAAATATTTAAAAAGTAAAAACAGAATATTTCATTTTATCAAATAACAATTGTAGGATTGAATATTTTTTAAAACAAAATACTTATTCATATTTATCATTAAATTAATAATATTTCATGTATACATAATTTTTTGATATATCTTATATTTACTGAGATACGAGAGGGGGTCGGTATTATGAGGGGTCGGTAATCGGAGACTTTCCCCTATATGGTATACCTAGTCCTATAGGACATATGATATAGAATTATTAGCTGCGTTATGGTAATATCACCTAACAAACAATGATCTATACGTACATATTGCACCAATAACTTCAGTAGTTAGTCAATACATAATGATATTCGCCTTACACTGGTGAAACCAAACAGAGAAACAATGACATAATCTTCTCCAATCTCCCCTGCATATGTGAGAAGAAGACCATGACATCCACAGAGGACATACAATTTACATATATCATAGGTGTGTCACGTGATGAACGACAAAGATTGTAGAATGAAGGTTTTACCGAATTCAATGACTTATAGATTTGAATGGAGGTAAAGTGTTATGTTAGGCCAAACTAATGGCCTGCAGGTCATGACCCTATAAGGTAATGTATACCCTATAGGGTAGGGTATACCTATAGAGCTAGAGATAAATTTCTCTCTAGCTCTGTGGGTATACCAACTATAGTCGTAATGAGCGATAATAAGATTGTATATACGGGTTTTAATTACTGGTACCATCGCCAGACGTTACATATACGCAAATAATAAAATATCGTGTATCGTTTGTGTGATCACTGATAATAGATTTCTGATAAATAGAATGTTACTAATTACAGACGTGTAGTGTAGTATACGCATGTAGTGCGCATGTGTTAACGTTTGATCTTGTATGTATCCGCTAGTCGTTACGCAAGATCAGTTGTTTACACACGTGATTACAAATAAACTATAAATACTCTATAATTATTGTGATATGCGATCTTTCGTCATGCGCGTACACGTAGAATATGCAAATAAATGAATTCGACGTATTTAAATACGTATCAATTGATTGCAGATACGCCCGGAGTATCACGGTAATCAAATAATTATTAATCCGAATTATTAATAATTATTGTTATCAACTTTAAAATATATGTTATATTAATAATCTACATTTTAAGCTATTGTATATGTGCACCATGGTATACGTGTATACATGTGAAATCAAAAGTATAATTAAGTTGTATTTCTGATAAATCATTTCCTTCCGTCAAATACAATATTTATGCAGACGACATTGAAATTCATTCCGATTTTCACCAATAATCTAATATTCATCTTAATCCTGTCTCACTACTATCAATAACTATTTACTACTTAACCCCAATTAGACAGTACTTATGAATTGTTCACCTCCGAACTCGCTTCCCATCACAATATTCCAACAAATGTAGTTAGGGAATACCCTAATCCCTCCTTCTATTACATCAAAATATCTAGGCACCATATTAATAAAAAATTAACATTTGGTAAATACACATCAACTTTAAAAGCCTCCACATTACACCATATATTCAATATAAACAAATTACGTCATTACATCACAACATCCGCCGTACAAACTTTAACCCAGACTTTCATTATGTCTCATCTTCACTACTGTATACCTTTGAATAATTCAAATATATTTTACACTGTATACAGTGTATGGTATACATTGTACACTGTACACTGTACACTGTACAATATATACTCTATATACAGAATTATATCAAGGACAATGTCCTTAGATATATTGTTTTAAACCATTATAATAAGTATACTTATAATGTGACGAATAGTAACGTATTGTACTCGAGTACCATGTCAAGGGTAGTACGTTACGACGAATATTTAATTGATTTAAAACCGAAAAGAGCGAATAATTATAAATGGGCTGGCAAACCCCTCGAGACTCCATCAACAAATAATCTATACACTCGCTACAAATATGACCGATGAGGAATAGGAGGAATAGGAGGAGGAGGAGGAATAGGAGGAGGAGGAGGAGGAGGAGTATGATATAATAAAGATGATCCCTCGCATTATATATTGACATATTCATATTTATGTGAAGTATATATGTATATATATGTGTGTGTATGGGTTTTAAATAATGTTATATCTGTAGTAAATCAATAAATAATTCAAGTATAATAATGTTTTTTATTTAGTAATAAGAAATACTATATATATATATATTATATATATATATATATATATATATATATATATATATATTATAATCTTTATCTATAATAAGAATTATTATTATAAATGTATAAATTCTAAAATATTTTTGTTGAATTTAATTGTACATATTATACACACATATTTTATTTACCAGGTTAATAATTATGTAATATAGATTAATAACAAATAAAAATTCATTATTATTAATATATATATATATATATATATATAATAATATATATATATGAAAACGTATATTTATGTTTCAGGTCATGGGTGGATCTTATTATGCTTACGTTCAAATTAAATACATGATTTAGTACACGCATGCTACCCAACTAGTGTGCTTTCAACCACAGGTGGTCTGGTTCGAATAATTAGTGGTAACACTTGTGCTTTAAGACCAGTTCGGTTTTTACATGCAGTGAATAAAAGTTTCTCGACCACAGGTAGTTCAACCACTGGTGGTAAGTCGAAAGTCTAGACATGACTGAAAACCAATCCGATAAAGATGATTCAAACTGACCTTGCTGATCAAAGTCACTGACGTTAATCGTAGGTCATGGCACGTTTGGGAAAAAGGAGATGTTACGTGTTTTAATTACTAGTATCTTTGTATACTTAATCACGTGATATTGTATGTTAACGTAAATATCGTCAGTTATTAAAATGTTAATAAAAATTATAGTTTAAAAACCTATTGTTATTAATTCAATAATTACTATCTGAGAACACGTCCTACTAAGATATAAAATGACTAGATCACTCTACCCTGAATAATCTCAGACACACATAATAAATAAATAATAATATGCAAGAAACAACAGACAATAATATAACGAATACAATTCGAAACATTCAAATGTAAGAGCACCGAAAGAAATAGTGCTAGAAAACAGTACATATGAAAACTGGAAAATATTTAGAAAACGATGGAACAATTATACACTACTAACAAAATTAAGTGATAAAGCAAACGATATACAAGTAGCACTTTTTGAAAACTCTCTCGGAGACGATGCGATGAGAATATCTGAAGGTTTTAACATGAATGAAGAGAAAACAACCATATATAACATAGAAATATTTGATAAATATACATCAGGAACGAAAAATATAACATGAACGATATATTTTTAATATTAGCAATCAAAACAAGAATAAAATATTGAAGAATTTGTATAGATCTAAGAAGAATGTAGAACAACTTTGATTATTGCAATACATGCGGTGATAGTATACGTATACGTGATAAAATAGGAATAAATAATAAAGAGATATGAACGGAATTACTGAAAGTAAAAGATCTAAAGCTAGAAATATGCATTTCAATAAATGTAAATATTGTGGAAGACAATATGAATTTCACAAATATGTAATATGTCCATAATTTGATCAAATATGCAAGATATGTCAGAAGAAAGGTCATTTTAGTATATCCTGCAGATCAAGAAATAGTAATATAAGCAAAATGAAATTAGAAAACAAAATGATAGAAATAATTAAGACGTATAGGAAAAAATAACGAAAAAATAAGCGAAATGTGAGTTGATAATCGACGATCAATTTGAAGTAACATTCCATAAATATGCTACCTGAAAAATATGCGAAAAAGAATAGAACTGCTTATACAGGAAGCTTAATGATGTGGAATAACGAAGCAGTGTCACCACGAGAACAAACACATTTAAAAGTATACAACCCTATAACAAAGAAAACAACAGAAGAAGTTATACTGTATGAAGATAATACATGTACACCGATATTAAGTTTACGTACCTGTGAAGCTCATGGTTTAATTACTATAAATGAACATAATTTCAACAGCGTATCAAAAGTCACAGAAGAAAATATAGTAGATATATTCAATGGTAAACTAGGGAAATTGCCAATAATACAACATCTAAAGACATATAATACAATGAATCCAGTAATAATGGCAAATAGAAGAGTCCCAATAAACATATAATCTAATCAATACAATATTATATATCTATATCTACAAACATAATATTACATATCGAATTAACTACTACTAAACTACTTACCAAGTTACTTGTACTTTACCAAAACTTTTAAAATTACTCGATACTAACTAACCTTAATCGCTTACTAAATAGATCAATCATAACCTACTTTATACTTACTTAACCTAAAGCTCTATATCTCACCTGTCTACCAGCTAAACATTATTATCAGACTATTAACTATTAACTCTTCTTGCATTATATACAATCCTTACCACTACTGAATCTTATTTCCTATATAACGTTATCCCTAAACCACCTGACTTCTGACTCCGCCCCTCCATCCTCACTCCGCTCAAATCTACAAGTAGGCTATTATATGCAATATATTATACATATACATATTAATGTATTATTGTACTTATATATTTTATTTGTTACTATCGTTGTTTCTATTTTTTTTTACAAGAAATATTTTACTATTAAATCTAATAATACTGGTGTCATAATATAATATAATATAAATTAACAATATTCTGATAATGAAAATAAAAATACATATATTGCATGGTGCTTTATTTAATATAATGTGCTTGACTGGCTAGCGTTGCGAAGTTTCTACACGGCTGAACCTTAACTCGAACTCACGCTTCAAGTACGATCCAGGTTCTCTAGGTAGCTCCGTACCTTAGAGAATGAATCGCCATCAGCTGGAAACTGGAGCTCCAGTCTCCGCAACGGTTCATTCTCTGAGGAGGAACTAGATTCGGTATCTTTACTTTCATACTCGGGTGCATCTGAATAGTAAGTAGAACCGGCTGCGGAAGATGAAGACGTTGAACAGTTTTCTTTAGTGATGGCACTGGTTTCGTTGTTAGGTTCCTTATTCGCGAACGTTTCAATAGTTTCCATCTGTCGTATGAATATATATTTTATTTAGTCGTTAATATAACTCTATAATATAATTAAATTAGTATATATTCGATTGAAATTGTATTATATATATATATATATATATATATATATATATATATATATATATATATATATATATTTAAAACATTGTTTACATGCATTATTGATTATAATAAATCATGGATCTGAATATATATTATCTATAATAGTTTAGATCGAAACTTGACATTATTTTCTGATAAATCCAGTTTAACTTACATTAAAATGTATACAATAGTAATTTCACATTTAGATGTATTTATATATTTGTATATTAAAAACTAAAACCTGCACATCTGTCAATTTGCTGCATTCAACATTGTCAACATTGTCAATCTCGAAGTCATCTATAATATAATAAAAATAATTATATAATTATTAGTATTGATGTGATATAAATGTGAATAATTTAATAAAATATGACATGGTGATATAATAATCTTATTTACTTTAATATTTAGTTCGACAAGTATAAATTAAATTGAAATGGATTAAATAGATAGCAACAGTAAATAAATGGGAGATACAAATATCGTTTATTAAATAAATGTCTGAATGAATTAATAATGATGATATCATTAATGTTATTATTAATAACTATGATCTTAATATGTTGATAATTGTTATGATAATAATTATGATAATAATGTATATGATAATAATTATAAGTGTAGTTCAATTATGATAGAGGAATCATAAAAGATAAATAAAAATATATTTATAATTACAATAATCAAATAAATAATAAGTATAGTCTATGAAAAAAAGATAATTTAAATTTGAGCAAACACGCGTTAGAGTGCTTCAATTACTAATCTTAAATGATTACATAACTATCATGTGACTATTACTAGTTAGATATATTTATACCGATCATGTGATCACGTGATATACAATACTGACCTCTGACCAATATGTTATGCTTAAGCATATATTTTAAATCTATGCTTTCTTCTTTGGTACTGGTCAACTTCGATATTATATCATCGATTTTAGTATTCATGTCGTTGTACTCTATAAAACAATGATGATTATTATACATGGAGGGAGAGAGAGAAGAGGATAATGATTTGAGCTGTTAGTGTATTTATAATATTGTCCTGAATTTAAAGTTAATTATTAAATATCGTAAACGAGGTTATAACATTACCACATTAATTCATATAAATAGTTGTTATTTACGATATAACTGAGTGTCAATATGTGTTCAATTATTTATACAATATATACGAATTTAGAGCATATTATAATATCATATTCATCATAAGAATTATGATGATAATACATAAATAATAAAATAAATAATTCATAATTAAAATTAATATAAATAGTTTATCAAAATATTAATATATATATTAACCTTTGGATAGCATGATGTATTCTTGCAGGTACAACTCCATAGTTTCCATATCCACGCTGTAATTATGTTAATATTGTAATTACGTGTGATTATGTGGTTTAACTATTATTATAATGGACATATCATTTAGTGAATATCAGAATATTCTATTAAAAAAGTAAAGAATATCATTTCATGCTCTCGGCTTTCATAAAATGTTGACGATAATGATTATGATATTCATTCTATTATATCAGTGATATCTATTGATTTAAATTATTTATTTATGTAGTATCCTTCTCCTCTAGATGAATGTAATCATTATGATTATTTACGATCTTTTATATCTTCTTAGATTCGAACACTAATGCAGATACCTAAATATGTTTCCCAACTGATCCTTTGCCTTTTTTTCTTTACATAATTAGCATATACCTACACTATTATTGTTTAAACTGTTAATAATTAACGTTGGTTTATAACTTTAAAGTTTATATCATTAAACAGTCTAGATTTTTACATTTATTTGCCAGATTTTTCTATTTTTATATATTTCTAGATTGCTTTTATTTTCCATCTTTTAACTAATGATTCGATACTTTTTATTCTATTTTAATAATGATAAGAAATTTGAATTCATTTTTGATAAATAGATAATTTCTCTAATTACTAATGCATATCAATAGACTAATAATCAGTTATATAAATATGATTTAGTAATATAGAATATAGATTTAGTAATATAGAATTTAGTCATTTACATCATACTAAGATGATCATTGAATAATTAGTTTTATTTAGCCATAATTGTAGATTTTTTCTAAATATCATAGTCACTACTACTTTATTGATAGATTTTTATATTTATTTGCCAGATTCTTTCACAGAATTAAACGATATAATCATGATTAACTGTTTAATTTTTTAAATTAACCTATGTCTAAGTAATAGTACATTGTTATATATTTTAATTATGTGTATAAATAAACCATGAAATCAATGCAAACCAAGTCATTATATATATATATATATATATATATATATATAAATGAATTTTAAATATTACTAACTTCTTATCCAAAGTATAGTATTTCTGTAAATGTTTTATTAATTAATATATAAATATGTATTGTATATATATATATATATATATAATTTGTATACCTATATATATATATATATATATATATATATATATAATATATATATTTCTCGCTCATTACGTAATCTCAATATAATAATGTATTATTTAATAATAACTTTGATATCCTGTTCCATAACAATTGCCTCGTTCACAACTGAAGTCGATTCATCACCTGTATATTGTTTAGTATTATGTATTAGGTATTATAACTGTAGTATCTCTAATGAATATGAATTCATTAAAAACAAATTATTCGAATCCCTTATTAAATACATTACTTTATTACTTTATTACTTTACTATTGCTTCCTATATAAATATGTTATTAAACATAAACATTTATTTAAAAATAGGTTCGAATTGAACGACTTTTTTTATATTATTTATGTCGACATTCCAGATAATAACTACAAATAAATTGTAAATTCATGTATATTCATTATATGAAAATTCCCTTCCTGAGAATCAACCAATACAAATTATTTTAATAAGGTCACAGTTAAATCGTAAATTTGCGGAGCTATACGAATATATGATAATGTATTATACTAGTTAAGACCGATTAAATAAACAGCTCAAAACAAACTCATATGCTATATATATATATATATATATATGTTTAGGTATTGACATCATTATTATTATTTTCTATTATTTATGTACTTTCATTAGGTATTTGATTTTTAAAAATAAATTATAATTGACGTATTTACATATATATATTGATATGTAAATATGTCGGGCGACAGCATAGAAAATATATTGATCTTAATCTGAAGCCCTTTAGAGGAAATAATAACATAAATAATTATATATTTCATACGAAAAAAAATGTACAATTTAAAACTTCTAATAAATATTTATTATTATTATTATTATATATATATATATATATATATATATAATAAATTTAATTAAATTGAATTTTACATAATTGGGAAACCATCGAAATTGAAAAAATATAAATAAGTATCTATATACTTAATTAATACAGATCGTTGTAAAATAAATAATGATAATATTAATAATTAAATAAAAATGAGTTATAAAAGCATTTAACATCAGATAAGATATCGATGTTTTAGTGAGTTATTGGGAATATATTCGCGGATATATATATATATTACCATGTGCTGAATAGTGTAGTTTTTCAACACTTATCACGTCGGGTAGAGATGATGGAATGTGGGCCGGGGATACAAATGAACCTGAGCTCTCCACATTTTCAATCGAAGACTTCAACGAAGATACATAACTCGAACTATTAAATGTTATATATATATATATATAAATTATATATATATAACATATACATTTAATAAACATATTAATATAATATTATAAGAACTGTGCAGTCTATTAATAACTACTAAAATAACCGTGCTCTCCTCAAGTCGCTGTCGTTCTCTTCCGAGATCGTTGACAGCGGCCTACCTTCTGACTGCAGACAAGCTGTGCAGTCTGACTCATCGCACTTCCTTCTCTATAATTAGGCGGTATTGTGTATGTGTGTGTATGTGGTTACGTTAAAGATGTTGCGAAGCAGAGATATAACACTCCCTATCTACGCAACGTGAATAATAGTCATGCGTCGCGACGCTAGAGGTAGTATATAAATCACTGAAATAGATTTTGTTTGCATGACGCGATTTACATACTACAATGTTTTCATTGTTTTATTTAATGATATACGATATACATTAGATATTACTAGCCACATAGATATGCATATCATTTAAACCAGGCATATAATATTGCTTTGTTATATAGGGGAAAGTCCCCGATTACCGACCCCCTCCTAATACCGACCCCCTCTCGTATCTCAGTAAATATAAGATATATCAAAAAATTATGTATACATGAAATATTATTAATTTAATGATAAATATGAATAAGTATTTTGTTTTAAAAAATATTCAATCCTACAATTGTTATTTGATAAAATGAAATATTCTGTTTTTACTTTTTAAATATTTGAATAATAACTTTTTTTAAATCATTGTAAATACTTTATTAATTAAAAGAAAACTTAATACTGCACATAATATTGTAGATCAATAAAATGTTTATAACTTTTATAAAAATAATTTAATTTGAATTAACCAATATTTCTTAATAATAGCAACCCATATGATTTTCCTATTACCGACCCCCTAAATTACCCTAATACCGACCCCATATGATTTATAATATCCAATAAAAATAGATCGGTATTTTACTTTAAAATATGTCGTAAGTTATTTGTGTATCATTGATATAGATTTAGGATTCATGATTCCAGTTGATTATATACATACTGATTAATAAATAAATATTAAATAATAATATACACTATTTTAATATAATTACTATAAAGTTTAAATTTAAATTTAATATTGCTATTAAAACATACATTCAATACAAAATAAATTGTGTGAATGTTATAATTAATTATATGTATGTATATCTACTATTTTTATTGGATATTATAATACTACAATTATTTATATCACGATTATTTTAGGGGGTCGGTAATAGGAGAAGGGGTCGGTATTAGGTACATGTATCCGATTACCGACCCCCTTGTTTATTCTTGTAAATATAATTATATCAAACATTTAAAATAGCCATATTATCCATTGCCATAATATTACCCTAATTACAAAATTTCAAATAAATATATTTAATATTGAATGTTATTACAAATAATCATTTAGGGGTCGGTAATTGGAGACTTTTCCCTAATAATAATGGACATTTAGTTTTCATCATATAACTAATAATTTAAAACATATTATTTTACATTTAAAATGTGTATAGTTTGATAATAATTTGTATTATAAACAACACATAGTTCCGAAATTTGAACATATATAGGTGGCGTTGTTCGAAATTTGTTGTACAATATCGAAGTACACGATTTCGCGCTTGTATTATATCTTTCCTTAGAACACATGTGTACTTAAGTAATCACGTGGTTAAGTAATCATCGAATGTCACGTGGTCACGTGATATGTACCTCGTGATACCTCGTGACGAGCACGTGATCCTTAGTACGAAATACTCGTTAAGTTACAACCGTTAGTGTGTACGCAATCGTACGCTAGGAATATGTATATATATATATTAATTATTATATATATATAATCAAACCGCTACAAATGTCTTCCTTTTGAAGAGTTTGTTGTAAATTGATTTTGGAGTCAGTTTCATATTGTTGTCGAGGAATTTGAGGAACAGCTTAATTCGAGTAAATAACTGATATAATAGACTATCTTTAGTTATGCGTATAGTATTTTTGTTATTTATTTAATGCGCGTTGTATTTCTACATATGTGTAATGTTATGGTATTTATGATTCACTAAATTTAACAAATTTAGTTTTTATATCAAATTTATTAGTTTTATTTATTTAAAAATAAAAATAAATATTATGATTTATATATATATGTATATTGTATATAGGTTATTTATAACAAATATCATAGATTATTTAATTATTTAATCATATTATATTGAAATTAGTGAAAACTCAATTTAATCTTAATTAAAATATTACTTATTCTTAAGATTAATTTAAGATTAATACTTTATGAATACCAAATCATTTTATTGCTGGCATATTATTGGACAATAATCTACATATATTAACTCTAACTATATGAACTATTTACTAGATTAACAAAACAATGGATATATCGAGCTTAATTCGATAGATACATACAATAAAGTATATGTGTGTAACGGTACTTAAGATATTATATTATATTTTGTATTTCACAGTTACATTTCAAATGAAAATTATAGTTATAAATTATATTTTGTATTTATTAAAAGTAAGAGTAGTAGTATTATTAGTAGTTGTTTGTATTTAATTAGTTATATGATGTTTAATAATACATTAATATTACCGTATGTATTCTGCAGACCAAAGTAAACACTATATGTGATTTGTTCGGATGTTTTAAAGTTACGTATTTATGATGGCATTGTTATTACACATGTCGATTTCAATTTTAATTTATTATTTATGTGTTGCCTTAGTTACATTATATAATTTTAATTTAATTTTTTATTCGAACGAAATTAAATTGTATATAAAATATTATTTTATGGTAACAAATAATGTTCATCATTTTCATGAATATATTACATAATATCGCATAGTTATATAATATAAATATATATATATAACATATTATATGTAATATTTTTAATTTGCTTACATTCATTTTTAATTATTATAAATATATATATATATATATATATATATATATATATTATAATATATAATAATATCTATATTATAAATTTCTTATAATAGCTATTTTTAATAATTGTAATTTAATTATGTCAATAATATATATTAAAATAAATATGGGGTATACAAATTGTATACGTAATAATATTTACTTACACATATAAGAAGAATGCTCTTTTCTAATGAGTTCTATTGTAATATAATAAATATCATCAAAAACTATACTTTATAATGTGTATGTATTTAAAATAATTAAGTACAGTCTTACAATTATTGTTTACATCAGTCACCAAGGCAACATATAAAGGATATAACTAAATAAATATATATATCAAAGATTTTCCCAATAATTGTAAATATGCTAAAACCAAAGATATAAGAATCGAATTAAGTATAATTATATTTCTAATATATGAAATAATTTTAATTACATTAAATAGATATAATATATATATATATTCAGTAAAACAAGCATGTTATTATACGCCGAAAGATAGTCATTAATGAGAATGATGATGATGATGATGATAGGTATTTATTTAGACACTCAAATAATATTATATTCTTGAGAGTGTGAGAACGAGAAAAAAAACGAAAAACGAGAAAACGAGGTAAAACAAAGAATTTTGATATAATATAACTGGGGGTTTAAATAATGGGGTTATCAATGATAAATACCTCTATTCTTTTTTGAATATTGTGAAAGTCACATCTATTGTCATTACATTTTTCGGTAGCCTGTTCCAGAGATTAGAAGCCTGTGAAAAGTTTTTTTTCTCCAAATTTGGTAAATTTGTAAGGTGGTTCTTCTGGGATTGGTGTAGAGGAGGATCGCAGTAGACGCGTGTTATTACTATATATAAAGTCGTCAAATATTGGAGTGGGTTCGGTGTTTATCAGTATTTTATGAAGAAGAGTCAGTGTGTTGTAGTTAATTTGTTGAGTTGTAGTAAGCCAGTTAAGTTGTAGTCGCAGGTTGGTCACAGAGGTAGTATAGTCAATAGTTTTAAATTGGTATATGGTTCGTATAGATATGTTGATAATTCGGTCTAGTTTAGTAATAGAGTCAGTTTTTGTACCAATGAGGATGGTGTTACAATAATTTAGTCTAGAGGAACAAGTGAGTGCGTGAGGAGTTTGGCCGTAGGGAAGTCAATGAAAGGTCGAATTTTCCTACTATTGTATTGAAAGTGCGAGGTCGTCTTTATTAATGAGGTGATATGATCATAAGAGTTAATGTAGGGTTGAGGGTAATCCCAAGATACTTAACGGTAGAAGACGGAGTGAGTGGTGAGGAGTCGATATAGAGTATTGTAAATTGTCTAAGTTGGAGTTAGCGTTAATGTTGAGTAGTTAGGTTTTAGTAGCGTTGAGTTGTAAGTGGTTATGTATTAGTCAGTTGTGTATAGTATCCATGCAGAGTTGTAATTCAGTAGAGTTTGTGGTTTCGGAGTGTAATTCAATGTCGTCGGCATAGAGTGTGTAGTGAAAATTGGGGAAGGTATTTAATAAACTTGAGAGGGGTAGTAGGTAAATCGCGAAGATGATGGGCGAGAGGATATAACCTTGAGGAACACCATAATATAGTTTGCGGGGTGATGAAAATTGTTCATTAATTTTGACCGAAAAGTAGCGATCACGAATAAAGTTAGAGATCCAATTTAGCACAGTTACGGTAATTCGTAAGTAGGTAGTAGTAGTAGTAGTAGTAGTAGTAGTAGTTGTAGTAGTAGTAGTAGTAGTTGTAGTAGTAGTAGTAGTAGTAGTAGTAGTAGTAGTAGTAGTAGTAGTAGTAGTAGTAGTAGTAGTAGTAGTAGTAGTAGTAGTAGTAGTAGTAGTAGTAGTAGTAGTAGTAGTAGTAGTAGTAGTAGTAGTAGTAGTAGTAGTAGTAGTAGTAGTAGTAGTAGTAGTAGTAGTAGTAGTAGTAGTAGTAGTAGTAGTAGTAGTAGTAGTAGTAGTAGTAGTAGTAGTAGTAGTAGTAGTAGTAGTAGTAGTAGTAGTAGTAGTAGTAGTAGTAGTAGTAGTAGTAGTAGTAGTAGTAGTAGTAGTAGTAGTAGTAGTAGTAGTAGTAGTAGTAGTAGTAGTAGTAGTAGTAGTAGTAGTAGTAGTAGTAGTAGTAGTAGTAGTAGTAGTAGTAGTAGTAGTAGTAGTAGTAGTAGTAGTAGTAGTAGTAGTAGTAGTAGTAGTAGTAGTAGTAGTAGTAGTAGTAGTAGTAGTAGTAGTAGTAGTAGTAGTAGTAGTAGTAGTAGTAGTAGTAGTAGTAGTAGTAGTAGTAGTAGTAGTAGTAGTAGTAGTAGTAGTAGTAGTAGTAGTAGTAGTAGTAGTAGTAGTAGTAGTAGTAGTAGTAGTAGTAGTAGTAGTAGTAGTAGTAGTAGTAGTAGTAGTAGTAGTAGTAGTAGTAGTAGTAGTAGTAGTAGTAGTAGTAGTAGTAGTAGTAGTAGTAGTAGTAGTAGTAGTAGTAGTAGTAGTAGTAGTAGTAGTAGTAGTAGTAGTAGTAGTAGTAGTAGTAGTAGTAGTAGTAGTAGTAGTAGTAGTAGTAGTAGTAGTAGTAGTAGTAGTAGTAGTAGTAGTAGTAGTAGTAGTAGTAGTAGTAGTAGTAGTAGTAGTAGTAGTAGTAGTAGTAGTAGTAGTAGTAGTAGTAGTAGTAGTAGTAGTAGTAGTAGTAGTAGTAGTAGTAGTAGTAGTAGTAGTAGTAGTAGTAGTAGTAGTAGTAGTAGTAGTAGTAGTAGTAGTAGTAGTAGTAGTAGTAGTAGTAGTAGTAGTAGTAGTAGTAGTAGTAGTAGTAGTAGTAGTAGTAGTAGTAGTAGTAGTAGTAGTAGTAGTAGTAGTAGTAGTAGTAGTAGTAGTAGTAGTAGTAGTAGTAGTAGTAGTAGTAGTAGTAGTAGTAGTAGTAGTAGTAGTAGTAGTAGTAGTAGTAGTAGTAGTAGTAGTAGTAGTAGTAGTAGTAGTAGTAGTAGTAGTAGTAGTAGTAGTAGTAGTAGTAGTAGTAGTAGTAGTAGTAGTAGTAGTAGTAGTAGTAGTAGTAGTAGTAGTAGTAGTAGTAGTAGTAGTAGTAGTAGTAGTAGTAGTAGTAGTAGTAGTAGTAGTAGTAGTAGTAGTAGTAGTAGTAGTAGTAGTAGTAGTAGTAGTAGTAGTAGTAGTAGTAGTAGTAGTAGTAGTAGTAGTAGTAGTAGTAGTAGTAGTAGTAGTAGTAGTAGTAGTAGTAGTAGTAGTAGTAGTAGTAGTAGTAGTAGTAGTAGTAGTAGTAGTAGTAGTAGTAGTAGTAGTAGTAGTAGTAGTAGTAGTAGTAGTAGTAGTAGTAGTAGTAGTAGTAGTAGTAGTAGTAGTAGTAGTAGTAGTAGTAGTAGTAGTAGTAGTAGTAGTAGTAGTAGTAGTAGTAGTAGTAGTAGTAGTAGTAGTAGTAGTAGTAGTAGTAGTAGTAGTAGTAGTAGTAGTAGTAGTAGTAGTAGTAGTAGTAGTAGTAGTAGTAGTAGTAGTAGTAGTAGTAGTAGTAGTAGTAGTAGTAGTAGTAGTAGTAGTAGTAGTAGTAGTAGTAGTAGTAGTAGTAGTAGTAGTAGTAGTAGTAGTAGTAGTAGTAGTAGTAGTAGTAGTAGTAGTAGTAGTAGTAGTAGTAGTAGTAGTAGTAGTAGTAGTAGTAGTAGTAGTAGTAGTAGTAGTAGTAGTAGTAGTAGTAGTAGTAGTAGTAGTAGTAGTAGTAGTAGTAGTAGTAGTAGTAGTAGTAGTAGTAGTAGTAGTAGTAGTAGTAGTAGTAGTAGTAGTAGTAGTAGTAGTAGTAGTAGTAGTAGTAGTAGTAGTAGTAGTAGTAGTAGTAGTAGTAGTAGTAGTAGTAGTAGTAGTAGTAGTAGTAGTAGTAGTAGTAGTAGTAGTAGTAGTAGTAGTAGTAGTAGTAGTAGTAGTAGTAGTAGTAGTAGTAGTAGTAGTAGTAGTAGTAGTAGTAGTAGTAGTAGTAGTAGTAGTAGTAGTAGTAGTAGTAGTAGTAGTAGTAGTAGTAGTAGTAGTAGTAGTAGTAGTAGTAGTAGTAGTAGTAGTAGTAGTAGTAGTAGTAGTAGTAGTAGTAGTAGTAGTAGTAGTAGTAGTAGTAGTAGTAGTAGTAGTAGTAGTAGTAGTAGTAGTAGTAGTAGTAGTAGTAGTAGTAGTAGTAGTAGTAGTAGTAGTAGTAGTAGTAGTAGTAGTAGTAGTAGTAGTAGTAGTAGTAGTAGTAGTAGTAGTAGTAGTAGTAGTAGTAGTAGTAGTAGTAGTAGTAGTAGTAGTAGTAGTAGTAGTAGTAGTAGTAGTAGTAGTAGTAGTAGTAGTAGTAGTAGTAGTAGTAGTAGTAGTAGTAGTAGTAGTAGTAGTAGTAGTAGTAGTAGTAGTAGTAGTAGTAGTAGTAGTAGTAGTAGTAGTAGTAGTAGTAGTAGTAGTAGTAGTAGTAGTAGTAGTAGTAGTAGTAGTAGTAGTAGTAGTAGTAGTAGTAGTAGTAGTAGTAGTAGTAGTAGTAGTAGTAGTAGTAGTAGTAGTAGTAGTAGTAGTAGTAGTAGTAGTAGTAGTAGTAGTAGTAGTAGTAGTAGTAGTAGTAGTAGTAGTAGTAGTAGTAGTAGTAGTAGTAGTAGTAGTAGTAGTAGTAGTAGTAGTAGTAGTAGTAGTAGTAGTAGTAGTAGTAGTAGTAGTAGTAGTAGTAGTAGTAGTAGTAGTAGTAGTAGTAGTAGTAGTAGTAGTAGTAGTAGTAGTAGTAGTAGTAGTAGTAGTAGTAGTAGTAGTAGTAGTAGTAGTAGTAGTAGTAGTAGTAGTAGTAGTAGTAGTAGTAGTAGTAGTAGTAGTAGTAGTAGTAGTAGTAGTAGTAGTAGTAGTAGTAGTAGTAGTAGTAGTAGTAGTAGTAGTAGTAGTAGTAGTAGTAGTAGTAGTAGTAGTAGTAGTAGTAGTAGTAGTAGTAGTAGTAGTAGTAGTAGTAGTAGTAGTAGTAGTAGTAGTAGTAGTAGTAGTAGTAGTAGTAGTAGTAGTAGTAGTAGTAGTAGTAGTAGTAGTAGTAGTAGTAGTAGTAGTAGTAGTAGTAGTAGTAGTAGTAGTAGTAGTAGTAGTAGTAGTAGTAGTAGTAGTAGTAGTAGTAGTAGTAGTAGTAGTAGTAGTAGTAGTAGTAGTAGTAGTAGTAGTAGTAGTAGTAGTAGTAGTAGTAGTAGTAGTAGTAGTAGTAGTAGTAGTAGTAGTAGTAGTAGTAGTAGTAGTAGTAGTAGTAGTAGTAGTAGTAGTAGTAGTAGTAGTAGTAGTAGTAGTAGTAGTAGTAGTAGTAGTAGTAGTAGTAGTAGTAGTAGTAGTAGTAGTAGTAGTAGTAGTAGTAGTAGTAGTAGTAGTAGTAGTAGTAGTAGTAGTAGTAGTAGTAGTAGTAGTAGTAGTAGTAGTAGTAGTAGTAGTAGTAGTAGTAGTAGTAGTAGTAGTAGTAGTAGTAGTAGTAGTAGTAGTAGTAGTAGTAGTAGTAGTAGTAGTAGTAGTAGTAGTAGTAGTAGTAGTAGTAGTAGTATATTTACTTTTTAATCGAAATTCTAATAAATAACCAATAATTTTCTCTCATTTTAATTTTTTTTTTAGTTTTTGTGTAATTAAAATATACGAATATAAAATTGCTAATAAATAAAATCACTTAATTGATTGCCTAATTACTTTAAAGCACCGATATCGCAATTGAAAAATATACGAATATAAAATTGCTAATAAATAAAATCACTTAATTGATTGCCTAATTACTTTAAAGCACCGATATCGCAATTGAAATATTAGTACCAATCATAAATACAAACAACCAACCCGATTCTCTACAACAAGATGGTAAACAACGTAAACAGACGATGCAAGAAAACGTCAAAAGTACCAATGTTGAAGTCACGTGGTACAATGCATAAGAACATATGCAAGAGGGCCTCAGTTAAGAAAACGGCCCTTTCCTCAAAGTATTTGAAAAAGAGGACAGGTGGACGTATTATCAAGAAGGCTACGATGAGATTTAGAATGGCTAAGAAGAGTAGATCGGTGTCGAGAAAGGCCGGATATGTACAAAAGAAGAGAGTAGCATCTAAAAGACGATCAGTAAATAGAAAGCCAACGAAAGCAAGAAAATCCTCAAAATCTCGAAGCAGGTCATCTATTAAATGTGTACAGAAGAAGAGAGTGGCGTCTAAAAGACGTTCAGTTATACGAAAGCCAACGAAAGCAAGAAAATCCTCAAAATCTCGAATCAGGTCATCTATTAGATGTGTACAGAAGAAGAGAGTGGCGTCTAAAAGACGTTCAGTTATCAGGAAGCCAAAGAAAGCAAGAAAATCCTTAAAATCTCGAATCAGGTCATCTATTAGATGTGTACAAAAGAAGAAAATGGCTTCTAAAAGACGTTCAGTTATACGGAAGCCAACGAAAGCAAGAAAATCCTTAAAATCTCGAAGCATGTCATCTATTAGATGTGTACAGAAGAAGAGAGTTGCGTCAAAAAGACGTTCAGTTATCAGGAAGCCAAAGAAAGCAAGAAAATCCTCAAAATCTCGAAACAAGTCATCTATTAGACGTGTACAAAAGAACAGAGTTGCGTTTAAGAAATGTCTTAAACGCAGATCTTAATTTGCGGAATAGGTCAAGCTTATTAGATACTTGTACAGCATGGTTTAGGGTAATTCGCGTTGATGTCAACATAGATACTGTTACCCTAACGAAATGGCGATATTGTGCGCTAAGTGTCAAGTGAAACTTAGGTAAATGTTTATTCAATAAATATACTTACCAAATTGTCGTGTTTATTATTATTATTATATACTACTACTACTACTACTACTACCACTACTACTACTACTACTACTACTACTTTTAGATATATACATAAATACACACATAAATAAGAAATTACCAAGACCGATACATTTCATTTTTAGCCGATCAGATCCCAATACTCAAAATAAATACCTAAAGTACGTAAATCCAAAACCAACTAATAAAGGCAGAAGAAAGAAATACGAACCCGAGCCATGCATAGCATGAGTAACCGTTCACCTATAGAACACCAACAACGCCATCTAGGAAAATGTAATCATTATCAGAAAGCGGCAGGAACCTCATGATTATTACGTCGAGGGCACGTCCCAGTTAATACAACCCATACATCTAACTCATCCAACACACCCACAACCGATAGTCCCATATCCATGCATAACCCCTTTAATTAACAACCTATATACAGGAACCTCTGTAACTACTCGGTATTGTAAACTCTCCCGCCGTCTTGACCGTTTCTCTCCTTGATCGGTTGACCGTGGAAGAGAGGATGTTATATTGTTTTGTTTGCACGTCTTTAACGTCAACGCACGTTAATAGTGATTTTAGTTCTCAATTCATACCGCGACATAGTATATTCTATAGCTATAATGTTCATGACACTATTTTTTTAATACATATACCTTTTGGTTCAATATTGGTGATGCGCTGAAGGTTTAAAAAATGAAAAAATAATAATCTCGAAATTTCGGATCTATATAATAATGGATCTATATAATAATGAGTAATTATCTTAAATACTATATTCTTCTAATAGATAATATTAATATATAGAACATATTATCTTAGTATCCCTAATTACAATATTAGTTATTAGATAATTAATTTAAACAATAAAATAAAATGCATATATATACACATTTTCTAAAAATTAAGACACTTTGACTATTTATTAAATTTATAAAGAGTTATTTTTTTAATTTATAATACTAGTACGTTAAAATATAACATCTTAAGATGAGGTAGGAAACAAAATCTTAACAATTGTTAAGGTACCAACTCCACAGAAAATGGTAATTTATTGATGATTTTTAATAAAATTAAAGAAATTCCATGGTAGTTTTAATTTTTTAAGCCAAATTGTTATATATAGATGTTAATAAATTATTTTTGTATTATATAAAATATAAATTTATCAAATATAATGATTCTGTAACAAATTATGAGAGGTCAAAAATAATGGAAAATCCTATAATTTAAAAAAATTCCTAGACATAAAATTAATTTGTTTATGCTTTTGATATTATTCATATTAGGTAACTATACACATTACACATATTATGAAAATATCATGTATTTAGCTGTATGTATTTAATTATAAATGTGAAAAATATACATATTTATGTTTTTTTGGTATATTCCTATCTATCCCTATGTTAAATGTTGTTAAATGTGGCAAGGTTGGCGTATGTACAATATTAACCTAAATAAAACAAAATTTGGTATTCTCAATACCCATATTTAAATGATCAAATTTCGCGGCCGAATCCATAATCAAAACCATTTTTAAAAGCACTCTTAACGTAGGGGAAGTAACAGAATACGGACAGTGACCGAATACGGACACTCTCGGTATCTCCGAAAACATAAATCCTACAAAAAAATGTTTAATGAATAAAATATTCATAATTATATATATAGTCTACATTTTTTATTTTTAAATTATTCAAAATATTGCTGATATATCCAATAAACTGATTTTTTATTACGTTTTTAAATTTATTAATAAAAAATTCTACTGAAAACCTTCTCAAGAATATACAAATGTATCGATATAAAATATAACACTATATTATTAAAAAATAAAGCATTCTAAAATGATATATATAATTTGTATATTTGTTATCAAATATTCATTAAGTTATAAGCATGTCTTAATACGGACACCCTATAACCAATCAGCACGAAGCGTATGAACTATTCTGATTTTCATAAAAATCGCGTACGTTATAATATTAATACCACCAATAAAGCTAAATCTAAAAAAAATATTATTTAGATACTTAAATTATATTATTAATTACAAAATAATAAAAATAAATAAATTATTAACTAATTAAATTAAAATTAATTATTCATAAAATTAATTATAAATAATGTAATTGTAATTTGTCTGATTGATTCATCAATAATATATAGTTTATCTATTGTATATAGCGTGTCCGTATTATAACACAGGGTATCCGTATTCGGACATGGGTACCGAATACGGACACCCCCGTTAACTATGGAATTAAAATATTAAAATCACAATAATATCTATTATATTAATATATTATAATTTTTGAATACAAATAATGATTCATAAAATGTTAAGACTATTGTTAAAGTTTCCGTATTAGGTTACTTTCCCCTACCAGTGATATCGTACGAAGTGATCTCGTCAATATTGGTGATCTCGTCAATATTGGTGATCTCGCGCACTTTTAATTTAAATAATTATTTATAAATAGTAGATTTGATATTGAACACGAAATCACCAAACCAAATTAAAACACTACAAACGAGATCACTGGTAGGGGAAAATAACCTAACACGGACACTTTAACAATAAATGGTCTTAACATTTTATGAATCATTATATAGTTTATAACATATGTTAGTAATATAGGTAATAACATATTATATATAAACATATTAATATTAAAAAATACTAATCAATTATAAATTAAATCCTAGTTATAGTCGTAAATATTATAAATCGAATCGCGCGAGCGGCGCGCTATAAATAACTAAAGTTACGGTTTAAATATATCGCCAAATTTGGTCTACATTTTATATTTTCATAATTATTATACTTTCAAGGTAACTTTGGTAGTGTAAATATATATATATTTATAAATATAGTATGTGGGTAAATATAGTAAATCTAGGTAGGTATATAGTTAGGGGATGTGCAACCTTATATTATATTGTGTATTTAATAGAATGTGGAATAAATATTCTGCCTGAAGGAATATAATGTGAAAATGTAGTCATGCCGACATTGGATGACTTCTACATTATATTGTCAGTCGATGATGCATGCGTTCCGATATGTTTGACATTTCTCAGCTGTACTGGATGCAATTAGTATTATCATTATAACTATTATTATTACATTATTTACCACTTAGCATAAATTAGAAGGGTTTTTTACTTGTGTCTAATTGAGTATGTGTAGTTGTTAGTAGTTTAGTAGTGTAATTGTTTTTCCCCCAAATAAAGTGTAAACCCGTTACTTGAGTTGTCCTCCTCATTTGGCCTAAAAGAATATATCACAATGTATAATGATAATACAATTTATAATAATAATATTTAAACGCTATACACATTCGAGTGTGATCACATACCTATGCATACTTTTTCAATAATATATAATATATATATATGTTGAAACCCTTGTTGAAACTATTAATAATTTATATATATATAGTAGGATAGGTTTTTTTAGATTTAATTCTTTCCAAAGCATTAGTCCAATATTTGAAAGACAATAACATTAACATTTATGTTCTTACTTTTATTATAGTAAAAATATATTTCTTATATTGATTAATATTAAATAATAATTGCATATATATATATAACTTATGCATTTTATAACTATATATATATATATATATATATATATATATATATTTATATATCTCTATATATTTATAGATAGCATATATTCATTATTTATAAATAGGGGAAAGTAACCGAATACGGACACTCTCGGTATCTCAGAAACCATAAATCATACAAAAAAAATGTTGATGAATAAAATATTCATAATTATAAAAATAGTCTAAAAAGGTATTTTTTATTTTTTAATTATTCAAAATATTGCTAATATATCCAATAAACTGATTTTTTTATTAAGTTTTTAAATTTATGAAAAAAATTTCAATTTTAAACCTTCTCAAGAATATACAAATGTATCGATATAAAATATAATACTATATTATTAAAAACTAAAGAATTCTAAAAGTGCTATTTTTAATTTCTATATTTTTTATCAAATATTCATTAAGTTATAAGCATATATCTAGATGTCATATAAGTTCCTAATACGGACACTCTAAATGTCTTAATACGGACACCCTATAACCAATAAACGCATAGCGTATGAACTATTCTGATTTTCTTAAAAATCGCGTGCGTTATAATATTAATACTACCAATAAAGCTAATTCTAAATTTTTTATTATTTAGACACTTAAATTGTATTATTAATTAAAAAATAATAAAAATAAATAAAATATTAACTAATTAAATTACAATATATTTTTCATAAAATTAATTATAAATAACGTAATTGTAATTTATCTGATTGATTCATCAATAATATATAGTTTATCTAGTGGTATATAGGGTGTTCGTATTATAACACAGGGTGTCCGTATTCGGACATGGGAACCGAATACGGACACCCCCGTTATCTATGGAATTAAAAGATTAAATAAAATTTTAAAATTACAATAATATCTATAATCATATAATTTTAATATATTGTAATTTTTGAATAAAAATAATGAGTAATAAAAAGTTAAGACCATTTATTGTTAAAATGTCCGTATTAGGTTGCTTTCCCCTACTTAAGAATAAATATATAGACACAAAGCTGTACATATTTTCCAGCAAATAATATAATAGAAGTTTTGGTCCAAAAGTATAATGACATTTAGTCGCAAGTTCGTCGCTTTTGGACGCTGCAGCGCCCAAATCATAATACAGTCAACTCCCGATAAGTCGGACTCGCAAGGGACCGGGAAAAGTGTCCGACTTAGCGAGATGTCCGACTTCTCCGAGATTCAGAATTACATGCAAATAAGACATGAGATGCGCAGCGTGAGTTAAAGGGTTATCGAAATGTAGAATTATGCAACAATCAACAACATAAAATGTTGTATTCAATAATATGACTTACTAAAATTATAATATTCATTATTTAAAGTAAACATTTCTGATAATTTATGAAAATTCCGACTTATACAGTATAAAAATCATCAAAATGACAATAATATGTGTCCGACTTATCCAATCCAACTTATCCGACTTATCCGGTTAATTTAACATGGAACTAGATACAAATCCAACCAAACCAACTAAATGTGTCCGACTTATCGAGAAGTCCGACTCATCCGTAGTCCGACTTACCGAGAGTTGACTATATAACAATTCGACGCTTTTGGGCGCACAATGCGCCGCACATAGTCATCAAAGTGACGAATTAATTCCGAAACATTTAGGTCAGTATTTAATACGCAATTAATTGAGAAATATCTGGAGTGGATATAGGGAAGGGATAAAGTTGGATATCATCAGTACTTATATATGTACATATATATATGAAAGAAAATACCATGACATTGGGATATAATATATCTTATAGGTGCAATATATATCCTAGGATGGAACCTTGTTGGAAACCATAGAGTAGATGAATGGAATTAGAAGATAAATCACATAATTTAATAGAAAATTATCTGTTTAGGATGTAAGAGTTAAGGGGACGGGCTACCCTTCAAATTATGTAAAAAAAATTATTTAAACTTTTTTTTTTTATATTATATGTAACTTATACAAAATATTGTGATTAAAATGATGTTAAAATTATGTTCATTACATTATTCATTTTGTTTATATTATATTATTTGTACCTATATAATCATATTGTTTATATTCATATATTATATTTGAAACTTGATCTACTCAGAATAATTATTTTGCATTTTGTATATCTCCAATTAATGTCTCTTCTTATTCAATATTGAATATTTTTTCTTCAAATTTTCACAATATTATATATAATATATAAATGAACAGTATTATTAATTATTCTATATATATAATATATGTAAATTTATATAAATTGTAAATTTAGTGATAATTTGTGATAAATATCTTAATTAATTATTTTTTTTTATAATTAATCATTTTTATATTATTTATGTTAATAATTATTAAAATATATTCAACCATATGATAAAGCTATATGTTTATAATAAGATTGTTAAAAAATTATTACAAAAACTTTAATATTATAAGAGTCTATACATTTTTAAAACATGCTATTTTCCCTATCTTTTACATGTATACTGTTTATAAGTAGCTGGTGCCTTTAAGCCATTTGAGATCACTACTATTGATGCCAATCTCTCAAATCTAGTGATAAGGATATCGTGGCGAAAAAAGTCAATCGCAAAAGAGAGATTATGGAGTAGCCTACCAGTTGATATTATAGTATGAGAGAAACTTTTGCATGTATATTGTTTAAGATTTGAAGTAAGGCAGTCTCAGTTGAGAGACCTCTACAAAATGTGCTTTGCAAGACATTATGATATGAGTTTAGTGGCATGGACATATTTAGTTGATGTACGATTCTTTCAAGAATTTTACTGATAAAAGAGAGTTGGAAGATAGGATGGTAACTACATGAGATTAGAGTTGGAAGACTTTTTTAATTATGGGAGTAGTGCTATCATGTTCAACAGAGGGGGATAATACCCCATCAAAGAGAAAATATGAGAATATAGTATAAAAATAGGGAATAGGGTACTAGAGTATTTTAGAAGTATACATATTAATGGAGATGAAGAAGTGGGTTTTAAAATGAGGTCATAAATGTCGGATATTGAGGGAGTAATAAAGATAGATACTTATCTATTGGTTTACTGAGTAATGTACAAGGGATGCTGTGTTTTAATGAAGGTAAGTTGATGATTGAGATGTTGGATAAGATTTTATTATATAAAAAATTTAGAATTCATTTCAGTTTATTTGTATTAATATTTGGTATGTAAACATTGATCAGACGCAATACATTTTTTAGCTAAACCGCAATTATGTTACGATTATTTGAGGAAAAGCTATTGATTTTATTTATATAGTACAAATATTTTTCTGTAGGATTTTGATAGAATTTGCACCGATTAGTAAAAGACAAAGTTGTTCATGAGAATAACACGACGATATGATCTTTCAGTTGTATGTAGAGATCGCTCGATTTTAACAATATAAGATGTAAACCATGGGTAATTCATATTAAGAGAAATAGTAGTAGAAAGAATAATGGCATATTTTTAAAGTAGAAGGGTGAGCGGGTAGTTTAGTGATGCAGCGGATATGGGATAGGATAAAATAATTTATAGAAACTCATATAAGAATAAAATAATACTAATAGATTTTATTTTTCTATAATGAATAAGTTTCTTGGATTAAAAGGAAGTAGAGGGAGTATAACTTAACAGATTATGATGAAATGTTATGTAAGATCAGATTTGGTATAATGAATTAAACAATTACATGAATAATATAAATAGAAAATGTAATATTCGTCTTGGAGAATGAAAAGGAAACATAGACAATCAATATAACAAAAGTTAAATGAATGAAAGTGGGAGTAGGTAAATCATGATGTATAAGAACTCCTACAATTCATACACGCCCATAAGTGCGGGAAGACACACAGTGTGAAACCTATATCAATGAAAAGGGTAAGATATCAGTTTCATCAGGAGAGATCAATGTTTCTGTGAGGGCAATTAGCAAGAAGGAAGATTATTTAAAGTAGGATGATTAAAAGATAATTTGTTCTAAGAGATCGAATATTAATGATATCCTCTCTTACTGTAAGTCATGTGGAAGTATGTGTATTAACAGATGAGTCTCGTGGAAAATGGGTTGGAGATATAGTTGTAGTTGGAGCTAAAGCAGAAATAGATAATGCTTTGGATTTTGGATCAGTAAATGAATGATTACTAGTTGGTGGAACAAAGGTAGAGGAGATGGTACTTGAGTAAGGATTACTAGGATATATATATATATATATATATATATATATGATCAATATGTTCACATATGCAAATTCTAGATCAAAGTTAATCAGGTTTTCCAGGAAAAACAATATCACAGCAATGAATACGCCACAATACAGCAACAGTCATTTGCAATATGTAATTTATATACATATATATATATATATATATATATATATATATATATATATATTCATCATTAAAATATTACAATACAAATAATATCATAGTGTTATATTTATTAATATATTTTATATATATCTATATATATATATATATATGGACAAATAAATATTTTCAATAAATAATAATTGAGTTAAATAAATAATGTGTATGGCACAGTCTTATGATACAATATTATTCAATTCAATGAATATACATATCATACACTAATACATTGCAAGTAATACAATTTATCACAGAATCAACTCGGAGGGGGTCCATTCACATATGCCAATTCTAGATCAAAGTTAATCATGTTTTGCAGAAAAAACCATATCACAGAAATGAATATTCCACAATACAGCAGCAAGTATCTGCAATATGTAATTTATATATATATATATATATTAATTAACTTATGTATATATGTGTTAATTGATAAATAGAAATTAAACAATGATGTTATCTTCATAAAAGTATTAAATAATAATCATAAACAAAGTTAGATATATAGATATATATATATATATATATATATATATATATATATATATATATATATATATATATATATATACTGTCAAGGACATGATGTCTGCTATTTTAGGACATTTTTAATTTATGATTGAATGATTTTATCATATTGGTCAACGAGTGCACATTAGAATTTGATATACAAATCAGTGAAAAAGCTCGTTTTAAATTAATAATTTCAATATGGTTATATTAAAATCATAATATAATTGAATACACATTACATTATGTAGAATGATAACTTAAAATTATAGAAAACTCTATAGAAACAAAAATAGAAATCTTTCAATTCAAACCGAATTTATAAATAAATTCATATATTTAATAAAATATTTATATAGAAATACAAATTAAAAAATATGTATTTATTTTACGAATAAACAATATCTATGATATCTTTGATTACAAAATTGTAATTATTGAAATATAATGAAATATTTTTATTATATTATACCAATGAAAAGTATCTATTTCAGAGTACAAAAAATGACTATTGAATAGATGTGAAGATGTCGTGTCCTTGCTATTATTAATTAGAGATATTATAAATCATAATATGAATACTTTATATATAAGTTACTATTACTAATGTAAATATATAATATCGATAAACAACATAACATAATTATAAAAGATTTCTCGGGGAGTGTATATAATAATTTGAAATTCGTAGACTCCAGAATGAAGTCATCCAATTCGACCTGTTTTCTATAATTAATGAAACATCGTTAATATATCTGTTATCAGTGATAATCATTATAGTATTGTGCACTATATATCTACTAACTTGGCATAACGTAACTTCAAATTACAATGGGAATCATTTAGTTCCACCATAGTTTGCTTCAGTTGTAGCTCATCCGTTATTATTGTATCGTTTAGGCTGTCATCTTTAATCTCTGCAATGTTTGTAATGAAATAACTGAATTATCTATCGAATATTAATAGTATCGACCATAAATTGTGTCAACCACATTTGTTATAGAAAATTCTGAAAGTACCCCTTAATTATTATCAGATCACAAATAATAATGATATATATATATATATATATATATATATATATATATAGATATTTGAATAATAAAGAAATAGGATATTAAACACATTAAAATATTAAC
Source organism: Osedax fenrisi (assembly GCA_964019155.1). Lineage (NCBI taxonomy): Eukaryota > Metazoa > Annelida > Polychaeta > Sabellida > Siboglinidae > Osedax > Osedax fenrisi. Next base: position 57,183,321 of record OZ025239.1, on the reverse strand, counting down.
TTATAATATATATATAATTTTTTAGAATAAATAGAAATCAATGAATTAATAGAAATATTAACATCATATTTATATTGCGATTAGTCTTATTCATGACATTATTATACCACAATAAGTAACAGGTAATACATTATTACTAATAAGTAACTTTATTATAAAATAAATATAATTTAAAAAATGATATTATATTGTTTTTATTAATTCATTGATTTTAATGATTCTAAAAAAATATATATATTTACATAATGTTCCTGGGTAGCTCAGCAGGCAAATGCATCATAAACGCAGATAGTTGGACGCATGTTCAATACCAGTCTAGAACAATAAATAGGCATTAAAATAATATTTAGAAGTGGTCTTATATAATTATAGGTTATGAGTAAAAACTTCATCCAAGTTACTGAATGGGATAAAAAAACTCACAAATATAATAATAATAATAATAACAATAATATATACATAGTAAATATATATATATACTCAGTCTATATTTAGCTGTATACGGCCACATGGGTACGATCGACTTTTTATGAAATTATTATTTGACCTTAATAACTGTCAGTTACTAACTGCATACCTATTCAAAATAATATTATACATTGTAATTGTCTTGCGTTAAAGCATTACTGCATCTATAATTTCCTTATAACTGCTCAAATCTGATAATAGAGTAACAATTTTCAATTCAATAAAATATGGTTTACAAATTAGATAGAGATTATTAAATTACAAATTAATTATTATTGATATTGATTACTGGAAACAACAATAGAAAATAGTACATTTTTATTTTGAAGCCATTTATAGAAGATAATAAGTACAATATTGTATTCAAATTTATTTTAGTATAGGCTACAATATATAGAGAAAAAAACAAATCTTCTCATAGATATATCTCTTGATAGATAAATGATTATTATTATCATTATTATTATTTACATTTAATATATATTCAGACACACTCCATTTTAAAAAAATATAATTTAATAATTAAAATGTTATGTCGTGTTCCATCATTACATACACTTTTTAAACAAATGTATACTTTTAAATTACTTTTATTTTTAAAATAATATATATTTTATAATTAAAAAAATGGTGGTCCTATATAATGATGTTTTATCCCATTATTATTATCATATAGCTTTGAACAAATTATGTAAAAATATTAAAAATGTGAGCTAATTGATTATATTTAATATATATTTAATATTAATGCAATATATTAACTTCATATTTCAATTAAATAGTATGTATAATATTTGTATTAATTCGGTTTTAAATTATTCAATAGAAATATGTGTTCTACATAATTTATGATAAAAGGTGAAGTACAATTTTAATTATTTAAAGAATGTTATGTAATTGTATATAGTGAACATAATTATTTGTAGTATTATGAATTTATTAGTAATGTATTTTCTATATAATATGACAAATAGAATATATTTTCCTTGATTATTTCTTTAAATTTTATTGGTATTTATAGTTTTAAATTATTTATTGTTGATCAAGTGTACACTGTACAAGTGTACTATTGACATACTTTTAAAGTTTTGTAAGGATGTCGATGTTTAAATTGACATTATTCATATGCAGTTTTTATGATTTATTATTGAAATATTTTAATATAAATCTAGAATTATTTGCAATAAATTGGTTAATGGTTAATACTAAGTCAATTTCCAAATAAATATTATATGAATGACATTAAAATCGTATATTAAAATTCGATATCCTTAGTATTTATATGAAGGATGTCGATAGTGCACTTATACAAATGATCGCTTATTTTTCTTATATTTCAGTTGGAAAATAATTTAGAAACCATTTTAAGATAATCTCATAAAAAATGGAATATTTGTTTGTATAATTTCCTAGTTATATATAATATTAGTTATATATATATAAATAGTGTTTATTAAGAAACATGATAAAATAAGTAGTAATTATTTTAAAATACAGGACCTATTGATCTGTAATCTAATGACCTTGTAACTTATCTACAGACAGTGATGGGCACCGATCCTTTTTTCCTGGATCGCCGATCCTCACTTCGTTACCCAATCCTTTCCCGATCCCGAACCTAAGTTTCTTGCCCGATCCCGATCACGATATTATTTATATATTTAATTAATACGATTTTATTTCATAATTAGAAACAATATATATGTAGTTATAATACCTATGTAATATCAAGACCTCCTATAACCTCGAGGTTATAAGAGGTCTTGGTAATATACATTATTAATAATTGTAAATAATATTTATTATTAATATATTGTATTATATTTCAATAATAATTCAATTGAATTAAATGCATATATTGAAGTTATATAATATAGATTATATGATATAGTCACTATATAGTGAATTAAATATAATTTATTTATATAATTAAATGCATTGAATTGGATAAAAATATCTACTTATTGTACGACGTACAATGTACATAGAGTCAAAGTCGGTGGTTTACTTATATGATATCAATTGAGTAAATTCTATTATGGTAAAAATTACAATTATTATTTAAATACAACGTAGATTTAACCTAATCTTGCAATACCTTGGAAAAAATGACAAAATAATGATCAATACAATATCATATCAATGTAATAATTATTAATACAATACTAAAATGTTGTTTATATTCTTATAAATTAATAGAATAATATTAGAGTATCATATATGCAATGATGGGCACTGATCCTTTTTTTATGGAGATCCCGATCCCTATCCTTTTCCCGATCCTCCATTCGTTATCCGATCCTTTGCCGATCCTCGCTTGCGTACCCGATCCCGATCTCGGATCCTGCCCATCACTGTCTACATACACACACATATATATATAATATATATATATATATATATATATAATAATTATTAATTAATGAATAACCTATATCTTTAATAATATCATTATTTGAATTGTTCCCATTTTCAATCTAAATAATTAATTGTATAATTTGATATGTAAAATAATAAATATTTATATTTACAGATATATTATAATTTATATATATATATATATATATAACTATATATATACAACTATATTATATATGCATATACTAATTATAAATATAATTTTATTTTTATAATATTTTATAACATTTTATAACTATAGGTAACTAGTTAGGTAACGAAAAGATATTAATACAATTAATTAAAACAACTGTATATAATTATATGTATGTTATATCCATTATTATTATAACTATACAAAAATTAAATCTATTTCATTTATTAGTGCGTCTAAATATGACACATTTACTTAATGTTATCCTATTATTCCTAAGTATAAAACTATGGGTAGATATATTTAATTAGATATCAAATAAATCGATGGCACACATATTTTATTTATAACACTGCAGCAATAGAGCTAGCGAGACTCTATCTATGGCTGCAGCCTAGGATATCATATTTTAATTTAATATTCAACTTAATGTAAAACTATTTTCAATCTAATGATTTTAATATGATTATATCTAAATTATATTGTACTTTATTGTATTATATTATTTAGAATTTCAAAACAAATAATATAAATTTACAAATAAATGTTTATTTTCAATAGCAAGTTAATTTATTTTGTCATTTTATAATTTATTTCAATACTATATAGATTAAAATAATATATATATAATATATATTATACATTATATATATATATAATAAGTAATTATTAGTTTATGTTTAAAATATGTTTGATATTAAGTTTTATTAAAGTTTTAGAAATAAAAATAAATATTACAAAATGAATGTATTACAAATTAATGTACATCATTATAATGGGGAATATGTACTATAGCCGGCGATTTCAAGAGGGGTAGGACTATGGGCATGTTTATAGCCAAAACACTGTAAACTCTAATTCCATATTGTAGATAGTTTTTTGATACAGTAAGTTTATTTTAATTGCACTCGATAATTCAATTGTATAATAGTTAAAATGTTATAGTTATTTTATGTGCATGAGTTACTCATATTCTATGTATAGAAATTTACATACACGTAAATAGATAGGTGGAAATAGGTTGTCTTGTAAAAAATTTACTGGAAAATTAATATTTATTATTTTTAATAAATGTTAAATGAATGATCTTATAATACTAACAAAAGAGCCGAAAAGTATTAATGTAGCCTCTAGTAAACGTACATATGCTGACCTTTTTGACTCTACATCAATCAAACAACATTCTACTTTATTAGCAAAATCAATTATCAAGGAAATTAAAATCAACTCTGATAAAAACAGAAATATTATTTTTTATAACATTAGTTCTGAAAATATTCTAAATGAAATACTAGATGATCTTAACATGTCTTATCATTTTATAGGGAAAATTAAGCTAAACACTAAAAATGTTGAAGCCTACAAAGTTACAATGGATGATGTTATTATTCCCTACCTATATAGTGAATTCTATAATCTTCCTAATCTTGTCGATAAATACCTATATAAATGAATATAAAAGATAAATATTCTTGAGACCTGATCTCTCTTTTGATGAACGGGTTAAACGTCCTATACTAACTATTGGAGCTGAAAATATGACCAAACACACAAGATGTATATTTAATAATCGCACCTCTCAATATGAACTAAGATATATAGTCACGAATGATGATATATCATACATTGATTGGAAAACATCTGTATCTTATTCAGATGCAGATTACTTGAGATGGTCTAAACAAGCTAAAAACATTAATAAAAATAGGTACTCGGATATTAGAAATAATGATATTTCACATTCGAATTGACTAAATGCTAATTTTTCTCCTTTTTCGAAGGTGTACTATGCTAATGCAAGATCACTATGCAATAAGTTACCTTCACTCATAGCTATGCTTAATGATAGGCATTATGACATTATTATATTTACTGAAACCTGGCTAAATAATAGTGTTACCAATGCAATGCTCAATCCATTAAATTTGTATACCGTTTATAGACTAGATCATCCTGATAATGCTCGCGGTGGTGGTATTATTGTATATGTTAATATTAATTATAATTCGTTATGCATGACCAAATTTGTTACAAATGGTATTGAATTATTATGTATTAAATTTTTTAATTACAGACTTGTCACCATCTATAGGCCACCAGATATGCCATTGTCCAAAACTGTTTTATTATGTGATACTCTAAATAACATATGTTCATCTACGGATTCTTGTCTAATCTATGGAGACTTCAACCTAGCTGGAATTGACTGGATTGCTGGTACTACGTCGACCATTGCAGAAAGATATGTATACAATAAGTTTCTATCATACGGTTTAACTCAACTAATTAATTGTAATACTAGAAATTCAAATATTATTGATTTAATTCTTACAAATAATACATTAATTATATCTAATATTTCACCTACAAGTGATTTGGAATATGATGCATATATAAGTGACCATTTTGCTATTTACTCTGATTTAGTAATCCCAGATAATTATTTAAATTCTGGCAAACTTAATCACAATAAATGTTCAATCCAGCGACTTAACTATAATAAAATTGATATTGCTAGTATTAAAACTCATATCTTGTCACTAGACTGGATTAATATTCTATCCTCGTGCAATGATTGTAATGAGCTAATCAACACTTTTATTAATATTACTAAGAATATCATCGAGTTATACACCCCTACTTTTTCAACTAAAATTTATAAATATCCCTTATCTATTAAGAAACTACTAAATAAGTGTAGTCTTACATAGAAACATAATTGATACAGATACTCATAATGTTTGGAGGTATAACCAATCTTTACTATCAGATAAAATAAAGCAATATAATATTGATGTTGAACACAAAATGCTCTCATCAAATAAAAAATCTTCTTTTTATAATTATATAAACACCAAATTAAATAACAAAAATCTCATACCTCCACTCAGAAATCGAGTCGATCATAATATCATTTATACTAATGACTTTGATAAAGCAGATTGTCTCTCTGACCAATTTTCATCTGTTTTTCTCAAGTCACATATTTCTTATGATCCCTCAATAATGAAAGATTATAGATTTAATGAATTTCCTATATCTCAGGAAATAGTAAGGAAATTTCTTTGTAAATTACCCACTAAATATAATTCATCACATGATGGTTTACCCAAAGGTATGCTTATGAAATTTCTTATCCATTATCTATTGTTTTTCAACGTATTCTAGATGAAGGTCAATGCCCTACTATATGGAAGTTATCTAATATTATTCCAATATTTAAAAAAGGTGATCATTCATTACCATCAAATTATCGTCCAATCAGTTTATTGCCATCCTTTCATTTTTGAAAAAATATTATATTACTATCTATTATATTATTTAAGATCTAATAAACTATTATGTACTGAACAATATGGATTTTTAGCCGGTAGATCCACGGAACTACGACTTATTGAATTTTATAGAAATATAAGTAGAGCCACTAACCATTCTTTTAATACTGATATTATATATATATATCGATATGGCTAAAGCTTTTGATAAAGTTTGCCATTCTAAACTTCTAAAGAAGATGTCTAAATTGGAGATCGGTGGTAATGTCCTTAAGTGGTTTAGCTCATACCTTACTAATCGATTTCAAAGAACGATGGTAAATGATGAATTTTCTGATTATATTCATGCAAGTTCAGGTGTTCCTCAAGGTTCCGTTATTGGACCTCTTCTATTCTTAATATATATCAATGACCTCCCTTCGATATTTACATCACAGCTAACATGCTCTCTTTTTGCCGATGATGCTAAAATATCTCTATCGTATAGGAATACTACTGAACGTAATATCCTTCAATCAGGACTTAATGATCTATATGATTGGACAGTAAAATGGAACCTTCAAATAGCTTTTGAAAAATGCGCCAATCAGAAAATCTGATATATAATTCTATTCGCTAAATAATACACTGATTCCTACTCTAATTTTCGAGACCTTGGTATTGTTTTTGATGATAATATTAAATTCAATATTCACATTAAAAACATATGTAGCAAAGCCTATGTGATCTCTAATATAATTTGTAGATGTTTTACTACAAATAATTCATATTATCTAGTCAAAGCCTATACCACCTATATACGGCCATTACTCGAATATGGTTCTTCTATTTGGAATCCAGGCAAAGACTTTATTGGCTAAACAAACTTATTGAAAAAGTTCAACATAAATTTACTAAGTGAATTTACTTCAGATGTAACTTTATTAAATCAACTTATGATACTAGATTGTGTTTTCTCAATTTAATGAATTTATCCCATCGCAGATTAAGAGCTGACCTGATTCTGGCTTTCAAGATACTGAACAATCTCGTGGATATTGACAAATCATCGGTATTCACAACTTATTCAACAAGTAATCGTGGACCTCTAATTAAAATACGCAAAGACAAATGTATTAATAAAGCAACTATCAATTCATTCAGCAACAAAGTGAGTACCGCTTGGAATTCACTTCCTCGTTCTGTGGCTTCGTCTAAATCTATAAGCATATTTATTACAAATATAGATACTATTAATATTAATGGAAACTTTTATTCTCAATATGCATAAATGTAATGTCGTTATTTTTATAATTTTATTGTTTTTCTAGTTTTCGTTTTCGTTTTATACTTTATTTGGGTATTTGATCTTACAAGCTATATAATCATTTGATATTCTAGGTGTGGAGAGATGTCAAAAAATCAAAATGCAGGGACCGTCCATCCCTCAGGATTTATGGGCATATAATCCTATATGGGCCTGACCAACCCGAGACCTCTTCCCTAGTTATTTGATGATGTGTTCAGCACGTTTGATATACATCCCAAATATTGCGTTATTATTATTTTATTTACTTTCGGTGTGTGTAAATCACAACTTATTTATATTTTCTAACTATTATTTATATATTTCTGTCATTATTATTTATTGTTACCCATCGTTTTGAATCTATTCAATAAACTATTATCTATCTATCTAATTATTTTTATATATAATATATCACAATACATAGATCTAATTTATTTTTGTTATTAAAAACTCTAAAAGTAAGCTAATCTATATTAAAAACAATATATACTAAGTCTTATATATAATAATCTATTTCATTTATGACAATTTTACTAATAGTTTTACGTTGAGTATCTATATTATTTAAATAAATAAGATTAAGTATAGCTGATTTATATAATATTTATAAGATATATGTATATATATATAAAGTATATATAATAAAATAATAATATATTATTATTATTATAATATATATTATGATTTCACATAGAATTTTCACTTATTTTTTCTATTAGTTTGGTTGTGTTTAATTTTGCATTTTCCAGGTTTTTTTATCTCCATTACATTTCAAGTGAGCCTATAAAATCACATATATATATATATATATATATATATATATATATATATATTAATTATATTATGTACACTCTATATAATATTCAAATATATATTACATATATTGTTATTTTTATTTGGTGGAGTCTTTTCATCCCATCCAGGAACTTAGATGAAGTTTTCACTATAACCATATATGGCTCTAATGTCCCTTCGAAGCCGCTCTCATGTTAAGGCATCCATGGTTTTAACGAGAGCCGATCATTTATTTATACACAATTATATAAAATCACTTCTAAATGATATTTTAAGACCCATTTTATAAAATTAATTAATGGTCAGGACGAGGCTCGAAAGCGTGTCCTACTGCTATATATATATATATATATATATATATAATAAAGTTGGATATACAACGTATAAACTACTAGTAAAATTGTCATAATATATACTTTGTATTAAAATAAAGTAAATATAATAATGTAGGTATTAATTAAGTACTATGACTTACTGTATCTAATTTTTATTATATTGTAGGTTATTTTTAGATATATTAATATCAAGAATAAATTAGAGCTATATATTGTGAATATATTATATACAAAATTATTTAAAAATATTAAATATTCAGTGACCACTGGTCACTGACCAGTAACTTTTTTACAAGACCACCTATTTCCACATATCTATTTACGTGTATAACGTAAATGTCTATATGTAATACATATAACATATTATGTATACATATAACATGAGACATGCATGCAAATAAAATAACTATAATATTTTTATAACTATTATATAATCAAATTAGCAAGTGCAAATAAAATAAAATAATGCATTAAAAAACTATCTACAATATTATATAATAGAATTAGCATTTACAGTGTTTCAGCTATAGCCACTCCCATATTCCACCTATTTTGAATTCAGTGGCTAGTAGTGTCTGGTAACCATTATAATGTACACATATAGCTGATATTTTTAAAATCTCTTAAATATAATTATATATCACTGACAAATATATATTTCATAGTACAAAAAGTTAACATTGCAGGAGATTGAGAGCAGATGTTTTGTCCTTTATATTATTATATTTCTATCAAACAATTAATCAATTCATATACATTAATATAATTTAATTTTTTAATATCATTATATTATCAAGTTATCTAGTATAAGTAACATATATTATAATATATTATATACTATTTTAAATTAAATTAATTTTATTAATAAAAAACATGTATAATTTGTATATTTTTGGAAAAAATCACATTATAATTAGTATAAATTAAGTTAAGATTTAAACATTAAGTTAAATATTAATTTTCGAAATGAAACCTATTTTCAAAATTATAAATTACTTTAAGTATAAGTATATTTAAGTATTTTAAGTATAAAGTATATTTTAATTTGATTAATAAATTACCTTGGTATTAAATAAATTCATTCTCTTGAATTCCGTCATGTTCAATCTGGTGGAATGAATACATATATTTCTATATTACATGTATCTGTACATGTATCTGTACATGCTAATATTATATAATTTACATTTATATTGTACAATGTAATATATATAATTAAATTAAAATATATTGAATTATTTATAAATAATGGTCTAAATAATATTTATAGATAATTTAAAAAATAATATAATTATATAATTTAAATGATAAAATATGTTCGATCATTAGTTTTATAACATTTTTAAAAATTAAAATAATGAATAAAATAAAATTATAATTTTGATTATTAAATTTGAAAATGATCACAATAGCATTGATTTGTTTAAAATACACCTATACATTTTTACTATTTGTATTGTATTCTTCTGGGTTCAGGGTTATTCGGCTTTTTTGATAAAAAAAAAACTTTTTTTGTGGTTTATTTGATTTTTGTATATCAAATTAATGATAAATAAATTTCAATATTATATCATTTAAAATTAGTATCAATATTTATAATAATAGTATATATTATGTATATTATATAAATTATACAATGTATAATTTCAAAAAATATAATATTAATAACAATTTACTTCACAAAAATAAAATTATTGATAAATAAATTAATTTCAATACTATATTATCATTTAATATTAGTTTCAATATTAATAATATTATAGATTATATTATATAAAGCATATAAAGTATAACAAGTATAATATCAAACAATATAATAAAATAACAATTTATACTACCAAAAATAATATTATTAATTATGGTGATATTTTATATTAAATTTATTCATATTTTATTGAAATAGATCAAATAATTAGATATAAATTGTATATCATATTATAAATACAAATTACACTAGCCTAATGCCTAATGTTTAGAATTTATTTATATTTATTATAAAGTAATTATTAATATATTATAGCAAATTTTTATAATATTATTGTATATGATAAGATCAAAGTAGCGTTGTCATTCGGACCCGGACTTCGGACTTTAGGTCATTGATACCGGACTGATGCAGTATAATTTATGATATATCGGACTCGGACCGGACTCGGACCGGACTTTAATATTTAACTTGGACTATTTCGGACTTTAAATATTAGATTCGGACTATTTCGGACTTTAAATATTAGATTTGTATTATTTCGAATTTTTATTATTGGATATCTAAAATACATTCCAATGTTTACCTTTGGGATTATATTTATTCGCGTCATTTTCAACCAACATAGCGGTTCTGTGTATGTATCCGCGACACTATTACTCAGCTTAGCGTCCCTTTGTATGAATAGGAGTCACTGTCAATCAAACTACTACCCCCCCCCTTGTATGTATCCGCGACACTGTTACTAAATATAGCGTCCCTTTGTGTGAATAGGCGCCAATGTCAATCAAACTACCCCGCCCTTCGTATGTATCCGCGACACTTTTAATCCACATTGCATCATTTTAAAATTATTCGTGCAACCATCAACATCATTATTTTAAATTTTTGTTTAAATTATAGATATTAAAACTTGATATTTTTTTTCAACTATTTGATACTCACAAATATCTCCAAGACCCGAACCAGTTTACATCACTATATGATACTTATGCTGCTGTCAAACGATGCGGATACAATTATCAAACGATACTGATAGTGATACTTCTGTCAAACAATACTGAGACTTCTGTCAAATGATACTGATACTGATACTGATACAGCTGTCAAACTATACTGATACGATACTGATACTGATACAGCTGTCAAACGATACTGATACGATACTGATACAGCTGTCGAATGATACTGATACCATACTGATACAGTTTCGAATGATACTGATACGATACTGATACAGCTGTTGAATGATACTGATACGATACTGAGACTTACTTTTTAGAAAATTTGACAACACTAGATCAAAGCATTTATTAAATGATTTATTTGCTCAAAAATTGTATATTATAATATATATTAATATAATTATATTATTAATGCATTTTAAAAATTTGATGTAATAAATGTAATAAACTAACATGAAAAATAAAAATGTAGTATATATTATAAATTATATATAAATAAGTTGTTAGTATAATTTTAAATTATATAAGGCAGGTTGGTTTTTATAGTTTTTAGAAAAACAAAAAAATCAATTAAACAAAAAAACCAAAATGAAAAAAAATCAACAATCCTGGCATAAATATTATTAATAATAGTATAGATTATGTGTATTATATAAATGTATTCATTTAATAAACAAGCCTGGTCGAAATAGAAATATAATTTGGATAGAATTGACTGAATCTGTATATAAATTATACTATAATACTTTTTAATATAATATACACGAAATATCTAATAATAATCATATATCTATAGAAGTATTTATTACAAATAACATTTAATATAACAATTTAGTACTAAAAATAATTTAAAAAATAAAAAAACCAATTTTCTTCACACAAAAAACAAAAAAACCAATAAACCTGCATGGTCCCCTCACAATTATTTATAACATGTACAAATCTACGACTTCTTGAGGGGTCCATCCCTATCCGTTATTTATATTTTATTCAATATATATATATATATATATATATATGTGATTTCAATAAAGAAATATTATTATTATTATATTAATTAAACTAAATTTATATTGAGATAATTTTTAAGTTTATCTTCCATGTAATTATTATCCATTTATTAAACATATTTGTGATATTAATGTAATTAGTATTTACTGTAAGCATACCCTTTTATTCTTCCATTGAGATCCACGGATTCTTTTACAATACCACAAATTGGAGAAGCGAGATTATTCCCTAAATCCTGATAGTAATGAACAAAAGATTATGAAGAGGAGATAATATGTATATTTATTATTATAAATCTATAGATTAACCTATATATATATATATATATATATATATATATATATATATATATATATATATATATATATATATATATATAGTTATAGCTATTAATAAATATATATATATATATATATAAATAATGACTAAAATAATTATAATCATATTAAATCAGAAAATATATGATAGAAGAAAATGTACAAATTGATACATTAATAGCATAGAATTATAGTTTACCATTACCATTTATAGTTTTTATAGGTAATATATAAATCCATGATTAATAGCATATAAACTATTTTATTTATATATAATCCTATAATATATATATATATATATATAAAGACAAGCAGTAGGATACGGATTCGAGCCTCGTCCGGACCATTAATTAATTTTATAAAATGGGTCTTAAAATATTATTTAGAAGTGATCTTATATAATTGTGTATAAATAAATGATCGGCTCTCGTTAAAACCATGGATGCCTTAACATGAGAGCGGCTTCGAAGGGACACTAGAGCCATATATGGTTATAAGTGAAAACTTCATCTAAGTTCCTGGATGGGATGAAAGGACTCCACCAAATAAAAATAACAATAACAATATATATATATATATATATATATATATTTAAATTGTAATCACTTACTACATTACATAAACACAACCTTTATATAATGATTAACATTAGATCAAGTACACATAAAGTTGAGACTTATCACGTTCTATTTTGTAACATCACTATGTTTATCAATTGTTGAATAGAATTTATAAAAAAAAACAGTAAAGAACACAATATTATTAATAATGCTTTATATGGATACATTTATTTGGGATTATAATTTTGTTATCAATTGATTTTACATAGAGTTACATTTTTGATCGCATAAACTATAAAAAGATTTAATAATAAACTTTATTCAAATGCTTATACAATTTTTGAAATAGATAAAATATTTATTAAAAAATGTAGTACTTGAATTGTAATTAATGTGTAAATATATGAAGTAATCAAATAGCACTAGTAATATAGTAATATTAACACTAGTATATATACAAAATTATTGCAATAACTAAACTTCTACTATCGATATGAACTATCGAAACTCTAATATCACTACACCTATTTACAACTCTAATATACTCTATCATGGCTAATACTAACGGCCATACTCAATTCATTAAAAATAGAGTTGTCGTTGATATTCTCAATTACCCCAGTGTGCTCGCAGTAGTATGTAGGCTTGCATTCGTTATTCTTCTTTAGAAATGTCAATTGCTATAGAAATAGCATTAGTATGTAAATTTAATTTTAGAAATGATATATGTAATATTAAAAGTAACTTTAACTATGCAGTATATACCTTTATGTTTTAATACAATTTACATATTTGGGTATATTTATAGATAAAATAAATATTTTGTTTATAAATCGAAAATAAGTTAAACTTAATGAAAATATATTCAATATTTATTTACTTATTCGGGCGACAGCATAGAAAAGATATTGATCTTTATCTGAAGCCCATTAGAGGAAATAACAATATAATTAATTTAAATACTTCATACGAAAAAAATGTACAACTTTCTTCTAATAAATATTTATTATTATTATTATTATTATTTGCAGAATTTCGAATATGGCCCCATTTGCTTTGATTACGATTTCCAAGGTCAAATTTAAAATATGTTATTTGTATCGTTGTCAAATTTAAAGTAAATTATAGTAATAAATAATTTATATAGTATCTAATAATATATATATTAATATGCATTTTCCATATAAGTTTTTCATGTACACTAGTGTATAAAATATCGTAACGAGTATTTTAAATTTGACCCCATATATTGTAATCAAAACAAAAGGGAGCCATATTCGATACAGACCCAATAAGTATTTATAAGTGATTATATTCACTTACTTCTAAAATAAAATTTACTCAACATTAATTATATATAACTTTCATATTAATAATATCAATCTAAAATAAAGCTATTAATAAATATGACTAAATAAACCTCTGTACTTTTCAATTGACATTTTAACTCATTAATTTCTTCTTTTAATGTTTTTATATGCACTTTCTCATCCGAGAGTTTATCCTCTAATTCTTGAACTATACCTTTAAATATAGTAATCAATGAATCAATGAATATTTATTTCCTGATTATTTAATATCAAATATGGAAGGATATTCAGAAGCTATAAGTAAGATTATATTAAGGCTATCCTTAGTATAACAACATATCATATATTGATGATATAATAATAATGAAACAAGAACTTAATTAATAATTTAATAATAATAATAAAGAGTCTTTATTAAAGACGTAATACAAGAATATTAATATTGAATATGTACACATAAATGAAAATAAATATAACCAATATTACAATATTTTGATATGTATAAATAATAGCAATATAAAAATATGTTGATAAATAATAACAATAGGTTAGAATAATGCATAGGTTGTATGTATATATGTATGTTTATATATGTATGTATCATCGATATAAAGAAAGTGGATAAGCAATTGAATGTAGTGTATAGCAATTTGTGATAGAGGCGCTGCAGTGGCAGTCCACTATTAAATACCTACTAAATTTTAAATTAATATTATTTATTTATACATATATATTGATAATTACTACCAATTGTAATGTACTATCTATACTAAAAATAAAATTATATATTTAAATTACATCATATCAACATTCCTCGTAATTTTGTATATTTAAATTGAAGATATCATACTATTTTATTGATATTTATAATCTAAATCCATTGATATAGATAGAATTCACTTGAATCTATTTCGATGAAAAGCCTACTGTTTTAATATTTTACATATATAATATGACTAATATCCAATAAAAATCACTAATGCCATTTTGTTAATTTATCGATAAAAGTGCCATTCGCGTATCTATCTTTTACATGCATTGCGTGCGTCAATTTCTTATCAACTTTCTTTATATCGATGATATGTATGTATCAGTGTTGTAAATGGGTAGCGATTTTGAAGTTTAGAAATTATTCCTTAAGGGGTGAGGCTCCCGTTCATCTAAACAATGCTTTTTAGATCTATCTAAAAACGCTATGGATAAATAACTAATAGAGATAATTACTTAATTTTTTTTTATTCAACAGATACTTTCATCATTAATATAGGATCTGTATTTATATAAATGTAGTTAATTTAAAATTATTTAAAAAATAGTCTCAATTAGTTAAATATTTATTTTTAATTTTTTTCTTTAAAATGCAAGTTTATCATCATATATTTAATTAATATAAAATATAATAATAAATCCAACAGGATTTATATAGATGTATATATTATACATTTAAAGTAACAATTTCAGATAAAAATAATAAAAATCAAAAAAGTAGTAGGAATTTACATGTGGTTACTAAGTGAAAAAGTAAAAATTTGAGAAAATGGCATTTAAAGTAATATATATGACATTTAATGGCAAATGACAATTGACTAATGAAAATGATATTTAATATATAAAATTTAAGTAAATATAATACTTACAATTTCAAATAATTATTATATTGAATTCGTTCATTAAATACTTTATATTGATATAAATACACATATAATTTGAGAATATTTACAAATTTATAAATAAAATATTAAACATGGAAAATATGTAATAACATTTTTTTGTTAAAATAAAAATATTAATCATATTTAACTCGCCACCCTTAAACAGTTAATCATATATATTATAGATGAGATATATACAAAACAGTTTCAAATATGTACAGTTACGCAGAACTAGCCAGTCAATATAAATCAAATACCATCGTACTATATTCATTGTATGACTATTATCATTAATACTTGAATGAATATAAATATATATAATAATATCATGGATATCCTAATAAGGGCTTATTTTTTCTATATTTATAAATTTAATATATATTTTTGAAGTAATTTAATTTTTATGTTAATTTATAAATAATTCGATACACATATGTATCCATATGGATGTTTTAACGGTCAAAAATTGACTGCAGCTCAATAACATAAGTATTGTGGTATATAAATAATAATAAAAAAATATTGTTTACATGTAATGTATAATGTAATAACTAAATTTCAACAAAGATTTTATGACAAATTTGGGAAAATTTAAAAACTGAAACCCAGAACATGATTAAACCCGAAAAAAAATCCAAATGAACTATCTACACTACCATTTACAACACTAGAATTTATATATATATATATATACATATAATTTATTATTAAAGGACTAATTGAATAATTATCAAAATAGATACATAATTATATTATATTTGTTATTTACAATAATAATATACATATACTATATTAACATTCAAATGATTTCTTCTCATCTAATAGAGATGCCAGACAACTTTCATTCTCCTTCATGATTGATGTAATAGTATTGGCAGCCTATTAATTATTATGGGTTAAATATATATATATAATACATTTAATAATAAATTCAATAAATTAATTATATAAATTATAATTACTATGATAAAATACCTTTGCATTCAATTCTTTGAGAATTTTATTATTATTTGAAATATTTTCAAACTAAAAAAATAATAGTATCAATAATTTATTATATATATATATATTATATTATTATATATAATACTATTATATATATATTTATATACATATAAGATATAAAATAGTAAAGTACACCCATCATTATTCATCATTAGTATAGAATGTAAAATTACAATATCTAATGACAAGTATTAGTGATAGAAGTATAATAGTGATGACTCATCACTGATGACTCATCACTGATGCTCGAGTTTTAAATTCACTTTGAATACATATCCAATTAGCCAATATATCTATAGTATATTAATATATATATATATATAGACTTTTTGATGCCTACTATATAATATAGTAGAAAATAGTAAATTATTAGTTACAGAATTTATTTTCCAAATCTAGAAAGTTTTATTCTAACTTATCGGGTTTTATGAGATATCAAATTTGTATCGAATTTCGGGGGGATATTATCCTTGGGGGGATTTTTCCGGGGGGATATTGTACTAGAACCATATATATATTGTGAGAAATGGTTCTTGAATTGGTTCAATTGTGTTGAAATTGGTTCAGAGTAGTTGGCAGCTGAGTTTAAATTGGGACGACGCCCGGTTTTCGAATTTACTCGTCATATACATATTTACACACATATATATAAACAAATTAACTTAACTTTATATACAAATATAAATAGATATATATGATTTACCTTTTGTACTAAATTTGTATGAGATTTGAATGCTTCTTCAAGCTCAAATTTAATATTTGACAATTTAGAATCTAATACAGACTTTTCATATTCTATCTTTTTATTTACGTTGATCAATTCCTCTATGTCAACACCTAGAGAATTTATCCTGAATATAAAATGAAAATTTGATTAAATAGATGATTATATAATGAATATATATATATATATATATATTCATAAATTTATATTTAGAGACAGAAGGGGGTAGTAGCTGACAATTTATATGCATACGAATACTTATGATATATCGAGAAATACTGAATTATAAAATATTATTTTTTTTAATTAGCTAGAAATCATATAGTACTAGAATACTGTGATTTAACTTTTATATATAAAGTATATTACTAAATAATATAAACGATTTATTAGGCATTAAAAAAATCATTAAAAAAAGGCAAATTAGGGGGGGGGGGTAGTTGCCGCTAGTACCAGAACATACAATAGGTATCTCGTAATGTATTTGATTTATATTTTTTTAATTAGTTAATATTAAATAATTATATTTATGATGCATTTACGCACCTAAATTTGATTCAATGATTTAATTACATACAACATACACATATACTCACACACATAAATAAGTATATATATATATATATATATATATATATTTATTACTACATCTATTAAGTATTATAATACTACTAATTAAATAAATTAATAAGCTAATATTATAATACTAATAATTATATATATATATTATTATATATAAGAGCTAGTGTTGTTAAAAAACGCGTTTTTTATTAATATTTGTTTAAAACATGTTTTGAACGGTTTTTTTCGTTTTATTCGTTTTTTATCCGTTTTTTTCTGTTACAACAAATAAAATTATTTAAATAAAGTAGATATGTTGTAAATAATAAAATAATAATAAAGTAACTACATATTATATGAATAATCAGAAATAATTCAAATAATATATTATCTGTATTATTATAATATCATTAAATCATATTGTCAAACTATACATTAGTATGACAATTATAATAATTATAATATTTATTTTGTTACAATATAACACTGAGTATTTCTGTATTATTTAATGTTATAGACATGGAGATTGTATCACAATCTATAGATATATGTACATTATATAATTAATATTATAAAAGCTGTATGAACTTTCATATTTATTTTATATATTAATATATTATTATTAAAAAAATATGAAAATTCATACTATTTTTTTTATATATTATTATACAATTTATTATATCAAAACATAAAATAAATCTAATTTAACTTTATTATAATAATAATATTATATTTTTATACATTTATTTTATACATTTATTAAATAATCATTAATTTTTCAATTATTATACAATTTATTATATCAAAAAAAGAGAAGGGAAATTATTATTTGTCAAATTAAATTTAAATTTAAATATTAACAATTAAATAAAGGGAGACGATCATAAAGGACGAGTTGGGGGTTAGAGGTTACATTTTAAATACGAGTTAATAGTATACAGGTATAGGTATATATGTATATATTGTATTGGTATTTGTGGGTTATTTGGTTTAATTGGGTTTAGTGTTGTCTTGCTGGTTTTTTTTAGTTGCATTACATCCCAAAATGAGCCTATATAAATTTATTTCGCATTTAAAATGTAACCTTTAACCCTCATCTCGTCCTTTTTTGATCGTAATCCTAAATAAATATATGTATAAATTTATGTCTCTTGTTTTTTTCTGTTTTTTTTCGTTTTTTATTCTATGTTTAAAACGGTTTAAAACGCGTTTATAACGTCTGTTTAAAACGTGTTTTTTATTAACTCACAACACTAATAAGAGCTATATATAAAAATAATAATAATAAAATTATTCAGATATTAGTATAATAAAAAAAATGTATTTCTTTTAATAATTATGAATTAATTTATTACCTATATATTTATTATATTTAATAATCTCATAAATATTATGGTAAAATAACTTTTCTTATAATATTAATTTACATAATATATATATATATATATATATATATATATATATATATCATATTAATTAATGCATACATGATTTAAATATAATGATATTTAAAATTATATATTTTATATAAGATATTTAAAAATTGCCTTTGTGGCTCAGTTGGCTAAGGCGTCAGACACACAAGCAGTATACTTCTATAGGACACGGTTTCGAGACTCGTCCGGACTATTAATTAATTTTATAAAATGGGTCTTAAAATATTATTTACTGCAAAATGTACATTTAAAGAAATGCCCAAGCAGAATATCATTATTATTTCCAATATATAACAATGTATCCAAAAATACTTTTTATAATTTCAAATTACCTTATATAAAATTAAGCCGTCATCATAAATCATTATCATTTAAAGGCCCTAAATCATGGAATAATTTATGTCTAAATAAATTATTATTCACTAAAATTTATATAAAAAATTTAAAAAAAAATCTTTTTATCAAAATATGAAAATCAATTAAACAATTGATTATCTAATTTTATTTTTGTTTACTGGTATTATTTATTAAACCTTCATCTTGCTTGTTTTAGTTTTTAGTTTTTTTCATTTATATTGTTTAGCTATTCTATTCCTTTTATAGTTCGGCATTCAGAATTCAACTCGTTTCTATGATTTTTTTATATAACTTTACATCTTTTATTTTTACACTTGACTTATTGATACATATTTTTTATTCTTTACATAATTTATTTTTAACTTGACTTATTGATACATATTTTTATTCTTTACATCTTATTTATTTATATTTACATTTGTTGTACTTATGAGAATCTAACTTATCTAGAATATGATGATTGGGGAAGTTCTCGCAAAAACAAATACATTTGTTTATTAACTTCTTCATTATTTCATGCTTTACAACATGAAATAATAAATCCGATTTATTTATTTATTTATTTAGAAGTGATCTTATATAATTGTGTATAAATAAATGATCGGCTCTCGTTAAAACCATGGATGCATTAACATGAGAGCGGCTTCGAAGGGACATTAGAGCCATATATGGTTTTAAGTGAAAAGTTCCTGGATGGGATGAAAGGACAAATGGACTCCCCCAAATAAAATTACAATAACAAACAATATTATTATAAATCCGGGATAATATCAATTAATCGACACTAGAACATAATAATGGAATAGATGATTACATCGTGTCATTAATAGATATATATATTACTAGTCTTGAAAGTATATCCACCATGAAGACAAAGTTAATTCGTATCAATTAAAAATATAATATAAATATAATTTAAATTAAAAATATAGAATATTGATTTTGTTCACATGTGTAAACTACAGTTAACTACAGTTTCAGTTAAAATATATATTTTTATTACATATAAAATTTAATTTAAGGTGTGCTTATTTTAATCGAGAATTTAATATAATATATTAAAAGAACAGCATTCATAGTCGTATAATAATAAATAAAAGTATTCCTAATATCGTATTTCTTATTATTTTTTAAATTTAAATTTTCTATAATTTTATATATATATATATATATATATATATATGTGTGTGTGTGTGTGTGTGTGTGTGTATACATATATGTATATACATTAATTATGAGATTTGAAAGAATATAACATATAATCAAAAAGCATGTTAAAAGCTGCTTAAGGCCTTATTGCAGTGTATAAGCTGATCAGACCACATTTTGCAGATGTTTTCAAAATTCAATGTATATAGATATAGGAAAATATATGTCTATTCAGAATATTTGTCAAGATATAACTATTATCTGTATTGAGTCACTTTTTTTTGTATAGTATACAAATTATATAGTACAACAGTATTACAATAGAACATTCATAATATATATATTGTTATATATATATATATTTATACATATATCTAATAATATATATATTTTTTTTAATTATTATTTATAAATCAACTTATGAAACTATTTGAAATATTATTTTTATAATATTCTATTTTACAATAAAGTAATGATATCAATATAAATAATTTTTCTATAAAGCAATTTATCAAAAAATATCAAATAGATTTTCCTGTAGAGCAATGAATGCATACACACCTAGAGTGAAAATATTTATTACTGAGTAATATGTATTTGAAATTTCATAGCATAATATTTTTAATAATTATTTCTTAACTTTTATAAACTTATGTATTATCTATCACATTACATTTATAAATGATTATAATGATGTGTATAATATATAATAGTATCTATATAATAATGTTATATAATAAATATTACTATATTCATATTATATAAAAATGTATATATAAATTAAAAATATTTCTACTTTTTTAAATATAGTAGGGTCATAAAAACATGTTTTTATGTGATTTATATATCGTTTTTGGATGCAAATTTCTCATAGATACTAAATTACAGAAGTAAATGATAGTTTTATGGAATAATATTTATTTTTTATTTTTATGATATTTAACCATTTATACAGGGCATTAATGCGGCTTATATAATCATATCTGTATTTTAATTCATTTAGCTGTGTATACTTAATTTATATGATATTTTTGTTATTTAATTTTGTTAATTAATAAAAAAGTATGTATTATTTATATCCAATTAAAACGATTTAGACAGACATCGGCCCCCAATATGTCACGTGACTAACCGAGAGTTCAAGTTAATAATGCGTATAAGGATTATATAATATTATATTAATATATAAACAAATGGTATTATGATATGTATGTATATATAAAACACGAATTCACTACTCGATTAATAATTTAATGAGAAATATAACGCTAACAGCGAAATGTATAATTTAACTCTGGGTTTGACACATGAATTATTGGGGGCCGATGTCAGTATTCAGCATTAAAACATATATTTATAAAGAAATTCACTGCTAATGTATAATTAATAATATAATATAACAAAATATAAAAATATTGTACAAAACAATTTTTAATTGATATTTGTATACAATTTATAAAACAATAAATTTTCAATAATAAAATAGTTTTTTAATTAATTTAATATTACTATTTTTTACAATGTGTTTAAAAATATTTAATACAAATATAATACATGATTTTATATTGATTATATATATATATATATATATTTGATAACCTATATAGTGATCAATAATAGTAATAACAGTAATCAATATAATTAAATTACAATATATATAAGGAATCAAAAAGGAAGAGTTTAGTAGCAAAGGTTAAATTTTAAATGTGAAATAAATGTCTATAGGCTCATTTTGGGATGTAATGCAGCTAAAAATAACAAGCAGGACAAAACTAAACCAATTAAACCAAATAACCCACAAATATATTTGTATGGTATACCAATACAATATATATATATATATATATATACTATTAACTCATATTTCAAATGTAACCCCTAACCCTCAACTCGTCCTTTTTGATCATCTATCTTATTATATTACCAATATTTACCACTTTATTATTTTTATATTTATATATATTTATTTATTTTAAGGGGTTACGCTTATTTTGAAAAATTTTGAAAATTCTATGTAAAAAGATAGGGATTTTTATATTTTTTTAATTTTCAATAAGTTTAAAAATTCTTGGTATTAAAAGGATATTGAAAGATATTAAAAGATATTAAAATTCTGTGAAATGCATATTGAAGGGAGGACTGCTCTGTATAGTTTGAATTAGCATAATGAGAAAATATTATATATTTTTGGAAATACAACTCATCCCATAATGATAAAAATGTAGTTTACTTTTTATTTTTTATAAAATTATATTTTATATATGATATAATAAAATTAATTGTATAATCATCTATTCAGTCAATAAACACATAACTAATATATTCTGAAAATGTCATATATATTTGAGCATTATTTATATAGTTATTGAATTTTTGAATAATACAATTATACTAAAATAATTATTCTGAGTAAATCAAGTTTGAAAATGACATATATTTTTTATTAAAATATAGAGCTTATTTGAATAAAAAAAGTATAGTATATGTGTTTGTATGTTTATTATACAAATATTATATGTATATGATATGGATATGTATATTATACATAGTTATGATAATAATCTATAATATGATATATATATATTACATATATTTTATAGTAATCAAAAATGTATATGTATATTATAGTAATCCACAATACGATATATATATATATATATATATATATAATTATGATGGATAATATATTTATTATACAAATATTATATGTATATGATATAATATGGTATATTATACATAGTTATGATAATAATCTATAATATGATATATATATTACATATATTTTATAGTAATCAAAAATGTATATGTATATTATAGTTATCCACAATACGATATATATATATATATATATATATATATATATATATATAATTATGATAGTAATATCAGGGAGCTCCCTGGTAATAGTAATCCAAAATATTATATTAGATAAATAAAAAAATAATTCTGTAAAATAACGTATTTTTAGAGATTATTTCTTATAATTATTTATTCTTAAAAATAGGTCGCATTATAAAACCTTAATTTTTATATTTGATCAATCATTTTGAGCTATAATATTTTAATGAGTAATATTAACATCTCAAATATTACATATATCAAATAATATAAAAAAATACACATATTTTTTTTTACTGTTTTTTCCAAAACGCTCGTTAAACCCCCTTAAGTTACATTTTTTTTAATTAGATTTTAATCAAATATGTTATATAGTTATTATGATATTTGTACAAAATATATTACCTAGTTCTAGGTAATTGAATAGATTTTAATTTATATAAATTAAACTTAAGTAGAAAATAAGTAGAAATCAATATATTTTTATATAATGTATATATATATATGGTGGATTTTCTTTTGAAAATTTTATATATAACAAATAGTTATGATGGAATTTGAATAGAATTAGTTCTATATTACTCTATTTTCATTGGGTATAAATCGGCCACTACCATTACTGCTGATTACATATAGTCTAGTATATTTATCATAAATAACTACTATTATATGTATATGAATACATACATATGATGATAGATAAGCAATTATATTTTATAAATATGCAACAAATAATAAATATTTAATAAATATTCATGAACTTTTTTTCAAAATCATGTATTTATTCAAATTTAAAAAATAATTATTATGTAATAAATAATTAATTATTTTAAAACAAAATCTACTCTATATTATAGACATTTTGATTATCTAAATATTGTGTATAAAACTTGTTATCCTATCTAGCAACATTTGAGACTTAATTAAAACGACCACTACACCTTCTATGTCACTACCCCTTATTCTCCTAACAGTTACATTTTAAGCTATTTATTTTGTATTAAATTAACACATATTATATTTGTATACTAAATGTAACACACTTTTCTGTTTTTCTTATATTTGATTTATTTTCTTTATTCAACTACAATCATATTTTATAATTAAGTAAATATATAGTATATTATATACATATATAATATCAAATATTATCTATATTAAAATGTGTAACTAAAAACTAAAAACTCTTAGTAAATAATATTTACTAAGTACTGTGACTTCATTAAATTTGTATGTAGTAAAATTTGTCAAGTTTATTAAAATATATGTGTAATTAATATATATTGAATAATTTCTAAATGAAATAATAATTATTTAAAATATATTTTATAACTATCACATTATTATTAGAATTTAAAATATAATATAATCACTAAATAATATAAATTATAAATTTAAATTAATAAGTTAACTTCAGTATCTAGAAATATGTTATTTCTAATTTAATTGTAATAATAATTTAGTTGAAATAATTAATGTATACAAATTAAAATATATAATTGAAACCTCATTTTTCAATTCAGCAGATATAAACTGATCAGCTTCGATGTTGTTTTGTAAGTTTTCAATATGATCATGCTGACATTTTATCTTGTAAATCAATGTATTGTTTTCATCCATGATAGTTTCCATATTACTATCTATATTGCTGTAAATCATGTTTACTATCATAAATCTAAGTTTTATATATACATATCGTATTATACAAATTTATCAAATTTGATAAATTTTATATAATTATGAAAATAGGTTCAATAGTATAATTTTGTAAAAGATTAATATTACACAAATTTATTATTTTATAATAATATAATACATAATTATAAGTATCTTATACTATTACAATATTATTAAAATGTAATAATATATGTATAATAATCAATATCCAGGGTTCCATTATGTTTGGTAAAAACCTGTTTTTACCGGGCAAAAATGGTAAAAACATATCTCTACCATGTTAATTTACGGTAAAAACTGGTAATAACCGGTAAAAACTGGGAAAAACCTACTCATAAAAATAACACCTTTCAAAAAAATATTATATTGAAATTTAAAGTAATATTGATTCATTTATATATAAATGTTATGGCTAATTAATTTAGCCATTTTATTTGAAAATTTGACCAAACATTTGATCAATCTGCTTTAATTATGCCATTTATAGTAAATTTATTTTAAAAAATCCACATTCTGCCACTCTTATTCATATTGTAAAATTAACAAGTTGATGTAATTGGATACATTTTATAAATGAAATAAAATCACACTGTGCTATATATTCATAAAATTACAAAATGAAAATATTACTAAATATTACTAATTATATTAATATTACTAATTTACAGTATTTTTAAAAAGTTTTTTTTATTATAATTAATTTCATATATATAAAATTAAATATTCTAATCAGTATTTATATTTATATATATATATTTAATATATTCAATTAAATATCATGGTATAAAATCAAATAATGAATACATTCAAATAATTTCTCATTGAAAATATTATTAGTTATTGTTTAATATATATCAAATATTTTGCGAAGCAAAGATGGTTTATTCCCTATCTAAGCTATGTAATTATTTTAATATAGTTCTTTTACCAACCACTAGATGGATACACATGTATTATTTTAAGTTATATTTAATATTATTAATTCATAAGGTAATTAATCTAATTATCAGACTAATATACTTTTAATATTATAATATATATATGAATTATATTTTTTTAAATATATTTTAAAATTACGAAATTTAAATATTTTTGCGGAAAAATTACTTTTCGATATATATCGAATTTTTATACATATCTTAATTTAAGATTATATTAAGGTATTATTTTTCGAATTTACATGTAATAGATACGAATCCAAAAATAGATTTTAGTTCTTTCACCCGTCGCATTTGCGCTAGTGTCGTTTTTATTTCAATAAATCGGTCGAGTGAACCATCTTTCCTTCGGAAAATCTTTGTATATATATTTTTGTTTACAATATTACCTTTACTTATACAAAAATAAATATATTATTCTATTCAATATTTTATATATATATATATTTATATATATTTATATTATTGAATTATTTATTCATTTATTTAAATTTCAATATCATATTATTTATTTTAAAAAATTGTTCTTTACATAAAGTAAAAATTAATAAAGGTTGTTTTTAAACTAATATAAAAAATCTTGTAATTATGATTTTAATGTATTATTGTTTAGCTTTATAATTGTATATTATCTATTACATATAAAATCTATAAATAATATATAATTATAAATTATATAGACAATAATAGGTTTAATATAATATAGATAATATTATATTTAATTATATAGACTTACTAGTTTTTACCATGGCAAAAACCTGTTTTTACCGGACAGGTTATTACCAGTTATTACCATAGGCGGTAATAACCTATGGAACACTGTCAACATCACATTCAGTGACATATTGTCTTCTACATTTATAGATTTATTTGTTCAATTTACATATATTTGTGTAAATTACGTGTAAATTCAATAGCATATAATGACAATTGTAATCAACGACATATCTAAACATTTAAAACATTTCACAACTTGTAGATAACATTTAACTGAATTATATTAATATTGATAACAACAATTGATAAAATAATTTTTTTCTTAATTTGTAGACAACAAATCACTTAATAAATTGTTTTATTCTTAAGGGGGATGTCACACACCTTGTTTTAGTGAAAATAATTGTTTATTTAAAATTTTTTTTATTTCATAATATTATTCTATGTTTTTTAATATCTGTAAAATAAATGTTCATGATAACAGTCTAGAAATTACATAAAAAGTGGTTTATATATATATATATAATATATAATGTATTTATATATATTCAAATGTTGTTTTCATTAAATAATTAATTCACACTGTATGAATAGTGCAGTGCATGTATAAAGGCTATTATTATCAAAACTATTATAGTCATATTATTAATTTTTGTTGTATTATACAAATAACATATGTTTATATATTCCCATAGAGATATATTTCATAAATATTATTTTCTAATAATAGTAAAAATACAATTTATATAGAATAAATGACAATAAAAACAATTAAAAATGATAATTTATAAATATACACAATAGGCTATATATAATAAATATTATAAATATATGTCTATTCGGGTATATATTATGAATATATTATAAATACAATACAACAAAAAACAGATTAATTCAAAGAATAGAATTCTAGAACCTAGTTTTGTGCAGACCCATTATTTGCTATCTCTATACATACAATGGTGGGCATCATATGACATGACTTTAATGAGCTGTAAAAAATTTCGAACAGAAATGATATATTTGATAGAATATTTATTATTTCTATTAATTTTTTATAATTTTCTACAAAAACTAATATTAAAGTGACAAATTAAAGATCTTTTATCACACTATTAGAAAGTAAGTAGTTAATCAGTAATGGTTAAATCGCTGGAAAAAAGAATTAATGGATGCTACACCAAACTTCTTCGCATGGTTTTAAATGTGTCTTGGAAAGATAAATGGTCCAATAAGAAACTATATAATGACATGCCAAATATTACTAACATAATAGCTACCCGTCGTCTAATTATTGCTGGACACTGTATCCGTCATAAGGAAGAGGCAAAAGGCCATAACCTCATATTCTGGGAACCAAAAGGAAAGCGAAAACAAGAACGGTGTGCAGTGACCTTTGTAGACAATTTAAAGGAAGATACTGACTTGGAGGAAATTGATGAAATCGGGAATGTGATGATGATGAGAGATGTTTGGAAGAAAATTGCAAAATCGGGTCGAACGTGAGTTCGACTAAAGTAAGTAAAGTAAGTAAATATACAAGATATTGATTTCATATAAAATTAAATGAAAATATTATTACTAATATTTTCATAGTTTATTATTATTATTATATATATTTATATCCATGTTATGTACTCGATATAATCAAATACATTATAAACCTGATATGTAAAATGAGAAGAGTATGTATGAGATATTGTTTATCCTTATCCTTATCCGTATATTATACTATCTAATTATTATTCAAATGATAAGGAAATTAAATCCAAATTAATGTTAGCTTTATTTAAAAGCGTATTATCGAAAAAAGTATCAACAATTTGACAAAACTTACTGATATTATAAATTATATATAATGTTCAAAAGTTAAAAAGCAAAATAAGTCTATATTCATAAATATTATATATTATTTCACTTAAGAAATATTTAAACATAAAATTATTTTATTTATATTATTATATTTTTATAATTTTATCAATGAATTTTTATTCTGAAAAAAAACTATATATAATTTTATTGTAATTTATTTTAAGTAATATTTAAATTATTAACATATGCATTTAGTATTTAATATCTAAAAATGATTCTATATTATAAATATAATATATCGACAATAACATCACTATGTAAAATAAAGTATTACTACTAATACTAACGGAATATTGTTATCCTTATCAATTATAGAAGACAAAGTTAATGAAGGGGATAGTCTCTTTAAGGATTCTGTAAACATATTTTCAATTGCTTCCTATAAATATTATGTATAAAGTTAACTATTTTTAATTTATTATTAAGTAATAGTAATCGTATTAGTATAATAATGAAATGAATATATTATAGAATTATGTAAAACATTATAAAAAATGTAATACATTAACATTAATAATAAGTAGATTACAAAATTTGCCTCTAAAAATGTAATTTTATTATATAGCTATAGCTTATATACCAGTAAATATTTAGATTTATGTTATACAATAAAACTGATCATTAAAATTCATAATTATTTACAAATTTATAAAATACATGATTGATAATGTTATATTAGTAACAGATAATCATTATCATTACAAAATATTTAAAAAAATACATATATATATATATTTGTAATATATATTATAAATATATATCAAAATAATATAGAAATATATTTAGCAAATGCAGAATAAATAATTATATAATTTAATTTTTTTTAATATATTATAATTTAAAATTTATATAGTTTAATAAATTAAATTAAAATAAATATGAGTATTTAATAATTAATATAGTTACTTTTACATAAATTAATAATATTTTTAAAATATGGTAAAAAAATAATAAGTTACCATTTTTATAAAGTGTTAATTTAATGTATGTAAATTTAGAAATTAATATATGTTGAATTGAATATTGAATTGAATTTAATATGGTTTATTGAGAAGAAATAAAATATAGTGCAGTATATACAATTTCTACTCAAAGGAAAATATCAGAGATTATCTTGTAATCTATACTCACAACAAGGGTACCCTCCAATAATATAATAATACAATAATATGACAACGATAAAATTAAGAATAGTAAAACGTGAAAGAAAAAAATAGATAAACTAATTTAAAATTATATATACAACACAATTAGTAAATATATATAACATATATTAACTGTTATATTTATTAAAATTATAATAATGTTAATAATGAAATTAATATTTATTTAAATATTCAAGTTTTATATATTTTTAAAATGCATTGTATTTTAAGTTTTTACATGTATTATTTAATCCATTCCAAAGTTTAATACCATATACATTTATTGTGTGAAGTTTATTATTTGTTTTATATTTATGTATTCTATAATTGCATTTATTTCTTAAAGGGGTTTCACACCGACTCGAACGAAATTATTAACTCTAATTATTAGAGGTTAAAGTTTAATATATTATTTAAATCTTCGTAAAAGGGGTTTTACACCTAATTATTAGAGTTAATAATTAAGTTTGAGTTGGTGTTAAACCCCTTTTACAGATAAGCATTTATTTTATTTTAAATATTGGATTTAAATATTAGAGTTAAACTTTAACCTCAAATTATTAGAGTTAATAATTGCGTTCGAGTTGGTGTGAAACCCCTTTTATATTATAATTATTTATTTTATATTCAAATTTATTTGTTTAGATTGGTAATTTTTTATTAAATACATTATGCATAAAATTAATAAATATATAATTAATTAAATCATATATATTTAAAATTAACAATTTTTTAAATAACAAATCATTATTATTAAATTTATAATATTGTGTATTCGATTAGGTGTTTTATTAATTAATCTAATTATTTTTTGTAGTTGTATAAATAATTTATTTATATTACTTTTATAATTAATTCCCCATATTATCAGACAATACATATAGTTTGGAACTATTAGTGCATTATATAATAGTAATAGGGTTTTATCAATTATAAATGAATTTTTTTTAAATAAATACAATATTTTAGCTAATTTTATTTTTAACTTAATGATATGTTTTTTATAATTTAATTTATTATCAATATAAAGTTCAAGGAATTTATATTGAGTTACACAGTGAATGATT
Source organism: Osedax fenrisi (assembly GCA_964019155.1). NCBI lineage: Eukaryota > Metazoa > Annelida > Polychaeta > Sabellida > Siboglinidae > Osedax > Osedax fenrisi. The sequence goes on along the minus strand of OZ025239.1, from coordinate 57,151,603 downwards.
TGCTTATTTAGAGTTATTATCTCATTTATGTTGGTAATACTTGTATTGTTGTAGAAGTACATTACTTTTGTTTTGCTAATATTTAATTTTAATTTATTGTTAATGAACCAGTTTGACAATATTTTTAAGTTATCATTTATTTTACTATTATTCGCATTATGTATTGTAATAGAAGTGTCATCAGCATATAATATAAATTTGGTATCAATAGAGTTAATAAATAAATTTGATATGTCATTAATATATAAAATGAATAGTAGTGGCCCTAGTATAGATCCTTGGGGTAACCCCAGATCATATACAGTAATTAGAGGTGATACTTTATCATTATATCTGACAGATTGTTTTCTATTATATAAATAAGATTATTTAATTAAATTAAGGGTATGCCCTCTTATTCCGTATTTATATAATTTAATGAATAGTATTTTATGTTCAATTGTATCAAAAGTCTTTTTAATGTCAACAATTACTGCAGCTATTTTATATTGCATATCAATGGAATTAGTTATATTATTAGTTATAATATAATATATATTGGGTGAGTATATTGCATGTAATGTGTTTTTTTTGAAGCCATATTGATCTTTTTAATTATTTTTTCAATACTTTTTGAGAATTGCGATATTATACTTATAGGTCTGTAGTTTTCTATATTATTGTTATTGTTATTCTTGTGAATAGGTATAATTACTGATTTTTACATATTCGATGGATATATGGATTTATTTAAAATTAAATGAAATATATGGAGTAATGGTTTTAATATAGGGTATATGACCAATTTTATTAATTTAAAATCAATGCCATCATGATCTTTTGAGCATTTAGAGTCTATTTTATTAATGATTTCTAGTTCTGAAGTATATATTAGTATATATTGAATTTATATTACTATTTATTAAATTGTTTTCAATATACAAGTTCTCAAAACTAATATTAATATGTTTACCCATACTGGCAAAGTGAATATTAAATTCATTTCCAACATTAGTAGAATATATAGCATCATTATTTTTATTAACAAAATTGTTGATTTTATTTAAACAACATTTATTATGGGTTAATTTATTTAAAATTTTCCATTTATCATTTATGTTGTTAGATTTGTTAAATAATTCTGAGAAATATTTATTTTGTTCTTTTTTTATTGTGTATTTTAGTTGTTTTTTAATTTAATTATAAATGTCCCAGTTTCTATCTGTTTTATTGTTTAGAAATATATTATAAAGTTTATTTTTTTTATTTATTGCATTTTTTATTTTATTCGTTATGAGAATTTTTATTTTTTTGTTTTTTATTTGTATACTTTTAATGGTATGAAACGATTATAACTATTTAGGGACGTACTTATAAATGTATCATAACATAATTCAACATTTTCAGAATTATATAAATCATTCTAGTCTATAGACGATAAGTCATTTATCAATTTTTTTTTATTTAACGTTCTTTTGTAAATAAGTTGTCCATTATTGATTTCTATATGTTTTCTAGTTTTATATTTAAAAATATAGGTAAGTGGTCTTGAATTCGTAATTTATTATACCAGAAGATAATCTGTCAGTAATAAAATTTGTATAGAAGTTATCTAAAATACAATTACTCTTAGAGGTTATTCTAGTAGGGCACTTAATTAATGAATACATTCCCATTGACATCATATTTATTTCTAAATCACTATTAAGTTTAGATATATCATCATTAAAATCTCCACATATTATAATGTCTTTCTTAATGTTACTAAATAAAGTATAAATTAAGTTATTATATTCATCTAAACTAGAATCAGGACTTGTATAGTTGACTACAAGAATGAAATTCAGATTATTAAATTGAATAGATACAGTCAATATATCTATAGAATCTGGAATGGATATAGTTTATTACAAATTATGGTATTTTTTATGAATAGAAGTACCCCACCACCTCTTTTTTAATTTTTTTTAATTCTGTTTTGTGAATAACATTCATAATTATTAAAATATAAGTTAGGATAATCATCTTTCCCTAGCCACGTTTCTGTTAGATCTATAATGTCTATATTATTTAATTGGTCAATAAAGACTATCAGTGATTCAACATTGTGATTAAAACTGCATATATAGAATTTATTATATATAGAATTATTAAAATGCATTATAGATAGTTTAGGATAATCGATATTATTATATGTGTGTATATTCATATTATTAATGTTATTGTTATGTGATAAATCGCTAGTATTGTCATATGTAAATGTATTATTAATTACCAACGCTATTAGTCATAGTGATAGAGATATAATTTATATATATATATTTTTTAAATGGAAATATATTAATTAATAATTAAATAATTAGTATTAATTTTAAATATATAGTATTATTTAGAATCCAATAATCAATTAACTAAAACATAATATTAATATAATGTATTATTTAAAAATATATTTTAATTATAAATATAAAATGTATTATAATATATAATGATAAATTCAATCATTAATTTAATTATCAAAACTTAACTGGTAAATTAAAATAAATATTGGATATATATATACACATGTAATATTATAAGATTATTCAAAAATATATACATTCAAAAATATGTACATTTTTTGTATACATTTTGTATAGATATAATATTTTATAAATTCGATAATAGCTTATATTAATTATAAACTTTTATTTATAACCAACCCTATCAAAATCATTTGATTGGAAGGTCACCTCTTCTATGATGCTATCGGCTGAAAAAAAGCCATAATTCTTCAAACAATTAAGATAAATACCTTCAAAAGTTCTTGCTAATTCCATCTACATAATTTATAATGTTATTAAGTTATATTATAATGATATATCATATATCATATATCACACATAGTTTTAATAAATTTACAAATAACCTAGACAATTAACTCATTAATCATATTAATTGTAATAATTTAGTAAGGGGGATGCACGAGTTGGGAACGGTTTTCAAAATGTTATCAGCAATTGAGGCGGCGGCGAGCGCGCATACCGCTATATATTATATATATATATATATATATATATATATATGTGTATATATATATATATATATATACTATATATAAGTTATATAATTTAATATAATATATATATATAAATTATATATTATATAATATAAATATAAATAAAATATATTTTATATAAGGCTTATTTTATTTAGGCTTATAATAAGCTTTATCAATATCGGTAGGCATTGATGAATGAATATAAACATATAATATATGGTTAACTGTATTATACAGTTAAAATGACATAGTGTATACACTATGCGCGTTAGGCGAACGCCGTTCGCCGACCGCCTCAATTGTGGTAACATTTTGAAAACCGTTCCCAACTCGTGCAGTAACCATTTAGTAATATAATATATAAATTTTATAAATAATTATAATATAGTTATTCAAAGAATTATTTATATATAGTATATAATAAACTATATAATTATTATATAGTATATACTATATATTATATATTATATGATATAATATAATTAATATTAAATTAATAGTATTTCCTTATTTACTATAATAATTAATAAAATGTATTATTTAGAATATTTAAATAATCGAGTAGGTTTATTATAACCTAAGGTTATTAAAAAATATATAAATTTTATTAAATTATGACTACTATTATTATAATCATTATGATAATGATTATCATAATGGTTATTATTAAATATATATATATATATATTTATATAATATATATTATTATAATAATTATATATACATTTTCAGAATTAAAGTGAATTTTTGTCTGAAATAAAATTAGTCCGTATAGACTCTATAATAGACTCTATTAATAGAGTCTATAATTATTATTATAATAATTATTATAATAATTATAATAATTATTATAATAATAGTCTATTAAATAGACCCATATATTATATGATATATAACTATAGCTCCTATAGGAGCCCATTTGGGTATTTTAATAATATAATACACATTATTATAAACTATTATATATGCATATAAAATACACTTACTTTATAATACTTTATCAAATAATAAATAACATCAATAAGAATTCTAAATTTGAAGCAGTTGATATTTAATTTAAAATTTTTATCAATTACCATGGCGATAATAATAATAATAAATGAGTAAAGAAGTATTTTAATTTCAAAAAAACAATTATAATAATAATTAATATTAAAAAATCATTATATTTAAATAAATTACATTAACAGAATAATGATTAATATAACGATAAATAATATTATAATTATTAATGGTTATATTAATTTTTAATTTAAATATCATATGACAACGGCACATATTGTGTGTTAAATATATTGATGGCAATATATATTGACGTTAATGATAACCATAGATATAGAGTTCCATAGATATATGGTTACCATAATGGTACTCTAAATCTATGATGATAACTGATAATTATCCAGCAGTTCCATCATAGAGCTAGAGAGATCTATGAGTTACATAGACACATATGCATACCATTGACAAGACCTGTTATGTACATGTAAACTGTCAATACTGTGAAAATATTGTATTTTGAAAATATATATTTTAAAATATAATTCATATATCTATTATAATATCAAAAGTATATTAGTCTGATAATTAGATTAATTACATTATGATTTATTAATAGTAAATATCAGGGTAAATATAAATTATAATAATACATGTGTATCCATCTCGTGGTTGGTATGAGAACTATATTAAAATAATTACATAGCTTAGATAGGGAGTGAACCATCTTTGCTTCATAAAAAAATTATATTGGGCCCAATACAAGTCAATGATTTGTATAGATATCTTTAGAAATTCAATATTTTTTTATAATGTAACTAGAATATAATTATAAATTCAATTAGTAATTTCAAGTTAGTTCCCATTAGTACTTTCACATTTTGACCTTTTCAGATTATAATTTGTTTACATTTTTAATTCAAAAACCTTTTGACACGATAAATCGAAAAAAGATGAGAGAAATACTTCTAAAGTATGGTAGGTATACCAAAAGAAACAGTTTGTGTAATTATGATGTTCTACAAGAATACTTGTTTAAGTGTTCGCTCACCAGATGGATATACATCTTACTTTGAAATCACAACTGGAGTCTTACAGCCTGTAAGTTACAGGGTGATACACTTGCGCCGTTCCTCTTTATAATCTGTCTCGATTATATTCTGAAGACGTCATTGGATAATAATCGAGAGCTAGGTTTTACTCTAACAGAGAGAAAGAGTAGACGATATCCCGCTGAACAAATTACCGATACGGACTATGCTGATGATATCATATCATTGATATGTCCGTAACAAGTAATACTCTGAAAAATGCTAATACATTATTACTGAAAATAGAATCAGCCGCAAAAGAAATTGGACTTTCCATTAACACTGATAAAACTGAATATATCAATATCAATCAAAATAACAACATGCACATGAAAAGTATCTGTGGAAATGTAATAAATCAAGCAGAAGATTTTAAATATTTAGGAATTTATATTAGATCAACTAAAAGATATGTTAATATAAGTATTGCTAAAGCCTGGGCAGCATTACATAGTATGAATATAATCTGGAAATAAAAACTAAGTACTCGTCTTAAAATACATTTTTTCAGAGCGGCAGTCGAATCAGTGCTTGTTTCCTGTATTATAACAACCTTGTTAGAGGACAATATTGATGGAACATACACACGCATGCTCTGATCTGTATCAAACAAATCCTGGCGAGATCATCTAACAAATGAGCCATTATATGGCGATATTCCAAAAAATCTATACGTATGCAAAGTCTGAAGTTATCTGGTCACTGCTGGAGAAACAAATGTGAAGTAGCGAGCAACCTGATACTCTGTCAACCACAGCATAGTAATCGTTCGCGTGGACGCCCAGATAAGACGTACAGTGTACGTCGTACACTGTACATAGATCAACTGCGGGATGATACTGATCTGCTAACGATAGACGAAATAAAGTCGGCGATGAATGATAGAGAAGGATGGAAGAAGTATGTCATGGACTACCGAGCAAGCTCGACCTGGTAAGGTAAGCTATTATCACAAATACTATTTTTAGTCCAGATACACGAATAAGTGAATATTAGGTATTATATCTACTTATTTAATACCAAAAGTCTTCATACTTGACATACTTTATGATTCTTTCTGAATGTTCTTCATTTATAGTTAGTTCTTTCATTTTATTTTGATTATCATTATGTTTATTAAATCATCACCATCTGGTAAGTTTAATGATATTGCTGGAAGCTATTTTTCAATTAATACCTCAAATTGCATACAACATATACACATAATTAAAAAATAGATAATCATATATTTATTATATATATAATAAAGTATATACTTTATAATTTGATTTGAGAGTTTGTTTGTAAACTTTTAAACTATTTGCATCAGTTTTAATTCAATATTGCCATAATTTTAAAAATATTCAAAAACAAACTTGATATCAAGATATCTCATTATAATTTGTTATGCATCATCACTGTTTATTGATTGTATTATATTGTAGTGGTTGATCATCGTTTTCCAATAGTTTGTATATATTAGGAATTTTATATTTTGTATAATAGGTTACTACTGTAAAACATCTACTTTATAAAAAATCAATATAAATTCATTATTTTTCATCTAGGTAAAATGTATGATTATAGCAATGAAAATATTGTATTTTTGATATAGTTTATTATTTATTCTGCATTGAATTCCATTTCATGCCTTGCCTTCATATTCAAATGTAATATAAAAAGCGATAATTAAATTATTCTGTTACATATATGCATCTATTCTATACTTCTTTTATATCACATGTGATATAAACTGCATGCAGTGTGTATCAAAATACATGATTACAATAAATATCATTTAAAAATATGATTTATCTTTAGTTTCATCACATGTTATGATAAAATAATGTTATATAATGTATTGATATCTTTAATAATATTTTCATTTAGTATATATTTTATTATATTTATTTTATTTATTTGTGTATTATAAAATTATCATTAATATAATATCTTAAAGATATTATTTTTAAATCATTCAATTTTATCATAACCTAAATGGCAATAAATATCTAAAAAATGATTTATAAAAATCATATGGGGGGTCTGGAAATTATCAGGGGGGGCTGGCGATCATCAGGGGGGGCCTTGCCCCCGCACCCCCCCCCCCCCGACGGGACTACCCCGTGGCTACGAGCCTGGAATAAACTAGCCTCATCACTACGCTAAACCTGCATATGAATACACGCGTTCAAGGCTGAATTACAAAATAACCTATTCACATGTCACCATAACTGATAAGCTCTTCTCGTCATATTCAATAATGACGACGGTATATGGTGTATCTTTATACTCGCACACTTAAGTGTATAATTCTACCACACAATTAGCCCTACAGTCTTTACATAGGAAAAGTAAAGTAGGTAGGTAAAATATAAGAAATATATTACTAATTTATATTGTCAATATTTACTTTTTTAAATTCAATAATATTGAATATAATAAAATAAATAAATTATTATTTGCAATGAATCTAGGGGTAATGTTTGGATTAAGAAAATAAAGGGAAATAATTCTCCTTCACCTCTTATTCCTGTATCACAAATTACTCAATATCCTCGTTTATAGTTTAATTGTTAGATATAACTATATGGATTTCAAAAATAACAAATATTGTCTTCATTAATCCAGATTTCGCATAAAGATATAACATTGAATACATATTTTAAAGAGTTTATCTAATTGATAAGTGTATCAACAATTTGTATAACATGTTATTAGGTAATAATTTGAATATCAATAAATAATTCATTATAATCACTAGATTAATAAATAGATCATTTTAAACCTAGGTTTAACAGCTGTTATTATTGATGGTACACCATTTTAGAATACAATTATGGTATTATTATCCATTCAAATTCTAAATATTGGGATAATAAAGGATAATACTCTATCATGTAGCCTAATTATAATATAAACTATATCTAAACTTTTGTCAATTTTCAATGAAGTAGATTATAATGTTTGTAGGCTATATTCCTATACTACATATTAGAAACTATTACTTTATACAAATCATCGGGTATCTAACTATGTGCCTATAGTCAACTATGATACAATAAGGATGAAACTAGGATACGATAAGGATGCAATTAGGATACAATAAGGACCCAGTTAGGATACAATAAGGACGCAGTTAGGATACGATAAGGACGAAATTAGGATACAATAAGGACGTAATTAGGATACAATAAGGACGTAACTTGATCATTGAAACATGAATACGATATTATAGAGCGAATTTGAGATGTAGGGAGTTCCAGTAACGGGTGCATTTGCGGAAATATAAGCAATTTAGGAGGTAGAGGAGGAGGGAACATCATAATTACGAATAGAAAGGAGGAGTTTAAATATATACATGCCTTACATCTTATAAGATATGTATAACTTATAAACTAAAACATATAATGAGTTATGTGTTGTGGGGAGGGAACTAAGTTTATATCTATATCAATTAGTTTATTTAATTATTCATATAGAATAATGTTTTGAGATAATATATGAATACCTTTACTATATGATCATAACGATATGATCAGTGATAGCTATACGTTATATCTTCGACAACTTTTTATAAACCTGACAAATAATATGATGTTATAACATTAAACTTACCCATTAGTAACATGGCATTATATATATAATGGTTATCTTGGTTACAGGTCCGTAGCCAGACATTTATACCAGGGCGGGCAAGGCCCCACAATATTTAAAGACTAAAATGTAATGAATATAAACTAGTATACAAGTAATGATATCACTATTAGTAATTTACTAGCATACTCTAGTACTTATATTGGCACACAATGTGAATTACTCAGGGTATAAATAAACATAAATAAAAATACACTGTGTGTGCACTATATTATACACTATATAAACATAACTTTATATGCATATAATAAAATAAATCAGTAGGATCAGGTTAACAAGATCAGGTTAACAACAGGTTAACGTAGGTAACATAGGTAACCTATACAATAATAACATCAGTAGATAAGTCTACGAAATACTGTCGAGTGAATTAACATTTAGTCATGGAAAAGGTAGCTTATAACGAGATTTTCTAATATTATATAGAAAATAGTTATCAGTGCTTATCATATTATTAATGTGTGGAGATTAGTCTAGGTGAGAGATTATAGTGAAACTAAATATAGTTATAGATTGAGAAGTTGGAAGAGATAGTAGAAAATGATGAGTAATTTATAGAGGAGAACTGGATCTTGAGAATATTAGAGTATTAGTTTTAGTCATATTTAAGGAAATGGAGTTATGAGAGAACTAATGAGTGAAATCGGTAATACAATTGTATTAATTAATTAAACATAGATATTTGAATCAAACCAGAATCACTAGAACTAGGAAATGGCTGTATATCTGAAGATCACCAGCATAAATATGATAATTAATATTAGGATATTTATGAAAAATTGATTTTATAGGAAGAATAAATAATGAACAAAATAGGGCCAAGAACAGAGCCTTATGGAACGCCATGTATAATGTTTAAATAAGGAGGAGACAACGAGGAGTTAATCTTCACCGAAGATGTTCTAGATGAAACAAAATATACAAACTAATTGTGGACTTTACCATATATATTAATGTCATTAAGTCCAATAGAAATAATATTGTGATCGAGAGTATCAAAAGCACTAGATAAGTATAGTAGTACGATATATCATGGGGCTTTATTATCAATATGAGAATATCATTAATGAAAGTAATAAAAGTAATAAAATAAGTACTATGAGGAAGATACGCACTTTGACATTTATCAACAATAGCATTGGACATACTGTAATTAATAATTTGAGTGGACACAACTCGTCTTAGGTCTTAGATATGGATGATAACTGCGATATTGGACGAAAACTTGATAAATTAGATTGGTCAAGAGTAGTTTTTTTTAAATAGGTATAATCTATTAATATTTCATTGAGTGTGGAACAATAGATGATATAAGTTATAATAAATTATGATTATTAATGATTTCAGAGATAAGTCCAATAAAATATGATGATAATGAACGAAATAGATTGAGTGGAATAGGATCAAGGAGGAATTGGTTTTCAAGGATATCATCAAAGAGAGTAGAATGTCATATGTGGGAATCGAAAAACATGAATAGTGACTCTGAGTGGATGTTAAATTGAGAGTGAGTCGTGCCGAGTTGATATTTAGAAGTAGGGTATATTGATAATGCTAAAATGTTGTGTTGGAAGAAATTGGCAAACAATGAACACATAACTAAATCAGGTTGGTAAGGAAGATGCTTGGTCTGGATTTTACCTACAAAGGTGACAGATAATTTATAAGCTTGCTTAGAAGATATTCCATAACAACCTAGTATATAAGTGAAGTATGATGATTTGGTAGATAGAAGTTTTTATATTGTAAAGCGATCGACAACTTTAAAGAAAATAAGATCAGATTCAAGTTAAGAGGATTGTATATTTACGTTGTAGTCTACGAAGTAGTTGACTCAGATTAACAAGCTCAATATTAAACCAGGGAAACTTAGAATAAGTTCGGTTAATAAGAGTAATGGAGCGTACAAAATATCAAGCGAATGATAATACAAAATTAAAATAATCAAAAAGTGTAGAAAAATCAGAAGATATACTGTTGTTAAGTTGATAGAATACAGAGTTAACACACATTGGTTTATCAATAGAGGAGATATTCCGAAACAATCTAGAAGGTCGATTAATTTGTATCACCGGCAAGTTCATATCAAATAATATGGCAAAGTGATCAGATATTAGAGAACTTTGAGTGGGATATGAAATTAATTTAGAATCAGCTAAATACAAAAAAGAGTCATTAGTATTACTATTAGTGTTAGTTAAAGCAAACAGGTTGCATCTTGGAATACTCAAATATAAGATTATTCAGAGATAATGAAGCATGATTTAATGTTAACTGATGTGAAAGATTTTAAAATAGAAGAGAGGTCAGCTAAGAAACTCCATATGCAAGATGAAGGGGGACGGTAGATATGTATAATTACAATGGTAAATAATGAAGGAAACTGAATATTATAGATAAGAATTGCATATGAAGAGAAACATAGGGTAGATGTCGAAATAAGCTTAAATACCTATGAGAATAACAGAGCTAGGCCGCCACGATGATGTGATGTATACCTATTAGCAAGCAATACTTTAAAATCATTAGGGGTCAGTTGGGAAGCTAGAGCAGAATCATCAATAGCCAAGTCTCAGTAATAGCAGATATTGAACAATTAGAATAAATAATTAATTGTGTAATCATGATTTGCAAATCAACTTTATTTCGTACTGATCTAACATTGATGAGTTGAAAATAATACTTTTTAGGAGAGTGCACTTGTAGTCAATAAATAGTTGTATCTTTATTCACGATTCATAGAAGGAATCACATGATTGGGACCATTTATCAAACTATTTTCTTTTTCCATTGCGGAATTCCAATTGTAGTAACCACTTACTGTGAAAGTACTATAATCTACAAATGGATATAAATTATATTTGCTTTATTTTGTATATATATATATACATATTATCGGTAAATCTTCTTATTTTATTTCCAAAAGATGCTCTACCACTTGTGAGTTTAGGACAAACATTTCCAAGATCAGATGGACGATAATTTAAATTTATTTTTTCATATTTTATAGTGCTATTGTTTGGGTTTGGGGTTGGTTGGATATTTTATTATGTTACTGCTATTCTGTGATCTATTAATTTGTCTGCTACTATTTAAGTTAGAAAACCAAATAGTTTTTTGTTGTTTGCTCATGATATAATGAGGGTAACTATTAATTAATTACAATTAAATTAATAAAATTTATTTTTAATATTTACCATAATTTTAGAAAATATTTTATAAAACCATAAATACTGAATTGGATCCTCACTATATGACTAAAATACATACATTCTAATAAATAAATATAATATAAATAAATGTATAAAATAAAAATATAAATATAATTGAATAGGTATATTTATCTAGTAAATACTATATGAAAAAAACGTAATGTGAAACAAGTTGTAGGGCCTACCTAATCTCAGGGGGGCCTTGACCCCACATGCCCCCCGTGGCTACGGGCTTGATTGGTTATCCTTGTTATCTTCAAATTAAATTGATACCATTATTATGCTATCTAATTTCTTAACTAATTTACATACTTATTCTTGTATTCGTATTGATAGAGTTTATGGCAGAGGTGATTCATAACGATTTTCGTATAATATCATCAAATGTCTTGTCTTTTCATATATTGATGGACTATCTATTCCTCTAAAATCTTCCAATAATATTATTTTTAAAATTATTGTTATATATCGTACACCTAATAATGATTTTACATATTTTTTTAATGAATTTTCTGATCTTGTTATTAATTCTAATATATATTATACTATATTTGTGTTATTTAAATTTTCATTATGGTTCTTAAATATCCCCTCATCTTGGATTCAAATCTTTAATTAATTCGTTATCTATTAAACAACATGTAGGTAACTATCAATAAACATACTATGTAAAACCCATTACTTAGAAATACGTTAGACTTAGTTTTAACAAATTCAGATTCAGATATAGTATATGGTATACCAATTAAGTCAAATTTATTAACTGATCATTTCACTATTACCTTCCGATTGAAATTATCTAATACCAAAAGAAAACGCACATTAATTAATTATAGAAACCTTAAAACATTGAATATTAATGATTTTTCTAATGACATTATCAATTTCAAATTAATCTCTTTCAAATTGTTATATAAATCTTGATTACTTCAATAGTTCTATTCTAAATTTATTATATATATATTCACCTATTAGGAGTTTTTTAGTTACAATAGGTAAGGGGAAGGGTAGGGGAATACAAATAACTAATTCCTAGGTTGTCTATGTCCTAATTATCCATGGTTTAATAGTGAATTGCATAAAATAAAAATACATTTATCAAAACTTGAAAACTTATATAAAATTAAATCTTCTAATGAAACATATACTACATTTGTAAATTATAGGTATTTTATAGATCATCTATTATACCTGCTAAGCTAAATTATTATTATAATACTTTTAGTTCATTTGAAAATAATACTAGAAAGATTTATTCTTTTATAAACACCTTAAAACAGAGTCGGTTATATGTCCTACTCTACCTAATTTAATTGATAATACTCTATCTAATTTTTCTATTTTTTTCAGGATAACATTTCAAATATTATTTCTAAAATTAAGCTTATAACTTATAATGTAGATTTTATTCCTTTATGTTATGCTATTTTACTTGGATGTGATGTGTATTTTGACTCGTTTTTTTCTAATTCTTTCTCTGAAGAGTTAGATCATTGGCTTCTCAAATTGATCCATTGCCTCTATCTCTTTTTTATAAGCTTGATTTTTTAATAACTCCATTTATTTTTAATATTATTAATATTACTCTCCATTTTGGTATTGTACTTTCATCTTTAAAACATGCTATAATAAAACCTATTCTAAAGAAACCAGGATTGGATATTGAGTGTTTATCTAATTATAGACCAATATCTCAATTACCTTTTATAAGTAAAATATTAGAAAGAATAGTTTCCCAGCAATTAATCAATTATCTATATGTAAATTCATTATTTGACACTAGACAAAGTGCATATAGGAAATTGCATAGTCCTGAAACACTTCTTCTTTCCATACTTAATGATTTAATTAATCTTAATATTTTCTTAAGCTTGATAATAATTCTAATATTCAGATTATATTATTAGATCTATCTGCGGCATTTGATACTATTACTAATAGCCTATTAGTCATTCTATTTTAATTAAACGTCTTGAAGATATTGGTATTGTACGTATTGTACCTATTCCTCTAGCTTGGATTAAATCGTACTTATCTGAAAGAACATTTTCTATATAAATTGATAACCATTATTCATCTACTTGTAAAATATATTATGGAGTGCCTCAAGATCTGTATTAGGGCCATTGCTATTTTCTGTTTATACCTTAAGATAGGTTTAATTAACTCTTACAAATATTATATCTAATTTTCCCTCTGTAAAATATTACATTTTTGCTGATGATATTCAAATATATATTGAGCTTCCAGTAATAACCAATTCATCTGATAATGTAGCTCTAATTGATTGTATTAATATGGTTACAAATTGGTTTTTTTTACAAAATAGCTTAATGTTGAATATGAATAAAACTCAACTTTTAAATATATCTAGAACATCATCAGTTTTTCCTTCTGTCATCATTGATTCTATCACAATTGTTACTGGCAATAATGTTAAAAACCTTGTTTTATTTTTGATGAAAACCTAAATTTCTCCGATCAGATAGCTAATGTGTGTAAACAACTAATTATCAATTATATAAAATACGATCAATAAGGAAATTCTTACCTTTTAGAATTTCTAAAATTATAACTGGTTACATATTTATCAGAGATCTAACTTCAGCTATTTAAAACTATTTTTTAAGGTACTGAAGAATCATCTTCTACAATTAAAAGTTTACAATATAGATCTACGAAACTCATCTACTCGGCTATTACTAAAGAGGAAGTAGGCTATCAAGATATGTTAAACAATCTTTTAGTGTATACACAGTTCATCTATAGATGTAGCCAATCTATGGAATGCGCTACCTGTACCATTAAGATCTAATGTAAATTATTCGTATTTTAAATATAATGTATTATTATTAATTCTTAAAAATTACTTTTATTATTTTCAACTGATTTATATTTTTTTGTATATTTTGTTATTATTATATTTTTGTTTACACAATAGAGAACGTTTAACGTTATTTTTGTGTTTAAATAAACATGTATTCATTCATTCAAATATATATATATATATATATATATATATATATATATATATATGACTTACTTGACTTACTTGACTTACTTGACTTAAATGCGTAGGATTAGATTCGTTTGCTTTCCACATGAATATATAGTTTCTGAAGGCATCTCGTCGTTTTGATTGTCTCTCTATATTTAATAGTGGCTTATCGCACTGTTCCCTTTTGCCATCAGACCATATTTTTGGCGGGCGTCCTCTTGGTCTCTTTTTTTTTAAATCCAGCTTGTTGCTAGAATTTAGTATTGACGTATTCCTGACAACATGACCAAACCAGCGAAGTCTTCTTTTAAGAATTATATATTCTATCGTTTCGCTTATGTTTAGTTTCTTTCGTATCATGATGTTTCGGAGTGTGTAAAACCTAGTAATCCGGAGTATAGTTCTAAGGCATTTCATTTCAAATACTAGTTGCGAATCGATTTCCTTTCATCTTACAAGATAGTAGTTATTGTAATCCATGACTCTGAACCGTATGTGGCAATCGGCAGAATGAGTGCTCCGTAGAGTCTATTATTAAGCTTTATTGATGCTACTTTGGATGACCATATCATTCTTAGTCGGCCGAATGCTTGTAATTACATTGATAGTCGATGTTGAATATCTGAGGAGAAGTCTGGAACAAGACTACCCAGAAATTTGAACTTGCAAAATTTGGGAACCACGTTGTTGTCGATTTAAATTTAAGATTTGCTATCTGGTGTCATTATTGCGCATTTATTTAAGAGGATTGCTCTTCAAACCCCATTTTTGACAAGCTTGTTCAAGTTCTAATGTAGATAGTTTCAGTTTTTCGAACACAGCAGATATGAGTATCGTATCGTCTGCATATCTGATATTGACAGACATATTTTCGTTTAATTTAAAGTCACGGTTCAAACTTTTAATACCCTTCATTACATGTTCCAGGAATATGATGAATAAGCTTGGTGACATAATATAGCCTTATCTCATGCCAATATTAACTGGGAACCAGTCATTTAGTTCACCTTCAGCTATTATGGAGTATTCCGTTTTATCATAGAGATTTTTGATTATCTCGACAAGATTATTTGGCAAGCTTAAGCAGCATCTTCCAAAGTGCCTCTCTCCAAATAGTATCAAATGCTGCTTTAAAATTAATAAAGTGGAAATGGAGCGGTATTTGGTGCTATTTTGTTTCTCGATCAACTGCCTTATAATAAATATTGCATCCGTGGTTCCTCTACCAGGCCTGAAACCGAACTGAGAGTCACTCATTGATGATTCAATTATGTGTGAGCATCTGTTCATCAAGATTTTGCAGAATATTGTATATGTTATTGGTAATAGTGCAATGTCTCTATAGTTTGCGGTGTTCAATTTGTCACATTTTTTGTATAATGGTGTTATTATCATCTTAGACCAGTCATTTGGTGAATTCTCTGTCACAATTATTTTAATAAACAGGTTTGTTACTATTTTAGTCATAATATCACCTCCAGCTTTTATCAATTAAGAAGTTATTCCATCAACCCCAGGTGACTTTCTTTTATTGAGTACTTAACTTCCTGTTCAGTTGGCGGTATGTTTTCATTATTAATATCTAAGGAGTCAAATTCTTACAGAGCATTTTCGTCGTGGTTGAATTGTGTGTTTCTCAAAGTGCGCTATCCAGATATATAGAACATCTTGCTTTTTCGTCTTTAGATTATCTTGGGAGTCTTTCATAGCAAATATAGATCTATGTCTCTTTCCTTCTAGTTCACGAACTTGTTTGAATAATGTATGTGTATTATTCTTTTTAAAATTGTCTTCAATTTCAGATATTTGTTCACTTAAATTATCATTCTTTTGTTTTTTAACTTATGCTTTACTCTTTTATTTAATTCTCTATATTTATTTGTATACTCTTCACTATACTGATTTTGTAACATATTTATTTTAGCACTTCTTCGGTGTACACATAGGTCTTTTATCTCGCTTGAGAGACCGGGGATTTCATTATGTCGTTTATGTCCGATTTCTTTTTCAGCTGCTGTATGTATGGTTTTTTGAATATAATGTAAAATTCATCTGAGTCATCTCATCGTCTTCGTTTAATAGGTTAGAAAATCCTTCTTCTATTATCGATAACAACTTTTTGGATGTTTCCTCGCTTTGCAGTTTATCGATGTCATAACGTTTCGGTGGTTTTTTATTAGATGTTTCGTATTTTTTGGTTTTTACATAACTAAGTTTGCAATGACAAGTAAGTGATCTGACACTATTTCGGCAGAGTTATAGGTTCTGCAGTTTTTAACAGTAGATTTTAATTTCTTAGATATTATAATAAAATCAATTTGCATCTGTGTACGTTTTGGTGAAGTCAATGTATATCTTCGCATTTCTTTGTGCTTGAATATTGTGTTTGCTATAAATAGATTGTTTATTACACAACATTGAAGTAGTTTAAAACCTCTTTCATTGTGTTCTCCTGCACTATAACACCCAACTACTTCTGGCCAGATGTATTGCATGTGGCTTCCTATTGATGCGTTAAAATCACCTAGTAGTACAATATTGTCGCTTGGTGGAAGGATGTTAATCTCATCTTGTAACGTTCCGAACAATTCTTCTACATATGTATCTTCGTAGCTAGAGTATGGGGCGTACACAACTAACGTATGTTATATATATATATATATATATATATATATATATATATATATAAAGTTAACTCATCTTTTTATGACAGGCCAATTTAGTTTACCTAATATGAATGCTAATTTATACTATATATATATATATATTATTTATATACATATATGTATAAATAAAATTATATTATTCCGCTGATATTTTTAACAATTAATTCAGAATACATTTTAAAATGATATATTATAACTATTATTACTGTATACATATTTACTATTATCTATATAGATATCATGATCATTAATAACACAAATATGAATTATAACTATTTATTTAAATATATATATATATATATATAAATTACACTTTTTCATCGATTATTAATAATCTAGAATGTACTTTCGAAGTATACCTCCGGCCGATTACAAGACGAACATTTTCTCATAATAAGCTCGCCTATTTCTAACGGTAATCCAAATATTGACAGCAAGTTATGTCCACGTTTTCTGTATCGAGATTATTTAGTTTAATATGTATTTAATGCTATATATATATATATATATTTGTGTGTGTGTGTAATTCTATATATAGGTGTAATGCTATATATAAATATATATACATATATGCTATATATGTGTGTGATATAAATAATATATTTTCTATTTAAAATATCGTTATACAAAAAGAATATAATATAATTGTATTGTGTTTTTTTGATATATATATATATATATATATATATATATATATAAAACTATAATGGTAGGTAATGCCTACTAGGCATCTGATATCAATAATAATTACAACTTTGTCAACGTAATCATATAATTAGGTAACATAATTAAGTTTAAAGGTGAATAGTAATTAGGTATCCTAATCGATACTATTATAATAGAAACATAATTAATTATCTAATATACACTCTATTGATTAAATGATTTATTATACTAAACTCAAGGTTTCACAGGTATACGATTAGTTTCTTCTTATATTAACTAAATAGTTAATTAGTTAATGTATATATGTTATTAATCACAAATAAATATTGATAATATAATATGTATTCTATTTAATAATTAATTATTAAATATATACTTATGTTATATATACATATTTCATTTGTAATGTAAACTGTAAATATTGTAATACTAACATGTGTTAAATTTTTGTTATTTTCATTATGTGTGTTAATTTCTATTGGTGGCAATTCAAATTTCGAACCTATTCGTAATTTACGTGTGTAACTTATATATATATATATATATATATATATATATATATATAGCTAGTGCAAGTGCAAGTTATACGCTTAGATTTAACAGTTTATTACTAATCATATGTTCATACTACTAGCCGGATTACAATAGATCATGATATGGCTTAGAGTTGAGCTATCACATGTGCAGATGTATATTACAATTAAAACCGTTGATTTAGGATAACTATCGTTACCCTAGGTAAACCCTATAGTTATACCCTAGTTATACCCTAGTTATACACTAGTTATACACTAGTTATACGGTATAACTTATACCCTAGTTATAACCTAGTTATACACTAGTTATACACTAGTTATACACTAGTTATAACCTAGTTATACCCTAGTTATACCCTAGGTATACCCTAGGTACACCCTAGTTATACCCTAGTTATACCCTAGGTATACCCTAGTTATACACTAGTAAATATGACTGTATCCTAGATTAGTATAATATAGTCACACCATATATATATAGGGGAAAGTAACCGAATACGGACAGTGCCCGAATACGGACAATCTCGGTATCTCAGAAACCATAATTCCTACAAAAAATGTTTAATGAATAAATTATTTATAATTATATAAATAGTCCACAAAAGTATTTTTTATTTTTTATTTTGTATTCAAAATATTGCTGATATATCCAATAAACTGGTTTTTTTTATTACGTTTTTATATTTATGAAAAAAAATATCAACTTAAAACCTTCTCAAGAATATTAAACTGTATCGATATAAAATATAACAATATATTATTAAAACCTAAAGCATTCTGATAATACAGCTGATAATATGACTAAACACACAAGATGTATATTCAATAATCGCAGCTCTCAATATGAACTAAGATATATAATCACGAATGATGATGATACATTGATTGGAAAACATCTGTAACTTATTCAGATGCAGATTATTTGAAATGGGCTAAACAAGCTAAAAACATTAATAAAAATAGGTACTCGGATATTAGAAATAATGACATTCCAAAATCCAATTGACTAAATGGCCACCAGTGTCCCAAACTGTCTTATCCATTTTTAAAGGTATATTATTATAACGCAAGATCGCTATGTAATAAAATTCCTACACTTACTGCAATTGTTAACACCCTATTATATGATATTTTAATTTTCACTGAAACATGGCTTACTAATAATATTACTAATGCTATGCTTTCACCAACTAATAATTATAATTCATACAGATTAGATAGGTTGAATGGTATACGTGGTGGTGGTATTTTATTATATATTAAATCGTCAATTCCGGTAATATGTTTAAATGAATTATCTGTTAATAATATTGAACTGTTATGTATTAAAATATTTCATTATAGAATTGGTGTAATATATCGTCCCCCTAGCATGGATTTTGACGATACAATCAAGTTATGCACTATTATTAAAAATATATGTAACAGTCCCGATTCATGCATTATGTTTGGTGATTTTAACTTCCCGGGTATAAATTGGTTATCCGGAAGTACGACTACCCAATCTGAAGAAGCCTTCTATAAAACAACTCAAGAGTCAGAATTATTACAATTGGTTAATTTTAATACTAGATCTGGGAATATGCTCGATTTAATTTTAACTAATAATAACAATTTATTGTCTTCTATAGATTATACTAGTGTCCCTACACTTAATTTTAATAAAGCTAAATTCTTTAATATTAAATTTGAATTAATTAATCTTGATTGGAAAAATATCCTTTCTAAATGTATAAACTGTGATGTAGCAATTAATACATTAATAAGCTTTGTAATTGATATTTGTATTAAACATACCCCTATTTCAAAAAAAAGGATTTATAAATATCCATTAAATATCAAAATTCTTCTGAATAAATGCCGGAAGTTATATAAAAATGTTAAAGACCAGTTTACACATAAACAATGGCGTGATTGTCAAAAGAAATGCTCGGAAACTATTCATTCTGTAAATTTGGATAATGAGCAACGTATTTTAACATCGGGTAAAAAATCTTCTTTTTTTAATTATGTTAATAAACAGTTGCATAAAACTAATACTATATCCACATTAAAATGTATTTATGATCCCTCTAAGATTAATTTAACTGATATTGATAAGGCTAGATGTATTTCTGATAAATTATCATCCTTATTTACAATCCCATCGACAGGCATTATTCATTCATTCAGGAAACCTTCCAAATTAACACCTACATTAAATTTTGATAAATACCCAATTACACCAGAAATAGTGAGAAAATGTGCATGTTTATTACCAAACAAATTTAATGTTTCACCTGATGGTTTATCAAAGGGTTTACTAAAAAATCTTTTATTTGAATTATGTTATCCATTATCAATTGTTTTCACTAGAATTCTGAATGATGGGATATGCCCATTAATTTGGAAAAAATCTAATATTACAGCTTTATATAAAAAAGGCGACTCAACACTACCATCAAATTATAGACCAATTAGTATACTATCATCAACACTCATTCTCTATGAAAAAATATTAAGCTTTTATTTATCTTACTTTTTAAGATCCAACGGCCTCATATGTTCTGAACAGTATGGTTTTCTTTCGGGGAAATCTACCAAATTACAACTAATTTAATTCTATAGGAACATTATGAGGTCAATGAATAGTCATATGTTCGCTGATGTTGCTTATATTGATATGGCAAAAGAATTTTACAAGGTATCACATACTAAATTATTACATAAGATATATAATCTTGGTATATGTGGGAATGTGTATTCCTGGTTTGAATCATATCTCAAAAATATGTTACAAAGAGTTAAGGTTAATGATCAATATAGTGATTTTACTAATGTAACCTCAGGAGTACCACAGGGTTCTGTGATAGGTCCTCTCCTCTTTCTGATTTATATAAATGATCTACCTACTATTTTTAAACCACAAATAATCACCTCACTTTTTGCAGATGATGCTGAAATATCAATTATCTATAAATCTATAGATGATCGGAAGGTTCTGCAATCCGGGCTATTTGAACTAACATCCTGGATGTGTAAATGGGACCTTGAACTTGCCATTCAAAAATGTTCAATTATGACATTTGGGAATATCAATACACATTAGTATACTATAAATAATATTCAATTAAATAGTCTAACAGAGTTTAAATATCTTGGAATAATTTTTAACATTAAACTGACATTTTACACTCATATAAATCAAATGTGTAGTAAAGATTTTAATATTCTGAATATTATATTTAGATGCTTTATTATTAATGACTATTGTAACCTAACAAAAGCCTTTATAACATATGTTAGACCTTCATTAGAATATAATTCTTGTATTTGGAACCCTTCTAATATATATGTAGGCCTAAAAAATAAAATTGAAAAAGTCCAAATGACATTCACTAAAAGGCTTTTCTATAGATGTGGTATACCATATACAAATTATGAAAATAGGTTATTATTTTTAAACTTAACTTCATTATCTCAACGCATGTTACGGGCTGATCTGATTCTTGCTTATAAAATTATAAATGGTCTAGTTGATGTTGATTGCTCGGGGCTACTTGAAACCTATTCATCAAGAAGTCGAGGTCCTTCCATTAAAGTTCGAAAAGACAAATGCAAGACTAATGTTACTCTGAATTATTTTAGTAATCGTATTTCAACTCCTTGGAATTTGCTATCTAATTATACGTGTTCAGCAACTTCGGTCAATCAATTTATTACAAGGCTTGATAATTCATTGTATTAATATTTAAATTTTTTGTTATTTTATTAATTTTTATTATTCAATTATTATATTATTTTAGTTTTAGTATTATGGGGTTAATTTATTCGGTTGCATTCTCTTTATCATTATTTATCGGGTATTACGAGTGTCAGTGGACAAACTCTTGGGTCAAGTTTGTACCCCCAAGGCACAGGGATTGAGGACCCCTTTCCTTAAAGTTGATACGGTGATTAAGTGCTTGCATCTGAATAATTCCCCTTTTTATTATTATTTTTTTATTATATCATTTGTTAATTTGATATCTTAACCATATGTAACATGGCATTTATAAATCATTATATATATTCGTTTATATTCGTTATTTGTTTTTTTTTATTATTATTGTTTTATGTAATTTTGTTTGTTTTAAACAATAAACTATATCTATCTATCTATCTATTCTAAAATTATATTTATAATTTCTATATTTGTTATCAAATATTCATTAAGTTATAAGCATATATCTAGAGGTCATATAACGTATTATAACACAGGGTGTCCGTATTCGGTACCCATGTCCGATAACCAATCAGCGCGAATTGTGTGAAATATTCTGATTTTCATAAAAAATCGCATGCATTATAATATTAATACGACCAATGAAGATAGTTCTAAAAATATTATTATTTAGATACTTAACTTGTATTATTAATTACAAAAATATTAAAAAATAAATTAATTAATTACTAATTAAATTATATTAAATTATTCATAAAATTAATTACAAATAATGTAATTGTAATTTATCTTTTTGGTTCATAAATAATATATAGTTTATCTAGTGGTATACCACTTATGTATATATATATATGGTATCCGTTTAATAATACAGGGTTTCCGTATTCGGACATGGTACCGAATACGGACACCCTCGTTATCTATGGAATTAAAAGATTAAATACAATTTTAAAATCACAATAATATCTATAATCGTATAATATTAATATAATGTAATTTTTGAATAAAAATAATGAGTCATAAAATGTTAATACCATGTATTGTTAAAGTGTCCGTATTAGGTTACTTTCCCCTATATATATATATATTTATTTTTGATATATATATAATCCTATTTAACATTTATTTCAACTAATTTTACTATATTATTTATTATAAGTATATTTTAATATATAAATAAAATTACTATGCATTAATTTATATAACTGAATAATTATGCTTTTATTGTAAACATATTATCTACTATATGCATAAAGTATATACTATATTAATATAGTATATACTATATGCATAAAGTATATATTATATTAATATAGTATATACTATATGCATAAAGTATATATTATATTATAATAGTATATATAGTTAATATATACTATATTCATATAGTATATATACTATATAATATATTTCATAGTTGATATCAACTACATGTATACTAACATGACATACTTACAGTGTACTAACCACTATCTCGACCAGTGGTCAACAGAGATGTCGATCTGACCAGTGTCCTCGATAGAGTGGTCAAGCCTTTAGCGGACGATGACGTCACTCCGGTATCGACGGCGCTTACGTCATCGCTGAGCACGGACTGCAGATGTGTTATGTAACACGTGGCTAGCCTCAACGTGTCCAACTTGGAGAGTTTCGTATCCGGGGGCACCCATCTATACGCGCGCGCACGTTAGGTTGTACGGGTTGTATGTATTGCCATTCGTTGCTTGTGGACGAGGCGGCCATAGGAGCGTATACTCGCGAATATCTACGATGTTTGATCTATAGAAATCGCTATTATTATTCGCCGATAGTGGCGGATATTCGCGAGTATTGCCTCGACGTGTGCGCGTGTTACAATACACATGCGCTGCACTATATGTGTACCATGTATACGCTACCTATATCACATAGTTGTATAACTTATATGAGTTAATATCTAGATTATTAGTTAGTTGTGGTTGTTGATTAATGTAAACTTAATGCATGGAGTCACGTCGATAGGTTACTATAGTAACATTTAGGTTATATCGGCAATTATTACACTTATCCTTAAATATACTCCCTTATACTATACAGGTTACATACGGCCTAGGCATTAACCACACAAAACATAATAGTGTCACATATATGTTACGCCTCTTGAAGAGTTACATATTAAAGGAAGAAATAAAATAATGAAAGAACAAAATAATGTGTTTTATACTATTATATATCGCATTATATATATATATATATGTGCATGTGTACGTATACTTCGAAGTGTACTGCAGTAGTTTGGACTAAATCTATACTACATTACTATACTATACTGCTATACTATAGTATGTGGACTATAGACTGAAGTAGCTAACGGTAGCATAGTCTTCAGCTTGGAGAAAGCCTTACTGAGAACCCTCATCCTTAGTCTCTCTCTGTCATTAGCGGCGTTACGTTGTTGGGGCTTAGTGGGGGGTATAAGAGGCACCGTGGGGGTAACTGGGGGGCCTAGCGACAGGGGTACCGTGGGGGTAACCGGGGGGCCTAGTGACAGGGGTACCGAGGGGTTAACCGGGGGACCTAGCGACAGGGGTGCAGTGGGGGTAACTGGGGGGCCTAGCGACAGGGGCACAGTGGGGGTAACCGGGGGGCCTAGCGACAGGGGTACCGTGGGGGTAACAGAGGGGCCTATTGACAGGGGTACTGTGGGGTCCGTTCTGCCTGCTGATGTTGTGCCTCGTGACTCTTCTTGTATCTCTGCAAATATCTCTACTTTATATCTACGTTTAGTTTGAATATACATATATATATATATATATATATATATATATATATATATATATATATACACAGAAATAGTATATATTATTGTAATGAAAAAAAATAACACGAAACAAAAAAGTATATATAAAAATCAAAGTAATACATTAGCCTATAGGCTATTCCTATAGGTTAACTACAGCCATATTTGGTATATATTATATATATATATTGTGTCTATAGACTATATACGTTAGTTTTATCATTAACATAGATAATTGGATTACAGGATATACATTATATAGCTATATAATATATAATATATACAAAATATGGCTGTAGTTAACCTATAGGAATATGTTATACTATTGGTATTCTATAAATATTTATATTTAGTTTTATTGTTATTGTTATTTTTATTTGGTGGAATATGTTCATCCTATCCAGGAACTTAGATGAAGTTTTCACTTATAACCATATGGCTCTAATGTCCCTTAGAAGCCATCATATATATATACTATATATGTAACATATGGTATGTTTAGTTTGTATTATTATTATCATGTGAAAGAAGACTCCCTGAAATGTGCAACTACTTATCTCGGTTTATCCCAAACTATTCTAATTTAACAACCTCCATTTCACAGTTATTGAAAAAGGATGTATTATATACATGGTCTGGCGAACAAGAAAAAGCTATGAAGAAAATTAAAGAAAGTTTAATTAAAGCTCCGACATTAAGGTTTTATAATCCTAATAATGAATTAACACTTGAAAACGATGCTAGCGAGTATGGTCTAGGTTCGATGCTTACTCAAGATGGACACCCTGTAGGATATCATAGCAGAACATTAAATCCGAGTGAGAAGAACTACGCCCAGATTGAAAAGAAATGCTTGCTATTGCATACGGTCTGACTAAATTTCACCAATATACATATGGAAAAAAGGTTACTGTAATAACTGACCATAAACCACTTGTATCCATAGTAAAGAAGCCTATAGGGAAAGCACCAAAGAGATTACAAAATCTACTTTTAAAGACGCAGATATATAATTATGAAGTCATATACAAACCTGGAAAAGAGTTACATTGCGCAGATGCATTGTCAAGAGCCCCGATAGAAGGACACGAACACGAAGAAGAAAGGTTTATTATTCACAATATTAACGAAAACATTTCCGATCACAGACTGAAAAGGCTCAAAGAAGAAACAATCAAAGACAAGAGGCTGCAGATATTGAAGAACACGTTACAAAGAGGATGGCCCGAAGATAACGAAGTAAATGAAGGTATCAAAATGTTTACATCATTTAACGATGAGTTGACTATATATGATGACTTAGTTTTACGCCAAGATAGAATAATAATTCCAGATAGCATGAAGCAAGAAACACTGCATAAACTACACGAAGGACATCAAGGTATAAACGCATGCCTACGTAGAGCAAGAACTGTGGTATATTGGCCAAATATGACGGTCGATATAAAAAGGTATGTAGAAGAATGTGGTGTTTGTACTACATTCTCCATACAACAACCCAGGGAATCTATAATTAAAATAGAACGACTTGATGTGCCATGGACAACCCTTGGTATGGATCTATTTACATATAACGATCGTAATTACTTAGTATTAGTGGATTATACTTCTAATTTCATAGAAATAGACTGTATACCTAATACATTAACATCTACCATTATAGTTAAATTAAAACAACAATTTAGCCGACATGGTATCCCCAAAAATATAATTACTGATAATGGTCCCCAATTTACAGCAAATGATTTTATATCATTCTCGAATAAGTGGAATTTTAAACTAAATTTCATAAGCCCAGGTAACAGCCAAGCAAACGGAAGAGCAGAAGCAGCGGTCAAGACGGTCAAGAACTTGTTCCGAAGATGCAACGCAATGGGAGAAGATCCATATCTAGGATTACTGAACATACGTAATACTCCAGGTGAAAACATGGATAGCCCTAATCAAATAATGTTTAATAGAAGAACGAATATGTCAATTCCGTCTATTAACATATCATCAAATAAAACTAACATTACTCAAGTTAATACAGCTACAGATTTTGGTGTGCTGAAAGAAGTAGACGTGGTCCGGCTACAACCAATCCAACGAGGAGAAAGGGAGTGGAAGATAGGCAAGATAATAAAACAATTATCTTATAGAAAATACCAAGTTTTATGTAAAAATAAAATCTTGATTCGCAATCGCAAATTCTTAAGATTAATTAAAACGCCGACCCATCACAATTATGTTAAAGAGACATTAAATATTCAGTCGATTATTTCTAAAGCCCTTAAAAATACTTCTCAATCCATAACCCACCCAACAGATACTCAAAGAACTATAGAACTACAATCAACACAATCACAGATCAAAGACGACATTGAACAAGACGAATACACAACACGATCAGGCAGAATCTCAAAAAAGCCCGTTCGATATTAATTTCTATTTATTATTATAATAAGCTATAAAGGGAGATGTTTAGTTTGTATTATTATTATCATGTGAATTATACGATGTATTCATATAATGCAAATCACTACATTTGCACTGCTATTGTTATACATATTTATTCTATAGATGCGGTGTGCCTAGATCATCATATGATACTGGCTGGTCATGCGTGACCAGTAGAGGCTATATAAGCCAACGTTGATACCGATACATTGTCATTTTAATCTCATATATATACTACCATACATTGTTATGTACGCATTATAAATAAACTAGTTATACCTTAAACAAGATAACTTTACATGGTATACTAAACGTATATTATATGTAAAATGCATTTTTAGACACATGTATATACAGGATATCCTACACGTTCAAACTTGATTATTATGAATAATGAAATAAGTGTCAATTCGATGTGCAAAAAGAAATGTTAAATAAGGAATAATATGCATTACATTTGAATAGCGTTATCAATAATGTATGTGAGCATTGCAGTTATTATGCCGTGACTTTCAATATGTTCGTTAATGAATCTTTTTTATGGTGATTTTAATTATATTTTAAATTATTTACAATTCATAATTTAATAAATTCCATAATTCAGTCCAATAATAATAAATGTAATTTTATATATTTATGTACACAAATAAACGCTAAATTAGCACATTTTACTTCATATATATATACTATATATAAATAATATAAAGATAATTATAATATATAATATACACGCTAATATAAAATACTTTAACAGCGTATCAACTTTATTATTTGGCGAACCAAATTACTTAATTACTTAATAAATAACTTTATCTGCAAATAAAGAGAAATTCGTATGATCAATATGTGCCATGTATCATAATGATGTCATACTTTCGATTAAAATGGATAATGAAAATATCATTTAATTGGAGTTCCCCTATAGGGAAAGGAGTGCCCCTATAGGGTAGAGAGTGCCTCTATAGGGCAGGGAGTGCCTCTATGATATGTAATTACATACTAACAAAAACATAAGACAAATTAAAGTTCATATATATTTTAACATATATTTGTAACATATATAACATTTAACATATATAACATACCTATGTATACATTTAAATAGAGTTTCATAAAATTGTTATTTAAATTTCAAATGTGTTGCTGCGATTCTATTAATTATCAATTGCGTTCATCGCTTATCCTTACATCGTAAAGTTAACTTTAATGTTAATACAATTGTATTGCACATTACAACAATTTAATTGAAAGGATAGGCGAAGTATCGAATTCTTATAATACTTTTGTATAATTTAGCAGTCCTATAGGACCGCTTAAAGTAATTATATAATTTAAACATTGTATACTAAGTTTTATTTATTATTTTATCTTATTATAATACACTATAATTATAGTTTATTTTCGTTTACACTAATTATATTGTAAAATATACACTTTTATAAATAAACAGGGGAAAGTGTCCGAATAGAATATTCATAATTATATAAATAGTCTAAATAAGTATTTTGTTATTTTTCAATTATTCAAAATAGTGCTGATATATCTAGTAAACTGATTTTTTTATTACATTTTAATTTTATGAAAATAAATGTCTACTTAAAACGTTTTCAAGCATATACAAATGTAACTGATACAAATGTATAACAATATATTATTAAAAACTAAAACTAATCATTCTAAATATCATATATATAATTTCTAAATTTGTTATCAAATATTAATTAAAGTTAAAGCATATATTTAGAGTTTATATAAATCACTACGGATACTCTTGATATATTAATAAGGACACCCTATAATTATGGTTAACCAATTAGCGTGCATCGTGTGAAATATTCTAATTTTCATACAAATCACGTGCATTATAATATTAATTATAATATTAATATTAATACGTGTCATGCTTATTATTTAGATACTTCACTTGTAATTATTAATTATAAATAGGGGAAAGTAACCTAATACGGACACTTTAATAATAAATGGTCTTAACATTTTGTGACTAAATATATGTATTCAAAAATTACAATATATTTATATTATATGATTATAGATATTATTGTGATTTTAATATTTTTATTTAATATTTTTATTTAATAGATAACGGGGGTGTCCGTATTCGGTACCCATGTCCGAATACGGACACCCTGTGTTATTAAACGGACACCATGCATACCACTAAATAAACTATATATTATTTATGAACCAAATAGATACATTACAATTACATTATTTATAATTAATTTTATGAATAATTTAATATAATGTAATTAGTAATTAATTAATTTATTTTTAATATTTTTGTAATTAATAATACAAGTTAAGTATCTAAATGATCATATTTTTAGAACTAGCTTTATTTGTCATATTAATATTATAATGCATGCGATTTTTTATGAAAATCAGAATAATTCACACACTTCGCGCCGCTTGGTTATAGGGTGTCCGTATTAAAACATCTAGAATGTCCGTATTAGGGACTTATATGACCTCTAGATATATGCTTATAACTTAATTAATATTTTATAACAAATATATCAATTGTGTATATAATGTTTAGAATACTTTAGTTTTTAATAATATAATGTTATATTTTATATCGATACATTTGTATATTCTTGAGAAGGTTTTAGGTTGAATTTTTGTTTCATTCAGTTAAAAACGTAATAAAAAAACAGTTTATTGGATATATCAGCACTATTTTGAATAATAAAAAAATAAAAAATAATTATTTAGACTATTTTTATAATTATGAATATTTATTCATTAAACATTTTGTTATAGGATTTAAGTGTTTCTGAGATAACGAGAGTGTCCGTATTCGGGCAATGTCCGTATTCGGGCAGCTTCCGTATTCGGTTACTTTCCCCTATATTTATTTATAAGAATATTAACGACATTTTAGTAGGTTATTATATTATAACATTGATATGATATTATATAGGTGTTATATATAAATTATGGTGATGATAATGTTGATGATTAATTAGACAGTTTATTATGATATATTGTCATACATACATTGATTTAGTCTTCACGCTTGGTTGATTACATAGACCTAGCCTATGTTAATTTATATTTTTGTAGTTAATTGTTTTATCGTCTAGACTCTAGACTATAGACTCTAGACTCTAGACTCTAGATGATAACAGCTGTTATTCATTTTGTACCATTTATTTTCCTAAAAGGAACGCCGATCGGTGAAATCGACAGATTCTTGATTATGCGAATATATTATAATATGTATTTGTAGGTTTATTATATTTT
The DNA here is from genome assembly GCA_964019155.1 of Osedax fenrisi. Taxonomy (NCBI): domain Eukaryota; kingdom Metazoa; phylum Annelida; class Polychaeta; order Sabellida; family Siboglinidae; genus Osedax; species Osedax fenrisi. Next base: position 57,120,592 of record OZ025239.1, on the reverse strand, counting down.
TAAACTCAACATTTGTTTATATCTTATAGGAAATATATATCATTGGAACGGTATTATTTATTTTAATAAACTATTATATACATACTTATGAAATATATACTATTATAATAATATATTAAATAATATGATAGTTTTGACATAATAAATATAATCCTTTATTATATAAACTATTTATATAATATAAATAAGTGCTTATATATACTATATTTATGCCGTGTATATATGCATATATGCATATATGTTATATATATATATATATATATATATAAATGTTACACAATAACTTCATATATATAAATATTATTTAAGTAGCATTAATTTGCAATCGACTGTAGATTGCCTCGGGGAAACGTTACTAAATATGTTTTCTATTAATCTAATAATGTATACATACATGTATGTCTACGGTGTATGCAATATAAATAAACAAATAGTGCACTTATTCCGAGGCGTGTTATTGTACTAGAGAAATGCTATTCGTATTCGATACAAGCGTACTCCTTTATAGAGGGGTATTAGTCGGCGTTGTAGTATGAGCGTATGTGTGTTGAATAGTATGTTCCTATCTAAATATTTATATATTAAATATCTATAATAACATAGTATATAATATATCATCTGTAAACGACGCGTTTTGTAGGCTAAGTGCCGTGTGTTAACATGTGTAGTGGTGCGTACATTCTGATACGATTATGTATTACCATTAACACGTAGTAGTATGTGTAGAATACGTACGAATGATTATATAAACTTTGTGTAGATTATACCTAATATATATGCCTAATATATCTAAGGATAGTATTAAATTATTCTAATGTGTGACTTACAATTATAAAATGCGAACAAATACAGAGGAATATAAGTATACTTATAAATACAAATATTATTTAATTACTATTTTAAATGTTATTTTACTATGCAATCAACAAATTATCATTACAATAAATACATTCATGCATTCATTTTTCGTTTATTTTTTACTATATAATGTATTTCTATTTTCGATTATTTTTCATTTATTTTTACGGTAACTGTAAAACGTTTTAATTTCTTTATTTTTTTAATTTCGTATTATTCTTTGTTTACTTCTATAACGTATGTTATCCTTAGCAAATATTTATACTTTATACTTTCGATTATATTTTCGACTATGTATTTGCTTAAATAAATTATCAATCAATCAATTAATAAAATAAAAATATTATAATGCTATAATTAATTTTAAATTGTATTAATGATAAATATATCTAAATTATATCGAATTAAATATATCATTGAATCATTACAGTTACATAAAATGTATTCGTATAAACAAATATATTACATTATTTTAATAAATAATATATATATATATATATATATATATATATATATATATATGTTATATAAGGAAAGTAACCTATTAATGCAACTTTAACAATAAATGTTTTTAACATTTTATTACTCAATATTTATATACAAAAATTACAATATATTTATATTATATATAATGTAAATAATATAAATTTATATTATATATATAATCATGATTATCATATATGCATATATGATTATAGATATTATTATGATTTTAAAATGTTATTTAATCTTTTTATCTAATGGATAATGGGGGTGTCCATATTCGGTACCTATAGGTAACTTAAGGTAACCACAGGGTATAACCGATATATCCATGTCCGAATACGGATACCATTATATGGATATTCAATAAACTGATTTTTATATATATATATATCGATATATATATGCTGATCAGCATTATTTTAAATAATTAAAAATAAAAATAGTTATTTAACCTTTATTTATATACAGTTATAACATGTTATATGAATATTGTATTCATTACACATTTTTTGTAGGATTAAAGGTTTCTGGGATACCGAGAGTGACCGTATTCGGTTAATTTCCCCTATATAGGTATAAATAAAAGTATTGCTATATAGTAATACTTTTTATTTATATAGAGGAAATTCGTTGAATGCGTATAATATGATTAATGGTATAGATTTTGAAATTAAATCAATAACAAATAAGAGAATTATCAAGAAAGTTAATATAATATTAGAGTTTTATTATGATATGATATAAATATATATGAACTACATATATATATGTATATATATATATATATATATATATATACTATATGCACTTTGATTATTATTAAAAATTAAATTAGTCTAGTTATAATCAATAGTTTTCGTAGAGACAATAATATTTCCTCTCCATAGTTGTACTTATAAATGACAAAATAGAACTATAGCCTACAGGCATAAACATTATCTATCACGTTCAGATGTTTTAGAAATGGTTTCAGAATTAATGTTATCTTACAAGTATTATCAGCATAACCTGAAATAAGGACATTATTTACAATTTTCAATATAAGAGGTGTTCAAATATAAAATAAATTGTGAAAAAGACCAAGAGGCAAATGACCAATAGGAGACGAAGATATAGATAACTTAACTAAACTGAGAATGTGAAGCAGGATTAACAACATTAAATAACATTATTATTATGGATTAATAACACTGGTCTGCATTTGAATTTTTTTTGTTTGTTATCAAGGGTTTCTTAACTGATTATAAATTACTTTTTGACACTGAATTCAAATATGAAAACCGTTTTGCTCAATCAGCTCTAGTTTTTTTTTTATTCAACTTTTAATTTTTTCAACAAATATGAGAAATATTTCAAATAAATTATAAAGAAAAATATATTTAGGTGATATACATAATTTATAAGAATATAAAATAACAATAATAAGTATTAATATTAGAGAATATTATTTAAATATTATAAAAATGACTGTTTGGTAGCTTTTTTCTTGTGTTTTGCATTAATATCGTCTCATTTAAACACCAACAGTAGTCTGAAAGAATATTTTCATCCCATTTTCCTTGATATCTATCTTTCATTATAGTAATATCCTGGAGAAAGCGCTCTCCTTAAGGACAATTGATCTTCGCTAAAATCACAACAACTACATGGAAAATAATCAAGATGAGATCTTAAAAAATACATCATAATTGACATTCTAGATCCTAGTCTTTTCATACAATCCATTATTTCGTCTACCAAATTTTCATAATCTTCACTGCGATGATTAACCAGGAAATGTTGTATAATATATTTAAATGCAATCCATATTCGGAGTGTTAGGACATTCATTGAGTTATCGAAGTTATTGTCATGTATTAATTCTCTTATTTGTGGACCATTTAATATACCTGCTGTGATCTTGGCTTCACTTATTTTTGGGAATTTTCTTCTTAGAAATTGCATGGTAGAACCATTTTGATCAAGAGCTTTAATAAAATGTGTCATAAGCCCTAGCTTAATGTGTAATGGATGAAGTAGTATTCTATTGGGATTAACAAGATAATTCTTTATTATATTGTGTGAACCATGGTTCATGCAGGATGTAAATTATCACGTTCTGGCGATATGCGTCTTGAATAATGTTCTCGGTCAGCTCTACTATCCCATTTACAGAGAAAACATGGGTATTTGATATACCCAGATTGCATACCTAGAAGTATGGCGACGATATACAAATGTATATATTAAAATAATAAAACATTTTAAATAATTATAATTATTATAATATATTACCTTCAAGTCTCAGAAAATCATCCAATTGTGATAATTATAATTTAATGAATCAAGAAGTACAAACATATTATTGTAATTTTCTGACATACTAATTGAATAATCGACAGGGATTGAAGAGACTCTATTACCTACTTTTATTTGATGAATCGATAAATAATCTCCAGTATGAATCTGCATACGCAATACCCATATATGGTATATATTGGTAGAAGGTATACCTTCTACCAATCCAATAATATTGATACAATATATAAGTTCTCCATTGGTAGTAAATAGTATTTACTACCAATGGAGAACTTGTATATTGTATTATTTACTAAATACTGCCTAAACTCAATGTCACGACTTCGATACCAAGAGTATGTTTTTTTTTTGAGAATATGTTACGTTCTCCTAATATAGACCCAATTAATTGATCATATTCTTGTCTCTTGTTAAGTCATTTAGATCATGTTTATTAAATGGTTCAATATATATTTTATTTTCATGGGGAATGTATTCCTGAGATAAATCATCATTACTTTCAATTTCATTATCTGATTCTGATGATGAATCAAGATTGTCTGGTGGTATTGGTAATGGAATATCATCATTATGAGTTACATGCCGTAGGTGAAGCCTATAGCTGAAGGTATATCAGGATATATAACACGCGCTTTATTCTGCATATGTATTCCTACATATAAATTTATATAAATATTTATATAAGTATACATATGTATTCTATATATTAACCATTAAGATTTACTATGCAAAAATAACAATCCGATACATGATTATGACATTCTCTCTATATCATTGGTATTCCGAAATTTAAAGATTTTAATTTCTTATTATTCCAACTATGTTAGTTAACAGTACATGTTTTACAACAAATATGCGGTGCAAATGGTTTTTTCTTGGTCTCCTAAATGCATTTCGAAATAATCCTTGTAGGTTTTTTTTTTAAATGGCGTTATATTTGACTTCTGATTCAACAATGTTAACTTATCACAAATGTAACAAAACTTATCCGGATTGTTAATACAAGTTCTTCTAATCATGGTAAATGTAGTTTAAAATACGTTATACGTATTTTAAGTTATATGAAGTAATGATATTATTAACTTATTTAAAATAATGATTTTTATATTTATATATGTTAATTTCATTAAATGTCAGAAAATTATTGTAAATTAATATACAATATATTTCTGAATATTTAGTAATACATATTAATTAACTTATTAAGGGAATACCCCTAATCAACTCCCGTACCATTGGTACACTATTTAAATATTACTAACACATTTATATAATAAAATAACTAAATATATAGGTATAAATGGATTAAAATACTGTATAATTTATATGAAATCCTATATTTTCCTTAGGAAATTTCTGATATTTCCAAAAAAATAAAAAGTTGAATAAAAAAAATACTAGAGCTGATTGAGCAAAACGGTTTTCATATTTGAATTCAGTGTCAAAAAGTAACTTATAATCAGATAAGAAACCCTTGATAACAAAAATGATGCAGACCAGTGTAATTGATGGAAAAAGATAAATCATTATTCAAATCAATAGATAAGGTAGATACAATATACAAAATATTAAAAAGTGTATACTAAATATACAATAAGAACCGACAACAGACGATTAGCAATGTGATAATGATGGGTACCCACACGTGTTCAGTATTTTTAATAAAATAAGAAAAGGAATTTATAAATGTAAAAAATAATTAATTTTTGTATTATTATTATATGAAGTAACCGTATCATGATAATAGTAATTTATCGCGACTAAAATACAGAAACTATAGAAATACTCATAATCATATGATTATATTTGTCAATATATGTCAATATTGACACATTTGAGTATTATAAAAACGTTTATAATTATAATTTATTATAAGTAGAATATAGTCTAACTTTCTTAACATTATTTTAATATCACTAATTTACTATAGTAAATTAGTGATATTAAAATAATTTTAAGAAAGTTAGACTATATGCATATATGCATATATGCATCTATGGACTATTATTATAAATAGTAACAAGCTAATGTATAAACTTAGACATCTAGTATATTCTTTAGGAAATAAGTATATAAATCAATATCCAAGTTATCAACATACATTTATATATATATATATATATATATATATATATATATATATATATATATATATATGGTATCTACGTTTAAGCGGAAAGATACCTATATGCCTATAGGTAGACATATATATATATATATATAGACATTCTATCAAAATGCAGATTTATGTCCATACTATAACACATTATTTTATTGTATTTACTCTGTGTTAAATGAATACTTATAATTATCATATATGATATATTATAATATACATATATATATATATATATATATATATATATATACATATTAATGGGTTAACTCGTACACTATGTTTAAAATATATTTTAATATTAAAAATTTTATAATAATATATTTTAAATCACAAGTGTCGGATATTTGTTATATTTAATATATTTAGATATCATTATTTATAAATATGAATAATAACTATAATTGATGATCCTGTCATTAAATGAATTGAATTGAATTAATAAATAAAATATAATCGTTATCTTTAACATAATCTATAAATGAAATTCAATCTTTATTAACTAAAAATAACTACTATATATATATAGTTATATATATATATATATATATATAGTTATATATATTATAATATACTTATACAATATACACCACGATTACTCTACTTTACCAAATGTAATTAGTACTAGTAATTGACTACTTATTGTACTTACTATCACGTGATGTGACATATAAGTAATTAACTAGTATATATTATGCATTACTATAGTAAAGTTATGATATGTTATTAATATTTATGATTCTTACCTCGATTATATTGTATTTTTTTTATTGTTTCCATAATTAAAATTTCATATGATATAGTTTGATTTACTGGCATATACATATATGTATCTTCTGCTAATATGAAATTAATCTATTTTAATATCTATTTAAATTTAAATAATAAAATAAACATTTAATTTTGAAATTTAACAATCTTTTTCATTAATATACTGTTTCTTTTTATTTAAACAATAATTCATAATTAATAACTCGCAATTAAATTTATTTAATAGTGATATATATATATATATATAACTGTAGTTGTGGTATTTATTGGTAGCTAACGATAATATAATAATGAATGGTTTAATTCTGTTGGTAATTACGTAATGTTAATTAGTAGAGGAGGAGGAGGAGGAGGAGGAGGAGGAGCTATTTACTTACTTACATACATGTGAATATATATATATATATATATATATATATATATATATATATATAATAAAAAATGCGTAGACATTACAATGTATAATACGTTATATAAGACTATAGCTATTTAATTATTATAATAGAATTATATATATATATAAATAATATATATATATATATATATAATATATTATATATATATATATATATATATATATAATATATATATTATATATATATATTTATAAATGTATAAATATTTTTGAAAAGTAATTTACATTCGAAAATAAAAAAAAACTCTATTTTTTCTTGTATTTTTTATAAACCTATATACCTACATACTATTTATACACTTGTGTGGTTATATAACACGTTTGTTTCGCTTATGTAATATGTGATTTACACATACGCCGTGCGGCGAGTGCGTGGGAGTGTGTGTGTGTGTGTGTGTGTGTCACGGAGTGCATATATATATACTGCATAACATCGGCAAACACTGGTCTACAGTTGAAACTATCGCCTGCCACTGCTCCCTATAGCGACCCCCCAATAGCGACCCCATTATAGCGACCCCCCCTTACAGCGACCCCCCTATAGCGACCCCCCCCCCCCTATAGCGACCCCCCTATAGCGACATGATGAACCCTTCAGTGGTGGGTACGGGTGCACGTACGCACGTGTCGCCTGAAGGTATGCTAGCTGACACAGTAGCGTAATTAGGGGGCTGGGTAACATGGCCGTAACATTACTCATTACGCATGTTAAACGTCACTCATTAATCAAACCCACACCAATAGTATAGTGACACACACACACACACATATATATATATATATATTAATTGAAACATCGTTATGTAAACATATCCACCAATAAATTAATGTCCTCCTTAAATTAACGAGTTCTAAGAAACATAGCCTATAGGTCACACATTATATAATTCCCTTGCTCCATCTATAGATATACAGTATACTGTATCGGCACCCTGTATAAAGCAAGTTTAAACATTTACCATGAATCTTAGTTGACTTTATTGTATCACGGAGATAGAATGCAATACTTAATAGAATGCAACGATTTTGAACAATTATATTTTAATTTCTAGTGATACCAAATTATAAGTTACACATATATATAAAGCCCAATCTATGTATTTATGTATATACGTACACGTGTACATAGATGTGCGTGTGTAACGGTGTGTGTATTATTGTGGGCCCATAATGTGTGGGAGGTGTATGGTTGTGGGGTGTGTGTGTGGTTGTGAGGTGTATGGTTGTGGGGGGTTGATGGTTGTGAGGGTGTGTGTATGTAAGACGCGTGTATTTTATTTATAAACATACGCAATACACGAGCTAAGACGCATATGAGCGCGCGCGCCAACACGCGCACATACATACGCACGTATAAGTGCATTAATGGTGCCTAGATTTCATTTATCACGTGATGCGGTGCTGTATTTCCGGTGTAAATATCATAATAAACATCTGCTAACTATCGGAATATTAAATCATATATAAATAAACGGGACACTTCACTACATCTCATGGACAAACATACATGTTTCTTTGTTATCATCACTTAGAAGAAGCGCATCTACATATAATATGCAAGGTTACACTATAGTATATATATATAATATCATTTATATAATGAAATATCATACTATCAATATTACACCTATATATTTATAAATAAACACATGGTCATATATGACCGCGTTTACGCGTGGTATTCGTTAGAAAAATTAGATTAATTATTTGTAATAAATTGAACAGCCGAAAAGTGAAAACTTTATTAAAATAATGATGTATCTATTACATATCGTATTAAAGTGACATATGGATAAGTATCTTGTTAAAGTGACATATGGATAAGTATCTTATTAAAGTGACATCTGGATAAGTATCTTATTAAAGTGACATCTGGATAAGTATCTTATTAAAGTGACATCTGGATAAGTATCTTATTAAAGTGACATCTGGATAAGTATCTTATTAAAGTGACATCTGGATAAGTATCTTATTAAAGTGACATCTTATTAAGATTGAAGAGAACACACTACATCGGAGTTAACCTACACATGTGACTTGTCGATTATATCGAGTATATGTTAATAGTAACAACATCACCTCGTTTACAAATTAATGATTTTCAAAGTTAAATAAATGTAATTGTATAGATAAGATAATATGTTTAATATTAATATATAACCCTATAATATGTGTTATATAATGCGTGTTATATTTCTATACTATTTATTAATATGCATACGTATGTAGCTACTGATCATTGTAAACTGTACATTCGTAATAACCATTGTCTATATTATGTCCTCTTACAACTAATGTCCTATGGCATATAGGCTAGAGGACATAGGACATAGGACATAGCTATCTTCGAAACAGTACAATATATTTAGTATATAGAAAAATATATATCATGTGTACATTGTACATGCACTATATTTTGCTGTATATGTACATTGTATATTGTACTGTACAATGTGTACATGTATATTGTATATCTTGCTGTATAGGCATGCCTATGTTCATGCACAGAGTAAATGAAGTGATTCATCATCTATCGTGTATATGTATAATTAGAGTGTACAATGTACAATGTATTTTAGTTTCGTTCATAAATCGCATGTTTCATTTATTATCTTTTTATTAACTTGTATTATACCCCTAATATGATATGTACAGTGTACAATTCATAGTAGGGGTATACAAGTTAAAAAAAAGATAATAAATGAAACATGCGATTTATGAACGAAACTATAATAGCTGTTTTAATATGGAATGTCAGCTATGTACTATACTATTCAAGTAAGCTTTAGTACTATTGCATTGTAAGTTTAACATTTGTTTAAATATCATTCACTTTTTAATGTAAATCGAGTATAAATATCAACATAAGTTATAAAAGTGAGACGAAATACTATTTTGTTAAGTATAATTCATAGCTGAGATGCCACATTAAAACAGCTATATTGTATTCTAGTTCACATGTTTCATCTATTATATTTTAATTAACTTATTACATCCCTAATATTATATGTATACTCTACTTGAATATATACACGATAGGTAATGAATACAGTGTGTATATCACATGTCACGTTATACATATATATATATATATATATATATATATATATATATATATATATAATTTATAAATATGTGTTATATAAAAAACATAATATATCAATTGTTATTATATATGGCCAGTCTTTAATGTATACATACATATATATCTATATACCTCAGTCTATAGACTCATACACACTCTCACATATTTACATATACACATACACACATATATATACACATATACATTTCCCTAATTTGCCCGCGTGTCTCATACCTGAAATACCATAAACGCGCCTTCAGTTATATGGTTCCATCCTTATGGAATTCCCTCCCTGCCTCTATTAGATCAATCCATTCACACCCGTCCTTTATTACACACCTCAAAGCTTACATATCATCGATGTAATATATTCACTTATTTAATCATACAATATTACTATTTTTATAAATTATATTATTTTATCGTTTTGTTTATTTATTTATCTATTTATTGTTTTCGTTCTATATTGTTATATGCACCTACGAAGGGTGGCCACACCTATGATAAGTGCTAATAAATCATCATATCATAATATCATCATCATATATAAATATATATATATATATATATATATTATACTTATTGAATATCTCATATACTAAACATAACGCTAATATAACAGTATCGCAAAGTTGGCGAAGTTCAGCTCTAAGAAGGGAGACTGGTATGTTGCCTCTGCTCTGTTTGATGCTGACCTTCTCCACTTGTTCGGCTAGGTTAACTCTCGCAACGGATCAGATCAACACGTTTGTATTTTCATATATATCTTTATATTTGTATATATATATATGAATTAGTTTATTTTAAACAAAAAACACGGAATTTATCTGGAGTCCCACTGGTGTGTAACGTAACGAACACAAAACATAAACAAAATACAAAAAAAACGAATTTATTCTAAGAATTGTAGATCATATGGTAATATATTTCGAGGAACAACGGAAGAGAAGGCACGAGATCCGAATACGCTCCTAGTAGTACCTCCGTCTAATAGAACTCACATATATATATATATATATATATATATATATATATATTTATATATTTATATATATATATATAGAATATATATATATAACAAAATGAAGGTGTACTGTTCTATAAGCATATGCTACAAATAATATACCTACACGTGATGTATGTTTGACAATAGGCAGTTGCTATAACTCTATCACGACCACACAGTATGATACGAGATATTATGCAGTGTCACGGTATCCCGGCATTGTCATTATCTATTGTCCACGAGGGAAAGGTGTTACTGGAACAGGGGTACGGCTACTACACACCCGGCGACACATCTAGTTAGTGGTCATGTGCGAGGTATAGCTGTTAGAGGTGGTGATTCATTGTGTAGGTGTGAGAGTTAGCGTTATGATTCATAATTGTGATGAATCATAATGTATGACACTTACTTTGTTATCTAACATATTAAAAACTACAATTATGTATATAATATTATATTTTACAGTATTTATATTATAATTGTTATATATATATATATATATATATTAGTATATCGAATATAGCTAATATTATGTAATACTGTGCATTTGATGTGTTACTTTAAGGTCTATTCTCATTTGATAAGATTTAATAATTAACAAATATCAATAGGATTGTATCAATTTTTCTATTAACACTCCATCATTCTAGTATGCATATATTCTACTACAGTAGTATGAGGGTATCCATAGCAATGGTATACCACCATGCTACTGTACTACTACTAATGTAGTACTACTAATGCAGTACTAGAAATGTGGTATAGGTTACAAGCATACTTCCTTTGTCAGCTAAAGTAATAATATGTCTACTAGGTATATTATTTATACCACGCATATTATATCTACTATACCTCATATGTATACAGTAGTGTGCGACGCAAACTGTATGTGTTATGTCTACTATGTATAGTATGTATAATATGGCTACTATAGGTATATCTAATATATTGTCTACTCTACTTATACGTATAATATGTATACTATATTCACTACGTATAGTATGTATACTATGTATATAATATGTCTACTAAGTATACTATTATTACTATGTCTACTTAACGAAACTATAATAACCATCATTACCATTAGCTGCCAATGCGTTATGATGTAATTCTATTAGCGAACAATTCGATTACGCAATACATATGACGTCATACAGTAATTATGACGTCACCTTTACGTGACGATGACGTCATTACGTGCAACAATGTTCTCGGTTCGGGGACCACTGAATACAAATAAATAATGTTTATGTGGATTACATAGTATGTATACATAGTATATATATATATATATATATATATATATATATATATATATATATATATTATAATAATATGTATTGTATTACGACATCAGATGCACCAAACCCACCTATGGTTAATAGCCATTATAGTAACATTAGAGAGAATACAGAGATATTTCTATGTTCTGCTGATGCATAGTCACCAACATAATGTAAACAGTAAATACTACAACTACTATATATAGTATAGTGTTACTATAGGAACAAGAATATAGATTACATAGTATACAATATTCTATGAAAATGTTGTGATATATGTTTATTTCATGTCATTATTTCAAAACGTATATTTAACAAAAATTATATTTGAAAAAAATATAAATTCTTTTAGATTATGTTTATATAAAATATATTTCTAAATATGAAGGTATAGGCTACTTTTAATGAATAGTTTTAACTGGTATGTTATTAAGAAATACATATGATTTATTATTCAGATAATGTTTATATTTAAATTGTAATATTATGTATATATAGGCCTGCATACTATGTGTTTCATAGTATGCAAATATATATGAGAAAGTCTCCTATTACAGACCCCTAAATGATTATTTGTAATAACTTATTCAATATTCAATATATTTATTTGAAATTTTGTAATTAGGGTAATATCATGACAATGTATAATGTGGCTATTTCAAATTTTTGATATCATTATATTGCCAAGAATAAACAGGGGGGTCGGCAATTGTATACATGTGCCTAATACCCACCCACTTCTCCAATTACCGACCCCCTAAAATAATCGTGATATAAATAATTGTAGTATTGTAATATCAAATCAAAAGAGTAGATATACATAAATATAATTAATTATAAAATGCACGCAATTTATTTATTATTGAATTCATGATTTAATATTAATATTAAATTTAAATTCAACTTTATATTTATTATATTGAAATAAGGTATATTATTATTTAATATTTATTTATTAATCAGTATGTAATACATACTATGTATATAATCAACTGGAATCATGAATCCTAAATCTATATCAATGATACACCAATAACTTACGACATATTTTAAAGTAAAATACCGATCTATTTTTATTGGATATTATAAATAACATGAGGTCAGTAATAGGAAAATCATATGGGTTGCAATAATTAAGATATATTGGTTAATAGTTATTACATTATTTGTATAATTTTTATAAAAAATGTATTGATTTATAATATTATGATTAGCATTACGTTTTCTTTTAATTAATAATGTATTTACAATGATTTAAAAAAAGTTATTATTCAAATATTGAAAAGGTAAAACCAGAATATATATTCATGTAATATTACATGTTATCAAATAACAATTGTATGATTGAATATTTTGATAATCAAAATAATTGTTCATATTTAAGTAATAAGTATTGGTCTCATTGTGAAGGAACTTATAATATCATACTGTTGGATTCATTTGAGTTGAAAAAATAAATTTGTCTTTATTTCTTGATAAGTATATAGAGTGATAGAGTATATTTCCTGTGAGATTTTTTTTCGAAAGTTTGAATTTTCGTCAAGGTATTTCTGGAAATTATCCATATTTCGCACCCATAGAATATACAATCACTGAAAGAGATTCTTACACTTTGAATCGTATGTTATTTCCATTTCAAATGTAGCTATAATCAGAACATAGCTAGAATAGCATAGGCTATATGTTACGTTGATAATGATAAGCTACTCTATATAGGTGACTCGTAATGACATTAAAATCTAAATGTTTGACTACATCTACTCGCTGACGCCAGGCTCCATGACTGTTACTAAGAAAACTTAGTCATTAGTGATTGTTCTAACTCGGCTTAGTTCTTTACGTATTTCCTTTTCATCATCTCGTACTTGTCTAATGTATGAGATACGTGTCTGTTGTTTGTGTCTTTAGCGCTACTGGTCACATCTGTGTGATCAGTAAATAAAAAAAGTATAATTCAAAGTATGAAGTGGTATAGCATAGATCGATAAAGTTATGACGCATGTCACGTGTCATAATGGTGTCATCGTGTCATGATTTAGCGTGTAATATAGCATTATCTGTTCACATGTGTTGAATATGAGCGGAGATAATACGCATCCTTATATCGCAATGATAGCCGACTTTGTTGAACTGTTCACATCGAGTGCAGTATATTAAACCAGAACTACGAGAATAGAGAAGGGTAAGACTTTTATAACCATAATGATATCATGTGATGAACACATAGTTTGTATTGTAATCAATATTCCGTCGTGCCATGGCTTTATTAAGTATATGGGAATTGAGGTACAAGTTCTTATACTATTTAAGAAATATCCAAGTGTTAGGAAGCGATTACAACTCGTCTAAAAGGTGTATGTATAACATGAATATAGTGTTAACCTCTACTAGTGTTAATTAACCTATACTTGTGTTAACCTCTACTAGTGTTAACCTATACTTGTGTTAACCTCTACTAGTGTTAATTAACCTATACTTGTGTTAACCTCTATAGTTAACCTCTACTAGTGTTAACCTCTAATGCTATTGTGTCAATCATTACCACTAATAGTGGTTCACTCTTGTGATACTATATTCAAAATACTTCTTATAAGGCGATTGTTTCATTTCTATTGTGTGTGCTACACATAGTCATTTGTGCATTTATATTTTTTGTTTAAGTCATTAGTAATGACTCATTTCTAATGATTCATTACTACGTTAACGAGACTGAACGAGACTGAACGAGGCTTCGCGATATTATATTATCTTATATCTTATTGCAACTCATTTATCAATAGTATATTACAACTTCATCATTTCAGTTCATCCATACACTACCTCATGCATACACTCCCATACATATACTCACACATATACACGCACACATACACTTCCATACACACATATATGCATATTTTCATGCAGTGTATACACTAACACCGACACTCCTACACATACTAGAGCCTATAGGCTATAGATCTATAGATCCTCTACTACATCTATAGATCATTTACTACATCATATTCCTAATTAAACACTAACATCGCGATCAATACCGCGGTAGGCTGCTGGCAACTGAACAACAATGTGTCATCTACTTACCGGAAGTGTTTAAATACACCACACACCACACATCGCACACCGCACACCGCACACCGCACACCGCACACCAATAGTGTATTACGACACTAATAACGCATTATCATTCATAATTAATAGTGTGTTTATAATCAATACATACGTGTTAGTTATTGTTAGTTTACTGCTGCAAGTATATCTATATAATAATAGTATATACTTATATAAGTGTGTGTATAAGTGTGTGTATTGGTTTGGGTTTACCTATACAAATATGTATGAACTATATAACTTATACATATGTACAATTCTATTATGCATATATACTATTTATATATATATATATATATGTGTGTGTGTGTATGTATACCATGTTATTATTGAATACTACACCCGACTACTAATAAGTTACGTAATAACTGTGACGTAACATTCAGGTGACCCAGTGACCAGTCGGACTCAGTTCCCCATCGGCTCGTTGACTAAAGCTTTCACTTCATTGTTGCTATCTAAACAACTAACAGACACAAAGTTAGTATCCCGATATAACACGCTGAAGACGTGTGTTAATAGTTGCGGTATTTACACACGATATATCACACTCCTCTTCCTATCCCTTCCCCTCTCCCCTCTCCCCTCCATCTTCCTCGTCATATACACATCCCTCTTCCTCTTTCTCTACATATTCATCTTATTATTCACATTCCTCTCCATATATCGATCCTTCTTCATCTCCCCCTTCCTATATATCTCCCTCTTCCCTCCATCTTCCTTTCTATGCTCTAGTATTATTTAAAATCTTAAATATGAAAATTATCTAAAAATAGATCAGAAATATATATATGAATTGTAAAATAACAAAATTATTTTCAATATCTAAATTAATATCATAAATACATAAAGTAACTAAACTCTTCTAGTATTAATAATGATTAAATAAGCTATATCTAATTTATATATATATATATAAATATTAACTTTACTTAAATTATCGCATTCAACTAATCATTTTATTTATTAATAGCTACATTTATAAAATACACAAATATATACAAATGTATGCATGTTTACATGTATTGTACATTATACCATGTAGTAATGTAACTGTGATACTAGTTAATACCACAGAGCTAGAGAGAATTCTCTCTAGCTCTATGGTTAATACACACACCACACGCGATAGTTATTACATAATACTAATTACCACGTAACGCCCGCTAGGTTTAACTTTGACACTCCTCTTCGTGAGATTCTCGGCGATAAGATGCCTCTCTTCAATACCGAACTACTTACCAGTCAGGTTTTTATTGTTCCGACTTTCGAGTAGTAACAATTGACCTAGTTATGATTATTACTTCAGTGATATAGCAAGACCTCCTATAACATCGAGGTTATAGGAGGTATTGGATATAGGCTATACGACGTAGGTATTATATATATAGCATTATATTTAATCCCATATGCATTTTGACTTTACATATTAGGTATGTAGATTGTAAGGGTTTACACTAAATGTAGACTAGAGAGGAGGGAATGTGAAGGGTAGATTAGTAGAATAAACCTAAAATATAATAGGGTGCGCAAGAATTAATAAAAATAAAAATTAGTGGGAGAAGTAATGTGCGCTTTTTACGGGGAAACCAGTTGGGGAATATAAAGGAGTCGGTATTCAGATTATCATTAAGTGGAATGGTGAATATGTTGACTGAATAGATGACCTATAATTATATATGTATATATAAGGTCAAGAGAACAATAAGAGAGTTGTTATAAAATGGAGTACCATTAATAAATACTATAGAGTAAGAAGATTGTATACAATCGCCTATGTATAATAATAAGAATAATATTTAATAGAATAATTTAAATTTTGTTTTTTCTGTTAATAATTTACAATGATATGTATATAATGTGTTCTCCTGTAGGGCTTTATAAAGTCTATAATCCTTTATAAAGGGCTTAAATATAATATATAATATTTTATGTTGCTTTTGCCCATATAGGGATAGATATAGGGATAGATAATTTACTTGTTATTGCTATTGTTATATGTTATCATTTTTTATCTCTATTTATACTAATTTATTTATTTATGATTATAATATTTCCATTATATTTCTTATTGATAAAACAAATCTAGAAACAGTGTCTTCATATTTAGATATGTTTAATAAATATTCATATTTTATTAAATAATATTTATATAACTTACTTTCCATTTAACTATTCTTATAATTAATTTTATAAAATATATTCAATTTATATTATATTTTATTAATCTAATATATTAAGGGTTGGTGCGACCTCTGTTCTATTAATAGATTTGTACATGTGTGTAATAGGAAAATAGTGGTCTATAGATAGGAAGTATACTTGTACCTATATGATATATCATGGAATAGGAGTATACTCCTATTTATACACTTCTAGTATACTAGAAGTGTATTAACTTTTTTCTTTTATTTATTCATTATAATATATTTCATATACTGATAGATATTATATAGATCTATAATAATTACATTTGTATAAAATATAAAAGAAAATATATAATATAAATTATGTTTAAGAAATAAATTAATATTATTTTGAAACTAAAAGATACAATTATGAATATTTTATCTTATATTTATTGTTAAATTAAATTCAAATATTGTTTACTTATATATTATAAATTGTCTTAACATTTCATTTCATCTAAAGCATTATTTAAATACTTAATAGTGTTTGAATGAGTGAAATTAGTCAAAATAATTATTCTGAATACATTTATTTTAAAATGTATAATATAATTATGAAATATGAATGAAATATACAGACGATAACTTATTACATCATTTTATTATAAAGAACCATATAAATATAGATTCTTTAAATTTATATATAATATTATTTATTTTAGTTTTTAAAATCCTAAAAATGATCTTACTTAAATTATGACAATTATTTAATTTTTTTTTAATATTATTATAATTTATTTAAATGATATAGTTTTAAAAGTGTTTATTTTATAGTTATATTTTACGTAAGAACATGATTTATATATTATTTTAACGATATTTATTATTTTAATAATATTATATAAACAAAAATTTAAAAGATAATTTTTTTCTTCTAAATGTCAAAGGTCGCACCTACTATTAATGGTATTCTAAGATAATATTATGTATTGTATAATATAGTTTTATATAATACAAGTATATGTAATTATATTATACCACCATATTAATAAATAATCTATTGGAACGAAAATGCCATTATTATTATCATGTAATAAATGATTTATAAAATTACATTATCTATCATAACTCATATTATGAACTCAGGTTTCCATAAACGATATACTCTCCCATCGAACAGGAATTCAAGGTCGTTTCCTATATCTACATAAAGGACATACGTTCAAAAGATCTAGGACTCAATTACTAAGGTTTATAAATCGACGACTATTATTCATATATTGTGTGATTAATAATAAATATTGAATTGATATACATTTATTATTGTTATGTAATAGTAATATACTAATAAGCGTGTATCATTAAATATTATAAAATTTAAATATATTATTTTTCAAATTTAAAATGAAATATTAATTAAAATAAAATTAATATTAAATTAAATTTATTATAATTTTAATTATAAATTATATGATTATATATTTAATATACATTATTAATTAGTATTGAATATAGTAGTATTAACATGATATTACTATGGCAGGTTACTCAAGTATCACAAAGCCACGCGTCCGATTAGAACAACCTTCATGTATAATAATATCATGTACAGTTTGGCTGGCCATGTCACGGAAGTTATTAATGTTAGCTTCACCTCTGACCTTTATGACATATTATAATACATTAACTAATTTATTGAAACCGTTTATGTATACGTAATTATAATGTATATGGGGTACACATTGGTGGTTTACCATGTAAACGACAGGGAAGGGTACAATGTACATTGTATACAATTCTATAGAGTGTACATTGTACATGTACAATGTACACGATACATATGTATAGAACACACTATCTTTAAGCCTTTTTTTAATATATATTTACTATTTTTTCAATGTTATTAACTTAACATTCTTATCTATAATTGGAAGCTTTTTATATATTTATATATGTAAATAAATGTGATAAAATTAATTTTATATTATTTTTATTTGTTAAATTACGAAGTAAAAGCTGTAATATTTTAATTAGAATATAGATATATAAAATAAAAACTTTCATAATGTAAACATGAATGCTATATATAATGAATACGTCAATAATATTACTTTCTAATTAGCCTATTGCTTTGCAGACTACCCATACATGGAAGCAACTTATTGAAGAACGTATATATAAACCACTCGGAATGCTCGATTCACATTTTATAAGTGGTATGTTATATATAATGGTAACTATTTATAAATGTATAATTTGTATCCTACTTCATAAATATATTCAAAATTTATATTAATTTTCTTACTACATCAATAATATTATATTTTCATATTTTTGTTTACATAAATATATATATATATATATATATATATATATATATATATTATGTTAATAGGCCTACATATACTATTGGATACAACTATAGTTGTACTATATTGTAACTATATAATAGAATTATTTAATAATTAAAAAATATGTTTATGGTATATGATATCACACGGGTAGGTATGTAAGGTACCTATGTATTCAACAACCCGATACACCATTTGCAATATGTACTTCTTTAATATACTCCTCATATAAAAGTATTCCTCACATAAAATGAAGAAAAATACTCACACAACTTTTAAATATATTGCATTTAAAATATATATAGTTATATATTAAAATTAAAATTGTCCAGAAATTAAATAAAATGTTGCTAAAATTAACAATGATCCAAATACTATAATATAGATGTAGCTAATTCTTCTCAATGTTTCCTAAATATGTGTACGTTATTGGTAGCGCAATGAATAAAGTGTTATTAACAAAGTTACCTCGTTAATTATTGATTTGTCGTCTTATTTTACCTATATTTACCCAATTATAAATGTAATTTAATAAATAAAATAATGGAATATCTCAGTGGAACATTACCTATACATGTAGAGAATTCAATGACGGATGAACAACTACTTCAGTCATTCTCGACGGATCAACACGGGAATATATATCCACTTGCACGTGACCTGTTTAGGTAGGAGTGTAGTATGTACTATAGTAGGTATACGTTAATGTATCTTATAAAGTATACAATATGAATACTAATTTATATTTATGTATATAATTAAATTATAATTTAATTAATTTATTGATAATAATTATTTTATTATACATCAGTTTTTTATTATATATTATTTATTAATTATTATTTACTTCATAATCAATATATATATATATATATATATATCCATTTTAATAAAGTATATGTTTTCCTAAACATATCGTTAGTTAACTATTTATAGTTATTCCACTTCCTGTTCCTCTTTCAATAACATTATAATCCATTTGGTATATTTTCAGTTTGTTTATAACAAGTATGTCTACACATGCAATATATGCGCCCGCGCGTGTGTGTGTGCATGTGTGTGTATGTGTGTGTATATGTGTGCGCGTATGTATGTAGGTGTGTGTGTATACGACTGATGATACGTTCACGTAACACAGTCAGGTTCTGGAGGCTGATTCAGCAGGGGCTATTGTGTCTACTGCGCATGACATGTCTAAATGGATGCTAAACCTTCTAGGTCATTCCAACACCACAGATAACATTACGCAATACGATCACATTTATAAACCCCAGGTTCCAAATATGTATACATATAACATATATATTATGTATATAACATATACACATATATAGGATACATGTGGGTAATAAGGGCCTGCTTGTAATACGGACCACTACGATATATCGGTAGGATCGACTGTAGGATCATAACTATTGCTCAAATCAACATAAAATACATACAAGATTTATTCAGTATCATAATTATATTAATAATGCGTATTTTTTATTTCAATAATGCATTCATAATTCTAATATTGATCATTATATCAAAAATCAATTTACAAATGAAAATGTATTAAATAATAATTAAATTTATTCGGCGTTATCGTTATTAATTGAATATTTTAAAACACCATTGTAAAGATTAATTAATAATATTTCACCATCTAGTGTATTGTTTACCCGGTCAGTATTACCATGCAGTGGCCCGTATTACCATACATTATTATAAACTTAGTTTGCAATACAGGCCGGATACATTTTCGACAATAAATCACATTATTCACAAAATTAAAATAGTAATTTTATAGATGTATATAATATCTAAAACGTGAGAAAATAGCGTTATTTTATCATCATAAATAAAAAAATTATTTAATATCATAAAAAGGTATTAGCAAGATGTCCCCTATAATATATATATATTATTAATATTGCTATTATTAATATTATTATTATTATTATTACAATTCTAATAATAATAATATAAACATAATTTCTTATAGAAGCGTTAATACAATAAATAATGAATACTATGACATAAATAATACAATATACTGATGTACCCTATTTGTACCCGATATATACCATCGTGCCATGTACCATATTATAACTGCCTGTGTGGCTCAGTTAGCTAAGGTGTCAGACACACACGCAATGGGATGCTCAACTATTAGGGGCGCTGCAACAGGGGGGATGGGATATGTCCCTCCACTTTAAAATATAGGGGGACCGTCTATGTATTGGTCCCCCCCCCCCCACTTTTACCACAACATTTATTTTGATTGGTTGGTCCCCCTACATAAATAGTTCCAGAGCCCCTATCAACTATAGTTTTAGATTAACGAATTTTCAAAGAGTAATATATTATTATATTTAATTCGATCCATATTATATATTTATTATTATTATTAGTTATTTATTATTATTATTAATTTAATATTGAATAATCTCAATATTTATTAAGTTTACATATTAAGATGAAAACTAAACCTAATGTTATATACCTACATTCACGATGTCCTATTCTCTATACAAACATGTCACATGATATTACGTAACACGTGTCACGTGATGTTACGTAACACAAACACGTGCCGTAATACATTAATTAAGCACGCAATACCTACAGATTTCATTTCTTCACAAAAGATTAATGAAACCGTTTAACTCTATAAGCGATATGTCTTTGCAGTACGCGTGTGGCTGGGCTATAGGCTATTATCGGGGTTAGTGTTACACGGGTGTGTGTGTGTGCGTATGTGTGTGTGTACGAGCGTATGTGTGACTCACATTGTCGTTGGTATATATATATATATGGGAAAGTAACCTCATACGGACGCTTTAACAATATATGATCTTAACAATTTATTACTTCATATTTTCATTCAAAAATTACAATATTTTAATATTATATGATTATATATAATCTATATAGATATTATTTTGATTTTAAAATGTTATTTAATCTTTTTATTCCATAGATAACGGGGGTGTACACTGTACAGTATTCGATAGCCTATAGCCTATCGGGTATACCCATGTCCGAATACGGATACCCTGTGTTATTATACGTACCCTATATACCACTAGATAAACTATATATTATTGATAAACCAATCAGATAAATTACAATTACATTATTTATAATTAATTTTATGAATAATTTAATATCAATTTATTAGTAATTAATTTATTTATTTCTATTATTTTTTTAATTAATAATATAAGTTAAGTATCTATATAATAATAATTTTAGATTTAGCTTCATTGGTGGTATAAATATTATAACGCACGTGATTTTTATAAAAATCAGAATAGTTCAAAAGCTGCGAGCTGATTAGTTATATATAGGGTGCCCGTATAAAGACATCTAGAGTTTCCGTATTAGGGATTTATATGACCTCTAGATATATGCATATATATTCATTAATATTTGATAATAAATATAGCAAGTAGGTATATAATATTTAGAATGCTTTAGTTTTTAATAATATAATGTTATGTTTTAAATTGATACATTTGTATATTCTTGAGAAGGTCTTGAATTTACATTTTTTTTCATAAATTTAAAAACGTAATAAAAAAATCAGTTTATTGGATATCAGCACTATTTTGTTATAATAAATAATTAATAAATAATAAAAAATACCTATTTATATAATTATGGATATTTTATTCTTTACAGTTTTGTGTAGTATTTATGGTTTCTGAGATACTGAGAGTGTCCATATTCTATTACTTTCCCATACGTGTGCCTGTGTAGTGTTCGTGGTGCGTATATTTATTTATGTTTATTTACTGTTATGTATGCATACAATTATGAACCACTAATTAACACTTGTAACAGGGTACGAGATGAGGGAACATTCTGGAAAACTTGTCGGCTATGAGTCATTGGTTATGTAACTTTCCTGTACATCATGTTATGTTTATCTAATTATAATTATACCCACATAAATAAACACACACACACACACACACACACACACACACACACACACACACACACACACACACACACACACACACACACATATATATATATATATATATATATATATATATATATAGGTATACTATACTTTGGTATACTATACTTATAGTAAAGTATATATACTTTCTTAAATAAATTAGCAATAGAATTTTATATATTAAAATATTGTATAATTAAAATTAAAATAATCATAAAATAAATATTACATAAACTAATATTGAAATTAGCTGTAATCAATTAATCCTCATTAATATTATTATTTAGTAAACTATAATTATTGTTTACTATTATTAATAAAATATTTATAAATAAAACCTATCTATGAAAGTGTCATTATACATTATTATGTTATATTGTATCCTCATAAACTATATATATATATATATATATATATATATATATATATATATACATTAATATAAGCATATCAATATATGTAGGTACTAAGTTAATACTACTAACATATGTCCTACTAATATTTAATGTACTTTTATTAGGTATATATATTTTATTTATATAATAAATTAAAACTAAATACAAATTAACAATAAATACACATGATAGATTGTATATAGATAGTATACCTTACAAATAATTATATTAATTAAATAAATTAAAATATCAAAATTTCAAATAATAAATAAGTATGTTATCTATTTATAGGACATTAATTATATTAAACCATTAATATAATTAATCATAAAATGTATATTTTCAAGATATAATCAGATAAAAGGTTTTAAATAAGTTGGAGTGGAAATTGTTCTATATAGTAGTTCCTATCAAGTAGTTAATCTGTTATTTGTTTACAGATAAGAATATTCAAGGACATAGACTTAGGCATTTATATGTCTATCAATATTCATGATAAAATGTTAGTTACTAAAGTTACTATTAAAGTTACCTACCTCTAAAGTTACATTTAAATAGCATAAATAAATAATGTTGCTCATTTTAAATCATTTATATGAAAACCTCTGATTAATTAGGCCTATTATTATAATATATAATATTTATATGTGTATACCTATATATATATATATATATATATATATATATATATATATATATATATATATATATATATTACTAATATTATTACTATATTCAGAAATTTAGGATCACATATATTCGGTGTAATAATAGACATTGTATTGGAATTAAGTCACTGGACGAATGTCAGCGATATTTGCGAGATAAAAGGAAAGGCCTATATCGTTAGCTTTTCGATATCTAATCTAATAGTTTTATTTGTTGATAGATACCTAATGATTATGTAGGCTATTTACACGGTTAATCGTATTCTCCAAACCTCGTTAGGCATTGGATCCGGCTAGTCAGAATATCTCAAGAAAAGTGTTGAGACGATACGTTGGAAACTATTCCAACGAAGCTTTCGGAGATATTCTCGTGACATTGTATAACTCCGGTTCACTATTACCGGCTATTACGTAATACATGTATACGGGGGGGGGGGAATAGGGGGGCTAGAACGATTGTATATGTAAGGGCGTTGGGTTTAAAATAAGTGTGGATGTAAAAGTGGGGGGGGGGCCAATACATAGGAGGCCATGTAGATTTTAAAGTGGGGGACGTATCCCCCCGTACCCCCTGTTGCAGCGCCCCTAAAGAGGAATACAATAAACAATTGGTATTTTGTTATACATATTTGTATTATATAATTATAAAGGAAGGGTTACAAATATATAGGTATAGTAGGTACCCTACCACCAATGTATATACCTTATATACTGTATATAATAGGCATATATTTTGATAATATATAATAATAATGATGATGATGATAATGATGATGATGATGATGATAATGATAATAATGATGATGATGATGAAGATGATGATGATCATCATCATCATTGATGATGACAATGAATATGATATTACAATATGATATTCAAATATAATTGTATATAATTATAAATACAACCGTAAATGTAAAACTGTAAATTTATATACAATATATGGTTATTATATGTTTTATTATATAATTTATTATCGTTTTATTAGAAAAAGGAACATTTTATTTGAAAGCTTCACTCGGAAGGTATATTCGATTTGATCTCTACAAGGAGAACGGGTAATTTGCACATATATATGTATTGATCGACTAAGTAAAATTATATATATATATATGTATACATTATAATCAGGATTCGCTAATGTATGATGTAATGAAATGTGAATGTTTTCATTCATCGCTTATTAATATTCTTTATGAAACACATAAGTTTAGACATCAGACTGTTCTCTTCATTGTGGGTACATATGTACCCAACGTTCACTGTGTTAATCTATCACACTCTATATATAGATTTATTAGTATCTGATCTGTGGTAGTTTAACATACAACACATTCGATGTCTATATATGTTTATATATATATATATCTATGGATATAATTTGTTTTCAAAAATATGTTGTCATCAAATATTAGACAATGCAGTTAGTTTTAACATTATAAAAAGGCAATATTCTATTATATAAATAGAATATGTCAACTAACTAATTAGATTATTTAAGCACATCACTATTGTTACTTTATACAATGTTTACCTAATTAATGTTAGTATATTTACTTATATATATATATAATTAGTATAATATATATTATCTGTAAATTATTATATTATTAAGATATTTAATTATTGAGATATTTCATTAATTCAAAACATAATAACTTCAGGATAGAAGGGGCTTTTTCAGCAGTTTATAAAGAAAAACTGTTACATATGAAAGAAACTAAAAGAATTATTTTTTGTTTACAAAATGGCGAACCAGATGGTAAATATGAAATATGTATAGCGTTTATTTTAATATACATACATATATATACCTTATCAATGCACATCACGAAAAGTTCTCACAAAAAATAAAACACTAGGCCAATATCGAATTTTATATCCAAAATATTAGAAAACAAATGCAAACCATCTCACCCTAACTTCCCTTTGACTAGCATCCAATAAATAACCACCCTCAAGTAACCACCCTTATGTCCCATCCTCTCTTTCATAAAGATGGTCTAGCACAAATAACCGAGATAAGAATACCGCCTCAGACGGAGTACGACAGAACCACAGCCGACGTGTTCACTAGGACGTCGGCAGCTTCACACCTCTCCTCTTATTATGTAACTTTTGTATTTCTATTGTGCGTGTATGTGGTTGAAATGTAACGCAATGAGAGTTATTGATCTTATAAGTTCTAAATATTATGTATTAGTATTAACGTAACGATTATAATTTTAAATTAGATTTAGTAACAATACATCTAACTATTAGATTTCAATATATTACATCACGCCCAAGCGGCATTGCGTTATTACATAATACGACAACTTATTAGAAAAGTAGAATAGATTGACTTTTGTATCTATTTCTTTATGTAAATGAAAAGTTTTATTATTAAATAAATTTTATATTACTAATTATTAATCAATTAAATATTACTTAATCAATGTATCTTATAAAAAGTATATCTTAACAGTGAAATATATATATATCTATATTTATTGGATTAGAAATGTTCTTAGAATATGTTTTAAATATGAATTTGTAATACATTTTAGGTTTTTAATTATAATTTAGTAAACAAAAGCTAACAGAAAAGCTGAAAAGTTCAATTATCAGAACTATTAACATCGCTGTAATGATGTATATATATGTATGTATATGTGTATAATATATAATTAAGGTTTATTTATATAATTATATAGTTTTTATAGCAATTTTACATAAATTAATTGTTGAATAATATACCTATAAACATAAATGTTGAATAATAAACCTTATTAGTATTAAGAACAACTATTTGTAATTTATTATTAATTTTATTATCAAAAAATATATAAATATGTATATATAATTACACTATAACATATTTAAGTATATGTATAATTACTATAAATCTAGATATATTTTCATTTATCCTTAATAAAATAAATTAATTACTTACATTATGTGATACATAATATCATGATAATCTATATATACCTATATGTATATATTAATATATATTTTGTTTGATTAGATAAATAAAATTCTAATCACTATTTTCCAAATGTTGTCATAGCATATCCCTTTATTATTGGTTACTAATTATGAATGTGATAATTATTGATATAGTAGAAATATAATTTTGTCAGGTGATTCATACATGTTCAAGCCTCCTATATATGTGTATTATTATGAACATTCTTAATTATATATGTAAGTATAAATAATAAAGTAAGAATTTCTTATATAATGTAATTGGCATCCAATTTATAATTTTATATTGTTAAACATTTTTTTAAAATGAAATAAAAATGAAATATTCAATTTTAGAACTTTACAACCTTGGATTTTGATAAGTAATTTTTATAAAAGACCAATTTTATTATATAAACTATATATTCTATAGATATATACTATTATATATATACTATATGAATATATTTATTAATGATTATTTTAAATTTGTCAAAATATGTAACCAAATCACAAATAAATGACCCCTACTCATAGCATGGATCAAAGCATGAATCTCGAAGCAGGCCGCCAATTATTATTATTAGAATGTCAGAGTTCAATTTTTATTTTGGGTTGTGTGATTTTAGCTGCATTATATCCCCAAGTGAGCCAATACGATATTGTGTTACTATAAAATATCTTATAATGTGTATAATGTGCAGAAGTGCATATATAAGTACCGCCCACCTTGAACTCTGACATTCTTATAATAATAAGCGGCGGCCTGCTATGAGATAATTCGATCAAAGGATCCTTGTATGTTCATTTATCAAATATAACTTTTCTAATATATTATAAAAGAAATCTAATACCCATATAATGAAGATTATATTAATGAATAGAAGTATAAACAAAATATTCATCAAAGAATTTAAAAAAATATGAAATACATAATTATAGTATATTTTATGATTTATTTATAAATTTTACTTCAGAATATTTAAAGGTCATATTAATGTATCTAATACAGTATTACTCTAGTAAAAAAAAATGTGTTCAGCTAAAGTAAAAACTACACAAATCCATTGTTTATATATCTAATAAGTAAAGTAAATAGTATATACTAAATAGTTTTATTAAATGAATTAAATAATAAAAGTGTGTAAGAAAAATATGAAAAGTTTTATTGAATAATAACAACAATAACAAAGCTCGATATTGGTAATCATAGTAGAATATTATCTTGTCATAATCTAACATTTATAATCACAATGTATGGTATAATATACTTATGAATCATTAGTAATATTGTATATAGACCAGAACATTTAATTAAGATATACTTAAGGTAGAATTGAAGGCAATTAACAACGTTACGATTAATGTATACTTAATTTTAATTTACTTTGTAATCAATTGATACTTTTAATGTTTAATTTAAAAGTAGCTAAGAATTCCATGACTAATATTATTATTAATTCTATTATTTTTATAATAAAATTATCACTATTATTGATATATGAATATGTTTGTGATTATCTAGTAGTGTTTCGTGGTTTGTTATTATTAAGATATTCGGCTATAGCCGGTAGTACTTGTTTTCTGGAACATTTAACGCTCTGTTCGAAGCACTCAAATTTGGAATTCACTGGTATATCGAATTCCGGCTTTTGAAGTTTGAATAACGGAGTATCCAATGACACACACAACTGTTGGAGTGAGTTTAATAACAATAAGAGGTTATATCTCATTATTATAAATAGTCAATGTAAAATAGTTGATATAAACATGAAATTCAGCCGAATGAGGGTTAATTATAAAGAAGATGAGGAATTATGTATGATACCTGTGGACACCTGTGACACCTGTGGTTTATGACCAATCCATGCATACGCTAGAATTCATATTAATAATATTATATAATACTTAATAAGTGAATATATATATATATATATATATATATATATATATATATATATCTATGAATTATAAAATTTCTTATCTAATATTTACCTAATTTGTTATTATTTTGTATAGAAATTTAATTTATTACAAAAGTTAAATAACACATCGTTTCAATAGTAATATAAGTATATATCTAGAGTCATAAGTATTTATTAATAGATTTTCTGTATTATCATATAAATAAATATAAAATTTACTAAATATAAAAATATATTCTGAGATATATGCGTAGTTAATATTTTAAATATTTAAATTTATATAAAATATATTGTAAATTAAGTTATATCAAGAAAATGATGTTTAATCGTTCAAATTGAGAAGCGAATATAAACGCAAATTAAAAAATGAGATTAAAAATGTTACTTATATTCTTGTAGATGGTTTATAATTATAAATTATTGACACTTGAAGGTAAAAGAGTATGAATTTATAATCGTAAGTAAAATCACAAATGTTTTTTCCTCACCAACTCTTAGACAATAGAATTACATAATTCTAATATGTCTATACGCCAATTGTATATATTATCTCAAAAAATAGTTTTAATCTAATTAGAATATTTGTCAATTGTCTCGGGAAAAATATACTTTTACGATTTATTATATTAGTTCACTTGGATCACACATATGAACTGTGCTTAATAAGTATATTATTCAAATATTTTATCAATAATTATTACATACAAATTATCATACCATTAGATTTTATTACAAATTTTTATATCGATACATAAATAAATAATTTTCAAAATTTTGTGTTAAAATGAAGCTAGAATTATATAGAAACTAAATAGATATAATAGTAATACTGTAATTAATTTATATTTACTACATAAATATTTTAATCAATTTGTCATACATAATTTTATATTATATAATATAAACCGATTATATATAATATATTATTGAATAATTCAAATTATTAAACCTATTAATATATGTCATAAATAAAACCTAAATATATAATTTATAGCATTATTAATTACGTTACAAGATACATATGTAAATGATATTTAGACGACCGACCTCATTAAGTAATGAAGAATTACTGCTGTACATAGCAATTTGTCTGCAGGGAAGACCGGTGGGCAGGATTGAAATGCTCATCACTACCACAGCAGAGTACTTCTTGTTGTATTCGATCAATGTAGATATTATATCATCCCTGCTCAAGAACTCCTGTGTTCGGTATAGAGTAAATATGCGAATTAAATATAGTAATTAAACGTATATCACTACACATATATTTTTTATATACATATTTTCGAAGGAAAGATATCTCACTTTTTCGTATTATTTTAAAAAGATGAAACGAATTATTTAAGTTTATAGTTAAAATACGATGATTATAAATATATTAATTATAGATATATGTTGATATTAAAATAAATTATAAATTTAACTTCCCATAAACTAGGATTGTCCTGATATACCTTAAATAATTTTATTTTATTATCTTCCATGTTAATTCTAAATAGTTTCCTATAATGCATTATAATATTCTATTAAAATATATTCGCTTCGAATAATTCAAATGAAAATTAACTATTCGAATCAGTGTAAAACCGGTTTTACACATTGATAATATATAATATATTATATATATATATATATAATAACTGTGAGAATTTAGAAAGATAACTAAGATGAATGGCTACATTATGTTGTACATGAAATAAATATTCTATCAAAACTAAATATTTGTGTATATTTCATAATGAAAAATTAATTATAATTTTCACAAATATATATGATATATATTATATATATGTAAATAAAGTGATTTTATTATATATCACATTATACATTAATTATTTAATAATTGGTTATGAATATTTGTTAAATAGATATAACTGTGAATAAACTGACTTTCATGTGAATGGGAACACTGCTTATGATCACGTCGTAGGTTTCAGTCTTTACTATCTTTGCATCTTTCCTCAGCAAGTTGAAATTACTTAAAGCTAAACGAAAACAATGTATACATATTAACATATTAATAGAATTAATACACTTATTGTTATTGTTATTTTAGTGGAGTCCTTTCATCCCATCCAGGAACATAGATAAACTTTTTCACTTATAACCATATATGGCTCTAATGTCACTTCGAAGCCGCTCTCGTGTTAAGGCATCCATAGTTTTAACGAGAGCCGATCATTTATTTATACACAATTATATAAGATCACTTCTAAATAATATTTCAAGACACATTTTTGTTATATTAATTAATGGTCGGGACGAGGCTCGAACCCCCACTGCTTATGTGTCTGACACCTTAGCCAACTGAGCCACGCAGACAGTTAAATACCGTAACTGAATAAGTGCCGGATAAACTCTACATTCTCAAACGGTTAATATAAAGGTTAGTGCGGGCGATTATGAATAACGTTAGCAACTGACATGAGACATCCGCCTTGGCTACCATCAACTCTTGGAATCTGTTATCCATATCGTAATCTGGACCTAGTTTCGCGGACAGAATGTCTGAGATGGTGTAGTCGAGGTCTGTGGCTCTTGCAGCCACGTCGCTGAAGTTAACGGTATCTATTAGAATCACATCTGTAATGGTTGTGTAGGTAACACTTATTACATTGAGTGTATTACATCGAGTGTATATATTTTAATGTATTGTTTTTTACTATAAAATAATTAACTAACTACTACAAAACTACAATACAATTATTATTATTATTATTATTATTACTATTGTTACTATTATTATTAATATGTTCATTTATGTTGTTATACAAGTCTTTGTCTTCAATAAAGTATAAATTAACTTTACTTTGTTACATATATATATATATATATATATATATATATATTTATATTTGTAAAACGTTAATAGAAATTATAATTAAAATAGCATTTTAATTTTCACATAATATCTCAGCAACTAATTCAATTATTAAATCAATGTACAATGTACATTGCACAATGTAAATGCATATGTATATAAATATATATATGGATTCAATAACTGTAGAATAAGTTACTGTACTAAACCTAGTAGCAGTTGGCAGATAACGTCTTCCATTTCATAATTGGTGTCGTTCAAGATGATATCACCAATTAGGGTGGCGCATGATCCCACCAGTTTGTGCACTGTCTGAATTCTATAAAAAAGCCATTATCGGTGAACAAATACATATAAATGAAAGTGATATGTATATTAGGAGGATTATTAAGCGATACAGAGCAGTCCGGATAGACTGATTGGCTAACAATCGCGATGAGGCGACATTTCTAACTTCGCTGGTTGGAATATACGTATGTTATTAATGTTAAAATCATCCTTTTTAGCTAACATTCGATAAGCTATCGTTCGAATCTCTTCCATTTGTATTTATGTAATTACTCCGGATTAGTTACCATTATTTACTGACAAGTTCTCATTAGATGTGAATTTAGTCATCTGAACATTATCTGAACACTAGGCATATGATTAACCCATCACATCGTACTACACACACAATAGCGAAGCTGATCATGGCATACTCTGCATAGTGTGGTATTCGATGCATAGATGGCCAGTATCGTTTATCTAATTCACACACTCTATTAATAAATAATTTATATATTATATATTTAAACCAAGATATAAACCTGAATTTAAAAAAAAAATCCTGTCCACTTAAAATCTCACATTTTAATTGTTTGTGTTTTATATAGTGTCCCATATGAACTATTATTGACTAACTATTAGTTATAGCGGAGTTTACTTATTTAATATATAATCAGCGATTGGCAGTATCACAGATCATATAGAATCGGATAAGATATGGAAAATTTGTATCGGGATTGGCAAAGGTTTGTCATTTAAATTACATCGCAAAATACTTTATTTACAGATAAACTAACATGACTGACACCGATTCGTTGATAAGGGTGAATAATCATAAAAGTAAAATGTGGCGAATAAAATAGTATGTATTCATTAAAATAATAGGCATAAAATATCATAAAATAATAAGTGATATATATATATGCATCTATGGATTGAACAATTGAACAATGCAATATTTAATCATTTCGATCATTTAACAAAATACTTGTGATGTTAGTACACGTTACGTAACAGTTATGATGTAATAGTTATGATGTAACAGTTATGATGTAATACAGGTAGTTTTGGAAATATAATTTATAATTATTATTTAAGGGGATGTCAAAGCATACCAATTCACAGTTTACATGTAAATAGATAGACAGCATATAGTCTATTAATAGTATGATGCATAGAGTTATATTCATTGAATCAATGTGTTTTTATTTTTATTATATTTATAATATATGCATGTATTTATAATACTTAATATATATACCCTATTTTGTATATATATATATATATATATATATATATATATTTATATATATATATATATATAATATATATATATATATAAATATCTGTTTTTAATTATTATTTATTGTCATTTATTCTATAGAAATTGTATTTTTACTATTATTAGAAAATAATATTTATGAAAGATATCTCTATGGGAATATATAAACAGATGTTCTTTGTAAAATACAATAACAAAATAAAAATATAGCTAAAATAGTTGTTATATAGAATAGCCTTTATACATGCACTGTTAGTGTGAATCCATTATTTTGAGAAAACAGTATTTGAATATATATGAATATATTATATATTATATATAATGAATATATATAAACTACTTTTTACTTCATTTCTAGACTATTTTCATTAATAATTTGTGTACAGATATTAAAAGCATATCAGAGTAGTATTATGAAATAATTTTTTTTAAATAACAACTTATTTTCACCAAAACAAGGTGTGTGACATCTCCTTAATGAAATCAGTCCAATAATCAGAATATAGTGGCAATATTAGGCTATTTTCATTGTAAATAA
Organism: Osedax fenrisi; assembly: GCA_964019155.1. Taxonomy (NCBI): domain Eukaryota; kingdom Metazoa; phylum Annelida; class Polychaeta; order Sabellida; family Siboglinidae; genus Osedax; species Osedax fenrisi. Next base: position 57,085,880 of record OZ025239.1, on the reverse strand, counting down.
AACTATATTATGTTTACTAAACTACATGAATATTTAAATTGATACACAATTAATGATTATACATCTCATTCAACTATGCAATTGTCGTTTACTAACTTAATAAGTTAGTTATTCAACCTATATAGAGTTGATATATATATATAGACTAAATAATATAATAAAATATAAAATGAACAATAAATAATGTAAATTAAGGAACATTATATATTATAGATGGTAATGTACACTGTAAAATATACATAGTAAACTGTACAATGTACATTGTGCAGGTACATCTTGATCATTGTTAATTTTATATTGTATTACATAATTTATATATAACAATGTTATAACATAATAACATAACATTATCACAAATAAGGATCTGGAGTGGGTTCATATAATGAATCGGGACAAGATCAGATAATGAATCGGGTCAAGATCAGATAATGAATGGGGTCAAGATAAGATAAGAAGTGGAGGATCGGGATAAATGAATTGGGGATCCCGATTCCCCATCTTGATAACAAATAATGGTATACATCACTGTGTATAGACAATGAATATTATAACAAAAACTATACAAAATAAATATAATAATATTTATTTAATCTAAATACTATTAATGCAGATTTAAAAGTTTGGTTTGATATAATATATCAGATATATTTATACGAATAAGATAACACCGATATACAAGTAATAAGTAACATATTAACTAGAAGTAAACATAACTAACGGATAACTAATAGGATAGTTATAATACCAACGACTGGATGTCTGCTAACACATATTTATAAAACAATATTTTATTTTATACCTGAATCATTTTATCATATTGCCATATAGGAGTATATATTTGAATTTTATATACATACCAATGATAAAACTCATTTTTAAATTAATGATTTTAATATGGTTATATTAAAATTGTAATATAATTTAATAAATATTATATTATATAGAATTTTGACATAAATAATATTGAAAAACAACTTTACTTCAAACAGAATATATTTATATTTTGAATTTATTTATAAATAAATTCATATTTTTATATAAATTAAAAAAAATTAATGAATTTTTATTTTAAATAAATAAATATCTCTGATATCTTACAAACATAATTAAATATACCACTGACAAGTATGTCTTTCGGTCTACAAAAGTTACCATAGCAGATATAACGAGCAAACATCCTCGATAATACTTAAATAATAGTTAACATAACTAATAGACTATTAGAAATAGTAAACTCAAATAATAGTTAACTAATAATATATGTAACTAATGTGCTAACTCAGTTTAAATTTTGCTATAATTTATGTTTAGGTTTTGATTTTAATCTTGTTTTTTATATAAATCCATTTTATTTATATATAAATATAATATATATATATATACTATATATATATATATATATATATATATATATATATATATATGCATTCATTCATATAATATATATATATATATATATATATATATATATATATATATATATAATAGGCAGCAGGTCAATTCATCTGAGTCTATTCACCCGAAAAATTAAGTAGATTCATTCGATAGGGGAAACCCAATAGTGATTATTATTAGTATACAATAATTAATTAAACTAAAGTAATAAAATATTAATTATTTTTAATGAATAGAAATGTACTAATTATAATTTAATATAAGTTTAAATCGAGTTATATGAATTCGGGCGATCTACTGGTATTCGTGTAATATAGTAGTAAGAGATAAGTGACTAGTAACCTGGGATTATAGTCTTCCGAGAATATGTGATGATCGATGATATCTGACACGAGGTCGTTGGGAAGACGCAGCACCGTCAACACGTTGTGATCGACCAATGAGATGCCTTCGATGCTGGGGTTAGGGGGCATGCAATCGGTGAACACTGCGGTACGTATAGCTAGTGTTAGTCAGCTGTGCTAACATCCCTGTTTGATGTTACCGCTGGGCTAAGATTACCGCTATGCTAAGATTACCGCTATGCTAAGATTACCGCTATGCTAAGATTACCGCTATGCTAAGATTACCGCTATGCTAAGATTACCGCTATGGTAAGATTACAGCTATGCTAAGATTAACGCTATGCTAAGATTACCGCTATGCTAAGATCATCCCTTCCAATCAACGAGATATATTCTAACTGTTACTGTAGCCTCAGTTTGTCACTCTGTACTGAGATTACCCGGTGGTTTTAAATAGTTTATTTTACTAATTTTAATAATTAACTTAATATTTGAATTAATGAAACCTTACAAATAAATATTTGATTGAAAATCTAATTTATGATCATTTATTTATTTTATTCATAGAAAGAAACTATACAATATATGAATTTCTGATAGTATAGTATTATTAAGGGGATGTCACACACCTTGTTTTGGTGAAAATAATTTGTTATTTAACATTTTTTTTATTTCATAATACTATGAAATATACTAACTATACTAATATTAAACTATACTACTCTTTGATTAGTTTTTTAATATAGATATTACAGATCTGTAAACAAAATATTCATGAAAACAGTCTAGAAATGACATAAAAAGTGGTTTCTATATATTCAAATGCTGTTTTCTCTAAATAATGAATTCACACTAAATTGCATGTAAAGGCTATTATTATAAAAAAAATTATAGCTATATTATTAATTTCATTTGTAGTATACAAAAAACATATGTTTATATATAGAGATATCTTTCATAAATATTATTTCTAATAATAGTAAAAATACAATTTATATAGAATAAATGATAATAAATAACAATTTAATATGGTAATTTATATATATATATACATATAATAAATATTATAAATATATTATAGGCTATAAATAATAAATATTATAAATATATATCTATGTGGGTATACATGTATATATTATAAATACAATACAACAAAAACCAGATTGATTAAACAATATAATTCTGTGTGCCAGACTATTAATAGACCATATGCTGCCTATTTACATTGTAAACTGTGAAAGGTGCACAATGTGTACAATGTGCTCAATGTGCAGTACACATTGTGCACATGCCTTTCACATTTTACCATATAAATATATAGGCATATGGTCTATTAATAGTCTGGTATGCAGAATTCTATTCATTGAATCAATCTGGGTTTTTTTGTATTGTATTTCAATATATGCATGAATACCAGCCACAGAGCTACAGAGAAAGAGCCTTTCTCTCTAGCTCTATGATACCAGCATAGACATATATTTACAATATTTATTATATATAGGCTATATATTATAGCCTAAATAATATTTATGAAATATATCTTTATGTTAATATATAAACAGATGTTCTTTGTATAATACAAACACAAATAATAATATAGTTATTGTAGTTTGTATATGAATAGCCTTTATACATGCACTGTGAATGTGAATTAAATATTTTGAGAAAACAGTATTTATATATTATACATTTATATATTATTATATATATATATATATATATATATTATATTTCTAAACTTTTTTCATGAATAATTTGATTACAGATAATAAAAAACATATCATAGAGTAGAATTATGAAATAAAACAAATTTTAAATACAAAATTATCTTCACCAAAACAAGGTGTTTAACAAATAATTTAATAAATTTGACATTTAATTTAATAAACGTAATCAAAATTAAAATATTAAACTTTATATACAAAATGTATATAATTATTACATAATATATCTAAAATATGTGATTATAATAATTTATATAAAGTATTTAAAAGGGTAATTATAGACTTATTAGATAATTTCAGACTGCTATATACAGCAATAATTGATATGTTTACCAGAAATATTGTAAAGAAATCTAACAACATTTATTTAAAAAATCACCAAAAATCTAACTATCATTCCCAGTAAACATATCCCTAACTGTTAATATATACAAACGATGCTATATTAACATAAGTGGATTTATTGATATATATATATATGAATCTTTTGCCGAGTTAACTCTGAAAACACATAGAAATAGAAATATTTAAAAAGATGACATTTTTAATTCATCATATTTCGATAACTCTCACTGTTTGAATACGCTCGAGTAATTAAACCACGCTACGATGCATTCTGGGTATACAGCCACAACACTAGCCTCGAATAGAGGTATAGGTGCAGGTGTATTCTATCTAGAATAACACGCTATCAACTGGCAGTTATTAATTAAAGCTGAAATCACAACATTGGTGTGTGTTAGAGCTAGGTGTACGGGGTCGTACGGGGTCGTACGTACCTAGAGAGCCGATATCTAGGTTCATCTGCTTCAACATGTACACCACTTCAGTTTTCAGAGAGAACTCAGCCGCCGGGATGTTCAGCACGGGGATGTAGGCTAAAGTTTCGTCTGTACGCGTCTGGTGCTGTGGGTTTAGCGTAAAACTCGAGTTATATCAACAGCGTAGGGGTAGAAGTCATGTGTGTGTGTGCGTACGGACGATGCTCTATTGTGTATACAACTACGGGTGACCTGTTTGATCCTCATCTGATCTATCTAATGTGCTATAGAGATATTGATTAGGTTGCAGTCAACAAACCGCGCGTAGTTCTTCGTGTTTACATATATTACAAGTGTATTCGTATAATGATAACTAGTATTAACATATAGTTATGTTATGGTGTTATGGTTATGTTGATAATGATCTCTCGCAACCACACATGAGGCACACATAGCAGGACTAACTTTATAATATGCATACACCAAGGCACACATAGCAGAACTAACTTTATAATACGCATACACCAAGGCACACACAGCAGAATCTGCGTCGCAGGCTTCATTTCCAATCACTAAATGTACGTTCGCATCCTAAAACATCGATAACGTGTATATTAGAATCGTGAATATGTCGCCTGTCTAAGTATATTATGTTTACTGATGTCTAAACATTCTTATATTATGGCGATAAATAATCGTTAACATATAATTATAAAGTAATATATTATAATTATTAAGAATCCGGAATCTACTAAAATAAAAGATGAATAGTGATTCCATTCGATTGACATACTCATGATTGCATCTGATTGACATACTCATGATTGCATTTGATTGACATACTCATGAGTGCATTCAATAGCTATGTAAGTTATTGAGTATAGCCGGGTATATCCTAATTATAGCCTAGTGGTATAGGATAACTGAGTGAGAGGTGCCAGGTTTGTAGACTGATAGTGTTTAGTTTCTCTTGGCTTTATCAACAACTTAATCAATTATAAGCGTGTACAATTAATTATAGTATGGAAACTATGCATATACTAACGGAAGCTTATTTTAAATATAATAATAATAATAAATATTTATTTATTGTAACTTGAGTCAAGTTACTTGATATATATATATATATATATAAATATATATACGACATGAATCGCAGATAAAATAGACATCCTCGAGTAGTATTGTTAGACTTATATGTTTTACAAAACTGCGAGGGACCCCCGGATAATTCAAAGTATTATATGATTAAAATAAGCTTCCGAATTGACTCAGTCAACATAGTCAACAATCATACATAGATGGCGGCAGGTGAACATGCGTCATACGAATGAATACACCAACGATTACTCTTGATATAGGGGCGCGTTACATTAGAATACGAGTGCTAGTATAGTAACCGTATAGTTACCGACACCTAGTGAGTGTTATTAAACTATGCGATATCATAGCAATCTATATATTTATATAATTTATATTTAAGTTTATTAATAATAGACAAGGATTTTAAAGTCATATATATATATATATTAGTATTGAAATCGAACTTCGAACTGATACTAAAGCATTTCGAACTGATACTATACCGATACTCTAATAGTAGGGTTCGATTGCAACACATATATATTTATAAGGGTATATATACCTATACATATATACCTATACATATATGTGAACATTGAATAATATATTATAAACAATGCACAATTAGTTTGATACGAAATCTACATGGTCAAGATAGTATAACTCCGTATAGGGGATGTTAATACCATTGAAATGATATCACTTTATATAGTAAACAACTTCATGTTAATATATATTTACTCTATATAGAGTTACTTTTAAGAGTACGCATTTTAAGACTAAGAGTATGAATCTCTGCATAGTAGTGTCACGCTAATATTAAAGGAGGAAGTCGGCACATTTAAAAACATATATATAATATTAATTAGGTTGAAATTAAAACCGAATATGGCTAACGCACTATTAATTATGTATTGATATATTATTGTTGCGGACGTTCTAATATTTATTTGATTATACTTTGTATATAAAATTATTCATTATATAATTATTGTAACAATATAAACATGCATGTTTTATACACGATATACATGTAGAGATGGGGAATCATGTCGGGCGCCAAATATACATATTTGGGGTTGTTTGATTTCTTTGGTATGGTTTTATTATTCTTTTTTTTAGCTGCATTATATACCAAAGTGAGCCTATAACATATACGAATATATTAGCATATGCAATATTAACAATCAGCTGCGAACACACTCCGTATACCCGCATCACGAGTGTTTATTAGAAAATGTGTGCCGCCCGACATGTATAGCCGTTTAGATTCATACTCTATATTAAACTATACTCATTTTCTATACATTCCGATATTATTTCGATATCATTAGCATCCTCTATAGTTTAACTATGAGTCATAGTATTGTTTACATGTTGTTGCCTTTAGTTGAGATGCATCCTCAGTTATATAATAGATCCGTAATATAATATTAAATATTTATATAATTATTATATTAAATATTATAATAATATTAATATTATATTTAATATAATATTAGCTAGGGAATTATATATATATATATATTTATCTACTGTATACGGACTAACGGGAATTTTATTTTAGAAAAGACTTCCTTTTTATTCCGAAAATGTATCATATAGTTACTACTATAATAGTATAAGTTAACTTAAATTATCAATTATCAATAGTAGATTATATTCTTGTATTTATGTATTAAAATATATATTTTAAAACATCTTTAATATAATATTAGTATCTGTTGAAATAAATATAAATATGGATGAATATAATCATTGAATATATAAAATTTATATAATATAAATTTTAATAATAATTATAAATTATATAATTATTATAATTATTATAATCATATCATATTAAATATGGCTAACAATGAAATATATACATAATATATTAATAATATTAATAAATTAATATTATGTCGATATTAATTTAATATATATATACATGTTAGAATAAAATTGCCGCTAGTCCGTTGCAACCATCTATCATATACATTGTATTCGCCACTTAATACACTAAATGTAAGGTACTATTATTATAATGTAATATATTATAATATATTATGATTATATTATATTTTATAATATGTTATTTAATAATTTATTAGCTGAGATAAATTTAATTTAATTTAATAATTCAATTAATTTAAAATTAGACAATTATTTTTTAAATATAGTTTTAAATAATACGAATGAATAACATACTGGATCGCTTGCTGTAGTTTCACATATTTCTTTTGATTTTTTAATAAAATTCACAAATTCATTTACATTTTTTAAATTCATTATAAAGTCTTTTGATTTTTTAATAAAATTCACAAATTCATTTACATTTTTTAAATTCATTATAAAGTTTATTTTGGGAGCAACAGAATAATAGGAGTCAGTCAATTCGTGTCGACCACAGACTTTTATGGGTACCTCCGTCAAAGTCTATGGTGTCGACCTTTGACCGCAATTTTAAAAATCGAGAGTAATTCCCAAAGAACCTATATATATATATTACTTTTCCCATAGATTTGTATTTTACCTATAAAATGTTACCAGTAAACTATAAATCTAAGTCTCCACCAAATATATATAATTAAGTAGATAGGCATAACGATTTTGCGAAGCAAATATTTGTCATTCCCTATCTAATCGTACAATCCTTACAATGTAATTATTGTAATATAGTTCTCCTACCAACCACGGGATGGATACACATGTATTGTTTACATATATAGTTTCAAATTATAATTTATTTAAATACAAGTTTTTAATTTATTTATAATATATTAATCATAAATGAATGGAAAAATGGTTATTTAATAGGATACTTGTTATATATAATAAAATAGTTTATTCTTTATTAAATGTATTTATAATTAAATTCTATTAGTTAAATTGTATAATAATATATCAGTTTATTCAATAACTTATTGAGTCAATAAGTTATTGACTCAATTAAAATTAATAAATATTATACAATGTATAATACATGACATAATTATGTCGTGTATTAAATTTATGTCATGCATTTAATTAATTATTATGATAATAGGAGTAAGTGATTTACCTCCATAATATTTTAAATTCTTTAAAAAACAATTGATTGATTGATTGATAATTTATTTAAGCAAATACATAGTGACTATGATAGTCGAAAATATAATCGAAATGGAGAATACGGACGGTAGGCACAAATTAAATAACTATAAATAGAAAAGTTCACGCAAGGCGTGCGTTATGCAAATTTATGATACACTCTAATGCACACGAAAATAAAATCTAAATGAAAACATGTATATATGGAATAATGACTGTAAAAATATACGTATACAGTGTATGTATAATACACCATTCATTTTAATTGAATAATTAATATTTGCAGATTGATATTTTGTATTGTTTGATTTATTTTGTTTAGTTTTATTATTCAGTTTTTTAGCTACTTTATATACCGAAGTGAGCCTATACAAAGTAATTAGTAACTACGAATAATATATTAGCGCGGCGCACGCATTGAGAGACACGCATGAACTTTGTTATTTATAGTTATTTAATTTTTGCCTACCGTCCGTACTATCCATCGAAAGTATAAAGTATAAATATTTTCTAAAGATAACATACGTTATAGAATTAAACAAAGAATAATACAAAATTAAAGAAATTAAAACGTTTTACAGTTAAATAAACGAAAAACAATCGAAAGTAGAAATAAATCATATAGAAATATATAAAAATAAACGAAAAATGATAAAAATAGAAATAAAAGATAGCGTAAAAATAATCGAAAATAGAAATAAAATACATTATTTTGTAAGTGGCATCGAAATATTCAATTTCTACTTTAACTTTATAGAATTCTTCTTATCTTTGTAACCTGTTTTAGTAATACATTATTAGTTATATAGTTTAATATTTAAATGTTAAATATATTATAAACAGAATATGTTAAAAATAAAATAAACCAATACTAGAATAAAACAAACACTAGAATGAAACAAACAAATAATGTAATACTTACCAAAATCTGTAATAATAGTAGGTAGTACTTTATTAAGTTTATATTTTAATTGTATAATAAATTTGAAACATATATATATATATACAAACAGAACAAGTTACAAATAAAATAAACCAATATACAAAAACAGTTAATAACAAAACATACCAATAATATTACGAAACAAACAATATAATACGTATCACTATAATCTGAAATAATAGAAAATTATTAATATTGTAGTTTAGTAATATAATACATTTGAAACATATTTACAAAATATATATAAAACAAACATATAATACCGAACAAACAAAAATAAAATAATACTTCCCACTTTATCTGTAATAATAATGAATTATTAATTTTATATTATAATATATTTGAAATATAGATATAAAAACACAAATTTTCTATAACAAAAACACATTAAAAAAAACCAGAAGAGATAATGCAATAATTAAGATACAAAATGAAACATATATCAATATAAAATTATAAATTTCTTTTAAAAAAAAGTTGTTTGTCAAAACAGATTTTGTTTATTTTATTTTTAAAAGATGAAACAGATACATATTTTATTATATCATTATTTAATGAATTCCATATATTAACTGATCTATTATTAATTATATTTTTAATTGTATTATCATAATTATGTATTACATTTAATTTTTTACAATTACCTCTAGTTCTATAATTATTCGAAATGTTAAGAATATCAGATATATTTATATCTGTATAATTATTTGAAATTTTAAAAATTGTAGTTAGATCTATTTTTAATCTTCTAAGTTCAAGTGATTCTAATTTAAAATATACCAATCTCTCTATATATGATTTATAATTATTATTTGATGAATTTGTATATCCTACGCATCTTGTAATTAATCGTCTAGTAAATAATCTTTGCACTCTTTCAATTTGGTCTATGAGACTATGAAATTTACTAACCTTTGAAAAAGGTGACCAAATTATGGATGCATATTCTAAAATTGATCTGCAATAAATTTTATATGCATTTAATAATGCTCTAGGGGATTTTGTAGTAATGCACATAAAAATTGAATTCAATTAACTGACATTAAGGGCGTTGCAACAGAGGGGGTGGGGGATATGTCCCCCGCATTAAAATCTAGGGGGACCTCTTATGTATTGGTCCATATCTTCCATATCCATACAATATCATGTATTAGCCCACCTCCTACATACATAATCGTTCCAGCGCCCCTAACTGACATATATCTTGAATAAAATAAGTGATACATTATGTTTATCATAATTATTATGTATCATACATATTATATTTAATAATATATGATATTTATATTCTATTAATACTCGTGTAATTAAGAAGAGCTATACAAATATTAATGTCAAATACTTTGACAAATGTTAAATTTTAATAATGAATAATACTTTTAAACCTATTATATATTTTTGGAAATACAACTCATCTAATAACGGTAAAAATATAGTTTACTTTTTATTTTTATTTAAATTATATTGTCTATATGATATAATACAAATAATTGTATCATCTATTCAGTCAATAAACACATAATAACTAATATAATCTGAACATTTCTTCAATATGTGAGCATTATTTACCTAGTTATTGAATTTGTTAAGAATAAAATTATACTAAAATAATTATTCTGAGTAAATTAAGTTTAAAAATGGTATATATTTTTTATTAAATTATAGAGCTTATTTGAATAAAAAGATTATAGTATATGTGTTTTTATGTTTAGTATACACATATTATATGTATATGATGTATGTATATGTATATTATACATAGTTATGATAATAATCCACAATATGATATGTATATTAGGTTTATATATATTTTATAGTAATAAAAAATGTATATGCATATTATAGTAATCAAAAATATGACATATATATATATATATAGGTTATATATAATTATTATAGAAATAATAATCCAAAATATTATATTAGATAACAAAATAATAATTCTGTAAAATAACTATATAAGGTGGATATTGAATCTGGCCGCCGCGATCATTTTCATATTTTATAGGGCGTGGCTAACTTCTCAAAGATAATTAAATATTCAAATATTCAAATATAAATGACATTTACTGTAAATATTCAAATATTATAATATTAAAGAATGTAAATGAATGTAATCAGTATTCATATATATATATATATAGAATATATACAAGACTTGTATTACAAGTATATACTAATATATTTTATACCGTTCATTTAAAATATAACATATTGTGATACGTATAGATATTATTTAAAATGTCTAAATAATCACATTTAATAAAATAAATACAGAAATATCATATAAGAATTATTCTTCGAATAAATATATATGTTATATATAATTAAATATGATTCATTTAACTTATATTTTACGATGATGCGTATAAATATTATTTAAATGGCAAAATATTCACACTTAATCAATATAAATACGGAGATATCGTATAAGAATAAATAAACAACTATTCAATACGTATATAAATTTGAATATTCAATATATTACTATGAATTATATTTATAATACTTATATAGTAGGTTATTTATTAAACTTGCCTGACAATGTATTCATTTAAATTTACTAAATATAAATTTTACAATCATAATTATACATATAGAAATATTGTTGTGAACTAGAGACGCCATATTAATATGACTAATAGTTTATTTATTTGTGAACTAGAGACGCCATATTAATATGACTAATAGTTTATTTATGGGTAGTGACGCGCTATCATATTCGAATAAATAAATGTAATTCTATTAAAAAACATAGAATTATATAATTATATGTTTTACTTTTATGTTTATATTTGTAATACATAACTATATAGAATTTGTATAGGCATATATAATATATGATATATTACATATTAACATATTTATTTTAATAACTTGTACTACATTTATCTTTATTTATCACATATAAATAATATGTATTTATTCATAACTATATATAGTTTATATATACATTATATATAATGTACCTAAGCATTTATTATAAATATATTAAAACAAACATAATGTATGTGTTGTCAGATATTGTAGAAAATGTACAGAATAATGAAGCTGATTATTATTAAATTTTCTATTTATAATACATTTTTTATTTATGTATAAGTATTAAATTTACACAAAGTTTGTTTTAATGATTACTATAATGCAATTTATATATTTTTAATTAATACGTAAACCATTATTTAATAAACTAACATATTATATATGGTTATCCTACAACATTTTATATAAATTGTATTACACTTATATTGTTCTATATTATAAATATTTTAATTTATTTATAAAAATATGTAATAAAATATATATGTAGGCATATATAACATAATAGGCAAACTAAAATATTCGCAATAATGTAGTACTGGTTAATGATAATGAAAATTTAAAAATAACAAGATGTTAAATATTTATTATGTAAACAATTGTATTTTTTTCAGCTTTATCATAAATACCTGTTAAATATAGAATAAATTATACAGCTTATAAGACATTTTCTATTCATATAATATTTTCTAATAATTCATAATATTTGTTTTACTTATATTTAGTTTATATATATATATACTTGGTAATAAGATTATTATGAATTACACTTAATAAATAGGCATACTAACTTTGCTTTGCCTAAACTAATCTTTTCTGACACCTTGAGATAATTCAATTTGAACTCATATCTACTAAAAATGTTTATATAATATAAAAAAAATAATAAATAATATTATTTTATAAAATCTATTACTAATTATTATCTATTATACTATAAAGGTTACTATGAAATAAGAAAGCCTCTCTGAAGTTATATGCGACTGATCACTTATAAGATGTCAAACTCAAAGATATGTGATTACTTAAGTTAGTTTAAATGAAATTTAACATTAGTAGGTTATATTTATTTAAATAATAATAATATACTAATATTATATTTATTTATAATTATTATATTTTAAATAATTCAAGAAAAAACTCATGCAGATCAAAGATTAAGGCGAACAATGATGAAGAACGGGTGAAACTATGGCTCAAACATTTTCAAGATTTATTGGGTAAATGCCAAAGAATTACAGAAAATGAAATATCAAGAATTGTACACTGTGAATTAGATATAAATAAAGGACCTTTCACTTCTGATAAAATCGATAAGGATGTGAAATGCATTAAAAATAAGAAAGCCTCTCTGAAGTTACATGCACTGATCACTTATAAGATATAAAACTCAAAATGAAGAACGGGTGAAACTATGGCACAAACATTTTCAAGATTTATTGGGTAAATGCCCAAGAATTACAGAAAATGAAGAAATATCAAGAATTGTACACTGAATTAGATATAAATAAAGCACCTTTCACTTCTGATGAAATCGATAAGACTGTGATTTGCATTAAAAATGGTAATGCGATCAAATATCGTGCGATTAAATCGTTCGATTCAATCGACAGAAATGAAATGAGAGACATTCTTCTCACTTATGGAATACCAAAAGAAGTTGTCAACGCGATAATGATATTATATATTAACACACGTGCAATGGTCAGATCACCTGATGGAGACACCACTTTCTTTAAGATTACAACCGGCGTTCTGCAAGGAGATACTATCGCACCATTTTTGTTTATTATCTGCCTTGATTACGAAAATCCATTGATTGTAATACAGAACTAGGATTAAAAATACTGAAAGAAAGAGCACAAGATACCCTGCAGTCAACATAACAGACGCAGATTATGCAGATGATATTGCCATCACTACAAATAATCTCAGAGAAGCAAATTTAAAATTACATAGCATAGAAAAGTCGGCTAAAGAAAATGGACTCCACATTAATGTCGATAAAACTGAGTACATGACATTCAATCAACATAATACTATACGAGATGTAATGAGTAGCCAGAATGGTGAAAGAATAAAGCGAGTTAACGATTTTAAATACCTTGGCAGCTATTTCGCATTTACAGAACACGATATAAATGTCATTGGAAATTGGAAAAGCTTGGTCTGCATTAAACCAGTTAACTAATATATGGAAATCTAGACTCTCAAAAAACTTGAAGAGAAACTTCTTCAGAGAAACAGTTGAGTCAGTTCTATTATATATAGCAATTACATGGACATTAACATCAACTCTGGAGAAGATCGATGGTGCCTACATGATCTACGGGCCACCCTGAACGTTGGAGAGAGCATATGACAAACAGAGAGCTTTATAATAATATTCCAAGAATAACAAGTTCAATTCGTGAACAAAGAATGTGATTTGCCGGACACTGCTGGAGGAGCAAAAATGAGCTAGTTAGTGATGTGCTACTATGGACTCCCAAACATGGTCAGCGCTCTCGTAGAAGACCGGCTAAGACATTCGTAGATCAAATGGTAGAAGATGCTGAATGTAAAGTGGAAGAGCTGATAAACTTGATGGAAAATAGAAATGAATGGAAGAAACGTGTCTTAGAATGCCAAGCAAGCTCGACCTGGTAAGGTAAGTTAAGTATAAATAATTGACATACATATATACATGCATTACTATGAATAACATATTTAAAAAAATGATTTATGATAACATATTTATATGTGAATTTTACAGATCAGGAATAGGGATTTCAATTACAGATTCAATAACAGATAGTTCAGAATGTACAGTACGTAAATGAATTTGTATTTAATACCAATACTATTGGTATTTGAATTTATTATAAAATTATGAATTTATGAATTTATTGAACTTATTTGGTTTTAATTTATTTTTAATAAATTATTAAATTATTATATTTAATTATATGTAAATAATGAAAATATTTAAACTATAAAATTTATCATTTTTCTATACTTGTTATTTTTATATAAATAAATAAATTTTAAATATACATTTTGATATATATTAATTAAATATTTAAATTATACATTTTTCTATTGTTAAATATTTACAGATAAGTCATATTAGTATAAATACATAATTAGTTTAGTATTTAGTTTGTATAGATATATATATATATATAAAATCTAAATTTATAAAAAAATTAAATATTTGTTATGGAGATTTAAAAATGATTTATTATTTATTTAAAAATTAAATAATTAATTTTTTATAAATGTATCCTCTACATTGTAGAGTCTACAACTATGCCTAAATATTTATAAATACATTTAAAGATATTAAGGCCCTTGCTGGGTATTAGAGAACATTTTGTAAACAAAATTTATAAAAATATTAGTATTTAAAAAATATATTATTAAATTTAGTATAATATCTGAAAATATTAGAAGTTAAAAACTTATATAAAGTACTAAATACATAATGTTAGTATACTACCTAAGAACAAGTTAAATAATTTTAATTACCATGATGTATTCAAAAAAATACATAAATAGTATGGCCAATCTTTAACATTGATTATCTCAGAATATTAGTTTTTCACATAACAAATCCTATTTCTCAGTCAATAATGAACTATTCTTACTAATTTGTTTACAATATTTTTAATATAATGTGTTTATTGTAGCTACCTAAAAGATTTGTGATTAGAATGTTTTTTTACTACTATTTTGTTATGAATTTTATTACTTTTTTTTTAAATGAAATATTTTCAAAGTTAATGTTCCTATGATAATTAAACTTTGAAGGGGTATTAAGTTAATATTACTATTAACATAATATTAATAGGGCTCATTTTAAATTATGTTAAAAAATTAAGTATTTCAAGAGAAATACAATTTTTTAAATAATAAATCTCCTATCTAATTACATTGAAATCAAATAGTACAATTAAATACCCAGCAACGGCCTTATGATCATATTATCTAACATCAGGAATGAGCACAATACAATTATAAAGTTTATAAATTATAGTATTACAAGTGGATTAAAAATGACTAGGTATTATATAATAATGGATCATAACAGATAATTATATATATATATTATTACTATGTGATTTATATAATTTATGCAGTATTCTTATTAATATTAAAATATATTGTATATATAACCATAAAATAGCTTATAAATGATTATAGTTCAATTATAATCAATTTTATATTTAACTAAATTTACGTGGAATGTTGATATTACTACGATACTTTTATTATAAATATTGAATTGATTAAAGATTAAATATTGATTTCCTATAATAGGTTGAGCTTTCTCAGCATTTCTTAACATGTGTCCTCCATCCGCCTATAGCGCAGTCGGTAGTTCCTCACCAGTACACCTCGTATAGAATGTTTACACAAGTAGACCTCGAGAGCTTCATCCGTGTAAGGGGTTCCGTAGAAGTACTTCTCTTGTTGCTTAGTGCCTCCTTCTCTAGCGATGACCCGACATATAATTAATAAAAGAGATAATTTAATATTTTATTAATTAAATTGTTGTAATTAATATTCATTAATTAACATATAAAATTATGAATATTTAATATATAAAGTAATAATGTAATGTTTTAAATGAAACACACATATATATAAATGTTATAATGAGTTGTCGACATAACTGTTAAGATAAGACACCACTCAAAATGATAGATCTGGTATATTTATTACACTTTTATTAAATATAAGACAAAAAAACAATACACTAATTCTCCACGTGTCAAGGTATAATCAAAAAGGAAATAATATTATTAAATCTAATATAATTCAGATTATAATATTGCTTCATTGGTCTAATAATTCTATAAATATATACTAAATAATATTAAAAAACACAAAAATCAATATACAGTAAAACCTATTTATAAGAAAATATTATATAAGAAAAACCTCTATAAGAAACTTATTGTATACAAATATAAAAAATAATTATATATACAAATAAATAGTAAAACAATTATAGAAATTAATTAATAATTTTCTATCATATATTTTTATTATACAAAATATTTGTGTTTCTATTACATAAATAGATCAAATTGAATTAAAATTAATTAATAAACGTTATTTTATATCCTTACATTGATTAAAATAAATAATAAATTATATTACATATTTAATTTTTTGATGATTTATATTATAAAATTATTTTTAAAATATATAATGGATTATTATACTTGGCATATTATATTTAGAGAATAATAATTCATCACAATATTATGATTCTATTAATATGTTATCTAAACATTGTACAGATAAAATTATTTTAAAGCTAACATTTATTAAAAACTATTTTAAATAATCATACATGGTATACTTTATATAATATAGTCAATACTATTATTACTAATACTGATATTAATGTAGTATTAATAATACGAGAAGGGTCTAACTGAAGGTATGAAGCCAAGCCGGTGTATGGAGTTGTTCATCAGGGTGATTATGTTGTGTCGGACTGGGAAGTAGACCTTGAAGTGTTTCAACCTATTAAATACATATTAGCTACAATATTTAAATTTTTTTTTATAATTTTAAGTTGGATTCAAATTTTTTAAATAAATTATTTTTAGTTCATTATAATTATCTGACTATTTCATGTTGTATAAGTTATAACTAATTTAACCGATGTGTTTTATATATATATATATAATTGAATACAATTGTCTGTTCATATTACACATGTATCATGTATATCAGTGTAAGTATTATTGAAGGTGGGTGTTATCAGTTCTCATTATCGTGGTACAAAGTAGGCCTTAAGCTTCCATTGTAAGCGGGGGTTCTGTGTTCCAGTGCAGGTCATCAGAGTGGGGTGGGGTGGGGGAGGGCAATGGGGGAACTGCAGGGTTTATTTACGGGGTATGTTTAATTAGCTGCTGAGGTTTTATTAGATTTATACATATATATATTCAATATAATATTGTTATTTTGGTGGAGTGGTATATATCCCCATTGGATGCAGAAATAGGGGAAGCGGGTCAGGGGGGGTCTATACATTGACCTGGGTGACTTGATCGGCTAGGTAATCCTTAAAGAAGTGGAACTTTATTTATTATATATATAATTGTATGTGTATACGAAATGTTACTGTTACAGAGTCGGTACTACCGTAATATCTCATTAAGTGGTAATTGAATGACATTCTATGCTTTAATATGTAAGTAGATAGCTATACAATACTAGAATGTATCAAGACCCTTAATTTGTGCAATATTTCAAACATATGTTCACCCTTATAAACTAGACATATAAAGCTAGTAAAATAAGTTTGCATTTGATCCACAATTAAATATTACTATATGTAATACATATTTTAAAATAGAATTAATATTGTCTAATTATTTGTGTATAATTGTTCGTTCATATATATCTTATACATAATATTATGGAAAAAAAACTCACTTTAAGTAATAGATACATATTTGTCTTTATATAATTTTATATAATGATAGCTCTTATTTCTGATATATTATGTATGCTATTTTGTTGAATAAATAATTACGTTGATATATAAAAGTTTATTACAATAAAATTATAGTTACAAAATTAAATAGTGTTTTAATATTTATATTATTTTATTATATATAATATTAAGATATAGCATATAAAGAGAAATTAAATAATTTTATTATTTGTGCATATAAATAAAAAATATCTTCAATAAAAGTAATTTATAAAAATAATATACAGAATATATATAATATCAATAGTTCATACACAACAAAATATACATTATATATATATATATATATATATATTTTAATTAAATAATTGTATAATTTATATAAAATTTATCCAATAAACATGCAATTTATATAAATATATTTACTATGTATATATATAAATATTAATAAAATTACTATAAAATGCAGATATTTATATAAATATAATTTTAACAAATATTTATATAACTTTATATATGCTGTTTTTATAGTACATGTAAAATAGAGTAAATTTAAAATATCAAACAATATAAATAATATATAACTGAATCTGAATTCATAATAAAAAAAAATGTAATATTTGCAATATTTGATAATATTGATCATCTCCTCAACAGAGAAAATATGGCATTGATAACAATAAACAATGAACTACTACTACTACTACTACTATTACTACTCAATCTTATCCGCTATAATGGTCCAGTGTCCTGCATGTCTGGTGATGCCTTGTTCTGACTTCACTACTGGTACTACACCATCTGGGAATCTCAGACGGAACTTCTGAAGGAGAATGCCCACTATTGAGAATACCTCTGAACGAGCCATTAGTTCTCCTATACAGACTCTTGGTCCTGGTGGGGGTGGTGGTGGTGGTAGTAGGGTGGTAGTGATGGTAGTAGGGGTGGTGGTGGTTATGGTGATGATAGTGGTTATGTTAGTAGTAATGATGGTTGTAGTGATGATGGTAGGGTTTGGTGATCTAGTCATCACATGGTTACTACAAGTAACTTACTACTAATCAGCAGTATTACTAGCGAATGTAATGGTATTAAGTGGTACTAATTTAGTAGGGTAGGTCTATTTGTTGAACACATGCATACTAAGCGCATGCATTATACATAGTTAGGTGCGAATAGTGTGATTAAAGAGCAATGCATCAGCTCAATATATTAATCTACACATCTATATATTAGCCATATCATGTATATTACCACATACACGTTGTATTACTTTATTCTAACACACAATCAGTTATAGCACTTATGTATAATATATGAATCAACTGATTTCCTAAGTTAAATAATACGTAAAGTAATAATACGTACGTAATATAGTAATAACGTTGACAAATACTATGTAAAGCCGGCGGAGAAATACGCCATCGCACCGCATAGGGGGCAGCGCGAGTCTTAATTGACAAGTGCGGACTAGTGCAGCGGAGATAGGCTGCTGCTGCTCACCGCAAGAGAACGGCATATAGTCGAGAGGTATAGAGGTGGCATCGTTCCAGCGGATGGGTAAACACAGCGGGGTCCATGTGTCCGCTGTAGAAGTTAGCCACCACCAGCGTGTCCTTGGCGATACGGTAACCTTGAAAGTCTACGTCTCGCGCCGTACAATGCAGCAGTCCGTGGGGCGCTGGGGGTCGGAGGTGGTGGTGATAGGGAGAGATTGCGTAATAGTTAAGATATGAACTCATGGGGAGCTGGGGGTCGGAGTTGATGGTGATAGGGAGAGATTTCGTAATAGTTAAGATATGAACTTATGGGGAGCTGGGGGTTCGGAGTTGATGGTGATAAGGAGGGATTTCGTAATAGTTAAGATATGAACTTATGGGGAGCTGGGGGTTCGGAGTTGATGGTGATAAGGAGAGATTTCGTAATAGTTAAGATATGAACTTATGAGCTGGGTGTTCAGAGGTGATGGTGATAGGGGGAGATGGCGTAATAGTTATTAGAAAGTATGTACATTGTTTAACGGTATATGTGAACTATCGAAAAGAACTTATTAATATCTTTACAAATATATTCTTTGGCTATGGAACTCGTGAATTTCTCTCAGAGACAAACACATATCTATAGATACATATATGTTTGCACTTTGCCATGTGATACTGTGTGTGTTACATGTGTTGTTGTGTGTGCTGCATGCATTACTGTGTGCAATGCTAACCTATACACGCTAATCTATATACTTCAGTTAGGAAGTGCTTAAAGTATGGAGTTTTGTCTTTATCTTTGTGAAGTGGCATATTTGTGCTTCCTAGTTCCTATAGGGTAATGTATACTTAATATGGGAATATATTACAATTTGTTTAAAGGTATATTATAAAGGTAATTGATTATAGATGTAAATGATGTGGAGCTTTTTGATACGAGCTGAGACATATAATTTACCCTGAGATTAATCATATTCACTTCTATAGTTAACATATGTTATAAATATATATATTAATATTAATTGTTCAATTAATCATATAATATTAATTATTTAATAAATGAATTTAATATTCAAATCAAGGCAATAAATCATTTTTAAATACATGATTACAATATGATTATGTTTAATAATAATATAATAAACATCTTTTAATTTGTACCGAAAACATATGAATACATTTTTATTTTTAATAAATTATTTATAAAGTTTAGAAACACATATTTAAAAATATTCTAGCAGTTTTAATTTATAAATAAATAAATATTTCCGGTTTCTTTAACATCATTGATTTATAATTAAATATACATCATTATATGAATCCTGACTTAATGAAACTATAATGTCTGAAATAAAATTGTAATATATAGTTAAATTACATGGTTATACATAGACGTACAACTATATTTATATATGTATGTGTATGCAGCATATAGCAGATATGAATATATGTATAATAAGTATATATTATGATATATTATAACAGTATAACAATTCAATATATCAATTGTAATGGATGAATATCTAGATTACTTACTTTAAATATATTGAATATCTAAGCAAGATATAATTATTTAATTATTTAATCAGCTCATACATATACATGTAATTATATTCACAATAAATATGAAGAACACGGGTGTACAAATTAACATTCAGTACAATAATGAAATATATAATAATACGATATTAATTGAATCATTATCTAACTACCGTTTTAACTATCAGGATAGATCTGCTGGAAGCTCATTCAAACACGTAAGCAGTAGGTCGCGAGTTCGAGCCTCGTACGGACCATTAAAATAATAGATGCCTTAACACGAGAGCGGATTCGAAGGGACATTAGAGCCATATGGTTATAAGTGAAAATTTCATCTAAGTTCCTGGATGGGATGAAAGGACTCCACGAATAAAATTAACAATAAAATAAACATACGTCGCATATTTATTTGCGATCAATAGATAGAGATAATATTACGACCTTATATATTTCCTGTCTGCACTTCTCTTGAATATCGGGATTAGCGGCCAAGTAGTACATGCTCCAGTGAATCACAGTGGTGGTGGTCTCACTGCCAGCCACTACTAAGTCTATCATCGCTCCAAACAAGTTCTCATCTATTATCAGTGATAGCATTTATACCATCTGCTTATTAGCCTATTAAACTAGTCACGTGAGAAAGTAGCGCTAAATTAACCTTATACGATAATATGTAAGTAAGTATCGAGAATAGTTTTGTGAATGAGCTGATATGCTGAATAAAGTCACATTAATCACATGTTCGTACGTCTCGTGATGTGTGAAGGCTTAATTAAACGTGTGATAATCAAGTAACTTAGTATTAAGTATTAACTCTTAGATAATAGTAACGCAACATTTTAACTTATTGTAGATTGACTATAGTGATTCTAGAGTAGTGTAATACTAGAGTATTTTATTTAAATGATAAACAAATTGTAGCGTGAGATAATAAATTATTTTAAAAAATATTTTAAATCATATAAATGTTGTCTTATCTGAATTGCTTTCAAGATTTAGACAGAGTGTAATTATAATAGATATACTAGATGTAATATTTACATGCAATTCTAATTAGTAAAGTAAAAAGAAATATATATATTCCTTAACACGAAAAGCATAGTATTCTATAGTTATAGTCATATGATTTATAATTAATCTAGCATATCTTCTAATTCAACACGAAATTATATATCTATTAGAGTAGGTTTCCATGTGAATAAAAAATATAATTATAATTATGTGATACACATTAATATTATTTGATACATATTATATGAAATGTGTATAAATTACATGAAAGGATTGGGCTCGGGTAAAGTTTCATCTTTAAAATAAGTTTAATGAACTATGCGTGGTGGTGCAAAACTCTTATTTAACATTAAACAATATATATACTTGTCTTTCTATTATGTAGCACATGGATCGACACATTCACTATTCTATATAATCAGGCTTGATTATTTGTTATAAAAAATCACAGCTTAACATAAAATAATATTTGTTTCCATATTATAATAAATATGGGTATATATTTTTATATTGATATATTTTTTATTATTATCTTAAATTAATATTATTGAATTTCATATATAAAAAATATATAATTATTATAGTTTATTACTAAAGTTATTATATTACTATAGTAAATAATTATCATTTTTAAATACTAAAATTCCATAGTAATAAAATGGTCACAAAATTTGTATAAATATCAAATTCATAATATCACTTGAGATTAATAAGATTAATTAGATAGTGTACTTAGATATTCCAAATAATATAATACATATTAATTTATATTATGAATTAAATATAATCTATATATTGAAATCTTTGATTTAAAAACATTTTTTGTACCAATTAACATTTTTACTCCTTGACTATGATACAATATGATAAAATCACTCAAGCGGAAAATAAAAGTTTAACTAAATATGCATTCTGTCCTGGCTATATACTTTTAAAATGAAAAATAATATGTTTTAAATTATTATTTATATGATGAAAATTAATTATTCATTACTAATATATAACAAAGAAATAAGATATGTTGGTTTTAATTCTATACATATCTATGTGGTGAGAAAAAGTTAACTTATATTGCATGTAATTTAATAGAACAATAAAAACATTGTTGCATAGAAGCAAATTCAAACCTAAGTCTATTTCAGTGATTTCAATACTAGTGCCAGTAGTGGCAGGGATTACTATTAATTACGTTGCGTGGATAGGGAGTGTTGTATTTGGCTATTTATATATTCCTGTGAACATGACTCTTATCGAATAATTATATTAAAGATATAAATAAGGCAATAAGAGTACAACAAAACAATGCGCTATATATATATATATATATATATATATGTTTATATCAGGTTGTAGTAGTGACTGAATTTTAAACAAAGAAATTATATAGATAATGTTCAATTTAAAATTTTGTGTGAAGAAAGTAAAAATATAATGAAATTATGATAGAAATAAGTTAGATATTTAAGAGGCTTAATGATAATACAAATGTCCATTATTACACAATTGTGTATACATAAGGTGGTTTAAAATGTGTATTACTTGTTAAGAATTATAATAACAGATTAATCATCACCTTTTCTTAAGGGCACGAGATACACCTATATAGTTTACATGTCAAATATAAAAACAAATACTAGTTTTCAAGGAATAATTTTCCTACATATTTTTTCAAAAAAAAATTTTTAATATAAATTAATTAATAAAATGCATGTTTTTCGTATTTTTTGTTTTTATTTACAAATTATGCAGATATATTTACAGAAACAAATGCCTGTACTGATAACACTGATGATGTTGACCATAACCATCGATGACTGCATCAGGGTTATCCACGACCTCCTTAAAGTACACGTCAATGTAGTCCCTGATGTTGTTGATATCGAACGTGTCCTTATGTTCGGCTATGCGTTTCCTCACGATATCTTTCATGTCCTCGAATAACTTCATCAATATTTGAAAGTTTGACTGTAGACATGACATCATCGGTTAAAGTTCTATATTACGACACTCTGTAGCATAATGTGTATCACTAACACAGATAAGTAACATTAATGATGATAATATATATATATATATCAGTGTTCATTCTAGAGATACTTAGATACCCAAATTGGGAAGTGCCATAATTGTGTAATTAGCTGCTCTTAATACAAGATGATATGTTTTATAAGTTCTATTAATATAACTATATTTAGTTAACTTTATGTTTAATATTGTTTTCATAGATAACATAATTTAAATGTAATCAAAGAGTTATATTTCTAATCGTATACATTTTATATTTAATAAATTACAGATTTATAATGAATATTTATAAAATGGTGATTAAATATATGATTATAATGTGATTATTATCGCTGGATACCTACCCATCGGTGAGAGACGCTTACTTTACTAAGAATCTTGATCAGCGTAACTGGCACGACGAGGAACGAAAGGTTACGGTATCCAGCCTTGTCCTTGAACTCATCCATTATGTACAGCATGCGGCGGAAGTCTTCATTATTGTAGTCGTACCTATTCATCGCGCGTTAGTTGTATTACGGTAAAGGCGCGCGCAATGTTTTCACTCGTCTCTTTGTTACGTAATGATATGTAACATAATGGGACGTATTAAACGTAACTATTTGTACACACTACAGTGTGTGTTATCTGAGTAGATGTATGCCGAACAATTATATGAAATTATAATTCTTAATGAAAATATAATAGGTAAGTTGATATTTGTTATTTTTTTTTTTTTTTTTTTATTTGTTTGAGACCTTTCATCCCATCCAGGAACTTAGATGACGTTTTCACTTATAACCATATATGGCTCTAATATCCCTTCGAAGACGCTCTCATGTTAAGGCATCCATGGTTTTAACGAGAGCCGATCATTTATTTATACACAATTATATAAGATCACTTCTAAATAATATTTTAAGACCCATTTTATAAAATGAATTAATGGTCCGGACGAGGCTCGAATCCGTGTCCTACTGCTTGTGTGTCTGACACCTTAGCCACTGAGCCACACAGGCAGTTACATTAATAAATATAATAGGTACAGACAAGTGTTGTATAATATTAATAAAAAAGGTGTAATGGGTTCACCTTATCGGACGCTATTTATTAGTTACGTTACTAATTATAATAGCAGCTGTTTAACGTAAACTAGTTTATTAATGATGAAAATGTGGCGGTGGTTGATTAATCACACATCGTCTGAAGGTTACATCGAGTTTAACCTTGAGCCGAACAGAAATGTACAGATCACATTGCAAACGGCGTTCGCGATGAAGCTTTCGGGCTGGAATTCGGCTCCGTTTAAATCTTCCAAAACATTAAAAAAGTGACAGATCTCAGTCTCTAACTGTGTTAAGTGTTAGGATAATACATATATAGTATTGACTGTATATATAGTATAAGAACACATGTATTGCTTGTGTGGCTCAGTTGGCTAAGGGGTCAGACACACAAGCAGTAGGACTCGGGTTCGAGCCCCGTCCGGACCATTAAAATAGATTTATAATAATATTTAGAAGTGATCTTATATAATTGTATATCAATAAATGATCGGCTTTCGTTAAAACCATGGATGTCTTAACACGAGAAAGGCTTCAAAGGGAGAGGTTTCATTAGATCCATATGGTTATAAGTGAAAACTTCATCTAAGTTCCTGGATGGGATGCAAACACTCCACCAAATAACAATAACAATACTTATATCAGCTACTAGTGTAATACATGCGTTAACATACACAAGCTCCTTATTTGTACACACGTAAAGAATTCAGTTTAAATTACATACATTTTCATAGTCATCCTATAAAGGAACTCTAATTTTGTAAATAAATATTACCGATTCAGTAATTTATGCGGCATATTTGAAGCGTTGATTAATTAGATTAATCTGAAGCGTCATAAGTAAGGGGGTATCCCACTACCAGTATTTCCGGAAATGTTTGCTAGAAAGTGATTTTCTAGAAAGTTGTAGTGGGATACCCCCTTTAAAGTTACATAATTTCCGGCAAGTTGCAGGAAAGTAAGGGGTATCTCACTACAATTGTAGTTAAATTACTAGAAAATAACTTTCTAGCAACATTTCCGGAAATACTGGTTATGGGATACCCCCTTTAGTGGGATAGTGCAGTTAAAGGTTATTACGCGTGTTCACATGTAATAGATATGCGGGTGATAATCAGTAGCACTAGATATACACATATATAACTATGAAATGTATCACTAGAAGTGTTGCTCTAAGCATTAGTATGAATATATGCAAGACGTGTATACTAAGATTACTACAGAGATGGTTTGTCTTACCCTCTCGTTGAATACGTTCTTGCCCATACCTAGATCTCTGAGAGTCTTCAGCGTGAACTTTCGCAACATCTTACTTTCGTGAGGATTTGTCCTTATTATACCTGATCGCGTGATGATAATAGTATGAACACATTGTTAGGGATATCTATCCACTATAAGGACATATGTTTAAGTGACAGTTATTTATTAGAGGAATTTTATATGATATAAGGATACATTTATACTTTAATGACATCTATTTTAAATGAAATGAAATATTCATTATAAGATATCATTAAATTTGTATCAATGTATATATAGTTTGAACCCCTCGAGATTACTATTGGCTGTTGAACTTTAACCCCCCTAACCTTTAAGTCCTATGAACTTATCCATAGATATGTATTGAGGTCGATTGGAAAACACATCAGCATAGTTAACGAACGCGTTCCTGATGGTTTCTTGACCGCTAAGTATGACCACTGGCCATTTATGAGCTAAGTAGGTCAACACCACTGGACCGTACGTACGCGCTAGTTCGTCTGTGGTTCTAAGAATTATGTAATGTTTAGTGAACACGCGGAAAACACTATGTAAGCGTAATCTATATTATAGTTATACATATGAATTCAATAATATTTGCTGATGTAAACATTTATATAATGACACTGAGATCGATGTACATAGAGATTCATAATGCTGGTAAATATACAAATATGGTTCTTTATAAATAAGTAAGGTAAAATAGTATACCGAAAGTAGAGTTGAATATAAGTAATATTGGGAGTAATAAACACACATTTCTAGAACCTAGCAACATTATGAAATGACTAAACTTTAGTCACTAACGTTAGAAGAACTCAAGAGATACTAGTTACTAGATTATAATATTGACATGAAGCATTCACAATATTTAGATATGTAATAGCAATAGCAGTATAAATAGCAATAGAAATACTAATAGCAATATTAATAGCAATAGCAATATCAATAGCAATATCAATATCAGTAGTAGTAGAGAAATCATTAATTTATATTATACCTAACAAATTAGTAGCTAACTGATAAAAGTAGTTATTACGGAAATAGATGTCAGCGTTTCCTATCAGCCAATAGGGTTTGGGTCCGGGTGGAGAAGGAAGCTTAACATCGTCGGATGTTCGTAGTTTCTTGACCGCATA
Organism: Osedax fenrisi; assembly: GCA_964019155.1. NCBI lineage: Eukaryota > Metazoa > Annelida > Polychaeta > Sabellida > Siboglinidae > Osedax > Osedax fenrisi. The sequence goes on along the minus strand of OZ025239.1, from coordinate 57,057,798 downwards.
ACAAGCGCCGAGGAAAGTGGACACAAATACGAGCACTAATCTGGTGTCTTTGTGATCTCTGAGCCAGTCCGCATACACTTTCAACTGGGCGTATACATCAATCATCTGAATTTAGAGGAGATCACTTAAATATGTATTAGTTATAGTTAATTAACGAGTCGAGTGAAACTAGCTATTGGCCACCTATTATTTGTTAGATATTTACTTGACTAGTTACGAACTAGTAGTTAATGGAAATAATGCATGTCAAGTGTGTGTGTGTGACAGATGTATTTGAATGACATATATAAGTACCGCCCAAATTTAACTCTGAAATTATAATAATCGCTTTCGAGATTCACGCAAAATTATAATGAATATTGATATATTCAACATAATAATTATGATAATCATTATCATAATGTTGTATTTAAAATATATAGTTATATTTTTAGTATAGATTTGGTACATTAATGTAATGATTAATGATTAAAATTGATTGTAATTATCAATATATATAATATATATAAATAAATAATATTTATAAATAAAAATTAATAATTAAAAATGTAGTAGGTATTTAGCTGTAGGGTATTAGCTAGTAGTAGGTTTTGAATGCAGCGCCTTTATCGCAAAGTTACATACACTTGACTGTGTCCTAGATAACACCACATTCAATTGCTTATCCACTTCTTTAGATCTATATATAATAATTTGATTCCGCATCAAAGTAGGCACATTTTTTAAATATAATAAAATAAAATAGGCGTGGTATGTTGGGGGGCGGGGCTTGTGGCCGTGCACTTCGAGGACATGAACATTTTATTCATGAACATATTATAAGGACTTGAACGTTAACTATTCTGCGCGCTAAAAACAATGAATTCGCTATAGGCTATTTGAATTCAGTGATTAGTTATGACTTTAAATGAATTATTGACTTTGCAGTGATATATAATTTATATTCATACACGATTATTCAGATATAAATAATAATACGCGTGTATATAATATATATATATATATATATAATATATATAATATATATTTTATAATTATTATAATATAAAATAATTATATAATTATAAATTTTCAGAAATAAATAATACGTATACGCGTGTTTATAATATATATATAAATTTTATTTTTGATTTAATTTAAATTATTACTATTAGAAATTATTCGATTATAGTTTGAATATGTTACGTAAACATGAGATCGATATAGTTATAGAATGCCCGTTTAATTTCTATATAATAAGTAGAACCAATATTATATATCTTAGCGCAGCATTTGATACAATTGACCATAGTCTTCTCATATCACGATTGGCTAATATTGGTATCACCGGTAATGCACTTAATGGTTTACGTCATACATTTCTGATCGTACTTCTTCTATTCTTATCAATGGGCACATATCATCTCCTAGAAATATTTCTTACGGAGTCCCCCAAGGCTCTGTATTAGGACCGATTCTTTTTAATATTTATCTACTTCCTATTTTTGATATAATTTCTAAATTTCCCCTTATATCAGTCCACTCATATGCTGATGATATACAACTTAACGTAAAATGCACTTCTGATATCAATTTTGCTCCCAATCTTATGTCTAACTATATTAAATCTATACATACTTGGCTTTCAAATAACTCTCTATCACTGAATCCCAATAAAACAGAAACTATATTTCTTCACCTCCCTTCTCCCAGACGCCCATTAACAGACCCACCATTTATCATGGTTAACAATCATAATATCTTATATTCTGATAATGTTAAATATCTTGGTGTTTATTTCGACAGTTCTTTATCTTTTCATCGCCAAATCTCAAATCTTCTTCGCTCTATAAACTTTCATCTTCACTCTTTCCGTCTAATCCGTAACTCCATGTCCCTAAGTGTTTCTATAACTCTCGCCTCATCTTTCATATTACCACTTTTCGATTACTGCAATATTCTCCTTACCTGGCTATCAAATTAAAAAATTACAAATACTACAGAATGCGTTAGTACGATCAATTTTTAAAATTGATCGCTTTTCCCAAATACATATTTCCCCATATTTACATAGATTGCATAGGCTACCAATAAAATTTAGAATAATATTTAAAGTTCTTCTATTAACTCATAACTCTCTTCACCACAACCGACCTGAATATCTATCTTCCTTAATCTCTATTCCTACTCACACTATCTCTCTCCGTTCAACTACTTCTTACCTTCTACATCTACCCTCTAAGCTTAATCTACATACCACTAATATTCGTGCATGGCACATATCAGCCCCTTATCTATGGAATAAACTACCACATAATCTACACTCCACTCAATCCACCACCTCTTTTAAATCTCTATTAAAAACATATCTATTTACTATTGCATTTCCCTGATCATTTTTGTATCACTATTTATCAATATCTACAATTTTATTTACAATTTATATTAATGTTGAGTACTTTCTGTATTCCTATTTATATTATTATTAGTTTATTATTTTCGTTTATGTTCCGTTATATTGTTTTTTGTTTTTACTTTAGACGCTTGATTGCTATGGCACAAAGAGTCTTTAAAATAAATTGAATTTAATTGAATATATTATATATGTATAATAATATAATCCATCGATATGTTATCCGCTATAGTAACTTATAATTTCTAATAGTACAAATTAAAATTTAATAAAAAATCTAATTTATTAACAAATATTTAATTGTACAGCTGAATATATAATATGGCCTCCAACTATTTTGATTACTAATAACAGGGTCAAATCTATAATAAGCGTTGCGGGATTGACATGCTCGAGCGCACACGATAAAATAATTTGCGTGTGTGTGTGTAAACTTTATATATACACAAATTGTTATTTATATCTATTTATATATATATTCCAATGTAATTTAGTAATAATAGCATATTTAATAATATACAAATTAGTATTTATATCTATTTATATATATTCCAATGTAATTTATAATAATAGCATATTTAATAATATACAAATTAGTATGTATATCTATATATATATATTCCAATGTAATTTAGGAATCAGGGTCAAATCTAACGCGCGATAGTTAAAAAGTAAACAACGGTAGGCTGTAGGCAGGAGTCTTTATACACAGAAATGAATATATATATCCAATAAAAGACATATATGTCCTTTCTATAATATGTACATTTGACGAACTAATTCAAATTCGAATTTTATGATCAACTTAAATTCAATTCAATGATTCAACCACCGCCTCTAGAGTTTGTTTTTGAAATTGTTGCGCGCTAGTTTTGACCCGCCACCTAATTTAGTAATAATAGCGTATTTAATAATATACAAGTATCTTTCTCAAATTATTTTATCGTGTGCACTCGAGCATGTCAACTCCCGTGTATTATAGATTTAACCCTCAGGGTTACCCTGTCATTAGTAATCAAAATAGTCGAAGGCCATATTATATATAGTTCAATTGTACAGTACTACTAAAGCCCTGTGCTTTGGTAATACTATTGTAAGGCATAACTAATGTAATAACCTAAACTAAATAATAACCACCCAAAGTTACTTTGACAGAACTTTGAAAGTAATAACTGAATTCAAATAGCCAATAACGAATTCGTGGTTTTTAGCGCGCAGAATAGATCAAGTTCAATTCCTTGAATATAATATGCATGTCCTCGAAGTGCACGCCCACAAGTCCCGCCAACAACATATCACGTGTGAAAAAGTGTGCCTACTTTCATGCGGCTCGTAATAATTTTACTACATAATGAAATGTATAAAATGTATAATAACAAAATATATAATCTGCATTATTTTATAACGAAATATTATTCATAGAATATACATATATACTTGTTGAAATGAAATTGCAGTTAGTCTGTTGCAACCGTTTCAAACATAGTTTGTTAATATGAAATTATTTTTTTAAATATTTATTTATTTAAATAATAATAATAAAAAGATTAAATTACAATCTATCGAATTATTAATATATTACATTATATTATTTATAATACTTACAATCATAAATGAAGTTATATATAGTTCATTTAACTATATAAATTGATATTACAATTCTAAAAAGGCTAAAAAGTAGTTATATATCAAATTTTACGGGGTTATATAAGTTCAAATGGGTATCAGTCATTTCGTACTAAGTAAATTCATACAAGTCACTTATAAGAATCTATGAAAAATCCATAGAGCTAGAGAATTTCTCTCTTGCTCTGTGGAAAAATCTCTCAAATTATTGATTTCCCAATTCATAATAGTGGTAATATATTTTACCTTATTATTACTCTCCTTAATTCCTAGTATAATCTTCCAATATATCCACTTATTATATCAATTAATAATATGTATCCTAGTCTGCTTGTAGCATATCATTTATCCGACATATATAATATATTGAAACAATTAATTGAGGGGGGGAAACAATTGTTTCCCCCCAGCAAATAGTAATATCAGCATAATAGTAGCATAACAGCATATTTAATAGCCTCAAATGTTTACATTGTGCTATTATGCTGCTATTATGCTGCTATTAAATGTATATTATGCTGCTATTAATTTGTCATGCTATTATGCTGCTGTTATGCTGCTATTTAAAGTATATTATGCTAATATTATGCTGCTATTAATTTTAAAAGTATATTATGCTGCTATTATGCTGTTATCTAATAACAACAGCATAATAGGAGCATAATATACTTTTGAAATTAATAGCAGCATAATATTAACATAATAGACTTTAAATAGCAGCATAATAGCAAAGATTTTGCGAAGCAAAGATATAACACTCCCTATGCATGCAAAGTAATTTAGTAATATACCCAACCGCTGCTAGAAGTACCCAACAAACAATTTATTCAGAACTTTTTGGAACTTTTTGGAACTTTAGTTCTCAATAATTATAATGGGAACTTTTTGAGAACTTTAGTTCCAATAATATTTTATATTGAGAACTTTTTAGAACTTTTGGGAACTTTAGTTCCAATAATATTTTATATTGAGAACTTTTTAGAACTTTTGGGAACTTTAGTTCCAATAATTATAATTGGAACTTTTTAGAACTTTTGAGAACTTTAGTTCCAATTATATTATAATATAATTCTAAAATTTGTGATATCAGTGATATCATATCACCCATTAAAATCATAGATTTTATAGATTTATAGTTTGGTAAAATTCAAATATTAGATTACTGTGTAAACAAATATATGTAGGTGTGTATATATGTAATTATACACATACATTTGAATTAATTATATTACAATATATAAAAACAAGAATTTCTTCACAAAATATTTAGTAAATAATTATTTAGATTATACTATATATTTATCAGTTTAATGGTATTATAATAAGATATTTTAAATTAAATAAAATATATTTGATGATTGATAAATTATAATTATCAATAATAATATTATTTTATATATACATATTTAGGAATATAATATGCTAATTTTTAAAATAAAATGTTGTTATTAACCTTCAATGATTGACATTAATAACTTATTTTATATTATTAAATAATTTAATTAGTTTATATATACAGTAAAACCTCTCTATAAGAAACCTCTTTATAAGAAAAACCTCTTTATAAGAAAATTGTTTACACATTTGGTTGGAATTCAACCTTTTCCACTTTAAAAAACCTCTTTATAAGAAAATATTATAAGAAAAATATAAGAAAAACCTCTTTATAAGAAACTTATTGTATAAAAAATATAAAAAATAATTATATATAAATAGAAGTATAATATATTGATAACAATTATAGAAATGAATTATTATATAAGATATTTTTTTTTCTCTACAAATATTTTATATTACATAAATAGCTTGAAATGAATTAAAATTAATTAATAAATATTATTGTATATTCATAAATTTATTAAAATAAATTAATGATGTTATTTCCTTAAATTGATTGATGATACAATTTAATATATTATACAATTATTTATTAAATATATAATAGAGTATTATACTTAGCATACAATTATATTTAGCGAATAACAATTCATTACAATATTATGACTTTATTAATATGTTATCTAAACCCTAAACATTGATAAAATGGATCTAAACATTGTACAGATACAATAATTTAAAGCAAACAATTATTAAAAACTATTTTAAATAAATCATATTTCTAAACTATTCTTTTGATTAATACTTTTAAATACATATAAATAAATAAATATACTATATATATATAACCTATAGGTTATATAATCCATTTTCAATTATAAATTAATTCTTAAAATCAATGGAAAAGTAAAAACCTCTTTATAAGAAAACCTCTCTATAAGAAAAAAAGTACTGAAAAAAAATAGTTTCTTATAGAGAGGTTTTACTGTATTATTATATATTATTTACTTTTTATCACTTATAAATTAAATTAGTATACATATATTATATATTAATGACATTTATTACTAATCAATTTCATTAATTAATTAAATTATCAATTGAATTAATTAATTCATTTAATTATAAATTAAAAAAAATGATCATAATCACTTTCATATATATATATATATAATAATATATAGGAATACATTTAAAATATAATTAGGTTAGTTATAATTATATTAGCTAATATAATTGTTAGTTATATATAGTGCATATATAAATATACTGGTTTGGTTAATTATGTGTTATTGTATTTAGATATATTGGAGCAAGGAAAGTGTGAGGATAGCAGTATACATTAATTGCATCTGGGTTGAAGGCTATATAATGGAAATTAAAAAAAGAAAAATACTTGATAAAGGTACGATTATACATATATATATATATATATTGTTATTGTTATTGTTATTGTTATTTTTATTTGGTGGAGTCCTTTCATCCCATCCAGGAACTAAGATGAAGTTTTCACTTATAACCATATATATGGCTCTAATGTCCCTTCGAAGCCGCTCTCATGTTAAGGCATCCATGGTTTTAACGAGAGCCGATCATTTATTTATACACAATTATATAAGATCACTTCTAAATAATATTCTAAGACCCATTTTATAAAATTAATTAATGGTCCGGACGAGGGTCGAACCCGTGTCCTACTGCTTGTGTGTCTGACGCCTTAGCCACTGAGCCACACAGGCAGTTAAGATATATATATATATATATATATATATATATATAAATATATATTATAATTACTATTATTTTACAGATACAGATACAGATACAACTAGAAAGTATTATTATTATATAAATGTATTCACGTATACTACTTACAAAGATTTTCCGAAGGAAAGATATAACACTTACGCGAAATCGTGTAATTCGAATTTGTATACAAAATACCCTGGTGCCACCTATAGTGGGTTACTTTTAGGAACTATGCGTTGTTTATAATGTAAATTCGTATTTAACTATACACTTTTAAAATGTTAAATAATATGCTTTAAATTAATACTTATATGATGAAAACTAAGTGTTCATTACTAATATATAACAAACAAATATGATATGTATGTTTTAAATGCTATAAGTATATATTTAGTGAGTAAAAGCTAATTTATATTGCATGTAATTTAATAGAGCAATGAAAACATTGTTGTATGCAAACATAGCCGAACCTAAATCTATTTCAGTGATTTCGATACTACTGCTAGCAGCGGTTAGGGCTATTACTAAATTACGTTGCATGCATATATGCCCCTATAGGGAGTGTTATATCTTTGCTTCGCAAAATCTTTGCTACTTATATACCGTATCAATGTTTACATTAGCTATCACGTATTCTAAGCATGTAACTTATCAATGTTAACACATAATTTGTATTATATTGAATAAAATATTATCCTTTTTTATTTTTATATTATATTATTTATTAAATAAACCTTTATGACATATAAATTAATAATAAATAATAATATAAAATCATAAAATAAACATCATTGTAATAGAATACAAAAAATAGAAAATAAATAATGTAGCAATGGAATAAGTCAGTGTTCCATAGGTTATTACCGCCTATGGTAATAACCGCGGTAATAACCGGTAATAACCTGTCCGGTAAAAACAGGTTTTTACCATGGTAAAAACCTAGTGTTGTCTATATAATTAAATATAATATTATCTATATTATATTAAACCTACTAGTGTCTATATTATTTATAGATTTTATATTTAATAGATAATATACAATTATAAAGTTAAATAATACTACATTAAAATCAATATTATAAGATTTTTTATATTAAAAAAAAACTTTATTAATTTTGACTCTATGTAAAGAAAACATTTTTTAAATAAATAATATGATATTGAAATAAATGAGTAAATAAGTCAATATATATATATATATATAAAATATTGAATATAATAATATATTTATTTTTGCATTAGTAAAAGGAAAGCCCATTCACACCAAATAAAGCGAGCGATTTTTCACCGATATGCGCAGTAACGAAATCGTCGAGAAATAGTTAAATATTTAGAGATATCTCGAAATGATGAATAGTGATATTGTCACGATATCGGTGATATATTGGTGATATATCGGTAGGGGTGTAGCACAGAGAGAGAAAAATCCGTACGATATTGGTGAAAAATCGGCCAACTTTTTCGGTGTGACAGGGACTTAATATTGTAAAAAATATTATATATATTAAACAATAGAACTAATAATATTTTCATTGAGAAATTATTTGAATATATTCATTATTTGATTTTATACCATGATATTTAATTAAATATATTAAATATATCTATATATATTGTTAATTATATATATATATATATATATATATATATAAATACTGAATAGAATATTTATTTTTATATATATGAAATTAAATATAGTTTTTACAAATATTTTTTACAATACTTTAAACTGCCTGTGTGGCTCAGTGGCTAAGGCTCAGACACACAAGCAGTAGGACACGGGTTCGACCCTCGTCCGGACCATTAATTAATTTTATAAAATGGGTCTTAAAATATTATTTAGAAGTGATCTTATATAATTGTGTATACATAAATGATCGGCTCTCGTTAAAACCATGGATGCCTTAACATGAGAGCGGCTTCGAAGGGACATTAGAGCCATATATGGTTATAAGTGAAAACTTCATCTAAGTTCCTGGATGGGATGAAAGGACTCCACCAAATAAAAATAACAAAATAACAAAATAACAATACTGTATAACTATTTAGTAATATTTTCATTGTGTAATTTTAGAATATATAACACAGTATGATTTTATTTCATTTATAAAATATATCCAATTACATCAACTTGTTAATTTTACAATATAAGGGTGGCAGACCTCAAAATCCAGTTGGATTTAAAATAATAAATGTACTATAAATGGCATAATAAAGCAGACAAATGTTGACAAATTTTCAAATAAATCTTCTAGATTAATTAGCCATAACATTTATATATAAATGAATCAATATTACTTTAAATTTCAATATACATTTTTTTTAAAGGTATTATATTTTATGAGTACTAGGTTTTTACCGGTAATTACCGGTTATTACCGGTTTTTACCGTAAATTAACATGGTAGAGATAGGTTTTTACCGGTTATTACCGGTTTTGCCCGGTAAAAACAGGTTTTTACCGAAAATAATGGAACCCTGGAATAAGTGTAACAAGAATATATATAACAAGAGTATACTCTATATATAGTAACGATTGTATACATGATTTCCTAGTTCATGTCCATTATTTGATCAACCAAATATTACACGATGATAAATAATGCCTTAAAAGAATCATTCTCTTGGTCTCTGATTCATTTGCCTCTAATTTTCTTTTAAATAACCGAATTTGATTAGTATTTCTAAGAAAGTCTCCCAGTTGTTATATGATATATTGACTTGGAGTACTGCATTACTTTGCTACTCTACCTACCCAGCTAACAGTAATAGCCTCATAATAGTAACATAATAGCATATATAATAGCCTAAAATGTTTACATTGTGCTATTAGGCTGCTATTATGTAGCCATTAAAAGTCTATTATGCCTCTATTAATTTGTCATGCTATTATGTTGCCATTAAAAGTCTATTATGCTATTATAATGGCATAATATATTATGCTGCTATTAATTTTAAAAGTATATTATGCTGCTATTATGTTGTTATTATGAGGCTATTACTGTTAGCTGTGAATTGGTAAATTATTATTAATAGTAATAGGTTTTGTATAGGTATATTATAGCAAAGATTTTGCGAAGCAAAGATATAACACTCCCTATGCATGCAACGTAATTTAGTAATAGCCCCAACCGCTGCTAGCAGTAGTATCGAAATCACTGAAATAGATTTAGGTTCGGCTCTGTTTGCATACAACAATGTTTTCATTGCTCTATTAAATTACATGAAATATAAATTAGCTTTTACTCACTAAATATATACTTATAGCATTTAAAACATACATATCATATTTGTTTGTTATATATTAGTAATGAACACTTAGTTTTCATCATATAAATATTAATTTAAAGCATATTATTTAACATTTTAAAAGTGTATAGTTAAATACGAATTTACATTATAAACAACGCATAGTTCCTAAAAGTAACCCGCTATAGGTGGCACCAGGGTATTTTGTATACAAATTCGAATTACACGATTTCGCGTAAGTGTTATATCTTTCCTTCGGAAAATCTTTGATTATAGTATATAATAGAAAACAAGCTGTGTTTTCTAATACTTCTTATTTTAAATTATACATGTATATTAATGCATTAATATAAATATTATTAATAATATAATTTATTCGGAACTTTTGAGAACTTTTGAGAACTATAGTTCTAGAACTTTTGGGTAGTTTTGTGGACAAAAGGAGCCTAAAAGTTCCAGAACTTTTGAGAACTAGGATCCCAAAAGTTCCGGAACTTTTGAGAATCAGGATCCCAAAAGTTCTGGAACTTTTGGGATCCTAGTTCTCAAAAGTTCTGGAACTTTTAGGCTCCTTTTGTCCACAAAACTACCCAAAAGTTCTAGAACTATAGTTCTCAAAAGTTCTCAAAAGTTCTAAATAATTGTTTGTTGGGTAGTATCGAAATCACTGAAATAGATTTAGGTTCGGCTCTGTTTGCATACAACAATGTTTTCATTGCTCTATTAAATTACATGCAATATAAATAAGCTTTTACTTACTAAATATATACTTAAAAACATAAATATCATATTTGTTTGTTATATATTAGTAATGAACACTTAGTTTTCATCATATAAATATTAATTTAAAGCATATTATTTAACATTTTAAAAGTGTATAGTTAAATACGAATTTACATTATAAACAATTGTTTATCGCATAGTTCCTAAAAGTAACCCGCTATAGGTGGCACCAGGGTATTTTATATACAAATTCGAATTACACGATTTCGCGTAAGTGTTATATCTTTCCTTCGGAAAATCTTTGATAATAGCATGACAAATTAATAGCAGCATAATATACATTTAATAGCAGCATAATAGCACAATGTAAACATTTGAGGATATTACATATGCTGCTATTACTGTTTGCATGGCCACATTACTCATACTCAGAAAGTATTAATTTCATATTCAATTCAATTCAATTTATTTTAAAGACTCTTTGTGCCATAGCAATCAAGCGTCTAAAGTAAAAACAAAAGACAATATAACGGAACATAAACGAAAATAATAAACTAATAATAATATAAATAGGAATACAGAAAGTACTCAACATTAATATAAATTATAAATAAAATTGTAGATATTGATAAATAGTGATAAAAAAAATGATCAGGGAAATGCAATAGTAAATAGATATGTTTTTAATAGAGATTTTATCGCAAATTAACTCTATTAAAATTAAATAATGTGTCTATATATCTATCTATTATTTAAATTAGTTCATATCTACCTCGTCTTATTCCATATATAGTATACTATCATGTGATTCATTAAACACCTCACTTTTACTTTCACTTAACCTACATACCTATCGTATCTAGACCCAAAAAACTACACCATTCCTTTCATTGGTTCACCTCCGAACTATGTTATATTCATCGATATAAAGAAAGGTTCTTTATAACGATGGTTATATTATAATATCAAGGACACGTCCTTCAAAATATGTTGACATATATAGTATATATATATATAGTATAGGTATATATATATATATATATATATATATATTCTATAGTATATGTATATATATATATATATATATATATATATATATATATATATATATATATTATATAATATATATATATCCTACGTCAACTTAGACGTCACCCTAAGGTTATATACAATTGATAGGGTACACCCTGTATATAATGTATACATTATATACAGTACTAATATATATACCTACACTTGATTTGGGAATTCGTATCTTGTTATCGATAATTGTATTTGTATTCATATGCGTATATATATATATACGTATATAAATATATTGTCATCCGCATCTATCAACGTGATACCACCGTTGTACGCCGTTGTACTACTATAGTGCCTGGTATCACTCACGCACATTCCTGTGTGACCGTCTCGCATGGCCGGCGGTCATTGACCGTCCCTCGCGAATATATATATATATATATATATATATATATATATATATATATATATATATACAGTAAAACCTCTCTATAAGAAACCTCTTTATAAGAAAAACCTCTTTATAAGAACATTTTTCACACATTTGGTTGGAATTCAACCTTTTCCACATTAAAAAAACCTCTTTATAAGAAAATCTTATAAGAAAAATATAAGAAAAACCTCTTTATAAGAAACTTATTGTATACAAAATATAAAAAATAATTACATAAATAGAATTATTGTATATAGATACAAATTATAGAAATTAATTATTATATAAGATATTTTTTTTTCTTACAAATATTTTATATTACATAAATAGCTCGCAATGAATTAAAATTATATTAATAATTGTATTCATCAATGATGATTCTAATTTATAATTGCAAATGTAAATCTAATAAAATTTCATTATGTATTAACATGTCTAAGCGCAAACAATACAGTATACATTTTAAATATAATATAATTAAAGAAGTTGATGAAGGTTTACTGAACAATCAAGTATATCTCCATATTTATTATCAAAATCATTGGAAAAGTAAAAACCTCTTTATAAGAAAACCTCTCTATAAGAAAAAAAGTACAGAAAAAAAATAGTTTCTTATAGAGAGGTTTTACTGTATATATATATAATATTATATATATATAGCGGAGTCCGCTAAGCCGACCGCCGCAATATATTTATATCACTTCAGCAATAATTCCCTAAATAAATGCATACGCTTTTACGGCCAATGAGCTTCGCTCATCTATAGATTATATACTATATAATAATTATATAGATATATAATATATATATATATATATATATATATATATATATATATATATATATTATATATAATATATATATATATATAATATATATATACATTATATCAAATTGATAATCATTATCAATCGATACAATTATGTGATTATTACATATAATATAATATTAAATATATCATATATTATATATGATATATACATGTTTCTCATTCAGATTTTATTTTCGTGTGCACTAGATCGTATAATTAATTCTTACGACACACGCCTTGCGCGCAACGAATGACATTGGCTATTTATAGTTATTTAAGTTTTGCCACCGTCTGTATAATTATTATAATAATTATTATCAGCACATTTAATGTAGGGGGGAGTACACTGTATTATTATAATACAGTGTACTCCCCCCTAAAATGTTGATTTCAATTTGAATGACCCTTATGTGTTTATCTAGTATACTAGATATATATAGTATATAGTACATACAATTAAAATCCTAATTTATGTTTGAAAAAATATATTATTTTGGCTGTTCCATAGCGATATCCCCTTAATATATATTTTATAATATTCATATTTAAAATTTAGTAAAATATTTTGTTTATTTATAATTAGTAATCTTATAATTTTAAATTGACGATGTGGCCGAGTGGTTAAGGCGATGGACTGCTAATCCATTGGGCTCTGCCCGCGTGGGTTCGAATCCCATCGTCGTCGAATTTTTAAATTTGTTATCTTAAAATTTTAAATTTAAAACCCAGCCTATATATATGCCTATATGCATATGCTAATATAATAATATATTCAAAATATAAACCCCAAGTGTAAATCCCGTGTGTAAATTAAATAATTATACGATTCCACGACTATAGTCGTGATATATCAGTTATAAATTATCAAAATTATTGTTCCCAGTAATGGGCGGCTTATTTTTTCATATTGTATATCACGATATAAAAAATCCTACGTATAAGATTTAAAAATAAGCAATTTCCATATCACCTACGAATAATCCGCGCCCCGTAGATACATCAGGTGATCTAGTTGATGTATGAGTCATACAGCATGACCTTCATTAAATCAGGAACACTGAAACATAAATCTCATAACTAAAAAAAATTAGATGTAGGTTCCTAATGTAATCCTATCTATGCGTAGGTCCGAGAGGATATTATATTATATTATATTTATATATATCCTACAGCGTATACGCCGTAGATGTAACTATGTTATCAACTTTTTTATATCTAATTTGATATTTTAAGTTTAACCCTATAGGGTATACGATTTCATAAGTTACAACTCTACGTATAATTAAATATAAATATATATAGGCCTATAGATTACCTATTCTATAGAATTATACATACTTATTAATAGCGTTTATTATAATTAATAAATCATCATCATTTATTTCATAATTATATACTAGTAATACAATTACTCCTATAATAAAAGTAAGTATATAAATACCAAAATAATAAATGTATACTATATATAGTATAATTTTATTATTTTGGTATTTTAGTATTTTTATAATATAGTATACGCCTATAATATACACTATATAGTACGAATTAATAAATATTTCTGAAATATTACTATTACTTATATTTAAATAATCCTCGCATTTTAATTATTTCTTATTCATATATAATATATGCTTAGTTACAATGTTTGTAAACAAATATTTTAAATTGTTATAAATTTAAAAATCTCTATTCATAATTTAAAGTTAGTAAACAAATCACACGTGATACACAGTCTACTATTATACCCCTGCAATTTAGGTAAAATGAAGGATTTGTTCTGTATATTATTATAATCTATGTGATAATTATATGTTAGCAGAAATTAATAATTTTATCATAGACATTAGAGTGAATAATTATAGCTCAAATGACTATGCATTTTATATTTATAATCTATTATTGTTTATTCATTAATTCATATAATAAAATGTCCAATATATTATAATTAAATTTTATTTAAAATGATGAAAAATACTCTATATGGCTATTTGTTAGTATATAAATATACATATATTGAACTGTTTATATTTTTTTAATTTAAACTTTAAATAAAATTATTAAAAATGAATAGGATTTTATTTATCCTACATCAAGTACTGGCGAAACTATTGCAAATATTCTGAAAGACATAATTATACGTCGTGGTCTATCCATATCTAATTTACGTGGACAAAGTTATGATGGAGCGTCTAATATGTCAGCTGTATATAAAGGAACACAAGCCCTGATACAAAAAGAACAACCTTTGGTATATTAAGGGGGTATCCCATTACCAGTATTTCCGGAAATAATGTCCAGAAATATTTACTAGAAAGTTATAATCTAGAAAGTTAACTACAATTGTAGTGGGGTACTAGTATTGTAGGGGGCCCCTTATTTTCCGACAACTTGTAGGAAATATATTAACTTTAAAGGGGGTATCACACTACAACTTGCTAGAAAATCACTTTCTAGAAAACATTTCCGGATATTATTTTCGGAAATAGGTACTGGTAGTAATATCTTCTGGTCGTGTTACATATAGTAATACTCCCTTTACACACATTATAGTTCTGGTCGACTAAATCATGTTTTTAAATGTGTTGCTCAATCTAAAACTTCACATATATAAAAGCATATGCTTCTCTATCCATTGTGAATGATATTTGTGTTTAAAAATGTTTTTAGCAAAACTTGAATATTTAGATATTTATACCAATCTATTGATAAAACTAGATTCAAATCAAAGTGTCCTACAAGGTGGACAGTCAGCTGTAAGGTTATAACCGACTACTGATAATAGACTACTGATATATATATATATATATATATATATATCAGTAGTCTTTAATAATTATGTAGATACTATAAATGCATTAGAACAATTTACAATGGCAAGCGTAAATAGGGGAAAGTAACCGAATACGGACAGTACCCGAATACGGACAGTACCCGAATACGGACACTCTCGGTATCTCAGAAACCATAAATTCTACTAAAAAATGTTTAATGAATAAAATATTCATAATTATATAAATAGTCTAGAAAAGTATTTTTTATTTTTGTATTATTCAAAATAGTGCTGATATATCCAATAAACAGATTTTTTTATTACGTTTTTAAATTTATGAAAATAAATGTCAACTTAAAACCTTCTCAAGAATATACAAATATATCGATATAAAATATAACACTATATTATTAAAAAATAAAGCATTCTAAAAATTATATATATAATTTCTATATTTTTTATCAAATAGTCATTAAGTTATAAGCATATATCTAGAGGTCATATAAGTTTCTAATACGGGCACTCTAGATGTCTTAATGTCTAGATGTCTTAATACGGACAGTGTCCGTCGGACACCCTATAACCAATCAGAGCGCAGCGTATGAACTATTCTGATTTTCATAAAAATCGCGTGCGTTATAATATTAATGTCACCAATAAAGCTAAATCTAAATTTGTTATTATTTATATACTTAAATTGTATTATTAAAAAAAATTAAAAAAAATAAATTATTAACTAATTAAATTAGAATAAATTATTCATAAAATTAATTATAAATAATGTAATTGTAATTTGTCTGATTGATTCATCAATAATATATAGTTTATATAGTGGTATATATGGTGTCCGTATTATAACACAGGGTGTCCGTATTCGGACATGGGTACCGAATACGGACACCCCGTTATCTATGGAATTAAAAGATTAAATAAAATTTTAAAATCACAATAATATCTATAATCATATAATATTAATATATTGTAATTTTTAAATAAAAGAGTCATCAAATGTTAAAAATGTTAAGACCATTTATTGTTAAAGTGTGCTTATTAGGTTACTTTCCCCAACATAGATTAACTGCGGGATTATACCGATCTTCTAACGATACATGAAATAAATACGGCGATGAATGATAGAGAAGGATGGAAGAAGTATGTCATGGACCGAGCAAGCTCGACCTGGTAAGGTAATTACCCTTAAGGGTATACTTTATGTTGTTAACACAGTGAAATTTTATAATTGAATTACTTCAAAATCGCCATGATCTTAAACGTATATATATATATATATATATATATATATATATATATTGTTATTGTTATTATATATATATATATAATAATTTAAAAATAATTTAAAAATACTTTAAAAATAAATGGTCTTAACATTTTATGACTCATTATTTGTATTCAAAAATGACAATATATTAATATTATATGATTATAGATATTATTGTGATTTTAAAATTTTATTTAATCTTTTTATCCAATAGATAACGGGGGTGTCATAACGTATTATGTACCCATGTCAGAATATGGACACCCTGTGTTATAAAACGGACACCCTATAGGGTGTATATATATACACCACTAGATAACTATATATTATTGATGAATCAATCAGACAAATTACAATTAAATTATTTATAATTATAATTATAATTAAGTATACTTACCTTACCAGGTCGAGCTTTCTCGGCAAAAATTTATAATTAAGTGTATGAATAAGTTATTCTAATTTAATTAGTTAATAATTTATTTATTTTTATTATTATTTTAATTATTAATACAATTTAAGTATCTAAATAATACAAATTTTAGATTTAGCTTTATTGGTGGTATTAATATTATAACGCATGCGATTTTTATGAAAATCAGAATAGTTCATACGCTTCGCTCTGATTGGTTATAGGGTGTCCGTATTAAGACATCTGAGTGTCCGTATTAGGTACTTATATGACATCTATAATCTAGATTCTAGATATATGCTTATAAATTAATGAATATTTGATAACAAATATAGAAATTATATATATAATTTTTAGAATGCTTTATTTTTTAATAATATAGTGTTATATTTTATATCGACACATTTTTTTATATTCTTGAAAAAGTTTTATGAAAAAGTTGACATTTTTTTTCATAAATTTATAAACATAATAAAAAAATCAGTTTATTGGATATATCAGCAATATTTTGAATAATTAAATAATAAAAAATACTTTTTTAGACTATTTATTTAATGATGAATATTTTATTCATTACAGATTTTTGTGTAGGATTTATGGTTTCTAAGATACCGAGAGTGTTCGTATTCGGGTACTGTCCGCATTCGGTTAATTTACCCTGCATTGTACACCAGTATAATATATATATATATATATATATATATATATATTACTATTAGGTCCTATAGGTCCTATAGGTCCCACAAAAGTATAATCTATAATATCACATTGTAGATTTCAATGCAATTATATCAAAGATGTAAAAGGCAATATTAATTATTACCATAATATTACACTGATATATGTATTGCCATGTCATATGCATATGTACATATATGTATTGTTTATTATTAACTTAGTATAAGTGGGACACTTTCCCCGGTCCATGTCGTGTCCGACTTACCGGGAGTAGACTATATATAAGGTACATTCATTTGGAACAATTGTTTAATTTTCATTAATGACTATATATTTTACGATTATATATATATATATATATATATATATTATATATATATATATATAATATTATATAGCTTAATTAAATTTATATTTATTAAAGAATGAATTATAATAATACATGAACACGAATATACACGTATATGTCGTATAATCCTACACGAATGACCTTCTCGTATGACCTTATCGTATGACCTGGTATTGGCACAAATAGGATCCCTGATGCGTTTGACCTGACGAACCCATATCCCAGAAGTTGATACACCATCTATCCTCATTAATTGCAATTACTGTTAGATACCCTGGATATAATTTTAATAATTTAATATCTCTGCTTTTTATAAGTGTATTATTCTAATAAATTACTAAATAATTAAATTGTAGTTATAATTTTGTCTTTTGTACATATATATTTGTATATATTTTGTGTATATATTGTATATACATATATTTATTTTACGAACTTTAAATCTTAAAATTATTTATTTATTTTTATTTAATTTTACTATAATTTCCTCTCATAATTGTCCTTTAGGAAAGTGTAACAGGTAAACGACTAGATAAGCATATCGCTTCTTCATTTATCAGGATGCAGGTAAATGCGGGGAACGTACAAATGTTTGCGTCACAGATTTAGGTAAATACGGGAAATATTAGGTAAATGCGGGACAAATATATTATTTGTTAATAATTATTAAATTTATTTTAGTTTGTCGTATTATATACACATATTAGTATTATATATATACATGTGTTGTTGACTATTACAACTTATTACCTATTATATAATAATTAACGAATATATTCTATTAATATTGATAACAAATTACATACTATATATATACTATAGTATACGCGTACAATGTACGCCGTATATATACGGTATACATATATGTATACATGCGATAAAACCGTATCGAAAATAGCATATTTATATTTTATTTTAATAACACTATTATATCTATATACCTACATATATAATAAATCGGGCACAAATACTATCTTATGTACTCTTACTCGATTTACATTAACCTATAGTTATTCAATCAATAAGAGTTATAATGTAACACTTTAATTACTATATTATGTACTCCAATAATATTTAGTTCCAACATATATATATGGTATTACTATATTTATGTAGGCTCACACATACACACATATACATAATACACACATGCATGCATGAATACATACACATATATACATATATGTATACACACATATATATATATATATATAGCTTCATATTAATAAATTAATTTATTTGAAATTCAATAGTTTTTAGCTATCTCAATAATAATACTTGTTCATATTTGGAAGTTAAATATGTATGTATATTAGTTATCATATAAATATAAAACTAATCAATTATACATAACAATACAATAAATATGAACATTTTTAATTTCGTTAACGTATTTGTACACCTATTCCATTGTATCATTATACTATTACGTAATGCACGCTCGAATACAGTCAGCACCTATGGATTATATACTAATATATTATAATATTGTAATATTGTTTTATATTTTTACGGCGGTCTAGTTTTGACAGCTTGACCTTTGTGTTATTTATATTTTCGATATAGTCTTATTGCGACTCGCAATTTGCGAGTGAGGATATCATATGTAATTTATTATCAATATTTAATAGAATACGTGGAATACGTTGTAATAGTCGAACAAATATATTTATATATAATACTGATATATGTGCATAAATTATAGGTAAATACGGGAAATATTAGGTAAATGCGGAACAAATATTATATTTTAGTGTAGTCGTATTATAATATAATACGACTAAAATATATATGTGTTCCGCATTTACCTAGGTATTATTAGCTAATATTTCCCGTATTTACCTAAATCTGTCCTGATTTACTTATATATGTCCCGTATTTACGTTTCCCGTATTGTTTTTTTCTTGTAGATACGTATATACTAGAATATATATATATATATATATATATATATATATATATATATATATATACCTATACTATAGGTCCTATATATATGTCATTATTTGTGCATATATTATATAGCATGTATACATATGTGCATATATGCTATATACATTATATACACTATAGTATATCGAAAGAAATTTCTCATTCGCAAATATTTGATGTATCCTTATTTAAATACTTGTCATATAAGTAATTATACTTTTTATTTTATAAGTTATATATAACTTATTTATTATATTATATATTATATATTATATATAACTTATATATAACAGTTATAATATACGATATTAATGTAATTAAGTTACTTTAGTATTTCTTATAAAATCCTATATATATATATATATATATATATATGTGTGTATATGTGTGTGTATATGTGTGTGTGTGTGTTTATGTATATTAGGTTATATAACCTATAGGTTATATCATTATTACCTGAAATACAGCGATGAATTACAATGTTTAGTAAAGTTAACTACAAGTTAATAATGAATACAGTACGTCATATATTTACTATAATGAT
The DNA here is from genome assembly GCA_964019155.1 of Osedax fenrisi. Lineage (NCBI taxonomy): Eukaryota > Metazoa > Annelida > Polychaeta > Sabellida > Siboglinidae > Osedax > Osedax fenrisi. Next base: position 57,036,494 of record OZ025239.1, on the reverse strand, counting down.
AATTATGCATATCACCAACCCATGGTATTTAAATAGGATGTATACGTTTACGTTTATTAATCCGCCACTTACAACGTGTTATAACACGTATTATACACTCGTTTCTATCGTAGGCTACACGTGGGTCATGTGACATCAGTGACGTCACCAACGTGACACGTTTACTGTTTTACATAGTTATCTGACTTGTAGTATGTTTAATGTGTATCAATGGAACTGTTAGCTATTGTGTATTTAATGTATTGTTCAGTAGTAACCGAATATACTTCACATAAATATGAAACCTACATCAGCATTTAATGATGGATATTTTTTAAGAAAAATAAGGTGTATAGGAAATAATAAATAAAAATAATAAACAAAATAATAAATAATATATAATATATATTATTATACTAAATAGGATATGAATAGTATAACCAATAGGTCGACCTACGAAATACAATCGTATTTTAACAATTTAAACATAACCTATATGACAATAATGATACCCCCAATAATAATACATATACCTTAGTTAGTTAGTTATCTATAGAAAACACGTAAGTGAATAACTATATAAATCGTACTAATAACGCCACATATATACTATACTAAGTAATACATTTAAGTAGGGTTAACTAACCTGCACTAGTTTTTGTTACTTTTTATATTTTCTAAAATATATAAAACTTAATATATATATATATATATATATATATATATATATTTATTAATGTTAATATATATGTATAGTTTATTATTATAAATATATATATATATATATATATATATAACATTCATAACCATCATTTTCTCCAGACCTACCTATCCCCTATTCATCACCCTCCCCTTTCTACTACCCCTTCCTACCTCACAATCCATAAAAACTATTGGTTTCACCATCAACTCCCACCTAGATTACTCTGACCACATATCTATAATAATTCGCAATGCCAATTATTTTCTTTATAACATTAGAAAATCACGCAATAAATTGACTTTTTCAATGACTAAAAGCCTAAAAGGACTAAAAGTATAATACACTCGCTAGTCTTCGGTAGACTTATATACTGCTGCTCACTTTTATGTAATCTACCCCTAAAGCTTATGCTTAAACCTGATGTGATACAACGACGTGCTATACGCACCCTTAAGGGTAAATACATTTATAATCTGAAGTTCTCTTCAATTGTATCAATATCGGCCCTAATGCGATCAATAGGCTGGCTTAAGTTTAGGTATCTGCAGATATGCAGGTACAGACTCAGGCCCGTAGCCAGAAATGTATACCAGGGGGGCAAGGCCCCACAACATTTTAAAACTAAAATGTAATGAATATAAACTAGTATACTAGTAATAATATCACTACTAGTAATTTACTAGAATCCTCTATTACTTATATTGACGCACAATGTGAATTACCAATACCTCTTATAACCTCGAGGTTATAGGAGGTCTTGGAATTACTCAGGGTATAAATAAACAATAAATAAAAATACACTGTGTGTGTATATTATACACTATATAAATATAAATGTATGCATATAATAAAATAAAATAAATCAGTAGGATCAGGTTAACAGGTAACGTATACAATAATAAAATTAGTAGATAAGTCTACTGTATAAAAGCGAGTGAATTAAACATTTTGTCATGGCAAAGGTATGCTTATAACGAGATTTTCTAATATTATATAGAAAAAGTTATCATTTCGTATCATATTATTAATGTGTGGAGATTAGTCTAATTGAGAGGTTATAGTGAAACATAGATAGTTATATATTGAGAAGTTGGAAGAGATAGTAGAAAAAGATGAGTGATTGATAGAGGAGAATTATCCACAGTTAACTGTGTCTTGAGAATATGAAAGTATTAGTTTTAGTCATATTTAAGGAAATGGAGTTATGAGAGAACCAATGAGTGAGGTAGGTAATACAATTAAACATAGATATGTGTATCAGACCAGAATCACTAGAACTAGAAAATGGCTATGTATCTGAAGATCATCGGCATAAAGATGATAGTTAATATTATGATATATGTGGAAAATTGATTTGATAAGAATAATATAAATAATGAACAACATAGGGCCAAGAACAGAGCCTCATGGAACACATGTATGTTACAATAAGGAGGAGACAACGAGGAGTTAATATTCACCGAATATGTTCCAGATGAAACAGTATATATAGGCCTACATAAACCAACTGTGGACTTGACAGTGCACTGTATTCCAATTTAATTAAGTCCAATAGAAAGAATATTGTGATCGAGAGTATAAAAAGCACTAGATAAGTATAGTAGTACGATATTATATCGTCGATATAGCATGGTGCTTTATTATCAATATATATGAGAATATCATTAATGATTAAAGTAAGATACACTTTGATATTTATCAACAATAGCATTATACTACATTATCACATACTGTAATTAATAAGTTGAGTGGACACAACACGTTCTGAGATCTTAGTTATGGATGATAACTGGGATATTTGACGATAACTTGATAAATTAGATTGGTCAAGATTTGTTTTTTTTAAATCGGAATATTCTATGAATATTTCATTGATCGTGTAACAATATATAATATGAATGATATAATATGAATGATTTACGCGATAAGTCCAATAAAATATGGTGATAATGAACGAAGTAGATTGAGTGGAATAGGATCAAAGGAGAATTGGTTTTCAAGGATGTCATCAAAGAAAGTTCAGTGTCATGTGTTGGAAGCGAAACACATGAACAGTGATTATGAGTGGATATTAAATTGAAATTGAGTCGTGCCGAGTTGATGTTTGGAAGTATATTGATAATACTAGAAAATTTATGTTGGTATAAATTAGCAAACAGTGAACATATAACTAAATCAGGCTTGTCCGGAAGATGCTTGGTATGGGTTTTACCTACTAAGGTGAAAGATAATTTATAAGCTTGTTTAGAAGATATTCCATAACTACCTAGCATATCAGTAAAGTATGACGATTTGGTAGAAAGAAGTTGTATCTTGTAAAGCGATCGAAAACTTTAAAGGAAATAAGATCAGATTCAAATTTAGAGGATATTTACTTTGTAGTCTACGAAGTAGTTGCCTTAGTTTAATAAGCTTAGTATTAAACCAGGAAAACTTAGAATAAGTTAGGTTGGTAAGAGTAATGGTTGGTACAACAATATCAGGCGAATGAGATAATGCCAAATTAAAATAATCAAAAAGTGTAGACAAATCAGAAGATATACTGTTGTTAAGTTGATGAAATACAGAGTTAACACACATTGGTTTATCAATAAGGGAGATTTTTCGAAACGATCTAGAAGGTCGATTAATTTGTGTCACCGGCAAGTTCAAATCAAATAATATGACAAAGTGATCAGATATTAGAGAACTTTAAGTGGGATATGAAATTAATTTAGAATCAGCTAGATATAAAAAAAGTCAATATTATTACTATTAGTGTTATTAGTAAAGAAAACATATTGCGTCAGAGAATAATCAAATATAAGTTTATTCGGGGATAAGGAAACATGATTTTCATTATTAATTTGAATATTAAAATCACCAAGAATAATCGTGTTAACTAATGTGAAAGTTTCTAAAATATAAGAGAGGTCAGCTAAGAAACTCAATATGCTATATAAAGGTGGAAGGTAGATAAGTATAATTATAATGGTAAATAATGAAGGAAACTGAATATTACAGATCATAATTCCATGTGAAAATAAACATGGGGTGGATGACGAAATAATCTTAATTTCCGATGAGAATAATAGAGCCAAGCAACACGACAATGTGATGTAGACCTATTAGTATGCAATACTTAAAAACAATCAGAGGTCAGTTGGGAAGCTAGAGCAAAATCATCAGTAGTTAACCAAGTCTCAGTAATACTCAGTACAACTTTTGCATTATTTTGTATATATATATAATATTATAATATATATTATCGGTAAATATTCTTATTTTATTTCCAAAATTGCTCTACAACTTGTACATTTAGGACAAACATTTCTGAGATCAGATGAAATTAAATTATTAAAATTTATTTTTAATATTTACCATAATTTTAGAAAATATGTTATCAAACCATAAATACTGAATTGGATCCTCACTATAATGTATAGGACTAACATACATACATTCTAATAAATAAATATAATATAAATAAAATTATAAAATAAAAATATAAATATAGGATAATAATTGAATATCTAGTAAATACTATATGAAAAAAACTTAATATGAAACAAGTTTTAGGGGCCTACCTAATCTCAGGGGGGCCTTGCCCACGCAGGCCCCCCCCCCCCGTGGCTAAGGATCTGTACAGACTACTATGCATCACCCATAAGGTGATCCATCTTAAATCTTCCGAGTAGGGTAAAGTAACTGAATACGGACAGTGCCCGAATACGGACACTCTCGGTGTCTCAGAAACTATAAATCCTACAAAAAAATATTTAATGAATAAAATATTCATAATTATAAAAATAGTCTAAAAAAGTATTTTTTATTTTTGAATTATACAAAATATTGCTAATATTTCCAATAAACTGATTTTTGCATTACGTTTTTAAATTTATGAAAAAAAATGTCAACTTAAAACCTTCTCAAGCTTATACAAATGTATCGATATAAAATATAATACTATATTATTTAAAAATAAAGCATTCTAAAAATTGTATTTTTAATTTCTATATTTTTTATCAAATATTCATTAAGTTATAAGCATATATCTAGAGGTCATATAAGTTCTTAATACGGACACCCTAAATGTCTTAATACGGACACTCTATAACCAATCAGCGCGCAGCGTATGAACAATTCTGATTTTCATAAAAATCGCGTGCGTTATAATATTAATACCACCAATAAAGCTAATTCTAAACAAAATATTATTTAGATACTTCAATTGTATTATTAATAAATAAAATAAATAAATTATTAACTAATTAAATTACAATATATTTTTTATAAAATTAATTATAAATAACGTAATTTTAATATGTCTGATTGATTCATCAATAATATATAGTTATCTAGTGGTACATAGGGTGTCCATTGTATAACACAGGGTGTCCGTATTCGTACATGGGTACCGAATACGGACACCCCCGTTATCTATGGAATTAAAAGATTAAATAAAATTTTAAAATTACAACAATATCAATAATCATATAATATTAATATATTGTAATTTTTGAATAAAAATAATTAGTCATAAAATGTTAAGACCATTTATTGTTAAAGTGTCCTAATAGGTTACTTTCCCCTATGACTACCCCATAATAACTAATGTGTAAATAGATTATTTTACAATGAATAAATTATAATTAATATAATTAGGATGTAATAAATAATTTGTATTATTCATATCAATTTTAATGTGTGACTAGTTTAAAATATTATAATAATTAATAAAGATTAATAATTTAATATTAATTAATTGTAGTATAATATAGATAATTCCTAATATTATAAAAATATCTATATTTATAAATACTATGGTCTATAGACTTAATTTATATAATAATAATATCAGATTTAGTTTATGACAGAGATCAAAACCCAGGTATGGTATAGAATTCTAACTTAAGTTCTATTGAACTTATCGATGATATTAACATTTTATGACTCATTATTTGTATTCAAAAATTACAATATATTAATATTATATGATTATAAATATTATTGTGATTTTAAAATTTTATTTAATCTTTTAATTCCATAGATAACAGGGGTGTCCGTATTCGGACACGGGTACCGAATACGGACACACTAAATCCACAAGATAAACTATATATTATTTATTAATCAATCAGACAAATTACAATGACATTATTTATAATTAATATATGAATAATTTATTCTAATTTAATTAGTTAATAATTTATTATTTTTATTATTTTTAATTGTTTATTAATTATAAATAATTCATACACAGTGCGCGATACTTGGTTATAGGGTATCCGACTGACACTGTCCGTATTAAGACATATAGAGTGTCCTTATTAAGCATAGATTTATAATTTACCGTAAATTTACCGTTTATAGTTAGGCAAAATACAAATCTATGGTATTAGGGAATTATATGACCTCTAGATATATGCTTATAGCTTAATGAAAATTTAATAACAAATATAGAAATTATATATCTAATTTTTAGAATGCTTTATTATTTTAATAATATAGTGTTATATTTTATATCGATACAATTGTATATTCTTGAGAAGGTTTTTAAGGTTGACATTTTTTTTCATAATTTTAAAAACGTAATACAAAAATCAGTTTATTGGATATAGGTATACCTCATATATCAGCAATATTTTGAATAATTAAAAAATAAAAAATACTTTTTTAGACTATTTATATAATTATGAATATTTTATTCATTAAACATTTTTGTGTGGGATTTATGGTTTTTGAGATACCGAGAGTGTCCATATTCGGGTACTGTCCGTATTCGGTTACTTTCCCCTATACGGAAGTTCCTTTTTTAAGGATTTGAAATTTGGGGCAGATTCTAAAAATAGGTATTTAAAAATTATATATGAAAACTATTGATTAAAATACATCTATAGATTTATATTATATATAGAGTACTATGCATTATACTATGGTGTAATTGATTATGTAAGTATCTGATTTTGTGGTGAGTATACATTTAAAAGTGGGGGGTAGTTGATCACAAAATACCCCTTAAAAAGTTACTGTTATATGGGGCCAGATGTTGAGTTATATATCATTTAATTAACTACTTTCTTACATATAATACGTATACGATTTATTGAAATAAATGATAATTGAAATAGAGGGCAATATTTAAATAAAATATATAGATCAATAGAGGAATTATTGATAATTGGAGTTATATATGTGTTTGTCATAATAGGAGGAACGATAGAAGATATTAGATAAGTAAACAATATACTAGTAGGTATACCTAATATAAATTATCAAATTTAAACTAGTAGAATGTAATAATTTAAGCGGAATATGATCAAGTGGATAATATTGAACATATATGGGTTTTTCGAGAGAAGCATGACCAATAGTGAGACGGGGTAATATTGAAAATCTAGGTTGAAAATGAGATAGTTATAAGTTATAACTTAAGTTATAATTATAACTCACATGTGTGAAAACTAAACAATTTAATAATAATTTTATTTTTTTTGTATAGTTATTAATTATATATTTAGCGAAGAAAAATAATGTTAATTATATTTATGAACCCCTCAAAATTGTGGGACGTTTAGGTTGACGCGGTTTTAATCCCTGACCGGAACAATAAAATAGGTCTTCAAATAATATTAGAAGTGACCTTATATAAGTGTGTATAAATGATCGATCGGCTCGGGTTAAGACTATGGATACTTTAACATTATAACGGCTTTGTAGCAAGACCTCCTATAACCTCGTTATAGGTTATAGGAGGTATTGTTTGTAGGTACATTATAGCCATGTGGTTATAAAAACTAAAGTTATGGAAAACTTCATCTAAGTTCCAGGATGGGATGAAAGTAATCTACAAAAATAAAATAACTATATATATATATAGTTGTGTAAAGGGGGTCACATCCCACTACAAGTATTTCAGACATCTTGCTGAAAATTGTTTCACTTTATAACGATGTTCAATCAAGTTAACTACAATTGTAGTGGGAAACCCACTTACTTTCCGGCAACTTGTCTGAAATATAATAACCTTATTGGGGATATCCCATTACAACTTAATAGAAAATGTTTTTAAGTTACAATATTTCCGGCAAGTTGCCGGAAAATCTTGTAGTGGGATATCCCTTAATAAAATTAAATTCTCTGAAATTGATTTTTCCATATATAGAAAATCCAGGCACAAAATATTTATTTATATAATTTAGTTTCTTTGGTAAATATAAACAATAGATTTGAATATAAACATGCTAAAAAAAATTCAAAATTAATATAAAATGGATTATCCATTTGTCATATTAGGTATATTATTTAGATATTTTGAAATTGAAATATAGAAATAATGTATTTTAATATAACTATATTAAATTTCGATGATGTTTTTTATTCATTAATAGATCTCAATTCGTATACTTATTTAATTGTTTTGCTCACTGTTGTATCAATATTATTTACTATGGAAAGTAATTTATCAAGTTTAATAAATCATGGAAATAAAAAGATGAAAGGTCCAATTGGTCTACCATTTATTGGAAATTTATTGCAGCTATCGAATATGCCAACTCATTTGCAATTAACAGAATTTAGTCATGTTTATGGAAATATATATAAGCTCAAGGTTACTAATAAAAATATAATTATTATAATAATAATATTATATATATATTATTATTAAAATAATAACAGTACACTAAAAATACGACAATAAAATTTTGTAATAATTAGTTAATTGCAATATATATTAAATTATTGTAATATATTAGATATGATGCTCGGTATTACACCATTTGCAATACATTTACACACCTATTGAAATGAATATTATATATAAAATATAATATAATAATTATAATTATCATAATAATAATATCCATGTTATAAAATAAAGTTATCAATAAAATAACTAGGGATATAAGTATTATTATATATTGTAATTACTTTTTTATAGGCAATATATATGATATAATAGAGATATCATTATAAGAATGATTCATAATTATTATGCCTATTTAATTTGAAAAATATGTTTATATATATATATATTCTGGGATATTATATTCAATATAGTTATTTATTATATATACTAAAAAGAAAATTACTATTACTCTGAAATACTTTTATTTTGTATTCTAATAAATGTTAAATACTATTTCACATATATATTATATTCGATATAATATTGTTTTAATTTTATATATTTATAATTGATTACATTAATTATTATTAATAACATATATAATATATATCATATATTATATATATATATATATATATATATAATGATTATTATTCTCTAATGAATAATATTAGTGATTATTAATGTACGTAGTGCGTATATTATATATTTGTAAATATATACATGTATTAAATAATATATGTACATAAAAATATACATACGATCTAATATAATCTCAAACCCACTTGTATAAATATACATACATAGTCTACATTATTTCTATGTAGTTTATATTTATCATGTGTCAATAATTATATTACCATGTATATACTTCGATGTATATTTAGATTTTGCATAATAAAAGTATTATATTAACCTTGTTCGTAAGTAATTTAATAATAATTTATATTAATGTAAATGTGTATAATTCAAGTAATTATGAACAAAATGTTCCTCTAATTTAATAAACAATAACATAATTAATCGTAATGCAATTATATCAGAATTACATCAGTTATCCCAGTATTATAAACCAAAATAATTCCGAAATATCGCTGAATTATAATATTAAATAAATAGAATGTACATTCAAATTACGAGAATTCATATATAGGTATATAAGATGTAAGTGTTATCGCATATAATATGTCAATACCTTAAATTATTTTGTACTGCTCTAAATCTCAGTATGTATATTATTTCTTATTTCATGTATTAATGTATACATATCACCACGTGTTCACTAATTTTGTATGATGTTATACAACATTATATTTACATTACAATAACATTTTATTATATTAGTAGTACGTCATTTTAAAAGTATATTATATTAAAATTATTCTATACTCTATAGAGCTGCTTAGAAAATATAGATATTAAACAATTACAATTATAAATTACTCCATTAATAACAATACATAATATATAGAGTCTATATTATAGACACATTAACAATAATACAATAGATAATTAAAGCGAGACTTCCTATACACAACGCCCAATTACATAAGAGATAGTGCCACCCCCTCGCCACCCCATCACCACCCCTCGCTACCCCCTCGCCACCCCGTCGCCACCGCTAACAAGCACCCACCGCCGACAGCTAGGAAATTACAAAGCGGTAGTGATAAACGGCGTGGCCGGCGTGCACCAGGCGCTCGTGAAGCAAGCCGACGACTTCTGTTGCCGGCCCGGCTTCGACTCGTTCAAAGAATACGCCGGCGGCCTAAGCATCTCGTTCCAGCGCTACGGTACCGTCCTGAAGGAGCATCGAGCGGCCGCCATACGAGTCCTGCGTCAGATCAACTGTCGAGAACGAGGAACAGCCGCCGTAGCCGTACGAAGGGGTTCCGCGACGCTACTCGAACGGGTTCGGAGGTCCAACGAACAGCCGATAGACGTCGGCGGGCTGATAACGGACGCAGTCGGGGCGATACTCTACCGGATCTGCTTCGGGGGCGACATCTCCGCCGATCCCGAGTACGCGCGTTTCGTCGCCGAGGAGAATCCGTCGACGCAGCTGTTCGCCGCCTGTAATCAGCCCGACCTGCTGCCGACATGGCTGCGCTGGCTATGGCAGGCGGGCGCCAGTAAGGATAACAACGAACGTATGAAGACGTTGTGCGCGTTGAACGAGCGCATGGTACGCGACTGGAGGTCGGAAGAACACTCGGCCGACGACCGCGACTCCAACTGCGTGATGAATCTGATGATGTCTGCGGCCGCTGATCTTCCTTCTATCAACGCTGATGGTTAGTCACCACCGAGGTATAGCAGGCTAACTTTACGGGGTTAACGTGACTCCGTAGTCAGTGTATTACGCGTTGACCTAGTTAATTAAGTCCTTCATCGTCAGCATTGTTCGTATGAATACCGGCTCTTTGAAAGGTTTATTTCTGTGTCGATTCGATATAACACTTGTTTAAACCGTCGATATATTTTGAAAGTGGATAAGCAATTGATGCACGCAATACATATAAAAGATAGATACGTGAATTGTTGATTTCTCGATAAATAAACAAAATGGCATCAGTGATATTGATTTGATATTTATCATATTATATAGGTCAAATATTAAAAAATAGGATTTTTATTGATATATATATATATAGAAGTGACTTCTATCTATATTTATGGATTTAAATTATATATGTGTCAATAAAATAGTATGAAAACTTCAATTAAAATACATTTACCAATACAAAAATCCAAAATTATAATGAACGTTGTATTTTATATATATATAACTATTATTTTTAGTACAGATAATACATTACACTTGATCGATATAAATAATAATATATCAATATAAATAATAATAATACTTACCTTACCGGATCGGGATTGTTTCCCGAGCACTTTCAAAAATGTTCTTCCATGTCGTCCTGTCATTCATTGCTGTCTTTAGTTCTTCAATCATCAGTCCCGTATCTTCACAGAGCTGTTTTACATAAGTTTTTCTCGGTTGTCCAGGCTTTGTTGTTCCATGGTTCGGCATCCACAACAAAATATATTTTACGATTTCTTCCTCACTTCGATAATAATGACTGCGATATGTGTTCTTCGTATACGTATTGTACGCGTTAATGGTGGAATATTTCAATAGAGGCGAATCTTCGTTGGATGCTCTTTCCATTATATATTTAATATGGCTCTCAATATTCTTGTATAAGTTCCATCTAGCTTTTTCTCATGTTTCTAAGTTAGGGTCCAAGCTTCAGAGCCGTATAATAAAACTAATTCTACCATGGCTCAGAAGAAGTTCCTCTTTAAAGTTGTGTTGAGTTGTGATTTCCATATGGATCTTAATTTGTCTAGATCTGCCCAGGATTAAGCTATTCTTATTTTGATATCTGTACCTGTTGATTCTATTTCGCTTCCAAGATAAATGAAATTGTCATTTATCAAATAATAATAATGTGAAATATAGTAGAGGTTTCTATAGTAGTATGTTTTGACCGCAGCGTCTCTATCGTAAGGGGCCATACACTACATTCAATCGCACAGGTCCACTTTACTTATATCAATGGTGTATACATGTATTACCTATATGTATTATCCCCACTAACCTATTAATATAATCAATAATACTATAATAACTACACCTTCACCATCATCATCACTCTGCTAGATTCTGACGTGCTGACCAAAGAGCACCTTCTATCCACCACCATAGAACTGATCAGCGCCGGAACCGAGACCTCGTCGACTACGATAGCGTGGCTGCTCCTATTCATGGCCGCCTACCCTGACATCCAGCGCCGCCTACAGTGCGAACTGTACGCCGACGCGGAGAGCGCCTACCTCGAAGCCGTCGTCCTCGAAGTCACGCGGCTTTCCACGATCGTTCCGTTTGCGCTGCCCCACCGCTGCCGACGCAGCACCTCACTGTACGGCTACGCCATCGAGGAGAACACCATGGTGCTGGCGAACCTGTGGTCGGTGGGCCACGATCGTGAATTCTGGGGCCCCGACGTCGACCTGTTCCGACCCGAACGTTTTCTCAAGGTCGTCGAGAAGGATACCCCGTTGAAGGTTAATTTCCATACCAGTAAATATTAATCGTATATATATATATTATATATATTTAATTAATAGAATTGTAGCCAACCTAATTTAGAATTGATTAACTTTATCGGTGAAATAAACCTATTATTATTAGATATTTGTTTCATATGTAAAGGTTTACTACCTTATACCAATACAAAACACGTGTATGCGATATCCACAATTCTATTTACGTTTACTAATATATATTCCAATATGAAAACTTACTTATTAACTTTACGAACTAGTAAGTTATCAGTCAAACATTTACTAATTCACTATAATATCTGTTATAAGGTATGTATTTATGTATGCCTGTTATGTATTCTGTATGGAAATAAGGTGTATGCCGTACAGAGAACAGAGGCGAGGCTTATACATGTATTAAGTGACTAAAGGGAAATGCTGTACATGTAGCGATGGGCCGCTATATATAGCCATTTATCTGACGGCTGGTCATGCGAGACGGCTATACAGGAATGCGTGGGCGTATGACAGCGCGACGCGCTTGCGTTGTATGCGAGTGATAATAATAGAGATACAATAATAGATATGCGTACATGAATTATAACGTTACAATAGTATATAATGTACGCGCATAACACTTAACGACTACACCACCAGGTGAATCACACGCTGAGCAACCAGTTGATGCTGTTCGGAGCGGGCAGACGCAAGTGCATTGGCGAAACGCTGGGCAAACTTCAAGTGAACACCATCTTCAGAGATCTCATCTCCGAATTCCAAGTAGTGGGGGCGGGGGGTCGCGTCGACCTCACGCCCGTTTTCGGCGACATCCTCAAACCGAAACCCTTCAAGGTCATCTTCAAACCACGGCTTTGTCATTGAACCGCCACCACTGTATTATTGATGTATTATTATTATTGGCTTTTGTGCACGAGGGCAGCCCTCGTGAAGTGTTTGTAAGGTTGCCATATTAGGTAAGAGCTGCGCATAGTCTCTCAAGGTTAAGCGATTATTATGTCCGCATGTGTATCTCGATTGGATGATATTTGTTTACAGGAGAGAACAACTATATATTTGTATTGAATGCGTTAATTTATTAAGTATTATTATCATTATTTACTATTACTACTACTACTACTACTACTACTACTACTACTACTACTACTACTACTACTACTACTACTACTACTACTACTACTACTACTACTACTACTACTACTACTACTTAGCATACTACTACTACTACTACTACTTTACTTAGCCTACTAATACTACTACTACTACTTTACTTAGACTACTATGGATACTAAAACGTACGCCAGCCAACCGTTTCAGTTTCACATAAATTATATTCAAATTTAATAAATTTCTTACTTACTTTCGGCATATATTCACTTTATTAAGGGGATTAAGTGAATGGGCGGAGTTTTCCCGAATTCCCTAGAATAGTTATGGTATATAAGTCAATGATAGCATGATCTACAGGAACCTCAGAATCATTCATAATGCTTCTTACAGTCATTTAGATATGTAAATAGACTCACAACATTGATATTTGAGGTCTCAGGAGTTTCGATATCAAATGATTTCATTTAACGATAAGTTCTATATTTATGCTTCCTATAAATTATATATTACACATAGTATATTTGTAATATACATGCCATATAAACAATTATAATTCATTACTGTAATCAATAATCAGTATCAATGGTGTATGCTTTAGTATGATGTGTTCTACTATTGAACAATTACATTTGTTGATCACTCCAATTTATACTAAGGCCAGCAAAATCTTCGTTTGTATGAATAATTTGATGTGCCCATTTTGTAACCTAAATATATCTAACTTTTAATATAATAATATTATATTATAAAATATTATTATATATGATTAACTTTGTATTAGGTATATAGTATATACTATATACTCTAATTATATAAATAAACAAATTATATAAATTAATCAAAGGTGTCAAAAGATATGGAGTTCTAAAAATGCTTCTAGTTTTATTTGTAACACCATTTTGTTTATAATACAAGACAATTTTATCACATTTTAATTATAGTTTAGGTTAATTTTAGATCATTTAATAAACAATTAGAACAATATATTGTTAATATATTTATATAAAATATTAATTATGGAATAATAGTTACACTTTTACAAGACCACCTATAACAACCTACACATGTAAATGTCTACATATAGAACATAAGATGTTCAATGAACATTGTTTGTGCAAATAAAATAACTACCTATATATTTATGAGTAAGTGTTTATAAATAGAGTATAATACGTTGGACGAACGTTGTTGTTCATGCAAATAAAATAACTTAAATACTATATTATATAATCAGAATTAGTATGTAAGACAGTGGTGTGTGACTGGCTGTAGCCACACCCACAACACCACGGGTCATCAATAATGACTCATCATTTAATTCATCGGCTACAGTGCATAGGAATTATTTCGATATTTACCTGTACTGAGATTCTCATTACATCCGTTATTTGCTTAGATGATATACACCTACTTAGTAGAGCGTCATAAAAGGTGGGGATGGGGGGACATGACCCCCCCACTTTTTAGATCTACACATTATTTTATTCTTTATGTATATTATATTTCTGCTATGTATTTCTCCTATAGTCTGTAGTATCATTATATTCAACATTGTGCTGTGTTAATTGTATTGTGCAAACCAATAAAAGTCTACTATATACAATATGTATATATATATATATATATAGAGAACAAATGATATAATAGATTTATCAAAGTATATGGTAATAATTGAGTCTGAGATATCCCCACACTTTTCGCCCTGTGACGCCCCTATCTAGTAGCATAATAGTAATATTTGATATGTAGTTATATATAACTGTGTATGGTATAATTTGATACAAGTGTGTCTATTATATTTGTGCTAGCATTATTATTAGTTAGGCAGGTGAGTCATTTCGAGTAAGAATGTGATATCCAAACATTGTGACGTAATTATGTTTGTTTATTAAACAAACACATAATATACACCTGTTTACATATGCCGATATATTCCATTATTTTAAATATAACTAAATATTCACCTGATATGTTTAATAAATAAGATATATATAATAACATCTCCCAATGAATCAGTAAGTATTTATATCAGGACAAAGTCCCAGCTAAAGTAATAGCAGCATAATAGCATCACATGTTTACATTGTGCTATTATGCTGCTATTGTGTTTCCGTTGACCTCACATCCAATTCATTATCGATATAAACGAATATACAAATATAAAGTAAAAAACGAAAGTAAACAAATAAGACATGTAGGAGGTCTTTATATTGCATATGTCCTGTATTGTAAGAATCCATTCGGAGGTAATGCCTATATATATATATCTATACCACCCGCAATCACACGTATACGTATATACACCATCGATATAGAGACATGTTTTACACCGACGATATATATTGAATAGATCGATAGCAATCTTATGCAGACCTATGTGTAATAGATATACTTTGTAGAAAGAGGACAAAGTATTTCGCACCAGTTATTTGCTTAGCGATGCTATACGTGACCAGCCAACATAATGAGAATAGATATTCTAGAATTACAAATATATATATATATAACATCATGTCTAACTTGTAGTAAAATATATTTATATTGAATATCTTAGTATATATGTATGTAATTTAACATCATTTTAAATTAAACTTTTAATATTGTGCATAGGATATACCCAGCATTAAATATCATGTTCAATTTATAATAACATACTATTTATAATTTATAATAACATATATAATATACACACACCATACACTAATACGACATAAACACACATACATACATACATACACACACATTAATATATATATATATATATATATATTACTACTAATACTACCAATTATACTACTACCACTACCACTGCTATTATCGCTATATCTACCGCTACTGTTACTGTTACTGCATTAACAGTTACTATGTAGTGGTATCAATACTAATATATATACAAATACACATGCATATATATATATATATATATATATATATATATATATATATATATATATATATACATATATATGAACATACAAACAAACGTACATATTCAGAGTTGTCATAGTACTAAATTAATACTATAATTTGTGTTACTACAAATCCAGGATCTCGTAAATATATATATATATATAATTATGACCTCAGATAACACATGTGTATGTATGCATACATACACACTCATATATACAAGTAAACACACACCATATAAATAGAATATAGCAAGCTTTCATATATAAATGGCTATAGCTATATATATATATATATATATATATATATATGTAGCTAGTTTTATTTGAGAGCTTGATATATCTATCTATGTATGTATTCCAGTATGTGTATTCTAATAATATCGATTTATACATCTCCATCATAACTAAACGTCTCACATTTTTGAATGCACTATACCAAAGCCCTTCGCTATTACAAGGCATAATACATTTTCATTGTTCTGCATCCATTGTTTATTTACAGATTGCAGTGATTCATATTCATTATTTATAATAGCCATGCCATAGGCTATATATATATAATATATATATATATATATATATTCATAGTTATCTATTATATTGTATTATGTATTACCCATTACATTGCATTAATACTTGTATATGCTACTGTATTAAATACGTCATGGTTGGTCATATATTTATTTATAAATTATTTATTTTAGCATAAGACAAAGTAAATAAAATACATCACAAGTGATAATATACATACGCATATTCAAATATAAACACATAGATAAAAAGTATACACAACTACTTGAACTGATTTAACTTACTTTATGAACTGCCCTTTTAATACAATCATTTCAAAACTATTTGCATTATATATTTTTTATTTTGGATGCCGCCATATCTTTATTATTATTATTACTAAGCTATACATAATAATATAATATAGGTAATTAGTAATTACTAATTACATATAACTAGAATAAATAAATTATACTACTACTTCTCTCCTACTAATACTAATACTACTACTACTACTACTACTACTACTACTACTACTACTACTACTACTACTACTACTACTACTACTACATCCACCCACCACCACCACCACCACCACCATAAATAATGTTAATAATTAGATTTAATAAATTAATTACATTATTAATCATATTCTATACATTATAATGTTCGAGTCTGGTGATATCACTTATCCTAACCAAATATTCTGCGAATTTAAATATATTTGGAAACATACTCGTTTATCTAGTTTTGTTTATAATATGTATAGGCTTCTTCATGGGTTTAATATTATATAAATGATAACAATTATTCCATAATTATATTATATAATTTATATATAATTTTAAATTAATTGTTCTAGAAATATTAATAAATAATGGTTCACATCACCCCATAGTATTTTATACAAGCATACACATTACGGGCTGTTCACATGAATACTATATTCCTGCAGTCGGCTAAAAGAATTGCGCAAATGTAAAAGTATGTATTTTTTCTGCGTCCTTTGCTAAATGATCTAATTAGAATACCTGCGCATGCGAACTTCAGTTGGTGAGGAAAACATACGTACGAGTAGGCTATACTAATAACTATACAAACGAATATGGATGAGTAATGGATGCTGACAAATACACCATTTTACGGTTTAGCAATTCTTTTAGGAATTTTGTATTAATGAATATAATAGTTAATATATTATAAAAGAATATATTATCTATATAAGATATAAATATTTAATCTTATACTTTTACCTTTATTTAATATTGATGTAAAAAATAATCTAAAAAGCCTTTTTCAAATAATAAAATTATTGAAAATATTAAAAAATGTATAACCTTTATAATTTGTATTACTGTTATTAAAGTAGAAATATAATTTTTTAAATCTGTTCAGATGTCCTCATTTTTCCATACTTAGGATAATAATACTATTGTGAATGTATAGGTGTATCCTACTTGTTTAATAGGTGTTTAATTTGGTTGATTTATTATTAAATTTTTTAATTATAGATTATATTTTAGAGTTATAGCAAAGATTTTCCGAAGGAAAATGTTTCGCAAAATCTTTGGTTATAGTGTTAATGAAATCAATTCTAAACCCTATTTATTATTATAATAATAAACTATATATAGTGCAAGTTTTAATATTTTAGTTGGAAATAAATATATATTTGATATCAGGAGGAACATTTAATGTATTATGTAATATTATTTAATCCGAGTAACATACGACGTGTACAATGTACACTGTACAATGTACAGTGTACATGTATATGTTTATGTGTGTATTCGTAACTTTATTTATATTATAATTTATAATATATATAATATATATATGTATATATATATATGTATATATATATATATATATATATATATATATATATATATATCTATAAAAGTATTAATAATTATAATATAAATAAAGTTACGAATACACACATAAATATATACATGTACACGTCGTATGTTACTCGGATTAAATAATATATAATATATATAACTTATATAATATCATTATATTTTCACAAGTAGGCACACAAAAGTCAAGACCTCCTATAACCCCTGAGGTTATAGGAGGTCTTGCAAAAGTACGTACACGTGTATTGATGGTATCTAAATACAATCAAAGGTTGTGTTTAATAGTTATAAATGATACTAGAAAAATGATCTAAATCCAAGGATCTAAATAGTAAATCATGTGATATATTATATTTTATTTATTTAAATTTGAATTTACAAATTAATCTAAATATTTATTTTATAGGTGAAATATATACATATTATAAATTAACCTAAATGTATTTAATTAAAAATATATTTAGACTATTTTGTTTATTTTCAGTTGTACATACAATTTATATTATAGATAAAGATGATATTAGTAGAACTTTTGAAGGAATTGGAGCTATTAGCGGTGGTGGTGTTAGTTACAATTTAAACAAAATATAATTATTATAATAATATTTATGTATTTATTTGTATTAAATATTTGTAATATTTTTGTTATGTATATAAATATATATATATATATATATATATATATATATATATATATATATATATATATATATATATATATACATTACAAATATAGTTTAAAACTATATATTAATGTATACTTGTATAGTTACTACAATAGTATATTATTATAATCGTGAATCTCGAAGCAGGCCGCCTAATTATTATTATTAGAAGTCAGAGTTCAATTTTATTTTGAGGTTGTGTGATTTCTTTGGTTTGGTTTTATTTTGCTGTTTTTTTTATCTGCATTATATCTCCAAGTGAGACTATAACATATTCAATATGATATTGTGTTACTATAACATATCTTATAATGAGTGTAATGTGCAGTAGTGCATATATTTAATATAATATTATATATTATATAAGTACCGCCCACCTTGAACTCTGATATTATTAAACGCTGAGGGACAATAAGATATTAATTAATTAATTATTATTAATAATAAATTAATTAATATATCATTAATTATTATTAATTAATAATAATAATTAATTTATAAATAATTATTAATTAATAAATTAGAAATGAATAATTAATAATTATTAAAATAATATATAATTAATAATTAATAGTATAAAATTAATTATTATTAATTAATAATAATAATTTAATAATAATTATTAATAATTAATAATATATAATTAAAAATAATAAATAATAAATAATTATTAATAATTAATAATTATTAAAATATATAATAAATAATTAATAATAATAATTGATAAATAATTATTAATTACTTATTGAATACTTTACTATTCTAAAAATCCTATATCTCAGTATATTCACCATATATGGTATATGCTATAGCAGGCCTGCTATATATACATCTAATGATATTCCTTCAGGAATATTCAGGTTATATGTATCCATTTTTTAATATTTTGATTACTGAATAATAAATCAAGGACAAAGTGTCCTTGATAAAATTATTCTATTTTAAATATGTTATCATATAGGTAGAATAACTGATAATAAAATTAATGGTATACATTTTAATGGATATTTTAAATAGGTGAAACTTAAGTTGTAATTACTACATAATTATGTTAATCGATCGTTACCCGAACAATTACCCGAAATGATACCCGAACCGAGACTAAATTTAAAATAAAGATTTGAGACCATCAAATCTTTCCAAATACCCGAAAATCAAAGATTTGAACCGAACCGAAAAAAAAAGATTTGAGATTTGAAATTTTACAGCACTACTATATACTATATAATATGATATATTATATCATATAATAATTATAATTATTACTTTATTATTTATTCAGATGGTATGACATTTAGTGCTATTATAATTAGATTTAATTTCATAATAGTTCATTCATGTATGCCAATTTAGCCTTATACAATTTTGTGTTATTATAAATATATATATGCCCCTTTAGAGCTATTATATTTAATATAGTTAATCAAATATAATATGTAATCATTACAAGTTACTATAATATATATATATAATTATTTAATATTATATTGGATTAACTATATCATTTCACATGATTAATTATAGACCTACTATGATTGTTCTATGTTAATAAAAATATATGCAGAATATCGAATATGGCCCCCGTTAGTTTTGATTACGATTGCTGAAGTCTAGTTGCAAATATTTTCATGTTTCGTTGTATACTTTAAAATTATAATAACAACTAATTTATATATATGTTATAATATATACTACATTTACATTTTCCATATAAGTTTATAATGTACACTAGTGTATCAAATATTGAAACGATTATTTTGAATTTGACCTCACATATCGTAATCAAAATAAACGGGGGCCATATTTGATACAAATCATATATATATATATATATATATATTTATAGTATAGTAGCTTGTAATGATACACATATTATAGTGAATTAACTATATGATAACTCATGATTAATATTACATCTACTGTTGATTGTACTTGAGTACTATTAACAATTAATTATATTTATTAGAATTGTATTTATTAGGTATTTATTTTGATTTTTTAAGAAACTATAACACCTTTATAAGAATATATAAATATTAAATATGACCTGAAAAGTAATTTAGGATGACTTCAAATATTTATATTATTGCCTTATATATTGAATAATAATTGTAAATAAATATAGAAATAAAAACAAGGGATCAACAGAACTTTACGATCAAAGGATAAATTCGACAGACATCGATGTCCGTCGATCGTAAAGTTCACTTGATTGTATTGTTTTATATGTACAGATGTGTGTCGATCGTACAGTTAATCTTTATATGCTAAAATAGAATACAATCAAGTGAACTTAACGATCGACGGACATTGATGTCGTACGAAGTTGTCTGTTGATCCTAAATAATAATAATATGGATCAATATAATCACTACAAATACACATATTTATAATATCATATGTATTACTATATCAACACTTTTATTAGCATTCTTCCTTAGATTATTATAATTAATACTCAAGTGCAATCAATAGTATGTCTATATTTAACTATATCTGATTGTATAATTTATACAATATAATATTGGTATCATTACAAGATACTATAATGTATATATATATATAATTGTAATAAATAATGCAAAATTGTCAATAGATAAATTGGCATACATAATGTTAATAGCATGAAAATGTATATATCTAATTATGATAACACTAAATGACCATACACTGGATATAACGTGTAAACATAATTTATAATAATAGAAATAATATTAATATATTTATATATGATGATAACATAATAATAACATAACATAATAATATGTTATATAAACTTAGTCCTACATTTAATTATCCTGAATTTATTTTCTCATATTTACTTTTGACTCAATTATTTATCTGCTCTCTTTAAATTAATAATTATTATTATTGAATTTATATTTAAAATATATATTATAAATATTTGTAAATTTTAATTGTACATACTATTTTTTGATTAATCATTTTCATATATAAAGAATATTTCAATCAATATAAATTTTATAATTATAAAATGTATTTTATAAATATCCTCCTTAAATTTATACTATAACAATTGCATGCTAAACATTGATTTATTATATTTATTAATAAAGTACTATTCAAAAATGCAGGCAACATCAAAATTATTGATTAATTATCCAGTAAAAGAAAGAAACGAAATTCTCGATTTTCTTTTTAAGGTTAGCTCCACATTTTCTCTTAGAAACGTGTACACAACATACTCATCACTTACAATAAACAACGAAAGTTTGTAATATGATACGTTAGTTATGATTAATTAGAGTTTATTTATTTACATAAATGTTTAATATTTCCATTCGTAATTGATCTTCGTTATCTCTTTAGATTTAATTTGTAAAAAGTATCTCACTATAGTTTTCTATTAAGCATTAACATTTTCAATCACCTATTCTATTCACAATATTAAGCGAACATACATCGCGATACACTATAGCCAAACTTTGGAGCGTCGCTGCAAATCCTGAAAGTCGAGATAGGCGGAGATTCACAGTCGACAGGTTCCGGTACATTCTGTAACAGCCTCATGTAGATAGTAGTGCTTGTATTGATACGTATAGTCTCATGTATAGACCATCGATATAGTGAGAAAGTTAATAATCAATTAGATGCAGTTTAGGTATTTTCGATTATAATATTTATATATATATATATATATATATATAAATACAACATATCTACATTTCTTATATTTTTTAATTTTTAATTTATTTAAATTGAAGAATTCCTACTATTTTATTGAAATTCATAATCTAAATCCATAGATATAGATATAAGTTACTTCATTCTATATTGATGAAAAGCACACTATTTTAATTAACCTATACAATATGTCTAATAACAATCGCCAATGTCATTATGTAAATCTATCGAGAAAAGTGCCATTCACGTATCTAATTTTTACATACGTCAATTGCTTATGCACTTTCTTTACTTCGATGGTACATCTGTATCTACAGTCACATATACAGCTGCGTAACTTAATGTTCAGATGGAACGGAATCATCACACATGCATGAGCCGTGGGATGAGAACTACAATAGAGGCTACGAATGGTGGCTAATGAAACAGGCTAAAAAGGTACATTCTTGCAATCGTATATATATATATATATATATATATATTATATATGTATATATAGGTATAAATAAATATTTATGTCTAATAGATCTAGTTTAAAAATATGAAATAACTATTAAAATGTTTTATAAAATATAAAACATTGAATATATATGAGATTGTCATGTTTCACTGAATATCACATGAACAGAGGAATCCTTCAATTAAACTGTATGGTCTGCCGTGGGCTTTTCCGGGATGGCTGGGGAAAACACCTGATACTGGTTAGTCATTCACTCCCGTATCGTTCCCTTAGTTTGTTATAGGTAGTTATAGGTAGTTATAGGTAGTTATAGGTAGTTATAGGTAGTTATAGGTAGTTATAGGTAGTTATAGGTAGTTATAGGTAGTTATAGGTAGTTATAGGTAGTTATAGGTAGTTATAGGTAGTTATAGGTAGTTATAGGTAGTTATAGGTAGTTATAGGTAGTTATAGGTAGTTATAGGTAGTTATAGGTAGTTATAGGTAGTTATAGGTAGTTATAAGTTGTTATAGGTAGTTATAGGTAGTTATAGGTAGTTATAGGTATGTTATAGGTAGTTATAGGTAGTTATAGGTAGTTATAGGTAGTTATAGGTAGTTATAGGTAGTTATAGGTAGTTATAGGTAGTTATAGGTAGTTATAGGTAGTTATAGGTAGTTATAGGTAATTATAGGTAGTTATAGGTAATTGTAGATTGTTTATAAATTACTTTTTACTCTATAATCATCACGATAGATTACGTATTCATAATTAATATTAGTTGTTATTCTTATTATCCGCATATGATATTTATAATAAGTATTGTTATGAATTACTATATATATAACATTTACTTTAATATGGATATATAAAAAGTATGAATATTATAATAAAACTCGCATTTTTCATAATATATTCATACTATATAAGACTATACGCATGATTGTCTTTGTTCAGTAGCGAATATACACTGTTGATTTATATCTAACCACCATTATCACCATAAATAGATATCTAAACTCCATCTTAATTAGTTTTTACCACATTGTTCACTTGTCTGTACTAGTTATTACTTTTATTACTTTTATTACTTGTATTGTTTTGCACAGTACTTTTATTGTCTTATAAGAATTTTAATTAATTAAATTAGTGTTTAGATAAAGCGATAATCCGATAACCTTGACCTATGACCTTCACCCATGCCCTCAGACGAGCTTGACCCTTACGCTAACCCCGAACTGACCGCTGATTACGTAATGAGATGGGTACGGGGTGCCGCCACAGTGCACGGACTACGCATCGACTACATCGGTGTTGGTACCGCGGCCTACTTTTCCTGACCGCCTCACTAATACCGGCGCGTTCACCCACAGATTTGGAACGAACGCAAGTATAACTCCACGTACATCAAGGTTATTTAGAGGTTGTGCGCATCTGGGGTCTACTTAGTGCTTACTGTTAACGCAATCTAGATTCTGCGCCGGGTGCTGAACGAGAACGGTTTCGCCGCCACTAAAATAGTGGCTTCCGACGGAAACTGGCAAATCGCAGAGGAAACACTCGTTGACACAACATTAGCAGACTCTTACGACATCATCGGGTTATTGTAGCAACTCATTAGGTATTCTTATTTTTAATATAGATGTATATTATAATGATATATATATATATATATATATATAATATATAATTTTACATTTTCGTAAATAATTGTACACATATATATATATATATATATATATATATATAATATATAATTTTACATTTTCGTAAATAATTGTACACATATATATATATATGTAAAATTATTTACCTATATAACCATTAATATAGTTGAAACTTGTTAATCATACATATCACATTCAACGAGACTTACGTATAATGATGCTGATGATGAAAGCATTATTTCTATGATGTAATGAGTTTTTAATCATTCAAATATAAATAAATATTTGTCCCCATCCCTGATATATATATATATATATATATATATATTTAATACATCAATAAATTATAAATAATACAATTAATACAATTAATACATTAAGTCTTAATTTAAATTATAACTCAGAATTTATGCTAAATAATTGTGAATATTATTGAATGCATTATTTTTAATGGCTTTATGTAGCATTCACATGTGGTATTAAAGTAAGAGCAGAGTACTCGTTAACATTTTAATTAACATCATAAGTTATTTATAGATATAAAATCTATATCTTATTAGGTTAATTAATTATTGTGTTAATTTCATATTTTAATGACATAATTGAGTAAGGATATATGTTATTATTTATTTATTTAATAGATATGTATTAATTACTTATTTTGGCTTGTTATCGTTTGATTCTACTCTAAATTAATATTTATTCTATAATGTAATTCCTTTTATTATTTATTCAATATTTAAGATTAATTTCATATCTATTTTATATTCATGTTATATTTCATTATTTTATATAAATCGAAGTTGAAATTTCATATTTATTTAAGGATAAAGAATTAAAATTATAATCTATTTTTAAGTAAGGATTTGAAAATTGAACTTCAGGTAGTTTTTTATAAAATAAAAGTAAACTGTTTCAGATATCCCTATAATATACACATATTTTATACATTATTTTATGAATTCTAGTATTGTTAACTACGATAGACATGTATAATTATCCAACACATATTATTGACTCTACATTACATAGAAAACTACTCGAGACGAGTACCACCCCTTAACCCCCCCCCCCAACGCCACCCTCACAACCCAGGGTACACTACCCCGGCACCACGACTACCCCAGCAGCCCTTCAGACCAATAAGACACTGTGGTCGAGTGAAGACTACAGCACCTATAACGATGATGTAGGGGCCGGCTGTTTAGCTAGGGTTCGTAGGTCATGCCACGCCCCCATTGTCACCCCATTCGTACATCGCCTCTCTGATTACAAATACTAATACTCGGTATTTATTGAACAGAAATTAATACCGGCCCATGCTCCATTTAATTTATATCTTTTCATCGCACTCGTAAATACTATACTATTTCTACATAGATTACTACTACGATAGCATCGTGTTTAGCCTTACACATACATGTAATATGTTTACTATACACGAGGGTATGTTTGGAAGGATCATCGTGACCTTTCACGACCTCTGACGCTTCATCGATGACTTTCCTCATAGCCAATCGTTTAGTTGTGCCAGGGTGCCATTCTCTACTGTGCTAGTATAAGCATCGGATGTCAGCCATCGCCAGATAGTTATGCCATGTGTTACTACATTAGGCAATGCTATTGCCTATGATAGCAGAAATCGTAGAAGAATGTCACTATTGTTATATAAAAATACCTTAATGATTATACTAATAATTATATAATATTTATTTAATATTTTGTTATCGTAATATATGCTAATATGAAAACTAATTGCAGATTTTAAATCAAAATTACGTAAATGGAAAAATGACAAGGTATGTATGATTTATTTAACTTATTTCTACTTACTATTTCTACTTAAATGCATTACATATTAGATATGCGAACCTATGAGATTATGAGTTACAATTTTGATGAATTGAAATTATAAAAATTTACAAGCGAATTCATATAATAATAATTGTTACTTAAAAATAAACTTATGAATAAGGTATAAACTGACATAATACATTGCCATAATGCAATACAGTGTAATTATGTAATCCATAGGTGACAAATCATTATCGTTATTATTCAATAATATTCTTACAAAAAACAACACTAATTAAAATTATATAATATACAAATTGTATTCTTTAGATTATAATGTATTAGATTTATCTCGTAGATAAACTAATTATTATATATAAATGTAATATACTCCACCAACATTATCACAATATCATGAAGCTAAGAGTGCCTGGATTAGCGCATTACTATCCATATTGAAAGATATCGATTAAGTATTAACGATAGAACGGAGCAGATAACTTACGCATAGTCACGCGGATATGTTTAATGTCTTTGTATAATAAGTCTCTGCAAATCGCCACAGGATTAATCGCTCACAAGCTCTTTACAGTAAACATCATCTAATACATGACATTCGTTATGTAGCATATCCATTACAATCTTGCTAGTTATTTTGCTGTTATTTAATTACAAGTATTCCGTTTACTTAAGGGGATCCCGCACATTTAAAGTGATGATAATTTATTTTTTTTAATATATTTTTTTATTACATAATAATACTTATTGTAGTGTTTTTTAGTATCTGTAAAAAAATTAGACATGTATTATGTCTAGAAATGACATAAAAAACAATATTACATTTTATGCTGTCAAACTTCAAACGCTGTTTTCTCAGAATAATTATTTCGTGCTAGGTATGTGCATTCAAAAATATAGAACATAACAACTATTATAATTATAATATTATTTTTGTGTGCTTTATATAGAATTTAATTATATGAATAGTAAAATAGAGAGATAATTAATAAAATGTATAGAATTCATTGTATAAAATGATAATTTCTATAGAAATACCATCATTTTAGTATCGCTAATTTTTAATTTAGATATATATAATATAATAAATAATAATATTAAAAATAACTTTCTATTTTCCTATGCATGTATATGTTATGAATACATTACAAAAAAAATTAGGTCAATTGAATGAATAGAATATCAGTTCTATTTTTTTTAGTGGACCTATATTTTTACTATCTATTTATACACGAAATTGGCAAATTGCGTGTTATGTGTGGGATCCCCTTAAGCAGGTGAGGATTCCGTGAGATATCACAATGAGTCATTCTTTAATTTATTTTAATTAACATAATATATATTATACATTATGTATAGTACATATAACATATACTTAACTTACAAGATAGGTTATGTAGGAGTGCATCCTAATTCATTATATACTACACAATATGTGTACAAGAATACAATAGTCTACATATGTCTACATTCTATGTAATACTATTTATAATTCACTATTTACATCCACAATTAACTATAAATAGTTTAAATCATAAAATATATTAAAATATAAATATTTATTTAGTAAAGAACAAATTAATAGTAGCTTGTGCAGAATTAATATTTATGATACTAACTAATATATTATATGAAAAAAGATACACTTTTAGTATAATGTATCGTCCCATGAGATGAGACTTATATGTAAACAAACAAATATCATTTGTCCGATTTATCGAGAAATATATCTTATCATAAATTTGCTGTAAATATATAGTAGATATTCCGAATAAAAATAATAAAGCTCCTAGATGCACCGGAATACCATTATTCCCCTTATCGCACTATTAATACAGTACGATTATGTGGAATCTGATCGCGAGCTACTATCGCCACCTACCTTTCGGTGACGATGGTTTAATGACCGCACGAGAACCTTGGTCGGGTCACTACACGGTCAATGCCCCCATCTGGATCACAGGTAAGCTGACCGTTACTAGTAGCGATGAACACTCTGTACTGCCCACTTATAGGTAGACAGATATATATAGTGTATTGGGGAGACGATCGAAAAGGGCGAGTGGGGGTTAGAGGTTACATTTTAAATACGAGTTAATAGTATATAAGTATATATTGTATTGGTATTTGTGGGTTATTTATTTTAATTGGTTTAGTTTTGTCCTGCTTGTTTTTTTTAGCTGCATTACATCCCAATATGAGCCTATATAAATTTATTTCACATTTAAAATTTAACCTTTGCACCTCAACTCGTCCTTTTTGATCGTAACCCGTGTATAGCAATAACGTACAGTCGCGGTGTTTATCTTAAGTGCTTAGTTTACGGTTTTAATTCTTTTATTTTAAATCGCCTCAAAATAAGAGCCTCATCTATAATCGGGTTGCTGCTAGATACGCTATACTTATCACATATTCGTATCGTACGTATTACATCATCATCGTCATCGCCTCATGCATTACATCACCACCACCACCATCAGCTCACACTACGCAATTCGTCGACATCGGTTGGTCGTATCTATCTAACGACGGCAGCTGCGACGGACATCTCGCGGGAGGCGGAAGTTATGTAATACTGGTGTCGGAGACTGGTGGCGCCATCACTATCGTAATCGAGACCATGGTTAGTGCGGGGAGATGGCTATGATACTCGCGTTGGATTGGTGAATAACACGTCGATTACATCGTTACGCGCTATAGGCAACGATAGATAGATAGATAGATTAATAGTTTATTATATGTACGAATGATATGGGTATGTGGGATAGGGTTAGGGGTAACGAGTAAGTACATATAATGAGACATGAAACACGGATGAACAAAACAAAAAGGATAAAATAGAATATATACAATAAAAAACATAATGAATTAATCATGCCTCTAGGCAACGATTTATTTCTATTTATATACGATGATAATAGTATTCGTTTATTTTATAT
Source organism: Osedax fenrisi (assembly GCA_964019155.1). Classification (NCBI taxonomy): domain Eukaryota; kingdom Metazoa; phylum Annelida; class Polychaeta; order Sabellida; family Siboglinidae; genus Osedax; species Osedax fenrisi. The sequence continues at coordinate 57,006,567 of OZ025239.1, read as the reverse complement.
GATACGAATAAGGAATATTCATAGGTCCTTAAGAAATGTTCATAACCGTGAAGGGCATTTCAGTACAAAGAGTAACTTTTCCCCTTTTATTTTGATTTTTAATTTCATGAGATCTATAAAATATAGACAATAAAAAAGAACGATCTAGCCCTATCATAAACTATTGATTCTGACTACATGATTCTACCTTTATATATTTTTCAGAGTAGAAAACATTCTCAGTGCATAAGACCCTACCTTCCTAATTATGATGTGGAAACAACTCAAACTGCAATCTTCAAATTACTGCCTCATACATTAGTTAGTGATCATTATTGTTATTATTATATATAATAATTATATATAATATATAATTGTTACCATACATAAATTACATGTAATAATATTTATTATATATATAATATATATTATAATTCAAATATTTATAGAACCTGTTACTTTATAATTAGGAATAAAGTGTACCTATAAGTTGTTACCTAGAAATAATTTAATTATACGTCATTATAGATTTTGTAATCAAATGTTATTTAAAAAAAAATTTCAATCAATAATAATGAATGATATATCTGTATTAAATGTTGTCATTCATACTCTAATGAAACTCCTCCTTTTAATACGTACTTAGAGTTTATGTCGATGTGTCACCATACCTAGAATATACTTCTCAATAGCTATGAGAGAGCGCGCGTTAAACCATCTCTGTTACAGCCGGGCCTGAGCACCCTCTATCTGTGGAAGAGTGAACTAAAGTTTGATGGGTCGTCTTCGCAATTGTTTGAACAGCTGTTGCCCGTTAAGGTATAACCAGAGTTGTAATTCACGAATGCACATTATATTATGGTAATTGATCGATAGTCGAAGCAATTATTATTACATTCCTAATTTGATCGTATTCGAATGTTTGAATAATGTATGCGTTCTTTATAAACCACCCTAGCATCTAGATTATCTCAAATTATGGAAAATATTAACTTCAGCCTTTCATTGACATCTAATCGGAGTACAACTTTGTAGCTGACAACTGAAAGAGAGATACATTTAAGCCTGGACGTTGATTGCGTTTACACATTGACTAGTAGGTCAGAGGTTGGACGGAAAGGATCTACAGTCGGTGATGTTCCAGTGTCCTCTAGTTTTCCACTTCCTTATTTGGATATTTTCGATAGTTTGTGTACAATTATATAATTCTCTTCAGTATTCATACGAAATATAATTATTAGCTCATTAATAAATTATGTAAAATAAACTGTAATTATAATTAACTGGCCTTAAAATTAATTTTGTTATTTTTTAATAATAGTTATGTTTTTATGTTTTAAATGATATATAATGATCAAATAATTGGTTTATAATAGAATTTATTTTCAGCTATAATTTCATGATATGCAATATTTAATTAATCATATATAACATTAACAGTCACGTATTGTTATCTAATCGAGACATTAACACTAATACAGACGTGAATAGTGTTTTGTGAGCATCGTTTATTTACATTAATATAAAGAATATAAATGTAATTTAACATAGAATATATATATATATATATATATATAATATATTATAACCTAGAATTTTAGCTCATTTTGTTAACTAATTCAAATATTTAAATATTAAAACATATAATTCGAACCAATTAGGAAATATAAGTCCATCTATATTATTAGCTAATAATATGTTTACCACATCGTGATTCTACTATATATATATATATAACAATATACATGCATAAATATTATTACTATCATTGATCTCATTAATGCGCCTGCGTTATGTTCCCCCTAACAATGACCCGTACGATTGTGGTGCCTACAGGTTACGACGTGAACAGCGAGGCGTACATGTTTGCTCCACAAGTGGGCGTGTTCGAGGTAACAGTGGGCGGCGACGACCCCAAGGATAAGGTGAACAGTCAGGTGCTGTTGACGAGACCTATTGATTGGTGCGCTAACGTTGTGCCTATCACTATAGGGGGTGACTACGCGTGGTTCGTATTGTATATCACACTCATGGGGGGGGGGTGGAGGGGAGGGAGGAAGAGTGGGTAGAGGGTGGAAGAGGAGGAGGATAAGGAGGATGTTCAATGCTAAGTAATAATCTAGTAATTTATCGTATATTTACTATGATTAAAACTAATCTAATAATTATAATTAAACAATATTATTACACACATTTTTACTCTCAATTATAAATACACTAACTTAGGGGGATGTCGCAGTGAAGATATATTGCAATTTTTGGGTTTACCTGATTTTTTTACGAATTCAGATTCTATCATATATATCATTTATATCAAAATATTCTTTATAAATACTCTAACTGATGCATAGATAAGTAAATATAAAATTGATAATAATTATCAAATATTCAATAATTTAACCATTTATTAACTGTATTAAATATATTTATAATTTTTATATTTTTATATAATTTGTCTATATATATATAATACAATTATATAGACCTCTTTATTTATGCTATATTTTATTATGAAATAAATAGATCTATAAAAATAATATAAATATTAGAAATAATGTCTTTATCTCAGAATAATTATTTTTTCACAATCACTATATTTAACTTATATCAGAGATCACAATTTATGAGTTACACTAATATTTTTTTTTGATTTTGTAAGAAGACATATATATCTTTAATTTTTAATTTTGTTTTCTAATACGGATATGTAGTTATGTAAATAGAAACAAATATATATGCATGTTGTGATACATTTTTAGAACAAATAAAAATAATATTAAAATATACATTTCCTATAAATATATCATATTTTATAAATGTATATGCTTTGTTTTTATAGGTAATTTATATATGTATAGTTAATGTAGAAACAAAATATTGCCAATATTCCAACACTAGTAGCACTAGATATATTTAGAGTAGTACTATGTATATGATATATGTATATTAACATGTAAATGTGCGAAATTGCCTTTAACTGGGACATCTCCCTATTTCTATTTCCATATTTTGATTACTAGATAACACTTATACATTTATGAGAACAAAATTAACATTTTACTCTATTTGCATTCAAGATTATATTTTATATAGTTTTCAACAGTAAAGGGCAGTTACTGATTATTTTTTATTTTTTATTGTTAATACAATTTTTGTTGTTAATATATTTTTTGTTGTTGCATATTTCCCAAGTTTAGTATCTTAATTTTCAATGTGTGAAATATTTCCATTTTTTGTTGAGTATTTCGATCACTATAAAGTGTGTAACCACCCCATCATCATATCACCTCAAACAGTACCTATATTGAGTGGTGTTAACTTAACACTGTTAACCCCAACCCCCCCTCTTTCGCCATATCACCTCAAACAGTACCACCTATATCGAGTCTTATTAACCCCCCTCTCCTTGGTCACCTCAAAGGTCCGACGTAACCGTATCCCTACTGGCGATGATCCCATCAGTGAACGGAACAGAATCTGTGTTCCTAGCAGCTCGCATCACTAAAGGAGGCTGCGATAGTGACAAATCAGCGGGTGTCTATCTGCACGTACGACCGATGCAAGGACGTTACCTCCTTTCTAAAGATCCTCGTTAGCGACACTGCATAATAGATAGGCGCACCCATGTGTATAGAGTATTGTTAATATCTTAGATGTTACCTATTTATTATTAGAAATATAATTTGTGAATAATAATTCTTTGCGAAGGCAATGGATGATTAATAATTGTGACTTAATGTCATCGATATATATATATATATATATTATATATGAATTTATTGACATTATTGAACTCCACATATAATCTTAAATCACCATTGCGAGACATAACCAGAACGCCATAATTATTTCAAAATTCACTCCACCCATATATATAATATATATTGTTATTGTTATTGTTATTTTTATTTGGTGGAGTCCTTTCATCCCATCCAGGAACTTAGATGAAGTTTTCACTTATAACCATATATGGCTCTAATGTCCCTTCGAAGCCGCCCTCATGGTAAGGCATCCATGGTTTTAACGAGAGCCGATCATTTATTTATACACAATTATATAAGATCACTTCTAAATAATATTTTAAGATCCATTTTATAAAATTAATTAATGGTCCGGACGAGGGTCATACCCGTGTCCTACTGCTTGTGTGTCTGACGCCTTAGCCACTGAGCCACACAGGCAGTTGATATATATAATAATTATATATATATATATATATATATATATATATATTGTGTTGAGTATTAAATATTATTAACTTATTTATCATAACATATCAGTAGAGATAGTATTTCGATATTTAAGAGTGAATAAACTATACAACTTCTTATATTTAAGATTTATGATTTTTACAAACAAATATTCTAAATATTCAAGTTTCTTTTTAGAAAATGTCAACAATATCATTGATCAACTAGATGTAAAATAGAAAATAAATAAACGATATTTATGAAATGTAAACGACGAGAACACATTGTTGATGTTATAAAGATATTGTTTAAGTGTTACACTTCAAATATTTGTTGCAAGTTAATATAAATTCTATTTCATATTGAACTTGTGAATTATTTATTTGATTGTAAATTTAAAAATAAATAAAAAATTAATATCATCATTTGAAAATGTTATCAATGTAATTGTATAATGAAATATTTATATACTTATGCAATATTAACTTAATATATTTGAATTAAATATATTAATAAATATATTTTACGATGATTATTTTATACATCTAAAGCTTTTTAAGAATAGTAATAACAATATTTAATAAAATAACATAATTAATTTGTTATACTAATTCCTGAATATATTAATATATTTATAAACTATATAAACTATTAATTACAATTAGAGCATTGAACTATTAAGGGCCTGCGGCGAACAATATTATTTTTGAAATAAATATATTTTTTATTAAAAATTATATTATATAAAAATCAGTAATATACTATATTATCTTTAAAATATTAAAGAGCTTGATGCATCAAATTAACTATAAGTATCATAAATAAGCATTTATAAATACAACCGTATAAAAATATATATTAAAAAGATAGTAAAATGTTTATAATTTTTTTTTAAAACTGATATTACATTATTTTTAAATTTAATTTTGATTATTTGAATATCCATAACTTTGTATCTACTTGATAATTGTATATGCATCTTTTAGAACTTAATTATATTAATTAATCTTCATATATATTAAGTATGAGCTAAAAGTATAACTTAATTACTGGAAATTCCTTGAAATTATTGGAAATATTTTTTTTTTCAAGTATTTAAAATTAGTGGTTTTTAGGTCTCATTCTCATTAGGTCACATTCGTATGCATTTCTAAACTATCTTAATAATCACCTGTGTGGTTCAGCAGGCTAAGGGATCTGACATGTGTGATGTAGGGCGGGGTTTAAACCTCGTCAATAGGTCTTACAATAATAGTTAAAGTAATCTTATATAATTGTGTGTACAAAGTAATCGGATCTTGTAAAAAATATGGATGCCTTAACATGAGAGCGGCTTCGAAGGAACATTATAGCCATAATATGGTTATAAGTGAAAGCTTCATCTAGGTTATTGGATGGGATGAAAGGACTCCACCAAAAGTAATAACGCCAATAACCATAAGCATGTATTCAGCTAGCTTACAGTTCTAGCAGTACAGTGCATTGCATGCCAATATACAGCTAAACATAGGGCTAACACATCTCTATTACCCACTCCTATCCGCGCTATCCTCTATTGAATTCACTCACTAATAACAGTGGGGCATCAAGCTATCCTCATGGGAAACATGAACAATAAGCTGACAGCGGATACATGGTTCAGCATTGTCCTCAGATTGAGAGTTAGTGATTGTTTGTTGACAAACACCAACAACATATTTTAGAAATTAATATTATGTAAACAAATTATTTCTTTTTTGTTTGATTGTTATCCAATGCAACACTCCACTTCACATCTAACTTTTATATTTGTATTGCAAATATTGTTATATATCCATTCATTATATATGTGTTACGATCATTATTACCCTACCATCACTCAATAACCCGACATATGCATTATTATTAACACACACGCGCAATCATTCGATAAGTGTTCAAATATTGCCAACTTATCACAATCTAGACTTTATGTTAAACGTATACCCGTACACCCTATATATTACGTAACACCTCCACACTCGCAGAAGGGAAAAGTGTCGATATCTATTGACCTGTACGACCTCGTCATCGACCAATCACTGCCCTCGGATGTTTCCACTAACGGATTCGTCGGCTACGGAACAGCTAACTTGAGTCGCGCAAGTTTCGACTACTTCTTCATCACTTAACGACGATGATGTAATCGTGCTATTATGTAATGATTGTGTAATGGTTGTAGTACGATCATGTTATAACTAGTGGTATCTGTAACACCCATATACATGTGTAGTGTCCCATCTGTAGTGCTGTGTGTGTGTTTACACTTGGTAAAGAGTGCGGTGTAGACTAAGAAAGTATACATATGCCATATGATATATGTCGTAGGTAGCTAATATTTGTGTTTCTTTTACTTTTGTATCTATTTACTCGGAAATAAGCATTCCTGTTTGAATAATTCATTCAACTTTACAATTTCACTATATTGTATTATTAATTAGGCGTTTACTTAATGTTGATACTTTATCAGAAAATTAAATAAATTGTAAATTAATATTCTTATATTACTATTAACTACTAGTTAAACAAATTATATTATAGAGTAAATGTTACCTTTTAATCATAATAATAATATTCATTATCATATATTAATAAATTAATTCTTTCATATTATTATTAAGATTTTATTATTTATAATGATTATCACATATTAATTATATTTATTATATTATAGGATAATAAACATACATAATTATTAATAATATATAGTTGTTTATAATATATAAGCTATAATTAATATAATCATATAAATATTAATTAAATGTATAAAATAATATAAATATAATTGAATATTGCACGTGTATCATTGTTCGAGTGGCTTAGCTCTAGCTACACTGTACACAATAAATGCAAGGAGAACTGCACGGCTAGATGATATATTGCGTACATCTAATGGACAGACAATGATAGACTGTCCAAGCTACAGAAAACACACCCTTATTATACTAGAGTTATATAATAATCTTATAGTATATATATATATTTATATATATATATATGTGGGTAGTATCATAACAACATACATACTCGATACACATATATATGGAGGCTTTAAGTATATTTAAACTATATGAAATAATACTCACTAACACAAAATAAGACAATAATATAAAAAATAACTTACTAAAACCATTTTTCAATATTTTCACTAAACAATCTTAACACTGAAGGAAGAAAGTATTGTAGCAATAGTATTTAACACAACTGCGTTGAATGGAAGCTTTTCGTACATGATATCTCTGTATACAGATGTGAATTCTTATTCTTGTATCAAGATTATAATTTATTATGAAAAAATCTGATTATTTTGTGGGCACAAATTTAAAAGTGGGAGGGCAAAACATAAAAGTGGGGAAATTACCCCCAAATAAAGCTTAAATAGGCACTGTATATTATATATTGTATATAAATATATTATAGAGGTACTACGGAGGTCAGAGGTCAAATTACTGTGTAATATACTCCATATAGAACGAAGACATTAGTGTACGTAATATCAAGCTGAAGACTATAAGTTGACTTATCGAGTACACAACTGCTGGAGACCGCCATCTTGGCTTAACATCACAAACGCCATCTATAACTTTAGATAACCTCTACAAAGAAAGTGGACGACACATATATCACTTCTAACCAGTAGCATACACCAAACCTAGTCAACCATATCCTTCAAATGGAACAACAGATCATCTCCCAGAGCTTTCTTCGTAATCGGACATCACAATGTCTTCAGATAAACTGTCTGTCGTAAATGTTCCGGTCTAACAATATTAAATCTATCTGGATACATATATCTTGCCTAATTTACACACACATTTCTTGATCTTCATTTATATAATTGTCTTATAGATTAATTAACTGACAACTTTTTACTATAATATACACCTTGTAAATTTGTATTGTGTTTAAAGGTTTTTAATAATATCCGCAACAATACGAACAACAATGTATGTTGAATGTACACTATCAATTCATAATGGTAATAAAACCCAGGGCTTTAGTGATAACAGTTACATTAACTAATTGTATTCTTCATTTTAGAAAACCATATTTATTAATTATTTAATCGATATTTAAAATATTAAAATATCATTAGAATGGCTGTTGTTTATGTGTACAATGTATATAGACCTGTACAGTAGGGTGGCTCGTCAGTCATTAAATATGTTGCTTCAGTAAAAATTATAAACATATAATATATATAAACAGTAGTGAAACAACTAAAAATTGTGTTATACTCAATTGAGTTGTCAATTTGATGTTTAATAACATTTTATAGGACAAATACTTGTTTATAATTAAATTTACTGCGCATGCGTAGCATTTATTTATCTTTAGTTTTACCTTGACAACCAATTAATTTATATCGTCTTCTAATTTAATTATATATTTTATATGCATTTAAGAGACTTAAGTATATTTAAATCAAAATATGGATCTAACAAACTCAGATTTTAAATTTTGTATAGTTAAAAATATTTTTATTTTTTTTAAATTAGAAAAAAATATAATATACAAAAATGTTTATTGCGGTCATCTCAATGTTAATTAAAATTATATTATGGTAACAAAAAATAAAATTGACTAGGTCCTAGAGATTTTTTATTCATCTTTCCTTGAAAATATTTATTTTTTCTATAGAAATCATTAAAATTAAAATTATTCCTAGAAAAATATTTAAACAAATTTTTTTTTATAATCATATATAGTAAATATATATTATACATTTATTAAAAATATAATAAACTTGATCTGAATTTTATTTTTGATTAAAAACAAAAAACAAAAAATATTCAATAAATAATAAACATAAAAAGTTCAATCCTAGAAATGATAAAATTATAAAGAAATTATTATTTTAAAAAATTTTTTTTCTGCTATTCTGTTAATAATATTTAATTCTAGTACATATATATCGTATGACAAAATTCATTAATAGGAAGTATATTCAAAAATGTATTGAATTAATTTTGTATCTACTCCATTATAAGATATCCTATCAATCCTATGTTAAAATTGAAAGTCATATTGACTATTCAATATTTTACGAATTAAGTTAATTTTTTTTGTATTGAATTATATTACATGTTTTCTAATATTTTCTTACTGAAGTGATAAATTATCTGAAAATTTTATATTTTTCAAGCCGCTCTACTGTACAGTGTACACTGTCGTACAGGTCTATATAACTAATGAATAGACATTATTATGAAATATGTATTTATACATTTCACAAAATGATTATTTACTAATTTTATAAAAAATATGATAAAATATACTTTGTGTAATACCTATCCATCCGAGCTTTATATTCGATTTAATATTATGTAGTCATGCGTAACATGTAAGTGTTCAGTAATAGCAAAACCATGCAAAGGGCTTTGATAATAGACAGTAGTGGTCAATAATGGTCAGTCTATTGATTAATAGTTGTCAGCAGTGGTCAGTAGTTGGCATTAGTGGTCAATATTTATCAGTAGTGGTCACTATTTATCAGTACCCAGCTAACAGTAATAGCCTCATAACAGCAACATAATAGCATAACTAATAGTCTCACATGTTTACATTGTGCTATTATGTTGTTCTTAAAAGTCTATTATGATGCTATTTATGTGTAATGCTATTATGCTGCTATTATGTTGCCATTACAAGTCTATTATGCTATTATTATGCTGCTATTAATTTTAAAAGTATATTAGGCTGCTATTATTAGAAGAGTTACATAATAGCAGCATAATAATAGCATAATAGACTTTTAATGGCAACATAATAGAAGCATAATAGCATTACAAATTAATATAAGTATAATAGACTTTTAATGGCAGCATAATAGCACAATGTAAACATTTTAGGCTATTAGTTATGCTACTATGTTTCTATTATGAGGCTATTACTGTTAGCTGGGTCGAGGTCAGTAGTGGGCAGTAATGGGCACTAGTAGATATTAGTAGTCTATATATTAGTCAATAGTGGCCAACCACTAGAGGGACATAGTTGTGATGAGTGGTCATCAGTAACGGCTGATACTATGAACTATGAACTATAGTTAGTAGTAGTAATCAGTAGCGTCCGATATCAGTATTGGACGCGCTGACATCATTTATACCGGAAGGGGGCGTTCACGTATCACAATGGTCATCTGTAATGTTAAACATAGATTTGTATTTACTATAATTTGTATTGTTGGTAAACTATAAATCTATGATAACAAAAGAGTCATTAATCAACATATGTGTTATGAAAACTTGATGTCCTAGAGGACTAAATGACCTCTATAGAGGAGATATGTCGTTCACGGCTATATGATAAGCTTGCTACGTACAATGTAGGTATAGGCATCATATTAGATTGTAGAGTGAGGCGGTGGTTGCGGTGGTGGTGCACTTAATCGACGATATAGAGTGAAGTTGTTGACGTTCGGTGATACGCGCGTGGCGTGCGTCGCTGGAGCCAGCCGCCACTACCTTGTGCTTCTCCTCCTCCTCCTTCTCCTAGTTCTAGGCGACACTAGGTTTCACTATCGATGTTCACGCTGCTCGTCACGATTATGTTCCTCAGACAACAAAGACAACAGAGGAGACGCGTACCGGAAGTAGCGCCCACATCCGACGTCGTAGTGGGATTCTGTTGGACACCACGTGATCACCTCGGTTCCAGTTGACACTCGGCTCCAGGTTGGTATGCAGGTATCGATCACGAGGCGGGTGTTTCGAGTGACAGCGCGCACGTCGCGAGTCTCGCTGACCTTAATGCAAGGACATGTCCTGTAGTTACGTCCTTTAGTAGCGCGTACTGCAGGTACTGCATCATAAGTTTAGAACTTATAGGTTATGTGTTATATTATTGATAATATAATAAACATATACATAGATGTGTATACTAATATGTATATATATATATATATATATATATATATAATATACATAACATAATTAATATATTTCTTATTTATTTATAACTGTGTATTGATAAAAAATGTCTGCTATAATACCACGTAACTACCCTATTTGATTATAGATTATAGCTATCGTAAGCTACACTGTAAACAATGTGTTGTGCGACAGACCACGTGACTCTCGTGTTAATCTTACGTAACACCTGCACAGATAACACAGGCACGTATTGTTCTCTACCGATATTCATTGTGGAATATATCATACTCTAAATATATATATATATATATATATATATATATATATATATATATATATATATATATATCTATACCATAATCACACGAGGCGCATATTAGCGATTATCATAACGTCGTAGTATGCAATACACACTAGAAGCAGATCAACCCCACACACGCACTCGCTCACCTCTTATTGACGCGTATCGATATTTGGCGATGTCGTGTCCTTCTTAGTCATGTCCTTAACGTCTCGGCTCGCCGTGTATCGTTAACAATGCAGCTATTGTTTAGGCTGCAGATAGTACGCGTATAGTGTACACCTATAGGTGCGTGTACCACGTAGCTTGCCTGTCACTTTAATCGTACTGATCTCATCGTATTGCACTATGGGAATTTGTATTGCGCAATAATCGATATTCCTGATTTATTTGTGATTTATCATTGAAATAGATCACATACACACACATATCACATCAAAGGATATATTTCAGAGTAAAATTCACGGAATGAACAGATAGTATATATATATATACATATACGCGATAGATGCGTAGAAGATACATACATAGTAAGCACTACACGGTATACTACAGCATGTCCTCGATGATGTCATAGATCATATGTATCCTATAGCGTGGTCGTTATCTAGTGATAAGCGCAGACTCGTCCAGGACACAGTTCTATAAATAGAATGAATTACAGGAACAGTCCATCGAATTCGATACACTTAACACGTGATCGAACGCTATCACTGAATTAGATTCAGAGTCGTTGTATTACGTAATATTGCGGTACGAAATATATATATTATAATCTATTGTTATATTGATTGATAGTTTGATTTTTATTAGTTATTCACGTACGGCGTACGTGATGTCTTTTTTCATATATATGGTGTATAATCCATATATATATTTATATATTGATATATTTATATACACATTTATATACACATTTATATACACATATAATATACACAGTTACTATCGTACACCAATGCACGCACGAACACGCGCGCTCACATGTGCATGCGCATGAGTAATAGCACGTAACATAAAACACAAACAAACATAACATAAAAATATCAATAGAATGTATTTATATATATATATATATATATATATATATTATACTCACTATATTTATTCTAGAATGTTTTTTATTGAAACCAACAACATACATTCTATGTAGGCTAATTGTCTATATGAAATATTAAATTATGTAGGATTGCATAATCATCTATGTAGGTCATCATAAACTAAATATAAATACAGAAATACATAGGTATTACTACATAGGTATTATGAGCATACCTGGTATGCCATACCTCATAGAGGTGCATAATATCTTCATTATATATATATATATAATATATATATATATATATATTATATATGTATTTATGTACAATGTATACATTGTACGTCTATATGAATACGTATATTTATAATACTATTCAAATACTTGCTGAATACTGACATCGGCCCCCAATAAGTCACGTGTCAAACAAAAGTTAAAATAAACATTTCGCGGCTGGCGTTATATTTCTCAGTAAAGTATTCACCGAGTAGTGAATTCGTGTTTTATATATACATACATATCATATTACCGTATGTTTATATATTAATGATATTATATAAGCCCTACACGCATTTTTTACTTTAACTCTCGGTTAGTCACGTGACATATTGGGGGCCGATGTCAGTATAAATCAAATACGTACTATCATATATTCTCATATAATATTATCAAATTCTTCACAATATATTATTAGCTTCCATATAAAGCCATACTATTTACCTATAGATAAGTATATATATATATATATATATATATATATATATACTATAAGTAAGATAAACTGTTTGATACCCGTAACGTTATTGCGTAGATTTGGAATACCAGCTGCTTCTCTAAACCCATAGGTTTATAATGTATGATATAAATAGTGATGCCAGTAAAACATATATACATAAGCCACTATTATTTAGAAGTCGTGCGTGTTTTCTGTGTGTTGACCACCGGCCATTAATACGTAGGTAATACACTACTTAGTACACTAAGGTCAGTTTCATTACAACCACCCTATTCTACTATACCACGTGGTACATAAGTAGGCGTGGTCTATCTTTGTTAGTAACGCCTACTCGCGCTATTGATTTGTCCCTGGAGATATATAATCTTCATAATCTGTATTTCATCCAAAATTATATTAACTCCATAATTATATTAACTCCTCTTTTATCCCCACCCCATTAGATACTTAGGGGAAAGTCCCCGATTACCGACCCCCTCTTAATACCGACCCCCTCTCGTATCTCAGTAACTGTATGAGATATCAAAAAATAATATATACACGAACTGTTAGTAATTTAATGATACATATGAATAAGTATTTTTTTTTAACAAATATTTAATCCTACAATTGTTATTTGATAAAATGTAATATTCTGTTTTTACTTTTTAAATATATGAATAATAACTTTTTTTAAATCATTGTAAATACTTTATTAATTAAAAGAAAACTTAATACTGCGCAAATATTGTAGATCAATAATATGTTTATAACTATTATAAAAAATAATTCAATTTGAATAACTATTAACCAAAATATCTTAATTATAGCAACCCATATGATTTTCCTAATACCGACCACCTAAATTACCTTAATACCGACCCCCATGTGATTTATAATATCCAATAAAAATAGATCAGTATTTTACTTTAAAATATGTCATAAGTTGTTTGTTTATCATTGATATAGATTAAGGATTCATGATTCCATTATATTATATACATACTGATTAATAACTAAATATTAAATAATAATATATACTATTTTAATATAATTACTATAAAGTTTAAATTTAAATTTAATATTACTATTAAAACATAAATTCAATAAAAAATAATTGCGTGCATGTTATAATTAATTATATTTATTAATATCTACTATGTTGATTGGATATTATAATACTAAAAGTATGTATAACACGATTATTTTAGGGGGTCGGTAATAGGGGAAGGGGGTCGGTATTAGGAACAGGTATCCGATTACCGACCCCCCTGTTTATTCTTGTAAATATAATTATATCAAAAATTTAAAATAGCCACATTATTCATTACCATAATATTACCCTATTTACAAAATTTCAAATAAATATATTTAATATTGAAAAAGTTATTACAAATAATCATTTAGGGGTCGGTAATCGGGGACTTTCCCCTATGGTTTATTGTTATATTCCATATTCTCTAGGGGAGAGTACTCGAATACCGACACCCTACAAATAAATCACTATAACTTTATTATTTCTAAATTAAATATTTCCAAATTGTATTTGTAAGTATTAAGTAGGTATATACATATAATAGCTATTTTTAAATTTAATTTAGTTTGTTTAACTCTGAGATAACAAGGGTGTCGATATTATGTGCAATTAGGGTGTAAATGTATGAAAATGTATGTTGCTTAGGTAAAAGTTTATAACTTTGTAACAAATTATGCAAAATACAAAATCTTTTTGTCACATTGTAAAATATAATAAGATATATAATATTTATTTTAAATATTTAAAATACCTACATTTTTAAATAATTTAGAATCGATATAGTACTTCAAAAATTTCATAAATTTATTTGTTTGAGTTGTAACGAAAAAATCAGTTTTTGTTTATAATTAAAAAATATAAATATTAAATAAAAATTATACTTATATGAATTAGAATTATATTGATTAAAATTTCATAAATTAATTAATTTTTGATTGGAATTATATTTTAGGAGTTCTTTAGGGTTTCGATATTACGTGCATGTCAATATTAGAGTACTCTCCCCTATAGAGAGTATAATCTCTTCCCTACTAAACTGTTATCATAACAAACATATTTAGTATTGTTTTCTACTTATATCGCATTGCATTGTAAATAATAGATAAATAAGAACATTAAAAGGAGTGTATAGGATACCTACATTGATTAATGAAATAAATAAAATAACAAAACATTTCTTTCTTGAATTTGTAAAACATGAATATGTCAGTATAATTTATGGCCCACATTCAAACATAAATGTATCTACATTGTTATAAATCTAAATATGCTACATAAAATATTATTTATATATATATATATATATATATATATATATATATATATATATTGAGGGGACACATGACACATATGCCCGGGTTCCACCCATGTAAAATAGAATATAGGCAAAACTGTATATACCCCTATAAATAATATATTTATAATTATATTTACAAATAACATGCAAAATAATAGTTATATACCATAGTAATTAACACTTATCTTTATAACTATAAAAGTTAGCAGATGTTAACAGATGTAGGTTACCTACCATTGTAACAACACATGTAGTATCTAGTAGGTATATATACTATAGTGGACTACTATTAGTAGTGCTGTAAAGAGGCACGGCTCTATCAAAATGATTGGCGTCATTTATATTCAAGTACCTATACATCAAAAATTGTGTTCGAATTGTGTTCAAAACAAGTATCAATACTTTAAAAAGTGAGTTAATTTACAGAACTAGTGTATAGTATAAAGGTACTACCTACTTCAGTTTGATAAGCATCAGACACACACGCAGTGGGAAGCGGGTGCAAGCCCCATCCGGAACATTACAGTAGGTCTTAAAATAACATTTAGAAGTGATCTTATATAATTGTGTATATATTAATGATCGGCTCTCGTTAAAACCATGGATGCCTTAACATGAGAGCGTGTTCGAAGGGACATTAGAGCCATATATGGTTATAAGTGAACACTTCATCTAAGTTCCTGCAGGATGCATCCCATGAGATGAAAGGACACCACCAAAATAACAATAACAATATTTATATATATATATATATATATATATATATATATATATACATATATGTGTGTGTGTAAAACATATGTGTATAAAACGTATACGTATATACGTCGTATATCATAGATATGTATATAACTATACATCTATGACTAATTGGACCGAGTAAGTACGTTTCATGCCCGTAAATAGGTCAACTAAATAGGTCACCGAGTACATTGCGTGCGTAACGATTAAGGAAATGATTGCAGTGCGCTAATGTGCGCTAACTATAGTGTGAACTATTGTGTGAACACACTCTATTTATTAATATCTATTAATATATGTATAATCGTAGCATACACATATATATATATATATATAATATATATTATATATTATATATACGAAAATGCGTGCGTATAGGTCAGTTGTATAAGGTATCAGACACACGTGTAGTAATGACATGTCCTTGAGTGTATCGTTATAGATATATGCTATAGTATGAAGCCGCGGCTATAACCTCGTCCGTCGGATGGCTTGTTAAATGATCGGCTCTCGTTAAAACCCCGGATGCCTTCCCAGAAAACAGTAAGAGCAGCATAATAGCAGCATAACAGCAAATGCTAGAGCCTCAAATGTTTACATTGTGCTATTATGCTGCTATTAAATGTCTATTATGCTGCTATTATGCTGCTATTAATTTGTAATGATATTATGCTGCTGTTATGCTGCTATTATGCTGCTATTAATTTTAAATGTCTATTATGCTGCTATTATGCTGCTATTATTATAATAGCAGCATAATAGCAGCATAATAGCTTGACAAATTAATAGCAGCATAATAGCAGCATAATATACATTTAATAGCAGCATAATAGCACAATGTAAACATTTGAGGCTCTAGAATATGCTGTTATGCTGCTATTATGCTGCTCTTACTGTTTGCTGGGTTAACGCGAGAGTGGCTTCGAAAGGAGATTATAGTCATTTGGTTATAAGTGAAACTTCATCTAAGTTCCTGAATGGGATGAAAGGACTCCACCAAAATAACAATAACAATAACAATAACATATATGATAGTAACCCTACAATGAATATTGTATAAGAGATGTGAACCAAACTTTAACAATGCCTAATATAGAGGGCGCTTATATGCTTGACATTATAATTAAATGTCCTACAATATATGTTTTATAATTTCTGGTACGACTATATAGAGTATGTATTGTAGGTTAGGCATGTATGATAGGATAGGATAGTATAGGAGAGAAGAGGATAAGATAGGATTATGATAATATAGAATAGTTTATTCAAAACATCAATCCAGTAAAATATTACCCTCACTTGTGTAAACCGGAATAATAAAATAAATAACACACACAATAAAATCGAAGGAAACTAAACATAATATCAAAGTATATACAATTAAATTAATAATAGCGAAACAGTTAAGTTTAGATGTTTTAGTTTATTCTCAAAGCGGATATGTAATATTACTTAAACCACGCGTGGTCAAGATTCCATCTGTTTAGTACAGTCGAGGAACGAAAGCTACCTCAAAGTATTGAACCCACTCGGCAGCTCGAGAACAAGCCCACTATAGGTGAACACTTGATTCTCTATTACTCGATGCCGGGGTCATGAAGGGGTCATGCAGGTGTCTGTGTTTGCCTATAGGCAGCGTGCAGTGTGTATCGTTGCATGAGTGTGTGAGGCCTACCGTATCGTACATAACAACATAACGGTATCATTAAAATAATTAAAAAGTATATATTTTAATTATTAGTCGTATACGACTTCATTGAATAAACACATTTTTTAGAAACCATTATTTATAAAAAATACATAATACTATAGATAAAGTATGTTTATTTTATACAAATATACGATCACATTACCTATAGGATACCTATACCCTATATATAGTATAGGTCCTATATAGTATAGGGCTTATACTTACTTTGATCCATTAGATAGGTAAACCCCGGGACGTGTTCCTTGTTCCACTAATCGTCTACATTCCGTTCTATCGTGCACATGTGTCACACTAACGTTGTCAATCCACACATGTGACCTGACGTTCACCTACATAGCCGTGTAGGATCAGTTCTCTATTGGGTGTGAATCAAGGGCGCAGGGGGAAACTACAGAAAATAATATCCAATAATTCGTGAGCAAAGCACAATTACGAAAGATTGGAATAACTGATTGTAGGTATTTATACGTTATATTTTTATAAAAGATAAAATAAACAAATTAATTTCAAGACGATAATAACTATTATATAGATTACATGTACGAATCCCACCTGAGTACGAACCCTACATGGGTATGAACCCCACATGGGTATGAACCCCCACACGGGTATGAACCCCACCAGGGTATGAACCCCACCTGGGTATGAACCCCACCTGGGTATGAACCCCACATGGGTATGAACCCCACATGGGAATGAACCCCCACCTGGGTGTGAAATATACCTATAAACCAATGCTATCAATTATACGAACCACTCCTATCAATTGTACAAAAATGAACTATATTTTTATGGACTCGATACTCTACATAATGTAGGACAATGTACACAATAGGTTGAGGATAAGTTGAATATTAAATAACAAGGGGTATACCGTATATACCTATAGGCAATGGATATATCCATACTTAATGGATATATGTATATATCCAATGTATACATTGGATGAATACTATACATAAATGACTTCTAAAATGACTAACGAATTTCAGATTATGGTAATGGGTAGAGAAAGAATGTGACGTTTTGACGATGATACAATAGTCTGGCTCTACAAATCACTAATCACGTGATTAAAATAGCCAATTAAAAGTAAGTATCCTAATCAACTGTAGGGATAATGGAAATGTGAAAAATACATTATTTTGAGACAAAATACTACATTTTTAGATACCATGTTTGTGAAAGAATAAACATTCTAGATACTACAGATATATTGAAACTATTGAAATCTAAGAGCGAAATATACTTTTATACTAAATAAATATTTGTTACTTTTTATTAATATAAATTAAATATATGATACACAAAGATGACCTGAAACCGTTGTAAAATCTGTATTATATATAATAGGACCTACGACATCATCTATATACAACATAGTAGGGTAAAGGTAAGGTAAATAACATATAGGAATTACCTACAATAATATTAATAATTGTATAAGCACATATATAAGATTATAATCTGTAATTGCATATAGATATATTACTATCAATATCATATTGAACAATTATATATAGCCTAATCATCATTTAATTTGCCTTACGACTAAACAATAGGTCTGCAACAATATGTCTGGCTCACCCGATCACTGATACCTATATATTATATTATTGTAAACAAAACGTATGTACGTAATAGTAATTGTTATACATTTGTATGCGATTCATTAGGAACAAGTCAACCGTGACCACGTATAGTAACTATGTATATCACGTATACATAATTAGGAGTCAACAACCTTTTTATATGATATACATGATATATGTATAATTGTACATGTAATAAAATAATGAAATTACATTACTACATAATTGAAGAGATATCGAATGGTAATTATTTCCCTTAACACGCGTGTGTTGCATAATATCCTGACACGTCCAAGTATACTTATCTACAGGCTCCATGTATGCATTGGTCACCACCAACGGAATGGTCATCATCTACTTACACCCAACTATGCGAGCGTGCGAACAATAGGAACAATAGTGTTGTTGTTATTATTATTATTTCTATATAATAACGGTTTTATTTGATAAATTACAAATAAAAATAGAATAATTTTTATTTTAATTCTGATATTGGTATTATAAATAAAACCTATTCTAAATTTAGAGAGTAAAGTAACAATATTCGTAAACAATAAAACGACATTTCCCAAGGTCACTGTTAATAGGTTAAGAACGTTTGTATGCATACTAAATATGTAATTATATTATTTATATATGCATGTTATTAATAATAACCTCTCGGAGTTAACATACACACTCTTTCTAAATATAATACACGCACATACACACATGTATACACACATACACACACACACATATATATATATATATATATATATATTTTTTTTATTTCAAATATATATCCAATAACAATACTGATTATTGTCGAGTATATCTTGCAAGGAGTATAAACCTATAGATTAATCGCAAACCCAACCCTATAGGGAGACGTTGTCTAGTTTTCTAGTAATATTTACCACGATGTAGATATCAAATGTTCAATTAACGTTATTGATATAGGTCAACATTGCCAGTCTACCTAACATTTCCAGTACATGTTGATTATAAAAGAAAATGTAACATATTTTACTTATTTCTGCCAATAAGTATTACGAATAATGTCAATAACTTGCTGCGAATACTAGCTGCCAATACTTAATGTCAATATGTGATACCAATACCGTAACAACTAATTAAAAAACACATTGTTTTCGAATATTATACCCATTTTAATTAAAAATGGATACATAACCTAGTAATATGTCTATAGTAACTACTATATGGAATAATGTATACCTATATCGTGGCTATTTACATTTAATTTACAATCTTAATAATTAGTTAATAATTAAACATATGATAATGATAATTTACAAATAAATGTCAGAACTATCATTTAATATTAACGTGTACCTATCCTAAGCGTATTTGGTCATATCGAATACGTGTACTCACTAATGTACTTACATATATGCATTATATTATATGTCGTAGTTATATTTATATAGTGATACTATGCTTTCAAATTTATAAAATCGATATTCATACCAATAAATGTCTCTCAATTGGCTATTAACCCTATGAATCCCAGCCATTTTTAATACAATGTGAAAATAATCTATATTTAACAAAAAGTGTACGCACCTTTTTACAAAATGATTATTCGTATTCAAATATTGATAATTATATATAACAAGTTATATTTATTTTATAAAGTATAAGATATATTATGTAAATCTGGAAAAAAAATTGGATTTGAATTATTATTCGTAATATTAGTATGAATTATTAATAGTCAATTTGAGAGACATTTATTGGTATGAATATCGATTTTATAAATTTGAAAGCATAGTATCACTATGCTATCGTTAAATAGCACCACACCTAGGTGTGATTAGGTAGTACATTAACACGCGCATGTCACTAGCGTATCGCTATAGATGTTATCTAATATACCATTACGCAATACATAGAAATGCTCACCCTACGGCGTAGGGCCTACGCATATAGGTCTACGTTATGTTGTATATGTCCTATATATAGGTCATAGTAAATATATACGTGTATAATATACACTTTTATATTTACACTGCATATATATGCATATATATATATATGCATATATACACCTATAGATGTATATCTATAGGTATATTACGTCATAATAAAATAAAACAGATGGGCATGTAAATCAGGATACAGATATACTATAGAATACTCTAGAACATATTAAATATATAACCAGTATAGGCTTATTAAAACAAACTATGTTTTATAACATATCCTTAGGGCTATTCTCGTAATATCTATAACTATTTAATATATACACACATACAAATATACATACACACACACATATATATATATATTAGACGTATCTTAAATAATTGTGATATACTATTTTATAGATTAATTTATTAAAAATAGGTTATATATAATTATAATTAAACATTTAGTTTACGCGATTTTTCTCTGCAAAAAGATTAATAATGTATTCATATTACATTTCATTAAGTGTATTTGAGTCTAAAGATAATATTTCCGAACTTGAAAGTTTGTGTGTGTCGGAGTATTTCTTATATAACAGTGTTAAGTGTTGAGAATATCCTACTCTATCCGTTAGGTTATTATTAGCTGCCTTTATGCCTACATTTATCAATTCATTTCATAACTATTTTACATTCATATGAATGCTGCGTGAGATGATATAGGTTGTACTATGCCAATGGGTACTATGGTTATCACTATTATCACGTGATCCAACCTAACTACATATAAGTGTATCAAATCATTGTATCCTTACTTTAGAATTATTACTGCTCAAAAATGTGCATATAAAGCAACATATATTCCTTTAGTGAAAAACATACGTATACTGCCATACGCACACTACCTATGAAAGTAGATTCACTAATCGTTAGATTACTTAGAATACAATTATTGTTAACTTTCTCTTATTATTGATAGTAGTACTTGCATGCCTATGTGGATGCTACTTGCATGCCTACGTGGGCTTCTAGAGCTAAGACTTATTGACAAGCTGTCTGCTTTTACTATTAGCCTACTTATTTAATAATTATAACGTTATATAATAATACTATTTATTAGAATAAATATAGTTTGTTTTCTGTTAGTTATATAGCTTATAATAGTGATATGATTTTTCCTACTAAATGGCTTCATAATAATATATCACATGTTCTGTTGTTGTCACCCGAAATATAAGTAACCTATATGACCTCTCCATCACTAGATCTATACTTCCATGTCACTAAATCTACACTTCCATGTCACTAAATCTACACTACCATATCACTAAATCTACACTTCCATGTCACTAGATATACACTACCATATCACTAGATATACACTACCATATCACTAGATATACACTTCCATATCATTAGATCTACACTACCATATCACTAGATCTACACTTCCATGTCACTAGATATACACTACCATATCACTAGATATACACTACCATATCACTAGATATACACTTCCATATCATTAGATCTACACTACCATATCACTAGATCTACACTTCCATATCATTAGATCTACACTACTATATCGCCTCAACCGCTAACACTAATACGAGCGCCACCCTAAGTACACGTGTACCTAATATCCACATTCTAGCTCATTTGTAACGTCCCTTTGTAACACTACTTTATCCGCCAGGTGCTAGAACGAATCGTTTACGCGGCAGACCACCAGATAGCACAACCTGTCGTCAAGCTGTAGACAACAATAGGTTAGCATGGACATCAGTACACCAAGAACAAGGACAGATCCTTGGTTATAATTTCATGTAGTCTGCGATACTAGGCGAGCTGGGCGAACATTTCATTGCGTCGTAGTAATTTCTCTCACGTCGTTTCTATTTATAGATATTAATTGATATTCGCGGATTATAATTAGATCGCGTTTACACAATGCTCTAATGTATTTTCAAGAGTATATGTGGTAAAGTGTTTTTGATATCGCATAAAGATTAACAATATAGGTAAACATGTAGATATAAACCTATATTAATAACGTATAAGGCAATACAATACACATTCGTATAACTTGAGATTCTTATATATTAGTGTAATCTACCTTTGAACTCTGAGATAAGTATTACATAATGTCAAGGACATGGTATTACGTCCTTGCTAATATTACGGTATTATATAATACCTCACGTATGTATGTTATATATATATATGGAATGTAGGTACCTACACTACCAATTACAATATCCATACTATAAATGTAAAATTTATCTTTCTTAAGGGGGTATCCCACTACCAGTATTTCTAGAAATAATGTCGGAAAAGTTTGCTTGAAAGTGATTTATTTAGCAAGTTTACAATTGTAGTTAGGCAATTTTACCTACTTTACTTTCTGGCAACTTGCCAGAAATATAGTAACATTAAAAGGGGTATCCCCTTACAACTTGCTAGAAAATCACTTTCTAGCAAACATTTCCGGACATTATTTCTAGAAATACTGGTAGTGGGATATCCTCTACTGTGGTAGAAGTCCTACCGTAGGACGCGTCCATGACCATTAAAATGGGTCTTACAATAATATTTAAAAGTGATCTTATTTAATTATGTATAAATGATCGGTTCTCATTAAAACCATAGGTGCCTTAATATGATATCGGCTTCGAAGGAACATTAGAGCTATATTGTTATAAGTGAAAACTTCACCTAAGTTCATAGAGCTAGAGAGATCTCTCTAGCTCTATGCCTAAGTTCCTGGATGATATAAAAATGACTCCACCAAATAAAAATAAAATAAATTAATACATAAATCATAATGAGTAATAAGCGAACTACATATATTAAATATACTATATATATTACCTGATATTATAAGAATTAATAAACACAATAGTTATATGATATAGAGTCACTGACAAATACTAATAATAATTGTATTTATTTAAAATATTAAAAAAAGTATACTATTAAAATAATAGTTCCTTCATATTTACTAGCTTCGATATAAGTTTAAAAATGTAGTTAATAAATTATTTAACATAAATATATATATGATATATAAATTGCAACAATAGAAATTGCATATGAAAGCAAAATGAGTAATTATAGAGAAGGTAGGATAATCCATAGTCTATATGATATATCTAAGAGCTCTCTGGGGTAGGATATTAAAATAAATAACCATTTATCAAAAAGTAAGTTTTAAATAAATCAATTAATATATTTAGTCACATGAATATACTTCTTGATTGATTAAATAAAATATCGTTTGAGGCGAGAGTCAAGGATGAGAAGAGTCAAAAGTATATTTTCTAGTCCTAATAATGTTTCCACATCTTAGATATCAGGCTTAGGAAGCAGTCCTGTCATATTACTTGATTATGTATAAATAAATGTTATATAATAATTATAATTATATAATACCAGATACCCATGGGTATAGAATCACTTTTCATAACCATATATAGAACCGTAACGTATGCGAATATAAAATATTGTATAGGTGATATCACCTTAACTCTTCATCTTGTAACATATTGTACATTTATTACATGTAACATGAAGTATTATTGATTAGTTAATAAGGTATAGAACATAAATATGGAATATTATTTAATTAATCAACTTATAAATAATTATCAAACAAATTATTGTATTCAAATAAAAAAATATATTAATTAATTCTAAAATTATAATATATATATATAATAATTATTATATTATTAATAGTTATTTATTATAATTATTAATTATATCAATAAGTATTATTTATTAGTTGGTAATAATTATTTAATTAATACAGATGGGTCATCATGAATATATGTTAATGCTGTTCATTTTATTGTATCGTAACCAGATATTATTAAAATTAATTAAGTAAATTCATTTTATATTTTCTATGTACTTTTTTTTCTAAATTATAATTATTTAAACATAGTAACTTATATTAAATTATATTTTAATAAATTAATTAATTGTACCATAGAATATAGATAAATAACCTTTGTTGAAAGTGTGTATACTATATACGAGAAATATATATATAATTATTAAAAGTTAAATACTTAATCAAATATTTAAAATTAAAAAACAAAATTATATTCAAATGAAGGCAATTATAGGGGGAGTAATGAGTATTAAAATAAATAAATGTATAATATTCATTAATTGCAGAAATAATGAATTAGTTCATGCTATTCATATGTACAACCTTCACACCACCCCGCTGTCATCTATTCAACATTTCAGATGTTAATAGATACACATTTAAATTTCTAAATAGTTATTTGATTGTAACTATATCTATATAATAAAAATTAACTAGATTTATTTAAGTGTAATATTTAATATATATTACATGAAAATGAATGTAAATAATCTACATGAACATATATATTGTAATTCGTATATTGAATATAGTACATAGTATATATAATAAATACACACACACATATATATATATATATATATATATATATATATATATATATATATATATAAATATATCTATTTTTATGAAAAAATATCATAACCTATTACATATTATATACTAGTATAGACTAGATTATACCCGATACACTCTACATACAGTGACAGCACACTGGAAATGAACACAAACGAGGAGTGCAACGTTTCATTCACTCTAGACAACCACACCACTACGGTACGCCCACCTTGTGGATACTCCCCCCGCCCCACCAGCACCGATGAAGACGAAGCTAAGCCACGCCCACAACTCATCAAAGACAATAAGCATGACCCGCCGTCGCCGTGTAACCCCCGCTCACCTCGTTCCCCTTTCGTTATCGTCGATACGTTCGTCGGCAAGAGCATACAGTCGCCCGACATCTACGGTAAGCCGAGTACCGGCGATACGGTGTACTTCCGTTCCTCGTCATCGCCACCTATTGGCGTCGTCGTCTCTACGTCGTTTTCGAAGCCGCCACTAGTCGATGAATCATCGCTCGGTGCCGAAGCTCGTACCACGACATCTGAAGTCGTCTACTCGTCCGAAGTAACGAATGACGGCGACAACCTATCCGCGGCGGACTCATACGTCTGTTTCGATGTTAATACACACGCATCGGCATCGGCATCGCGAGAAACTGCTTCCAATAGCCCCGTTGTTCGTTCCCCCGCCGCCACCACTATCACCACCGCTACCACTACCACTACCGCCACTGCTACCACTACCGCTACCGCCACCACTACCGCTACCACCACAACTACCACTACCACTACCACTAGTCTGCGGCGGTCTCGCTACGCCGGCCTATATCACGCGTGGAGAACGAATCGCCTGATCGACTCGCTGATCTCCGAGCTGGTAACCGACGTGGTCATGCACACCGATGGCTGGTCGCTCGACCGTGACGCTGTAGAGAAGGAGGAGGGTGTCACGCGGGAGAGTCTGCAGGGTAGAGGAGGAGGGGTATTCGTATCCGACGACGTGCTATTCGCCGCCGACTCTATTTCGAAGCGAATCGGCGATATCAACGACCTCGAACCCGATTTCGATTTAAGCGATACCGATAAAATGACGATAGAGGAAGAGTTGCGTATGTTGTTGGTGTATATGTTTGAACGAGCGGTCGAGGAATCTAAATCCCGGAGTGGGGGTGGTCGACATACGAAATCAAACGCCGATAACTTTGATTCCAGTGTTCACGTTTCGATGATAACTAAAGAGCTGACTTCGTTCTTGAAACGTGAAATAAGGCACGCGCTAATGGAACGGTGTAACACTAACGCAGATGAATGTTGGATAGACCATACACCAGATTTCGAAAATGATACGTTGATACCAATACCTCCTACTATTACATCTATTGCAGGCGATACTGATAGTCTTTTCTTAAGCGATAATGGTGAACTAAGTGATAAAGATAAGCCGTCTGAAATCACGGCTTTACGTGAGGATCGAGAGTCAAGCAATGAAGTAATAATTCAAGAAGACTTATCTTTTAATAAATTAGAAATATTCCCGCTAAAATCTGCTTTGAGAAATGGTACACATTTCTCAAGTATACGATCAAAAGTAAACCACTCGATAGCCGACCAGTTTAAAACTATCACAGAAACGGAAAAAAAATTTATTATAAAATTACGAGATCAACATTCGAAAAATGAAATAGAATATCCTTCAACCGTCGATATAAACAACTCAAATATTAATTCATTTCAGCAAAATAAAAATGATTCATCAGAAATTAATTCCTCGAATATAAATGGTACTTCAGATAATATTTATCATGGTAATAAAACCATAGATAGGTATGTACAATTTAATTTATATACTTCTTAATTTAATTAATATAATACCTTGATAATATTAAAGATATTAAAATAATATTAAATAATATAATTTATATTATATTATATATTATATAAACAATTCTATAAAACTATTATATAATTTATTATAATTTTATTACTAGAATTACTATCATTTAGAATACTATTTATGAAATAATTAACGCTTTAATTAAACATTCCATACCCGGCCAGCTGTAATAAAGAAGAATCGAATACATCCACGAACGCGGCGGGCACGAGCGTCGTTCGCAAGAAGAAAATGGTGCGGTTCGCGGATTCGCTCGGACTCGAACTGCAAACCGTACGAGAATACGAACAATCCGGCGATGACCCTCCTTTCGTACCGGAGTCGGCCATCGCTAACCTCATCACCATGACGACCAGCACCGCCACACTTCAAGAATCCGCTCGCATCGAATCCGAGAAGCGAGGTCGCTGGCAGAACGGCAAAGCGTGTCGACTGCGCCTATCTTTCACCCAACCGTCGGCCAGCCTAGACTTCGTGACCTCCGTACGCGACGCCGGCGTCCGTCTCGAGAACTGTCGGCTGACCTCAGACGACGAAGGTCATCGTCACGCCGACGGCACGGTGCGCGTTCGTAACGACTCGTTCGAGAAGAACGTGTTCGTACGATACACCACAGACGCGTGGGCCACTAGCCTAGACGTCGACTGCGAATACGTGGCACCTCGCGGGGAGTCTCTGGACGGGGGCATCACCGACAGGTTCAGGTTTAGCATCCGAGTGCCTGCGTCGGTGGATACGACTAGCGGCCGACAACTGGAGTTCGCCGTAGCGTTCGTCTCCCGCAGCGCTACCATGTGGGATAATAACGGTGGACTGAACTACTCGATGCAGTGCTACACCGTTTCCGTGTATGACCTTTGACCTATGTCTAATACACCCGCCAGCCCGCCCCTCGTACCGGTATGTTCACGCGCGCGTAGGCATATCATCAACGAAGAATTGCTTCCGGATATAACAATGTCAGTGGTTTCGCCGATTATTTTACGTTCAATAATAAAATGATGACAAGCCATTATGCACACTCGTGTTAATTATGTTAACGTTATACGATGTTACAAATGTTAATTAGCATCTATGTAACGAATTGCAACGAATTTTATACGCCGTTACTTATTTAGCGTAGAAATATCTACGATTCCTACTCGCCCTTTGTTATTGACACGTGCGAGGTGCCTGTTTAGTAGGAGAATAGAACATCTCCGGCGCCGTCGTCGTGTTCGTGTTATATACTTATTTGTTACGTTATTAACTAATCTACTATGCCGATATCACAATAGTATATTTTATATAGAAGATTGTTGTTCAAGTTATTACGATATGCATTTCTACTCGTTACCATAACACCCAAGCGTTTTCACTATTATTCTATATCATTGTTATGTAAGCCATTGCTCAAAATGCAGCGCCATTTATTATTAGATCATATACATATAGTATTCAAATTTATCTATTATATAACGCCATAGTGATGTTATTATTTCATTGCATCATAGATTAGATATTTTATTATTAATTTCTCATTAAATAAATATTAAATAAATGACATTTAGGTTATAATGCTATCTAAATTTAAATATATCATCTACATTAAATAGCATTCTTATATAAATAAAATCATTTAATAATTATAAATAAATTTACAGTGAATAGTTACAAATATATAATAAAATAATACATTTATATTAACATTTGATACTTATATAATAGAAAATAAAAATATATTAATAAAATGTTGAAAATATACACTAATATAATTAAATTAACTTTGAGAATAGGAAAACGTGACTATGTTTTAGCAATAAATAAGAGTGCATAAAATAAAGTTATTTATTAATCATGCAATAGTATCACATCATGTCAGCCCTGAAGATATTTTCCTATACTCACCACTTTCACAGCATTGCATAACACATCGATCAATACGTATACAATCACGTATATATCACACGTAACATCATAACACAACAGGATAAAAAAGGCGGATGGGGGTGGGGGTGGGGGGGGGATATAGTAGACACATAGTAGTTATTAGTTTGTAATGTATTTGAACTTGTCAGTGAATTGCTTAAGGTTAAGGACAACTCCGTAGGTGGTGTCCTTCATTGAGATGAACTTCTTAATGTTGTTCTTTTCATCTGTGCATTGAAGAGGACATTACACCGAATGTATACAATGGTAATTTGTTTAAACATACTTATACACAGTAACATCATCTTATAACAATTGAATGCGTGCTTTAGTAGATTGCCGTACTGTAGATTACATACTACAAAGGACAACATCATCTTATAACAATTGAATGCGTGCTTTAGTAGATTGCCGTACTGTAGATTACATACTACAAAGGACAACATCATCTTATAACAATTGAATGCGTGCTTTAGTAGATTGCTGTACTGTAGATTACATACTACAAAGGACATAGATGAAAACTAAAACTGAAATAAAATGCTACTTTTTAACAAACTATCATTTTGTATGTAATCTATAATAATCTAGAGATGTATGTTGGCGAATAAATGTAACGTATTTGATATGCTAATGTGAATGACATATGCAATAAGATTAATTGCAATAATAAATTCTAAATATATATTGAGAGAAATATTAGGCATTACAATGTAGGTAAGCTTCATTATTTTCTAGTCACATATAGAACTAATCAGGGCTGTAGGGAAGGGGGGATAGTTAAGGGCAGGCGCTGGAATTCATCTACACCATGCTATTTATAGCTCTACCGAAAACGCTACTAATAAAAAACTAATAGAGATAATTAAATAATATTTTTTTTATTCAATAGATACTATCCAAATTCATCTATATAAATATATTTCATAAATATAATTAATTTAAAAGTATGAAATAAAACAGTTGAAAAACGGTGAATATTTTTTATTATAAATATATTACATAATCATTATTAATTTAATTAATATAAAATATAACATCAAGATTTATTTATATTGGTGTATATGTTATACATTTACAGTAAAAATTTCAGTTAAAAATAATATAAATTAAAAAAGTAGTAGGCATTTACATGTGGTTACTAAGTGAAAAAGTAAAAACTGGAGAAAATGACATTCAAAGTTTTTACATAAATAATCATAGATAATATGTACAAATATGCAACTATATAAAATATACAATATAAAAACAAATAGGATTATATAACACATGATTTGTTTATATATGTAATGCTATTTAATCTATGATCTATGCTAAAATAAATCTAGAAATTTTTAAATTAAACGATTATTCTATAAATCGTAATATAATATTACATATTACAAGTATTTACATAAATACAAAATATATTTATAAATTTATTACTCCTAAAACACTTTATATTGATAGAAATACTCAAAAATATTAAAAAATATTTTAGGATATTATAAATAAAATACAGAACTTGGATAATACATAATAAAAAAATATTGTAAAAATTAAATTATTTATCACATTTTAACTCCAGCGCCTACCCTAATAGAGGCTAGGTAATAGGAACTAGCTAATGGGTTCTAGGTAATAGGGTCTAGGTAATTAGGCTATGGAGTTGATGTAAATGATACAAATATGAAATATTGTAATTAAACTATAGCTCCCTTATATATATATATACTATTAATGTAATATTACTGTATAGTAGGGTTGTAACAATTCAAGTCCTTGAGTCAGAATCTCTAGTGAATATATTGTCAAGTCTGATACGTTCAAGACCATTTCAAAATTGATGAAAACGATTCACTACAGTAATTTTCTAGTCGAGTATTTAAAAAGAAGAATTGAAAACAATTTTGAAATTGTATATAATACATATAAGTAAAATCATTTAATTATATAAAATTATGACATAGTTGAAGTAGACTTTATTTAAGTAAATTTAAGTAAATTTAAGTAAATACTATATTTCTTATATGCATTTATTTAGAATTAATTTAAGCTTTTCATAACATCTTTTACGATTAATGTTAGAATTTGAACTTCGGATTTACAATATTTTCTATAATTTTAAACTACTGATTAAGCTTCAAAGCCTTACACTTTTAGATGTGAAGGATTTGAAACCGAAAATGTTATGGTTTTTAATATTTATTTTAGATTTAAGTTATTAATTCTAATAATGGATAGATTCAATGTTTTGCAAGCATTTGACATTGTACAACTCTAATGTATAATGAATGCTTAGTTGTTAATTAGAATAACATAACACATTCATATGTGTATGTGTATGATATTAAATGTAGAATTGTGTACATTTGTATATAGAACGGCATTATTATAATTTGTATAGAGGTAATAATGTGTATTCTGGTACTTGAGATGTGCCTATAGGCTATGGCTATCATTAGAATAACAAGCGATTGCTTCATATTCGAGGAAGTCTGAATGTAGTTGTTACATAGGACCCCGTATAGTGGCATAACACCATCACTCCATAACTGTAGTGCACACTTGTACAGGTGTCAGTAAGTATAACCTGACCGGGGTTATACCATGGGTATGGGTATGCGAGTGTTAGTGAAGTTAGTACACTATGGTAATGGTGGCAATAGCTGGTATACATTTGATACAGATTCAACAGACCACTCTACCATATGATATACTTACAACATTATTAAGTATATGATCATATTGTATATTGTCATATTGGCGACGGGAAATATTGAAACGATATATCATAATTATTTTTAGTTAAAATATTTGTTTATTTTCAAATTTAATATTCTAAATAATTGAGTTATCGCGAATTCAGCGAACTTTTTCGCAAGGAAGTGTGTCCACAGTGTACACCGTCGTGCTGCCACCTGGATTACTAACTCGGTGTCTGTATGCAGGCGTAGAACGGTGGGGCCATGCCGGCGATGTCACGGGTGCACAGCATGTGACTACGGTCTGAAGCAAAGTTGTCCAGGTATTCCTGGGCTGGGATAACACGGAACTTCCTAGCGTAGTGGTGGTGGTGGTTATGTCATCATCATCATCATCATCATAATCATCATCATCGTAGTAGTAGTCGTCACCACGAGATATAATTATTGCGTAATGTTCATTATTTAAATGACGTAATAACAATTATATATTACTTATATTGTGCAATATCTTCTTTAGATCACTACAAACTCGATAGTAAACTAATAAATATTAAGAGAGTATTCCAACATGAAATTATTTTAAAATCTCGGAAGAAATTCACAGCTATTCAATAAGAATGACTGTAATCTATGGAATTGAGGGGGGGCAGTAACCTATGGAATTGAGGGGAGGCAGTAATCTATGGAATTGAGGGGAGGGCAATAACCTATGGAATTGAGGTGGGGGGGGGGCAGTAAGGGCGATCATAGAACATTGAAAATTAACAGATTAACATTGGACTATGTTTTTCTTAATAAATATACCATTAAAATGAAGTACACACATTTTTTTTTATTTTTATTAATCTAAGCTCACACGACAGCCTCGTGAAGTTTAACATGTAGCTAGATACAAATTTTACATTGTAAAAAATAAATTATAAAAAAATAAGTATTTGAAACCTTTGTTATGAATAATTTGTTATCAAATTTTAACACACTATTTATTTTATAATAATGGAATAGAAAATATAAAAAATAGAATTAAAAAAAAAAATTCCTGGACATTTCTTGGAATTTTAACAGGACACTGTAAAAAATCGTAAAAAATGACTAAAAAAAAGATTGACAGTATGTCGTGTCATAAAAAATGACTAAAAAAAAAATTGAAGTATACATATATTCTTAAAATTTCAATAGCTATAAGATACAATGTGTCCAAAAAAATTGTGTTTCTATGATCACCCTTAGGGGGCAGTAACCTATGGAATTGAGGTGGGATGCAGTCATCGTCACGTATAACTTCAGTAAGATACTCGTCCACAGTGCAGGGAAATGTTAACTTGCAGTCAAAATCGTAGATCTGAGCTCTGTTACGATCCAGCATGATCACGTGGTAATCCTATGGGGGGGGTGGGCGGCTTAGTGGACGAGTGATTGGTGGGTAGGCTGCTTAGTGGGCGAGTGTTTGGTTGGTAAGCGGTAGGCTTAGTAGAGATTAGAGTTATTAGGTATATAGGTGGTTTAGAAATCAAGAAATGGTTACACACAGTAACACAGATAATGATTGGAGCGATCTCACGACTCGATGCCTATGTATAAAGTTATGTACGATCACATGATAGGTGTGAAAGGTGGCCGTTAAGTACACACGTACCCAGATCACAGGCTCCACTGGATCTTTGCACAGATTCTGACTCCAGAAAGGAACGTTCTTCTTGTCGTTGGAGATGAACATAACGTAGAGGTCTTGGAAATGTTCGGGCTGCACCATCTTTTTCAACAGCTCGCATAACTTCCAGATGTTCTCCTCACTGTCATCACGTGTATGGTTACATAACATGTGTGATTACATAGGAATAC
Source organism: Osedax fenrisi (assembly GCA_964019155.1). Taxonomy (NCBI): domain Eukaryota; kingdom Metazoa; phylum Annelida; class Polychaeta; order Sabellida; family Siboglinidae; genus Osedax; species Osedax fenrisi. Next base: position 56,972,371 of record OZ025239.1, on the reverse strand, counting down.
ATTAAATCAGGGGCAGAGGCGGTGAAATATGCTAAAAACTGATTTATATGTACACAAATAATTATTTAATAAAAATGATGTTATGTTATAATAATAAAATTCAATCTCTTATCTTTAAAATGATATATATAACTTTATATATAAAAGTAACTATAAATGCTATAAAAGCGCATCATAAATTTTAAGCCAATATAAAAAATCATAATTATCATAATATATATTACTTGGGTTTACATTTTTACTTATAATTTTATTAATATTCAATCGATTTCAAAAATTTTAAAAGCAATAGATATATAATAGAATGATTGTTTACATAAATATAGATTAATGCATTATGTTACATATTTAATGTATGAAGTAACAGCCAATAAAATTATATCATTTCTATTGAGTGAAATTTCTATATTTTGACTTGTCATTATTTTATTTAATAAAACTTTGAATGATTTTGTTTTTTTTTCTGTTGGATATTTATTTAAATAACTTTTGAACAAATCGATCAATCTTCACAAAATGTTAGAGCTTTATTCATTATAGACATCTATTCATATATAACCCATTTGAATATATAATTTATTAGTCTTGAATAAATATTAATAAATATTTTTTTTTTAAATTACCGATTTTCAATTAAAGTTCATGATCTTTAAATCTATAGTAAACTTCTGAAACATGTTTTTTAGTCTACTCGTATTTCTATATAAATAACAAATTATGAAATTCTATATTTTATTTCATAAGTTATTGCATTTTTTATAAAAATGAAATAGTCCTATGTTCACCATGTAATGTTGTGTGCATGTTTCACCACCGCCTGCCAATGTCTAAGGAGAATTAGTGAAAGCGATTAACCTTATTAATTTGATATCATTATATATATCATATCTAACAGTAGTATGAGTTCATATTTGATCATCATCATATAGATAAAATACAATTATAATGATCACAAATAATCAAAATAGTTTTGATGCATAAAAGTAACTACAAGTATTATAAATAAACATTTATTAATACAACTGTAAACATATAACGATTAAAATGATAGTAACATGTTATACATTTTATTTTTTTAAATATTACTACTCTTTTTTTTAAACTTAATTTTGAATCTTTGAATCTTCATAACTTTTGATCAACTTGATAAATTTATATGAAACTTTTAGAACTTAATCATAATAAATATATTTTCATTAATACCAAGGATTATTGGAATTACTGCACATTTTGTTATTTAAAATTATTTTAGAAATATCGCTTTGTAAGTCTTATTCTCATCATCATATAATCATTTACTTATATAACTTAATATATATTTAGATCTAAATTTAATTAATAAGACATACAAAATGTGGTAATTCTCTTATTTATATACACCATGTAAATATACACATTTGTTGCCGGCGCTTGTGTACCTCTGAAATTTAAAAAAAAATTATGTTTCAATTTTTGTATATAATATTATTAAAATATCAAATATTACCTTTAAAATTATATATAAATCATGTTTTTCATCAAATATAACTATAAAATAAACATAAGTATATTAATTAAATAAATTATAATAATTTAAAAATATATTAATTTAATTTAATAATCATCATAATTTAAAGAGTGTTTAGAATTTTAAAAGCTAAAATAAAGAATATTATATATTGATTTAAATAATCAACATTCATAGATGACTCTTTATTTATAATAACATAATGTGATAAGTTATCGCCTGTTTATATATTTCATACAATCTTCTCATTAATATATTTCATATAATACAGTTTAAAATATGTAATTTAAACAAATATTTAATTATTAATTATAATTATATATGTAATATTAACCAATAATATTGTGTGTACAATAAATCACTTTTCGTCAGGTTTTCAATAACGGTAGTCATCTAAATGTGTTTGTTATACATGTATAAATATGCATATTAATGATAGATTGATTGAATATTATATTTTATAAGGGTGTTGAGTAATGTCATTGAACCCAATTTACAGAATATCTGCATCCAATGGGTAAGTGAGTATCGGTAACGAATTGGTTCACAATACTGTGGTATCTATTTAAAATAGGAGTATCATTATAAGGATCACTGTATTACTAATGTAATTTATTGTAATTTTTTTTGTAATTTATTACTAAATGTATATGGAAATAATCAAAATGTTTAGATTACATTTATTATAATAAATAATAATAATAAATAATAGTTTCTAATTAATACTTAAAGTAAATACAAACCTTTTGATATAAAGATTATAGATCATAAATTAATAACGTGGGATAAAAATATTAAATTATCGTTCGTAAATAAAATACATAATGATATTTATTAATGAAAATAAATATTATAAATAATGATATTAATTAATATAAAAAAAATATTCAATACGTTTGATGATTTCAAAATTGGTTTCATAAAATTTGATTTTAAAAAGCAAAGTTTGATTGAATTCAAAATATAAAATTATTGAATATATAGAAATTTATTTGAAATTATGTAATAATAATTTAATATAAATATCAATTTGTTAGTAATATGTTGAATTTTATTTAGAAGGTGGAAGGAAGTGTACTTTATTAAATATTTTCTATATTTAAAAAAATGGAGTTATAATATATTATAATATTAGCTGGAAAAAAAATCTGCCTCCAAAATTATTTGGCGGACGGAACGAATTCGCTCTAAGTTAGATGATTATTCTATATTTAGCTATGACTCGCGATCATAAGATAATTTACTGCACAGTTATCTAGGTCAGCAAGGGATTATAATTAGACAATGCTTGATCATTGAATATTAAAAGAAATTAGTTAATTTAATGTATGTTTGATTACTATGCATTTATATACACATATAAAAACATATATATTATGTATTGATAGTTGAGGGTTAGTTGGTTTAATTTGTTTAGTTTTGTTCTGCTTGATATTTTTAGCTGCAATACATCCCAAAGTGAGACTATAACAACTCAGCGCGGATTCATTCCGCCAGCCAAATAAATTAGGAGGCGTCATTCCGAGGAGGCGACACTCAAGTATAACTCAAGTATAACCCTAATATCATATTAAATTATTTAATAAATATGTGTTAATATTATTATAATATAATAATTATAATAATTATAATAATTATAATTATAATAATTATTATTATTATTATTATAATTATATTATGATCAACGGATAAATTCTAAGGTTATCGATGTCCGTCGATCGTAAAGTTAATCTGATATGATATATTTAGTATAATACTATGGAAATCGATGTCCATCGATCATTAAGTTCACTTGATTATATTGTACCATATAATGGAAAATAAAAAAGAAAATAAAGCAATAAATACATTATTTTTAGATTTAAGTAAAGCCTTTGATACTATTGATCATTCTATTATAATTAGCAAATTAGATAAATATGGAATTAGAGGGATTCCTCTTAAACTGATAAAAAACTATTTACATAATAGAACTCAACTAGTTAAAGTTAACATTACAGAATCTGATATTATAACTAATGATATCGGTGTACCCCAAGGCTCCATACTAGGCCCTTTACTATTCATAATTTATGTCAATGATCTACCATTATATTTAGAAGATAATAATGTAAAATTTACAGTATATGCAGATGATACTGCTATAACTTTTACAGCTGATAATAATATAGAACTAATAAATTTAATTAAAAAAACCTTAATAAAAATAGAAAAATGGTATAAATATAATAAGTTAAAACTCAATATTAGTAAAACAGAAATGATAAATTTCAACTCAAATAAATATCCAAACAATATTATTTCATTAAATGATACATTAATAAATAACGTATATAATTATAAATATCTTGGTATAATTCTTGATAGCAAACTTGATTTTAAAAATCATATTATTAAATTAAATAACAAACTCTCCCAAATTCAATTTTTAATCTCAAAATTGAGCAAATTCATTAAAACAAATTCATTGATAATTATATATAATAGTATTTTCCTACCATACTTAAACTATGGAAATATACTTTGGGGAAATACATTCTCAAATAATACCCTAAATACAACAATTATTCAAAAAAAAACCTTAAGAATAATAAATAAAAGAAAATTTCGAGATCATACAAAAGAATTATTCACATCAAATAAAATACTTAGATTAGATAAGCTAACATATTATAATACACTAATATATATGCATAAACAATATTATAATCAATTACCAACAAATTTAACTAAAATACACAAAAAAAATAATAATAAATATACTCTACGAACAAATAAAACGTATACTATACCAATTTCAAAATCAACAAGAACAATAAATAGTTTACTGATAAAAGGTCCAAAACTTTGGAACTTCCAACAAATATACAAAATATAAAAAATGAAAATTTGTTCAAGAAAAGAGTAAAAAATATGTTAATCAATGATGAATTATATTATAGATAAATTAAAAAATTAATGAATTTAAAATTAATTTAATAAAATTAACATATTAAAAAAAACTAAAAAAAAAATAAAATAAAAAATCTATATCAAATATATATGTATTTATGAATTATTTTTGTTATTATTATTTTGATTTTAATTTTTGTTAATGTCAAATTTTGTCTATCTACTGTATTTTATTTATTTATTATTATCTTTTATGTAAATACGAAATATATAGCTAACTATTATGATTAAACAATCACTGTTCCTGTCCCATGTATGAATAAATCACTGGCAACAACCCGAAAAGATCAAGGTCTTATTTTGAAGCCATTTGGAAACGAAGAAAGAAACGAAAAAGAATAATAAATGAAAAAAAAAGAACGACATTATGAATCCAATAAAATATATCTATCTATCTATCTATCTATTATTATTATAATAATTATTATAATTATTTAATAATTTATTATAATAATATAATAATTATATGTAAAAATGTGCGTCGATCATAAAGTTAATCTTATATTCTAAAATACAATATAATAAAATTAACATAACGATCGACGGACATTGATGTCCGTCGAATTTATCAGTTGATCGTAAAGTTCTGTTAATCCTTATATTATATTATAATATATTAAATATATAGATATTTAAAAATATAATCTACTATTGATAATGTAAGTTAATATGATACATTTTTAGAATTAAAATGAATTATTTTCTGAAATAAAATGCCGTTAGTCCATACTCACCGCTGAATACTGACATCGGCCCCCAATAAATCACGTGTCAAACAAAAGTTAAAATAAACATTTCGCGGCTGGCGTTATATTTCTCAGTAAAGTATTCACCAAGTAGTGAATTTGTGTTTTATATATACATACATATCATAATACCGTATGTTTATATATTAATATGATATTATATAAGCCCTACACGCATTTTTTACTTTAACTATCGGTTAGTCACGTGACATATTGGGGGCCGATGTCAGTCTAAATCTACTCACCATTTAATCTATATTTAAAATTAAATTAATTAAATATCGAGAATTGTCCATAATCATTTTTTAATGAACCACTATTATTATAATTATTATAAAGGCTCAAATGATAATTTTAAATTTAATAAATAGTATGTGTAACATTTATATTTAAAATAACTAACATTTATAACTTAATAAATATCAAACCCCACTTTAAAATAGTATAAATATGTTTTAACAAATTAGTATATGCAAAAATGAAATGCTATTAAAACTTTAAAACTTTAAAACTAACGATATAGTTTAAATTATAACAAGCACGGCTATATGGGGATCATATATTTATATTTTACTTAAAATATAAATATATGATGAAGCAATATATATTTATAAATATATATATTTTAACATTAATATTAGAATTGGGTTTAAAGAATGAAACCCTAATCTCTGAAATGATGTATTATTATCATAGACACTAGAGTGAACCCTGCTATTATTAAATATCTATAATTATTATCCAGTACCCAATAGTCAATAAGCTACTAATAAGAATAATTTAAATTTTAAATAGGAGACTGGTAAATAGATATAAAAAGTGGTTATGACTTTTTAAGATTTCTGTATACTGTAGTCGATTATTTAAAAATGCGGGTGCTGTGTTTTAATATGGGCCCCGTTTAGATTTGTATCTATAGATATATTTAAATTCATGTAATAATTATACTTTGATATCTCAGACACATTTGGTCGGTTCCTACGATTCTGAATTAACGTGAGTTGATTGTATATATATATAAATAATAATAATAGTAATAACAAAGCCCAGGACTTTGGTAATAATTTATTTAGACACCATAATAATAGTAGAAACAATTTTCTGTAGGGAAATCAAATAATAATTTTACAACAAATAATTATAATAAAATATGTTTCTTCAGTTTTTAGTGGACTATTGAAATGCAGTTCTTATATCCAGATGTAGCTTATTCCACATCGAAGTTATAGGATGTTATAGCAAGACATCCTTTAACCTCCGAGGTTATAGGAGCTATTGATAATATACACCATAGAAATATATATATTTTAACTACTAGTTTACTACTGTCTTTTAGTACATACCTCATTTATCACATGATCAAATTCGTAATAACAAATAAAATAGAATCAGAATTATTAAATATTATTACTTTTATAAATTTCTTATACTATATTTAAATGGCTTTTACATTAAAACAAGCACTTTTTAGGCTTGGGTATTATTCAATTAATATTCCCAAAGAACGCTTACATACATGTATTCGTGCTACTTGTTTAAATATCAACAATGTACACAATTCACGGCATATCGAATTAAAAAGTTAGACACCGTTACCGAAACTAATTTTATAATTATTATATTATATTATTATAATTATATTATAATTATATTAAATATAATATATTTATTTTAAAATAATTTGTAAATTATATAAAATATTATATTTAATATATACTATATATTTATTATATACTATATATTTAATATATACTATATATTTAATATATACTATATTATATATTATATCATATCATATATGCCCGTTTATTTTTATTACTATATATGAGGTCATTTTCAAAATACTCATTTCGATAGTTCACACACTCGTTAGTACGGTTTGTAATGCACTATTATAGTGACTATAGGCACAATATTTGTATGAATAATAGTTTAATCGATAGCGATGGGGGCGCTTTCGCCGTCGATATGTGCGTGTCATAATTAACTAGATAAAATGGACCAGTGATAAGTCATATATAAGTTTTGTGTATTTGTTAAATCAGCATATTACGTGTTACATTTTTATTACATACACATACAGTGTATGTGTGCGATATACTTACACATATTTATATGTATATGTACATTACTACATGTTTATGTACATATATGTATACATGCATGCATTATGTTACATACATAATATAAACTAAAGACTGGCGTTTCCACTCCGAAAAGTCACCACATACTATTAGTCATATATTTGTCGCCTCTAGTGCATACGTTCAGTTAGTACATGATAATCTAATATGAAAAAGTGCACATGTAGTATATATTATAAGATATATAAATTAGATATAGTTATAATTTTAAATTATATATTTATATATGTAAATTTTTAAATTTTACCTCGGCAATAGTAATCAAAATAAACTAGGGTCATATTCGATGATCCCCATTATAATTATAATTTAATTTAATTATTAATTATAATAATAACAATTAAAATATATCTATGATAATCATATACTATAAATTATAGTATAATTATTATAATTATAATATTTATAATTATGATGATTATTATCGTGAATCTCGAATTAGGTGACCGATTGTTATTATAATGTCTGAGTTCAAGTTGACTGGTACTTATATATGTTAACACACAATACACTATATTCATTCGGGAATTCACTATATAGTAAAACATAATTATTTGATCTATATAGCGCTATTATTAGCGCCCTCCATAGTCACAACATTATGTACGTTGCCTTTAGTCGAGATACAACATTATATGCAGTACGCATAACACAGTCACTATCTTAGTGAATATATTCATATTCATATTCAACGAGTCAATGTATACAATTTATAATAAACTTAAATATGTGTTTTATACTATGTAGAGTTATGTGTATGTTGAATAACTAAGTTTATTTATAAAACACATAACAACTGGTATATTTATATATTGAGATTAAAATGGTAACGTGTTAATAATATCATCGGCTTATATAGCTTCTAGTGTCACGCCTGACTAGTTCACGTACTATAGTAGCATATAACAACATATGCAAGATTTCTCTTTATAAATATAATTGTAATACAAAGACACTAGTAATCAGAGTTGGAAAAAATCATGATTTTTTTAAAAAAATCAAAAAAATCAAAATCACATTGATTTTTTTGATTTATTTGATTTTTTTGATTTTTTTAATTTTTTTGATTTTTTTGATAGAATAAATAAATAAATTTATCAATACAAATTTTATATTATTTAATCAGTTTTATTTATTAGATTTATTAATAATAGTAATCCAAACTATTAATTACATTTTATCAAATTATAAAAAAGTTGATTTATAATCAAAAAAATCAAAAAAATCATGATTTTTTTTGATTTTTTTGATTTTTTTGATAGAATAAATAAATAAATTTATCAATACAAATTTTATATTATTTAATCAGTTTTATTTATTAGATTTATTAATAATAGTAATCCAAACTATTAATTACATTTTATCAAATTATAAAAAAGTTGATTTATAATCAAAAAAAATCAAAAAAATCAAAAAAATCATGATTTTTGCCTTCAAAAAAATCAAAAAAATCATTGATTTAATCAAATGATTTAAATCAATTGATTTAAATCAAACAACTCTGCTAGTAATGTAATGTCAATGCTTGTTTATGTGAATACATTATATTATAAATGATAATAGTAATACCAAAGATTTTCCGAAGGAAAGATATAACACTTACGCGAAATCGTGTAATTCGAATTTGTATACAAAATACCCCAGTGCCACCTATAGCGGGTTACTTTTAAGAACTATGTGTTTATAATATAAATTCGTATTTAACTATACACTTTTAAAATGTTAAATAATATGCTTTAAATTAATATTTATATGATGAAAACTAAGTGTTCATTACTAATATATAACAAACAAATATGATATGTATGTTTTAAATGCTATAAGTATATATTTAGTAAGTAAAAGCTAATTTATATTGCATGTAATTTAATAGAGCAATGAAAACATTGTTGTATGCAAACAGAGCCGAACCTAAATCTATTTCAGTGATTTCGATATTACTGCTAGCAGCAGCAAGGGATATTACTAAATTACTTTGCATGCATAGGGAGTGTTATATCTTTGCTTCGCAAAATCTTTGGTAATACACTAAACATACAATATTTATATATTGTAATTGTTCGATATTAACTAATATAATCTTATAGGATCTTCACAAGAGACCAACTGTAGTTAATTCGTTGTGTGCTTGTTTACCTTAGTTACGCCTCTAAATGTATCATCGACGTTGCATTCATATAAGCATATGCATACACACACACATATATATATATATATGTTTACGGATTGATATTTTGGTTTACTTAATTTCATTGGTTTAGTTTTTTAACTGCATTACATTCTGAAATAAGCCTATACATAGTATACTATGTACTACCACTTAATTGTCCACGCATACCGGTTTTCTATCAGGTATACATTTCTATTATTATTTTTTTATTATATCATTTGTTAATTTTATATCTTAACCATATGTAACATGGCATTTATAAATCATTATATATATTCGTTTATATTCGTTATTTGTTTTTTATTATTATTATTGTTTTATGTCATTTTGTTTGTTTTAAACAATAAACTATATCTATCTATCTATCTATCTGTACACAGTTCTTATGTTATTCATGTATGTGTGTGAGCTGACTATAGTAGAGTATATTTTAATCATGCAGTCTAAAGTAGAGTATAATCTGATAGTGTATTGTACTGAGTATAATATGGTAACTACTATTACATTTTTATTTAAAAATGTCAAATTAATATAAATTATAATTTCTAAAAAGTGATTTTATATTTTTAAATATTTGTTGATTTTTATACTTAAATTAAATTTATTGTTTAAAATTAAACATTCGCGAGTTATTATTTAGATTTATGTATACATATAGTATGTGGATATAGACGTCTGAAAATGTCTAAAAGAAGACACCACTCAGATTCAAGTATCTTCTTTAACGCCGAGACCTGTAAGTTTAAATAATAAATATATTTACATAATATTATATAGTAAACATAACAGTGAATGTATGTTAGTGTTAGTTACACACACGTGCGTATGATTATAAACACGATGGTATTTGATGATCAATAATAGTAGGACGAATACTTACGCATGATGACTAGGACACCGATATCGTATCACTCTATACCCGATAATGTTTACTTACAACGGATGATGTGCAGAGAATAATACTCGAATACATGTTCAATTGTTCAGTGTAAACAGTTCTCTTTTGTACACTGGTTACAGTATCAATACCTGATACACACACACACGCGCACACACACACGCACACACACGACTGCGACTATATAGGCTGTAGTATCTGCATTTATTAATTGTAGCTGTACACTTATTGTAGCTGTACAGTATCCCTGCGACGTATTTTGATTAGATATTACATTTTATCATTTGTTATGATGCACACGATGATAGTTTATATTTAAATCATACTATATATATATAATAACAGTAATAACAGTACTCTTAATGGTATTACTATTACCAATTCTTATGTATAACTGTATTAAATCTATCCATAATTAGTTTTCAAATAACTCTTTATCAACAGAATCCCAATAAAACAGAAACCATATTTCTTCATCTCCCATCGACTAAAAATCCTTAACAGTTCCACATTTCAGCATGGTTATCATTAATGATATCCTATATTCTGATAGTGCTAAATATCTTGGTGTATATTTCGACAGCTCTCTATATTTTCATTGCCACATCTCAAAACTTCTTCACTCTATAAACTGTCAACTTCACTCTTTCCGTCTAATCCGTAACTCCATATTCTTAAGTGTATCTATAACTCTCGCCTCATCTTTTATATTACCTCTTTTTGACTACTGTAATATTCTCCTTTTCTGTTTAATTTTTAAAATTGATCGTTTCTCTCAAATACACATTTCTCCATATATAAAGAGATTAACTACCAATTAAATTCTGAGTATTATTTAAATTAATTTTTATAACTCTTACCACAACTGATCTAAATCTATCTTCTTAAATTTCAATTTCTACTCATAATATCTCCTTTCTACAACTTCTTATATTCTACATCGAACCTTTAAACTTAATCTCCATTCCGTGCATGACACATATCGGCCCCTTACCTATGGATGACACATACAATATGCTCCACTCAATCCACCAACTCATTTAAATCTCTACCTAAACACATCTATTTATCACTATATATCCCTGATCACTATTTATATACATAAAAACGTTTATTAATTTAGAGGACTCGCTTTATTCCTTATTATTGATTATAATTAGTTATTTTATTTGTTTACTTTTATATACCGTTTTATTGTTTGCGTTATACAAATTTTATTTTTACCTTCGATGCTCGATTGTTCTGGCACAAAGAGTCATTAAAATAAATTACATTATCGATTGTATCACCTTATATATATATATAAATATATATTAAAAAAGTAGTAAATATGATTGAAGCCCTTTGAAGCCCTTATGGGGCTGAGAACAGTACATTACGCTGAGTTACATTGTGTACCTGGCATTTACCATTACGTACTCGAGAGAAGCAATGATATCCACCTACAGTAGCTGACACCTCTTCTCCCATAGTCTATGAGGACACTCGCATCAGATATAGTATACATGTACAGTGCAACAATGATTGGGGGGTACACGATATAGCCTGTATTGTGGGAGGAACTGCTAGGTCTCTTTTGTTCCTCCAAAACTATGATATTGTGATGTATTAATTTTCAGTCGTACCACTAGAGTAGTTATTTTAGTTGTTTGATGTCAAGACATTATATAGAGGATCTATTTATAAAAATCTTTATTAGTATCTATAATCAAATTGGGAATTGTTTATCGGTGATCCAACAGTGAAATCCTAATACGAATATGTGAATTTCCTATGCAGCATTCAATCTAATAGTCGCAATATTAGCACTTCCGCATACTTTATTACTATACACTTATCTCTACCAACACATTTGGGTACGTTTTTTACTTATCGGTCTAGTAACACTGTATATAAATAGCACACACAAACACACAAATACACACACAGGAGTCATAAATAGTCTTGATTTAAATGTCACCATATGTAAACATGAACTGAACATGTATATTATTTGCTAATGTTTATGTTTATTATTATACTGTTTTTATCATTGTTTTATCAAACTAATCATTATATTATTTGAGTTAGGTTTTAAGTTGCATTCATCAATCACTTATCTTAATACATAATATTATATTGGTCATAGTTAATCAGATAATTATAATGATAAGATATGCTATATAGTATCCATAACACACTTTGTAATATACATAATACATAGAGTATAAGAAATATGTTTATTTTTAAATAACCTATTTATTGGACACCTATTTATATACTTGTACTATATAAAAGATGGTGTGGAATGTATGTATTGTAAGTGGATTCTATACTGATAACTATTGTATCATTGTATTAACAAATAGTAACCTGTTTTATTAACAATAATTAACTTATTATATCAATAATAAACCAATAAACCATATTGTATTAAACATAATTATATCAATGATAAATGATAAAACACATTAGAAAGTATCCAATTATATTACTTTAAGATGATACTGCAGTTTAAATGTGTAATAGTCTAAGAAAACAAATTAAATATTATATATTAATATTACTATATAAATATTCTATATTAAATTTAGTATCCATCAACAAATTGTCATTTAAAGAATTCTATAAATAGCATACAAATCATTATCTATCACACACCATTCTAAAAATAATTAACCATTAATTTAAATTTTGAAATATGTTAGTGTATTGTATGAATGTTATACTATGTTTTAACTCATCTATTTTAATTAGTGATTTAACAAATTTAAAAAACCAAATTTCCATTTTATAGTATAGTATCATGAATCTATATTACTGAGTCTTCTAATATATATATATATATATATATATATATATATATATATATATATATATATTTCCTATCTATTAATATGTAAATGGCATTGAGGTATTATTTTAATAATTAGATATGTTTATTATTTCATTGATGAAAAACATATTAATATAAACATATATATAATATATATAATATATATATTATATATATATATATATAAAATATAAATAAATATACACACACAAAAACAATATTAAAAACTATATCTGGGTAGATTATTTAGCGTGTGAACATGATCTGTAGGTACCCAGTGTAGGTATATACCTAGCCTTTTCACACGCTGCACTTGGTACCAGTTTTGTTACCCAGACTGGGTATATGTAAATAGGTATATCCAGTCTGGGTACAAATATATGTGCCCACATCTTACGTGAGAAAACGCCCTTATAATTAATATTAGAAGATAAATAAAATAATGTTTAATCAAAATAGTGAACATTAAATATCTAATGTTTGTGTGAACAATATATAATCCTTTTGTGACTAGTGTATATGTGGGAAGAGTATATTGTGGTAATAAAGCTAATAACTCTTATGTAGTAGTCAGTCTTGATATTATGACAAAGTATTATTATATAATAATTTAGAAATATAAAGAATCTTTATTAAAGCCATATTATACTTGTTGTAGAATCAATCAATATTTTAACATAGATATTAGATATTAATATATATGTATTATATAGATTTTATTATATAGATATTATTTAAATATAGGTAATTTATTTAATATAAAATATTTATTTATAAATAGATATTTTCCGATACGATTTTTCAACACAATTATATAACCTATATGTATAAATTTACAGATAAACAAATAACTAAACTACACATCAGAGAGCTTTGGAATAATTCACGAGCAGGTTTCAACCATTACAACCAGTACTAATATACATACCAGTTAAACTTAATAGTTAATAGTATGATACAAGTAATAATTATATGTCATATTATATTTCTATACATTTTTATTACAAATTAGAATTAAAAGTTAAATATAAATATTATATAAATTATATTATTAGTAGGCGTTATATTATCATGCATTATATTAAGATATAATACATTATCACTTGTGAAGTATAATTGCAGATTTATTTACCCTCGTAATCTTTGATTATAGTTCCTAAAGTTGATAATGAGACTTTTCCCGAGATCGGAGTAATCGACAAGAGTGAGGTCACGACCCTGATTGCCAAAAGAGAAGGTTACGTCCTCTCCAGAAAAACACATCACATGTATATAGGAATATCTGAACATAATTATATAGTGTAATAACACAAATTATAATAATAAATATTAACTTATTAATTATATATGAGTCAGATAAATCATATTCTTATATATATATATATATATATATATATATATATAATTAGATATGGCATACATATACAGATATTAGATTATAATGATGACATGTTATTATTACATATATCCCACAATCTACTTATGATATTCACTGATTATTTCTACAACTAATCGCGATGCTGGATGCAACACAGAACCGAATGCAACAAGTCTTATAGATTACCAAATCACTAGGCTTTAATTAACTATCGTTATATTTACTATCATTTCCAATCTAGAAATTTATAATTATATTGTTAATTATACAACATTATCGTACAGTTAAAAGGGTGACAAATAATATTTAATTATTTTTTTACTTCATAATACTACTTTATAATATATATTTTAGTATCTTTTAAGAAATTTTACATGAAAAAAGTCTAGAAATAATATAAAAATCGGCTTTTTGATCGAATTATAATATATTTTTATCTAAAAGTAAAACTTCATATGTTGTTTACTGCAAATATTAATTATGTGAAAGCTACGTTTAAATGAGGATCTAGAAAAAATACATATTTTAAACATACAATTTCTATGGAAATATCATAATAAAACAATCCAGTAAAAATAAAGATAAGTTATATAAATGTTATATTTTAAATATATTTATATACTTTATATCAATTCCAAATGTATATACTTGTATCCACCAAATGTATATTAAGCAACAATATATTTAAACAAAAATTATATATAAAATAATTCATATTTTATATTAATATATAATTCAGTGATGTATAAATATTGCATTATTTCTATATCATTTGCCTCACTTAAATAATACTAATATTTCTGCACATACTTCTACCAGCCCACCCCATTGATATTTCTAATGATCAAGTATTATGAATACAGTGTGTTATCTCCCCTCTTTGATTGACAGCTATTACTAGTATCAACATCCTCTAATAATGTTCACCTCCCTCCCCCACTAGGCTTCATCATCGATGTTCGAAATCCCGGTGAACTCTCACAAACCGGAAGAATAGGCAGAGCCATCAATATTCCGAGTTTGTATAAGCGTTAAATAGACTAAGCATGATGCTTTTATAATTATAATTCAACTGTCTACGTGGCTCAGTTGGCTAAGGTGTCAAACACACAAGCAGTAGGACGCGTGTACGAGCCCCGTCTGGTCCATTAAAATAGGTCTTAAAATAATATTTAGAAGTGATTTTATATAATTGTGTATAAATAAATGATTGGCTCTCTTTAAAACCATGGATGCCTTAACACGAAAGCGGCTTCGAAGGAACATTAGAGCAATTTGGTTATAAGTGAAAACTTCATCTAAGTTCCTGGATAGGATGAAAGGACCAAAATAAAAAAATTTTAAATTCAATAATGACTAAGCCTGAATCTCATTATAATAATACTAATATATATTATTATATTAATATATTGATAATATAATTTGCCTTTGTCGACAAAATTTCAGTTATTAGTAATATGTATAAACCTGTGATGTATTAAGTTTGTCACACCACACATGTATTATAGCATTCACTTGAAACTACGCTAAATAAATCACACCTATAATGTCATGTGATAACTGCTTTTGAATTGAGTATTTTCTTATTTTTTATATTTTTATATATAAGAACAATATTTTGTATTATTCTTAATTACCTAATGGCCAGTGAAACATTCGCGAATTTTATATGAAAAATAGGGTTTACTATAAAGATTGTATTTTTGGTTTGAGCAAGTAATGACACATTTTTATTATTTAAAAAATATTCAAATCTAGTGAAAGTGTTATATTGTATAATCATATAAGACAATACAAATTAGATCTACTAATTTGTACTGAAAACATAATAAAATCTACTTTTTTGTGTCTATTATGTAACATAAATGTATCTAAACATTTTATATAATAATATTATAACTTTGTATTAGATATATAATCTAAAAAAAGATATTGACAGAAAATAATCTAATGATTCATCAAAAGATATGAGTTCTAAAATATATAATTTAAAAAATCCTAGATATAAGATTCTAAAGTTTTATTTGTAATTTTGTACAGATTTTTGAAATATAACTTAATCTATACAGTTTATTACATATAAAATATTCATCAAAGTGGTCTTCAGTTATTCAATTCAAAAAATATAAGTAAAACAAGCTTTTACTTTTTTATTTTATTTTACTTGCATTTTTATTAAATAAATATATATATAATAAAAATATTATCATTAATACTACTATTTATATACATGCAATGCAATAAAAATATACATAATAAATAGAATCAACATAAAAAATAAAATAAAATTCTGATACAAAAATAAATATATACAACAATATTACGAAGGTGCATTACCATACCAGCACCATAACTTTAGGTAGCCTTTATAAGAGATGCATTAGCTAAATTTATAACATTATTGACATTATTTAAATTGGTCACACCAATTTATTGACGTACTTATATTTATAATGCATATTTGAGGCATTTATAGTAACTTTCATCATCATTTTAAAGAAAATTAAATAAATTTTAATAATGTTTTAAATAATTGTGTTGATAAAAATTATAAATAAATGTCTCATCTGCCCTTAAGGTGGTGTGGGGTATTAAGCTTATTACATGTGAATATAGTAAAAAGCCTACATTTTAAAAGCTGTTCAATTCTTTAAGGGGACGAGCGCCACTCGGTCTATAAATAGATTTTAACATGTAGGAGATAGGGAATTGGTACGTATTTTAAAAACCCTAAGACTTTTTATACAATATAGTTATACATTTAATTTTTTTTTATTATGTAGAGTTTATTCTATTCTATTTGAAAACAGTGAAATATTTTGTATTTCAATTTCTAATCATAAAATATTTATGTTTTATGAAATTTATTATTTTTTAATTTTTATGTTAATTTATTTGTATAATATATTTTCTTCATGACTAAAATTAAAAAGTTTCACTGTTTTATATAAAAACAATTAATTATCTTTATAATAGTGAAGATTTGAATACAATTCAATGAAGGAAAAAAAAGCCTTAGTGTTTTTAAAGTTGGTATGCATGAGAAAATAAAGTTCTGAGATAATCGAGTTCAAAGTAAATAGTTATTTTTATGGTAAATTGATGGTGATTTTCATTTATATTGTGTGATATACTATGGAATAACTTATAATATAGCAATACAAAACACATTTATATATATATATATATGTGAGTACATATTTATTCTCATTATAAATATGTATACACTAATATATAATTATATATATATATATATATTATATATATATACAAATCTCTATGATAATAATAAATTGTGAAATGAATGACGCTATCAGAAAATACAAGTATAAAATCTTGAATATTCATTGGCTGATGCATGACATGTAGCGTCGCCTATGTATTCACATATTCATAAAATCAAATTATAAATAAACAACATCATTTAACAGTTGCTAATGATTTTCAAATTGTTTCAATCGATCGAGTATTCACAATTTTATCATATAATATATATTCTTGTAATTTTAACTATTTTGAATAATATTGTGAAAAATAGGGTCAATAAAACATAATTTTTTAGATACTTATATGATGATTTATATCACAGTTTTTAGATGTATATATGTAAAAGTAATCAATTATACATTTTTTTTTTTTTATGATAAAACGAGTGGCGCTCGTCCCCTTAATAATAATTTGTTTCTAGATTTTGTTAGTAATATCATTAAATAATAGTTATTATTTGTGGCTCTTTTGTTATTGTATTTGATTATATATGATTTTTTTTTGTTGATAAAAAACGAAATGTATACTATAAATATATATATATGTATTAATTTAAAAAAAAGAATACTAAATTATCATATTGAAAATTTGAAGTAAATATATATATTATTAAAAATATACTCTAGCCACCATACAATGATCTGTTTTTATCATTACAATAGAATATATATAATACATGATTACATTAATTTCTAGAAATACTATTAAACATATGTATTAATTAATATATTTATTTTTATAAAATAAAAATTAATTTATAATTTAATTAAAATATATATTCTTTATATTATATATAGTAAACAAAATTTTAGAATAAATAAATATTTATTTTGAAATACACTTCGATAATACACCTTAGATTAATTCTCTAAATGAAACTCCTCTAGCGTGACACCCCCCTCGATGACTAATAACATATCACATGACATCACTGTCACGCAGGTTCCACTATCGAGTCTGTATTTGAGATGTCTGACGATGACTTTAAACTGTTGCTGGCGGTGAATAAACCTAACAAAGACGACCTGATCATCTGCTACTGCAAGCTGGGCATACGGGCCGGCTTTGTGTCGCGCCGCCTCATGAATCTTGGATACACAAAGTTAGCCCACCCATGTACACACCCTTCCTTCCTTATTACGAGACAGTGTCTAGTAGACATTGCATTCATACATTGTACATTTATATAAATATATTATTATAGAAAAATTATTAGTATATATTATATACTATATTATATATTATGTACATTGTGTTTTAACAACTTTATAGTGTAAAGAGATATGCTGGAAGCTGGGCAGATTGGGAGAAAACGGAGTAAATATGCTAAGTCAATGAATACGATCAAAACAATAAACTACTATACACATATAGCTGTGTGATGTATATGTATACGTAACTCATGCTACTCAATTATTTAAACATATGTTTAGTAAAAATACACAATTAATGCTAAAATATACGCAAGTAATATGCTTGAATATATTGCTTAATATTCATAACACTTGAAAACTTTAGTTAGTAATATACTTAAAAAACATAATCATTTAACATTAAAATATGTATTTATAATTTTATAAATTTATTTAATAAGAGAACTTAATTATTTACCATCACAAAATTATAAATTATTTTGTATAAATATGAATCTATAAAATTAATAAAAATGTATATCAATAGACATTTTTAAATAAAATTCTTTATCTCTGCAATAATTTATATACAGTATGCATTAAAATTATTTAAACTATAGAAGGTACTACATATATCCCAATCATATCAGAATGTATACTAAATACCTATAGTTTAATATGGTATATATCTGTGCAATGCATACAACTTGCGTGTTTATACTTGATATTAATAGTTTATATAAATAGTATAATCAAGTAAACACAGGTCTTCTAGTGATAACATCGACTATAGTTATACATTAATTACAAGTTGATAGTATTCTCCTATTATAGTAAAATATACATATTTGCTATTGATAGATGGAAATTCCTACTATTTAAAAATTAATTTGGTATAAAATTTTAAATTCATAAAACAAGATTAAATCAAATATGTTAATAATAATTGAATATATGTCCCGTAGTTTAATGTGTAATGAATCATTGTTATTGATGTTTACATATATAGAACAGAGTAATGTAGTATTCCATTATATCATTACTATACTCAATTAACATGTCTAGTGGTTAAAGTTACGTGACAACACTTAATATTCTATTTTGTTTACCTATTCACATTGTGTTTATTTCTTTGGCTGCCTTTGATTATGTATTCAGATTCTAACTATTATATAACTAGTTCATTTCTACTTCGAAGGTAGACAACAAGTTATGTCACACAAATAATGTACAATATTAGTTATATTTAGGATTATAGTAAATCGTATAGTTTTAGTAGTGAATATATTAAATGGTAAAAGAACACATTTTGAAATATTTTTCGTAATCATTATATTTGTTTTCGATATATGTTAATGAATTGCATTTATTCTATATGAAAGTTAAAGTTTAGCAATAATTTGCAATTGACAGATAAGTCGGACAGAACATTGTGAATATATTTAGTTTCAGATTTATTTAAGTACAATAGTAGTACAGAAGAATAGTAGTTATACAGAAGTTACTACAAAGATAATTATAGATTTTAGTACTATGTATATTTATACTATACAAATTATTATCCTATGCTGAATAATCAATGCTCGTCAGGCTTATAACGGCGACATATAATATATTTACTTTCGCACTGATTGCTTGAAAGTGACACTAAACACACTAGTGATCACTCGATGGAGTAGCAATATATTCTAATCATACTTTCTATGTAATATATGTATATATATACTAATTCATATAAGAATCGTATATACTAAGTTATAATTGTATGCGGTAATGTAACCCTATTATGTAACGCATGAACAGGTATGGAGGGTGAATTTTAAAAACAAACAATTTGATATCAACAATATTAATCGTATCCTATAGAGTGTAAATATATAAGTGATATCCTACTTGTAAATATTCATTAAGAAGCGAACAACTAGGAAGACATTGTATATTATTTCTCTGTGAGGTAACTTCCCCTTTGTATCATCGTTACCCGAATGTGCCACTAGTTCTTTGCATTTTGTGATTATGAAAACTAATTTAGTTTATATGAATGAAGATATTATGTATTAACTAATAAGGATGTATTGCATAACTAATAAATAACGATGAACCATCATTTACTGCAACTTTTATTTAATATACATTAGTACATACTATGTACTACATAGTATATATATATATATATATATATATATACTATATAACTGTCTGTGTAGCTCAGATGGCTAATTAAGGCGTTGGATACACAAGCAGTAGGAAGTGGGTTCAACATATCGTCCGGAACATTAAAATAGGTCTTAAAATAATATTTAGAAATGATATTATATAATTGGTATAAATAAATAATCGGCTCTCGATAAAACCATGGATGCCCTAACATTAGAGCGGCTTCGAAGGGACATTAGAGCCATATGATTGTAAGTGAAAACTTCATCTAAGTTCCTGGATGGGATGAAAGGACCCCACAAAATAAAAATAATGAATATATATATCTACCTGTATGCGGCGTCAGATGAACATCACGCTGTAATACATTAAGTATGTCTACTTGCACAGATACTTCGATAATATTATAGTAGAAGATTTTATATTTAGTTATTTTACTTGAATGGGCGAATTATGTTCTATTTATAGACATTATAATGTTATAACATGTAACTAGGTGATATTTAAAAATCATTATGTATTCAATATTTAAAATTATTTTGTAGTATAATACATTCATAATATCTAGCTATAATTAAGTATACTTATATAATTTATACTTATATATCCATATATATATATATATATATATATATATATATATATATGTGGATCAAATACTATGTTAGACTGAAAGGACATAACCTTTTTAGAAATATACAAATAGTAAATAGTTAGTTTCTTAAAATATATATATTTTGCGAATTTTTCAAGATAGAATATTTAGAGGATAAAGTGCAACTAAAAAGAACAAGTTTACTATATTCAATGCGCTTCCAAATTGAAGTATTCGCATGTAACACTGCCTATATTATTTTTGTATATTTGTATATCTAGAATACATAGCAAGCTTGCTATAACATATTTTTTTTTTTTTTTTTTTTAATTTAACTTTACCCATGATAGCTGAACGATATGCTTTTTAAGGTTTTCTCTATTATATTTAAATTTATAATTTTAATCAGGTAATAATTATAAATGTTGTACAGTTATTTAAGGCGATATTTGTTCAGTATTAATGTGATTAATTGTTGATTGAATATATCCGATGGTTGAGTATACTATCACTATAGTGATAAGCAATTATATTTTTAATAATAACTAATTAAGATATAAATTGAGTAGAGTATTATAATAATTATAATAATATTACTAATCATTTGATACCTAGTAATATATAAATAAATATTATACTAATTAAATTAGCATACTTTATATCTAAAAATCTAACAAATTGAAATATCTAAAAACACATTTTGAAATTATCTGTATGGATGAGGAACGTAACCACAATCTATACCTCCTATAACCGCATGTAGTTTTGCCACAATGCCTACTGTATCCGCATTGATATATAATTTAATGTATAGATGTAGATTGTATTTATTTATGAAACAATTCCAAAATACCAAGGACATCATAGGTAATATATGTATGCATACATATGCATACACTTAATATTCTAGGAAGTGTTAATAGCGAATGTGTTTAAATAATATGCAAGACCTTCTATAACCTCGAGGTTATAGGAGGTCTTGTAATATGTAAGTAGTATTTAATTTATGATTTGAATAAATAATAACTGGTGTCTAGTTTTAAAATTTGATTGTTAATTCTAATGTCTATGATATTTATTAAAAAGAAATCCTTATATTTCTATAGCGCGAATTTAAATTTATCACGTGATTTAGCTATTTATTTTATTTATAAACATATAAACTTAATTTATTTAAGTTCATTTTATAACTCTTTTTAAGTGATTTTAAAAACAAATTATGTACTTACTATTTTAATTTATATATTTATAACTGGTAGGTACAATTACACTTATAATTATTCTTTATTATAATATATATTTGAATATTAATTAAAAAGTTCGTTGTCAACATGATTTTTCAAATAATTTCAGTTTTTTTCAGTTATTTTTTGAAAAATAACAAATTTAAAATAATTTTCTATACTAAGTAGTTTTGTATATAAATTATTTGTATTATTTACACTAATATATTAATAACCAAATAAGTTAATTGTCTATATAGAGAAGTTGGTATTTTTAAGATTTTATAAATAAATAATTTCAATTTGAAATTGTATTTAGAAATAATTATTATAATATATAAAATTCAATATAAAATGATATACTAAATTTAATTTATATTTGTAAATATGCATACTATACAGTATAACAATAGTAAATAAGTGTGATCATTATTTTATGAAGATATATAATTGTATAACTTGTACAATCATTGTAACAATACAACTTTATTATAAAGTTTATATTTAATATTTATTATTATAATTATATATATATATATATTATATATATGATATTATATTGTATATAACTTACAATGCTACTATTATTGTACAACAATTGTGTATAAGTGTATTAAGAGGAACGGGTACTACATTTGAAAGTTACTTATTAATAAAAATATCATATATCACTGGAATCGCCTTAAAGAGTCATACAAAATGTATATTTCAAAATATTTTTATGACAAACATAACAAAAATATGCCCTTTTGAAGTCTAAAAAATCTACACTTTTTTTTACATATAAGTTATATGAAAAAGTGTCACTTTTGTATATGTAATAATTTAAAATCTATATAACTCTTTGAAGAATGGTTGGATTGTAATAATATTTTAACAGATTATATATAATATAAATATAATTACAAATCAATATTCAAATACTATATTAAATATAATATTTAACTGTTTATTTCATTATTTATTCATATATATATATATATACATATGCCCTTAAAAAGTGTCTTATTTTTGTATTTAATAAGTAAAATCTGTATAAGTTATACAGTGTATAACCCTTTGAATAATGGTAACCATTATGGTTGGATTGTAATAATATTTTAAAAGATTATATATAATATAAATAGAATTACAAATCAATATTCAAATACTATATTTAACTGTTTAATTTATTATTTATTTATATATATATATGCCATTAACGTAAAAACGATAACATTTATATCTATCAACAATATTTTTAAATTGGCAATAACTTTCAAAATAATGTTTGAATTACAAAAAAAAATATCATACATTTAGATTAAAAGTTTTAGTAAATAAATTTAAATTATCATTTTTAAATTTCAGTTTTTTTTCTATCAAATCATAATTTTTTTGTCTAAATCACTTTTGAACTATTGGACCAAACTGCATACAACGTCAGAACTTATATATGTTAAGATACTCTCCAGATATAAACCTAAATATAATACTCAATTAAAATATAATATATATAACGTGGGTATTTCTGGAATATTTATATTTTGAAAAGTGGTGAAAAGTGGTATCAATCTCTTAGTTATACAAGATTATAAATGATAGCCATATATATATATATATATATATATATATATATCTAAATATAATCTACATGATGAAATAACAAAATTATTTATTATTATCTATACTTCTAAAGTTATCATATTTGTTGTAAACACTAATTTAGAGACATATCTTATGTTCCTACATAACAAATGTGTGTGGTCCTTAATAATATCACTCGTGATATTCGCAGAGTTGTTGTGTTCTGACACAATATCTTATATCTTGTAGATTTCATTTACATATATTAATTTAAATGTTTATTTTCTTTGATTTTATTCACATAAATACAATGAATCGTATCGACTTACATTATTGTTATATTGTAAACTAAATGTGTATTGTAGATTACACATATCAACTTAGTTGTAGCATTATAATCATCCAAACATCTCTCAGATTTATCAACATAATCTGAGAGGTAATCTGAACTCTATTTAGGCGTTATCTGATGTTTATGTGCAGAGTATGTACACCATTCTAATTGTTCTGTATTGTATTTATGATAAATGCAGACCAACTTCTACTTATGTAGATCATGAAAATAAAGTCAGCTCTTAGTGAATAGTGAGTACGCATAGATAGATATATAGATAGATATAGTTCGTGTAGACGGATACATATTTTATTGAATTAATATTGAAATAAATTAAAAATCTAAATCAAAATAATAAGTAATATAATAAGACACGAAATAAAAATAATAAATGAAATAAATACACATCTAGTTTAGTATCGAGGTGCGCGTACCTCTATAACTCTACCCCTCCGTAACTCTAGGGGGTAGGACGATCCATAGTAATTGATAATAACCAAGCAATCATTGTGAGACTGTAGGTTTCGTAGAATATTATTACTAATTACTATTACTATTAGTGATTTAACCCGGAATCGGTTTCGGGTTCCAATTCCGTGTTCTAACAATATTTAATGAGATCGGGTTTTGAAAAATGGTCCAAGTTCCGGGTTTCAGTAAATTAATTTCGGGTATTTGTGTAAAATAAAAATAATATTTAAAAATCTATATAAACATAATTAATTGATAATAAATTACTATAATGGATACCGCTGATAACGTAAGTAAACTAAATATTACCAAAGCCAAAGATACACGGTCGCCTATAAGCCTATGTAAATTGTAATATCTCATAAAACCAATCAAATGGGAAATAAGTATTTAATTATTTCATAGATATTAAATATTTATAATATTATATATAAATTTGTACTACATTTTTGATCATAACTTTTGTTTTAATGCAAATTAAAAAAAACTTTCCAGTGATACAAATTTATTACAATAGCATAAATATAAAAAATATCATTCTAGTAGATTTTGTTGATCATAATACAAATATTTCACGATCTAATATTTATAAATAATATACTCTAATTATAATATACTCTATTATCTCGAGTCTCGAGATAATAAAATTTAGGATTTGATTGTCTCGAGATAATGAAAAATGGGCAAAATTTAAATCACTAATTATTATTACTAATAGTTCATTAGTAATGGATAAACGAGGAAGAGATAAATGAAGAAGCGCCCTAATAACCCGACAGTAATGAGACATTTAGTGTCCGCGAATGTGTGCCATCGATATAAAGAAAGTGATTGACACACGCAATGCATGTAAAAGAGATACGTGAACTTTTATCAATAAATTAACAAAATGGTATCAGTGATTTTGATTGGATATTAGTCATATTATATATGTCAAATATTAAAACAGTAGGTCGAAATAGATTAAAGTGACTTATATCTATATCAATGGATTTAGATTATAAATATCAATAAAATAGTAGTAATAAAATTGGTAGTAATTATCAATATATATATGTATAAATAAATATTATTATAAATAAAAAGTAGTGGGCCAGATAGTGGGATTCGACTGTAGAGCCCGTAGCGGATAATGCCATACACTACATTCAATTGCGTACGTCCACTTTCTTTATATCGATGGTGTGGGCTTAGATCTCACTTTATACAAATTATAAACGTAAAAGGTGGAAGTATTAGTTGAAATATCAATGCGAAATATCACACTGGAACGCAGCGTGCTACGTCATCTAGTGTTTCGTCATCACATTACCACTAAGACGGAGATATAACACTATTTCGTTATAGTTTAAGTTATAGAAAATGTAGGATCTTTTTGAAAGTGCAAAGTTGTCAATATAGTTGGAAGACAGTGATTCACTGTCAGTGATTCATTATCGGTTAGCATGATTGATTAGTATCATAGGGTGAGTCATCTATAGTATATACATGTTAACTAATCGATACAACAGATGTAAGTATGTATATTAAGATAATAAAGGGTGCAGATCCTTGAGAAAACACATATGTATGTTATGAAAAATTGAAATGGATAACAATATATATATATATATATGATATTTATTTGTTTTGTATTGTCCGGGCCCCTCACAGTTATTTATAATATATAAAAGTCTATAACTTCTTGAGGTGTCCATTTGTATATTTTATTTGTATTGTATTCAATATATATATATATATATTATATATATATAATAATTATATATATATATATAATATATATATACATGATTCAATGAATAAATGTTATTATTATATATATATATATATATATATATATATATATATTATAATATATATATAATATATATATATTTATATATATTACAAATGGTGGGTATATTTTTATTGAATATGGTTTTTGAAAAAAGTGGTAAATTCACAATGATTATATTTATTTTGTATAGGTTTAATTTAATTGAAGCATACATATATATATATATAAATATTATTAATAAACTGTATTTAATGTTCACCTTATATTTAGTATATCGTGGAAACACTGCATATACAATCTGTATTCATTATTGAATAGATTTATGTTTATTATGTTTGATTTTGATACTCACCGACAGAAAGAAGATGAAATCATGTTTTTGTTGCATATGGAAACACAAAGAGGAAAAGGAAGTGATGAGAACCCTAGACTACAGGTTCCCTATTGCATAATAATATGTAATGTCATACCGAATAGCATATATCAATGTTGTAGGCATACCAAATGTAAACAGTAATTTTACCCGCGTACCATTATATTGTTTTTATATATTTACCGTTAAATTATAATATATAATATATGTGTATTTGTAAAATAAGATAAGATACATCTCTTACTATATTACTAGACATTATTTCATTTTATTTAAACTATGTAATTCTATACTTATTTAGTTAATATATACTAATCATAGTTATAATTATTTATATAGATATATATATATATATATATATATATAATAATGTACAATATTTTAGGCAGATGTTTTGATACATAGATTTATTGCCCATTGTCCATATCTGTTTACCAGATACCAGACCTCCATAGTAGTGGTGGTAGTGGTGGTGGTAGTGGTGGTGGTATATGTATTACACATTACATGCATGTAGTGTGTGGTAGTATCTGCTATACTGTATATCAAATTTAACATGTTCTATATGTTTTTTCTTCTCTCTATTAGATCTATTACCATATGTGATAGCTGCATTGTATTCTAAATATAGATTGTTTATAATACTGGATTATAGTTTATGAATTGCATATTTATTATAAATTATAAATTATAAATTTCATATTCAACTGCATTGCTATTTTAATTACTATTAATTATATAATTAGTGTACGTTACTACCTGAATGTACCGTACCACTATATGGCCTCTGTTCTGTATGCACTTTGCGTATATACACAGAATGCATAAATATTAAATTTATAGAAAATATATTTTATTTAAAAATGATAGAAATTAGATAATTTAAGCCGATGCTAGTAATTTCTCTCCTTTACAACTATATCACATTATCACTAACATAAGTTGTACACATCTAATTGTGCTAATGTTCCACCATCTTGACCACGCGTAATCAACTTAACCCAATTACAACTATTAACATTTATATATATATATATATATATTTATATTCGTATTTAAAAATGTATCGTTAATATCATATTTATAATTATGAATTATGATGAATAAAATTCACGTAAATTCAAGTTAATGTTGTAACCACACGTAATATTTTAGCATATAATGAGCGCAGATATAACAAATAGTGAAAGCACACACACAATAGTACCATAGTACTATAGTATTATCACCGCTTACCTAGTCACATGAATCTGAACTGCGTTCCGAACGAGATATTCTCGCACGAGAGGACCCTCGAAGTACTGATTCTCGAGTCGAACATGATTCAGCAGCTTCCCAAGGTTAGCCCATTAACCATAACGATAGCGTTAACGTAACTCACTAGGTTTAGCATTAACGTTACCTTCGTGCTTTCAATACTTTTTAATACACTAATTTAATAATTTCTCTCTAATAAGTCATTGATATAACATGAGTATATCAGAGTATTCGAGGTTAGAATGTCCTAAGGGGACCTAAAGTGATCCTAAACCTTAATAAGTATTACCTTACTGTATCGATACAGCGCTGTCACATCGCTGCCACATTACTAGTATCTACACCATCGATGTAGTGACAAAGTGAATAAGCAATTGCATGTAATGTATGGAACTTTGCGATAGAGGCGCTGCGGTCGAAACCTACAATTAAATCTTAAATTATTATTATTTATTTATGTTTATATTGATAATAATGATCAAGTTAAATGTACTATATGTACTAAAAATAATATATATATATATTATATATAGTTATATATATATATATATATATATTTAAAATACAACATATCAACATTCCTCATAATTTTTTATTTTAATGTATTTAAATTGAAGATATCATACTATTTTATTGATTTATATAATCTAAATCCATTGATATAGATATAGATATAGATATAGAAGTCACTTCTATCCATTTCTACGAAAAACTACTGTTTAATATTTGACATATATATTAAAAATCTTCGATACCATTTTGTTAATTTAACGATAAAAGAGCCATTCGCACGTATCTATCTTTTACATATATTACGTGCTTAGTCAATTGCACAGATCCACATGCTTTACATCGTACACATATGTCCCAGCTAGATATTATTCACACTCCACCTTTCCTACTGCAGGTGCTATTCTACTGCCAAGGTATAAAGGTACTGAACCTCATGGACAATGAGCTGATCATGCTTCCCGACGCCATATCTAACCTCACAGCTTTGGAGTCCCTCAATATCAGCCGTAACGGTAAATACGCATCACTATCTGATATTATCATCACATTAATAGCCCAATATATGAATATAAGATGATAATAATAATATTTAATTATTTAATATATATATCTAGTATATAAAGAAAGTTTGTTTATTTGTTTATTTATTTCTAATATATAAATAAAGCTTGTTGGTTTTTATATGTGTATCTGATGGGTAAAGTGAAGAAGCGGTCTCGCAGTAAAGACGAATGTATCCGTGTAATTCCTAGGGCTAACATGGTTGAGATTGTTATTGGTTCATTGGATTCACAATAATGATCAATGTATTCGTAAGAATTCGCTGATTTATGATATTAATTTAGATTTTTAGATTGCATAATATTTGTCATTTACTTCAGAATATTTTTTAATTTGTTATTTTAAAAATAGTATTTTGAATTTTCAATAATGAATTAATTTATTAAATATAAACATGCAATGATTATAATAATATAAAACCAATACTATAAAATCCATTAATCAGACAACACCAACCCTTCTATAAAATGTATTATATAATTAAAAACTATATGTCTAATTATATTTATGTATATAATTTGATATATATAAATAGTTGTAAACTATGTATATAATAATATATTACCGGGCAATCTTCTATAGTATATAATACTCACAATACACAGTTAAACCATCGAGTAGTAATGTCAAACATATTACAGAATAACTAATAACCTATATAAGGCTTCACATATACACTAATAATAGTAACGCATTCGTACGTTTATTTTATTTTTAATTTTGTAAACGATTACTATAACCACTAGTGACAAAACCCAGCCACCTGGCATCGAACCCGCGACCTCTCACTCTCTCTAGCCGTTGACTATCCCACTGGGCTATATATACATTCACCACTATAGACTACGCTTAACCCATAACACCATCGCCGTAATGCACACTATACGCACACTCTCGCAGGTATAATACAGATTCCGGACTCGATCAAGAGCTGCAAGAAACTGAGAATCATTGAACTGAGCGTGAACCCGCTAAGGAGGTTTCTTTAACTATTACTCGCACATAACACACACACGCATGCGAGTGTGCGTACGTATGCATAGACACGTGCGCATTCATACACACGCACACTCGTACTTATAAATATGCGTATACATGCACACATACTATATCGCATACTACTTGCTGTTCAACATCAACTTCATGTATATAGTAGCGTGTAACTGCCTGTGTGGCTCAGTTGGCAAGGCGTCAGATACGCAAGCAGTTGGACGTGGGTTCGAGCCCCGTCCGGACCATTAAAATAGGTCTTAAAATAATATTTAGAAGTGATCTTATATAATTGTGTATATATATAAAAATGATCGGTTCTCGTTAAAACCATGGATGCCTTAACATGAGAGCGGCTTCGAAGGGACATTAGAGTCATATGTTTATGTGTAAAACTTTATCTAAGTTCCTGGATGGGATGAAAGGACTCTAGCAAAATAAAATAACAATATAGTAACATGCATAGTAGCGTGTATAGTAGCGTGTATAGTAGCATGTATAGTAGCATGTATAGTAGCGTGTATAGTAGCGTGTATAGTAGCGTGTATAGTAGCGTGTATAGTAGCGTGTATAGTAGCGTGTATAGTAGCGTGTATAGTAGCGTGTATAGTAGCGTGTATAGTAGCGTGTATAGTAGCGTGTATAGTAGCGTGTATAGTAGCGTGTATAGTAGCGTGTATAGTAGCGTGTATAGTAGCGTGTATAGTAGCGTGTATAGTAGCGTGTATAGTAGCGTGTATAGTAGCGTGTATAGTAGCGTGTATAGTAGCGTGTATAGTAGCGTGTATAGTAGCGTGTATAGTAGCGTGTATAGTAGCGTGTATAGTAGCGTGTATAGTAGCGTGTATAGTAGCGTGTATAGTAGCGTGTATAGTAGCGTGTATAGTAGCGTGTATAGTAGCGTGTATAGTAGCGTGTATAGTAGCGTGTATAGTAGCGTGTATAGTAGCGTGTATAGTAGCGTGTATAGTAGCGTGTATAGTAGCGTGTATAGTAGCGTGTATAGTAGCGTGTATAGTAGCGTGTATAGTAGCGTGTATAGTAGCGTGTATAGTAGCGTGTATAGTAGCGTGTATAGTAGCGTGTATAGTAGCATGCATAGTAGCGTGTATAGTAGCGTGTATAGTAGCGTGTATAGTAACATACCAACATGCAGACTACCCGACGCTGTGACTTTGCTGTATAACATCACGGAACTCTACCTGAACGACGTACTAATACACAGTCTGCCCACTACAATAGGAAGGTTAATGTCCACTAGCCAGTCATCATCAGTACCCGATGTAACCACCACGCGTTGACAGATTGAACAAGATAACTGTACTAGAACTGCGTGAGAATCACCTAACCGTACTGCCTCAGTCTATCTCGATGTTAGTGAATCTGAAGAGGCTTGATCTAGGGGTCAACGAGTTCATTCAACTGGTTAGAGCGCGGCTTTAATGGGGTTAGAGTGATAGGGTTAGAACAAGGCCGGTACTATCGTTCCAAACATTACTACCATTAAGGCATCTCTTACTCCTCCCACTACAATACCCCCCCCCCCTACCTCCACTACCACATCCCCCCCCCCGCTACCATTAAAACCACTACACCTTACCTCCTTCAGCCTTCATACATCGGAGCTCTGGTGTCGTTGCAGGAACTGTGGTGCGATCAAAACCTTCTTCAGATGTTACCTAATGAGATCTGCCATTTGAAGGTTTCCTACAGGATTTGCTTGTGTCACTATTATTGATTATGCATGTTTTCAATGTTATTAAACTTCTGTATTATGTACATAGTAATTATATTATAAGTGATTTTGATATTTGTTTTTGTTTCATGGTATTATTATTTTAAAATATTAAAAGTTCCGATAAAATGTACATTAAAATTATAAATTCCTATCAGAAATTGGTAATACACAAATACAACATTTTACGTTACTTTCATTTTTCAGGAACTATTTTTCTTGGACGTAAGCAAGAATTCACTAAAATTTCTGCCGGATGGAATCTGTGATTGCAGTTCTCTCTGTGATCTGCACATCTCCTACAATCTGATCACTCATCTTCCCAACAACATCGGAAAACTCTCAAATCTTTGTTTTCTGGATGTGGAGAATAACAAAATTAAAGAGATGCCGATTTCTATGGGAGGGTTCGTACTAATGGCAATTCTCTTCCACTTTAAATATGCTTATGTTCAAATAATTATAAAGATTATTTCAATTATAAAGAAATATATATATATATATATATATATATAATATATAATATATATATATAATTTATTAAGAAATTACATCATATTTATTTTAATGAAATATAAAACTAATGAATATTCATGATGCGCCTATTCCGCCTACTCCGACCAATCGTAAGTGTGTATTGGCTGCAACCAATCGGTGATGCTCGTAACACTAGTAACCATGGTGACGCCACTAATCTACACCATCACTTCACACGGCATACAGAATGTTGGATCTAAACGAGATTCACATGAAGGGCAACGAGCTGACAGCCATAGATTCAAGTTTCGGGCTGCTGCACAATCTTCACACCCTATTGGCCGATGAGAATCTCATCGCCACTCTACCCTCAGAGGTTCATATTGGCTACTCCACCATACAATGCGAGAATAATGAATTAAATTTAATAATCGTCATAATTTAGTGAATTTTAGAATATTAAAAGCTAAAATAAAGAATATTATATATACATATAAATAACCAATATTCATAGGTAGCTATTTATTTATAATAAAATAATGTGATAGTTATCATCTGTATATATAATTCATACATTTTTCATAATTATATTGTAAATATTTAGAATGAATTTACTCAAAATAATTATTTTTACTAATTTCACTAATTCAAAATCTATCTATAATATAATTTTCTATATAATCTATAAGTCCTTCAATAATGCTTTAAATGAATTGAAATATTCGTAAAATTTAGAATATATACATAATATATACTAATAAGAATATACTACATAATAATTGCATTTTTTTAATTTAATAATTAGTAAATTTTAATATATTCATAATTGTATCTCTTATTTTCAAAATTATAATAATTTTTAGTTTAACATTTATATTAAATATTTTCTTTTATATTCTATAAAAATGCCATTAGTATAGATCTATATAATATCTATCATTTTGTTAAATATTTATTTAATAAATAAATTAAAAGTTAATACACTTTTAGTAGTATTTTGTGATTCAATAAATAAATTGTATTATTATTATTATTACTGTAGATATTATGCATTCGTGTGTGTTCACCACTACTAGTCGCTAGTCTTCACACCTTACCTTCACACCTCACCTTCACACCTTACCTTCACACCTTACCTTTACTTCACACCTGACCATGTCGCCAGATCGGCAACTGTAAAGCATTGACGGTACTATCGGTGCGAGACAATCTCCTGACGACCTTGCCCAACGAGATCGGCGACCTTCACAATCTGTGCGTCCTCGACGTGTCAAACAACTGCATCGACTTCCTGCCCTACAGTCTCACTAAGCTCAAAGTTCTACAGTCCATGTGGCTGTCACCGAATCAGGTTTGTGCGCACCGCCTCCTTCTAACCATCGTCCACTTAATCCTTATCCCATTACTTTGCTGATCTGTCTATGTTACGCATAGCTAGCTAGCAGCCGAGAGGTGTGCATCAAATGTGCAGTGTATACCGTGTTGGTATATTTGTATTTGATAACAAATTTAATCACACTCCCAGTTGCGAGTAAACCCGCTAGAAATTCAATTTTAATTTGATGCACTAACTATGATTTCTGTGTGCATCGTTGATAAGTATTTACATTATGATTTATAGCCGACCTCGCGCATTGCAATATTCGACCTTGATCGTAACCTCTCCAACAGCCCAAACCTTTGATACGTCTGCAAGCTCAGATAGTGAACGGAGTCAAGGTGTTGACTTGCTATATCTTGCCTCAGGTCAAAAAACACAGTCAACATTCCATGGTGATGAAAAGTTAGTCGACCAACTAGTAGTAATAGTATTTGTAATAATTTTAATTCTATTTATCTATTCTAACTTGAGCATAAATAATACAAATCGTAGAATAGCAACAATATTTCACATTATATAGTAAATATAAATATCGTAATTAAAAATCATACATTTATTCTGGTGTACATTTGTAGAACTTTTTGTTTCTAATACACAAAAAATCAATACAAATGGGTTGTTTCTTATTGCTTCTAAAGGGCTAAAAATAAGAAATTAATCTTTTCTATTATCACCCAGTAAATATGTATCGTGCATACCCGTCAAGAAGTATTACTAGACTTGTACGTGTTATGAATAACTGCCCTGTTTGAATTGTAATATCTCATTGTAAGTTGTGGACGTCAAGCAGTCTTACCTAGCATTACAATACAGCGCACACGAGCATGCCTGTGTCCCCCCCCCCCAAGTGTACCCCCCCCAGTGTACCCCCCCCAGTGTACCCCCCCCCAGTGTACCCCCCCCCACAGTGTACCCCCCCCAGATTACCTCCCCCCCCACAGTGTACCCCCCCCAGTGTACCTCCCCCCCCACAGTGTACCTCACCTGTACCTACATTCCCATCACAGAAACGGAGAGCAGTAGTTTGCCGTCGATTCTTTGCGAACGCGACAACGAGAACCGGCGAATCATCAAATTCGAGGAAGGTGACCTCGTGAACTCTTCATACCCCGTTAATCCGATTGACCGCGTGCAAACTCCCAAAATGGCCGTTCGTGTCAAGGATAAATTCATGGTAGCAAATCACATGGTAGCTCAAACTGAAACTTATCTATCTCGTTGTATGATTTCACATAATAGAATCTACAGTGTTTTCCACACCAATCTACATTATTGCATAATATACATTATTGCATAATCTACATTATTGCATAATTCATATTATTGCATAATCTACATTATTGCATAATCTATAATTTTATTATAATATAACTATATATATACATTCATTATTTTTAACAATAGGATGACGATATGCTTTCCAATATGAATGGAGGAGTCTCTAATAGTTAGTGTTTTAATGTACTAGAGTTGTATATTCATATAGTTTTCATTGACTAACACTTATAATTTAACAACAATTATTTTTAATGATTTTATAAAATTACATCGAATTTAATGAGTTTATAATGAATTTATTAGTAATGTTAATGTAAATGTAAAGTAATGTAAATTCCATTACATATATATATATGTTAATATTTAATATTATGTTATATAATGATATATTAAAATATCCTTTTACTTATCTTCCTTCATAATATATAACTTTGTTTATTAAAATGATTTACGCTTCAATGTACAATTGTATTTGTAATATACAATTTAGTTACTATTAATACTCTGTATTCAATAGTAACCAAATTAAGAGCCGACTGGAATATTTTTCCATATTTACAAGTAAAAAGTAGAGATTTAATGGTTTACTAAATAGTTTATAACTTTTGAGATTGATATAAGAATGACTACATTTTTTAACATGGCAATATTTTAGAGCTTTATCCGCATATAATAATTATAAGATAATGAAAAGTAAATGTGTTTTTATAATAAATTGCGAACAACAACATTATATTTTGTGTGATTTTTGATGTAAAATTACTTTATAATTGTATCCATACATGATATTTATATTGCAGAGTACCATAATATAATTTTACATATATAGATATATGTAGGTTAGAGCGGCTTGAAAAATATAAAATTTTCAGATAATTTATCGCTTCAGTAAGATAATATTAGAAAATATGTAATATAATTCAATATAAATAAAATTAACTTAATTCGTAAAATATTGAATAGTCAATATGACTTTCAATTTTAACATGTGATTGATAGGAAATCTTATAATGGAGTAGATACAAAATTAATTCAATACATTTTTTAATATACTTCCTATTAATGAATGTTGTCATACGATATATATGTATTAGAATTAAATATTATTAACAGAATAGCAGAAACAATTTTTTTTTAAATAATAATTTCTTTATAATTTTATCATTTCTAGGATTGAACTTTTTGTTTTTTGTTTTTAATCAAAAATAAAATTCAGATCAAGTTTATTATATTCTTAATAAATGTATAATATATATTTACTATATATGATTATAAAAAAATTGTTTAAATATTTGTCAAGGAATAATTTGAATTTTAATGATTTCTATAGAAAAAATAAATATTTTCAATGAAAGATGAATACAAAATTTCTAGGACCTAGTCAATTTTATATTTTTTTTTATATTATATTTTTTTCTAATTTAAAAAAAATAAAAATATACAAAATTTAAAATCTGAGTTTGTTAGATTCATATTTTGATTTAAATATACTTAAGTCTCTTAAATGCATATTAAATATATAATTAAATTAAAAGACAATATACATTAATTGGTTGTTAAGGTAAGACTAAAGATAAATAAATGCTACGCATGCGCAGTAAATTTAAACATCAAATTGACAACTCAATTGAGTATAACACAATTTGTAGTTGTTACACAACTGTTTATATATATTATATGTTTATAGTTTTTACTGAAGCAACATATTTAATGACTGACGAGCCACCCTAATGTAGGTATATATATATATATATTATATAATATATAATATATATATATATATATATCTATATATGTATAATTATATTATGGTATACACAGACAATTTTATAAAGATTCATCTTATGAGTTTAAACTTATAAAATTAAATATATTAAAAAAAAAGTTTATTAGGTATCTTCTAAAGTTGTACTTACTACTTTTGTGTGTAATACTTAGCACATAAGAATATTACTGAGAGTAATGCTTTAGTGTTATCTTATGTTTATAATGTGCATTTCAGGCACTTACTGTTACTTTTGTACGATCAATTAAATATCATTTTAAAGATAATTACTTTAATTTTTATATTTTAATAAAATAATTGTTTTTATAAAAATATTCATACAAAAATATACCCGCTCTCAAATAAATATCTTACTATTGCCGTTTGAATATATATATATACTATTTTTAAAGGGATCTTTACTGTTACATATTATAACAAAAATAATTTGATATATTTTTTTAATAAATATATCTAATATATTTTAAATTAAATATTAAATTTAATTTATAACCTCTGACATTTTTAAATGATTATATTGATTATAAGTTACTAAATAATACTATGTGTATAGAGGTGGTCATTTTTTTTCTGTTAAATTACAATGATATTTATATAATGTTTTCTTCTAAAGGGCTTCAAAATAATATAAATATTTTCAGTTGTTGCCAATGTCAAGTATTAACTTATACACTGATGTAAGATAAGATATGTGTATATTCAAATAACGATATCAGTTATTATTTGTAATATTATTTTAGCATTAATATATTGATATTTAAAAATTATAATAATTTGTAATTAGTATCACTATTATGCATTAATCTAATGATGCATGTTCCACTTTTAGCATCAACTTACCTACTGGAAGAAAGATCTCAAATGAAAGAAAGAAGAAGATTTATACGTTGCGATAAGAAGGTCACTATAACCTTGTACTTCACCTTATACCTCACCTTGTACCTCACCTTGTACCTAACCTTGTACCTGACCTTGTACCTAACCTTGTTCCTCACCTTGTACCTCACGTTGTACCTCACCTTGTACCTAACATTGTACCTCACCTTGTACCTGACCTTGTATCTTACCTTCTACCTCCCCTTGTACCTCACCTTGTATCTCATCTTGTACCTCACCTTGTACCTAACATTGTATCTCACCTTGTACCTAACCTTGTACCTCACCTTGTACCTTACCTTGTACCTCACCTTGTACCTCATCTTGTACCTAACATTGTACCTCACCTTGTACCTAACCTTGTATCTCACCTTGTACCTCACCTTGTATATCATCTTGTACCTCACCTTGTACCTAACATTGTACCTCACCTTGTACCTAACCTTGTATCTCACCTTGTACCTTACCTTGTACATCACCTTGTACCTCATCTTGTACCTAACCTTGTATCTCACCTTGTACCTCACCTTGTACCTAACCTTGTACCTAACCTTGTACCTCACCTTGTACCTCACCTTGTACCTAACATTGTACCTCACCTTGTACCTGACCTTGTATCTTACCTTGTACCTCCCCTTGTACCTCACCTTGTATCTCATCTTGTACCTCACCTTGTACCTAACATTGTACCTTACCTTGTACCTAACCTTGTATCTCACCTTGTACCTAACCTTGTACCTCACATTGTACCTCCCAACTAATACCTACCCCCTAACCTAATGTTTTATTACTGCCAGACACATTTTAATAATGTTTTCTTTGATATTTGTAAATTATTCATGATTTATTCGATATGTGTTTTAATAGCAAACTATTATCATCAGCACTATAGTATTATAACGGCAGTCCATATTATACAGGAGAATCTCATGCATGGCGATAAACAAAATAACATGTATAAAATATCTCCAAAGGGCCAAAACTATAGATATGATCCTATGCCAGGTAATATATTATCATTATATATGTTATTTTGTCTCTAATATTCTATTCAATTATTTGTTTAGTATATATTTAATAATACTATGTGATAACTCTAATATTCAAATTATAGTATCTCTATCACAATATATCATAATAGAGTAACATTTTATTTTATTTATGCAATTATTATAAATTATTAAAAATATTGGTGACTTTTTTTATTTAAAAAATAAATACCTTATTATTACTTTACTACTAATTTATATTCTTATTACATTTTTTATATACAAATATAAATTAAAATATCTAATGCAAAATTAATAATAAATTAATAAATGTCATAAAATTGTATTGTTATATTATATACTAAAGTTTAAATTAAAAATTAATTATATTGATTTTCTTAATTTTTTAAATATTATTTTATTATAAATATATTATTCTGTAATAAATTAAACTAAGTTTTTTTAATATATTCTCCTATATAGAATAATTAATACACATATATATATTAAAACATATATTAGTATATGAATATAGTGATAATATTCATCATTATGTTAGGTGACAAAACACTGAAACTAAAGTCCGCCATGAAATTTAAGAGGGAGCACAATTCTGCGGACAGGTCAACAGCGTTTCCATTCCATGACGACCTCAATACATTGTTAGTAGTACACATAAGCATGTTTGAACATCCCTCTAGTACAGATTACATATGTTTTTAATGTGCATTCTAAATAGTCAACGGATTATATACAATTATTTATTGAGGGCGTTCATTTGATTAGAGGATACAAAATAATAGTTAATGTTTAATTATATTTTATATATATATATTATATATAAATATATTTGACAATGTTTTATTATGTTTTATTTATAAATATATACGGATAAATGAATAAATGGTTACAAATAATATAATATTATAGTATTATTATACTGTTATCATTTGTTTTCTTATTGATGTTTTAAAATGTGTTATTTTATAAATCATATTTCTCATATGAACATGATTTAAAGAGCATTTAAAAAATATATTTTGTAGATTTACATTAAAAAAAAAGTTTCAAATTTAGGTTGTATGATATCATTTATAGTCTTTTTTTTAAATTATAAATTTTAAATTATTTTTATAGTTTTTATACTTTACACAATTTTATTTTCAAGGTATATGTCTACAATCTATTATCTATGTAATTACCAAGAAATTTAAATATATATTATGACTATTTCAAAAATAGTATCGTTTAATTTATATGAAATATTATTTACTTTTGTATTATTATAGAAAAATAGTAATACGTTTTTTTTTGTAAATTAATTTCAAATTATTATTTTCCAACCATCTCGTAAAGGCTTTTTTCGTGTACTAATTTATAGATTTTCAAGTTATTAGAAGATACTGTCAAAGTAGTATCATCAGAAAAAAGTAACAGATTGATTTGAATTATTTATTACTAAATCCGATAGATCATTATATTTTGTAATAAATTTAACATATGCAAGACCCGACTAATATTAATGCCACAAAACATGTTTTCATATAAATATTGATCCTACATTTCTTCACGATTCATGAAGGGGAATGTCCTTCGCGTGCGAATAGATAGGCATGCCTTACAATAAATTCAATTACACAAATTTAATAATAGGTAATCACATAATTTTGTTTTCTATAGTTTAATAATATATCATTCTATTATGAAATAATTTTTTATTACTAATATTAATATTTTATTATCATTAATAAACAAAGAAAAATTAAAAGTAATAATTTTTTTTTTTAAAAAGGAGTTCATTATAGGCTATATATTGAAATATATACTTATATTGAAAATTTCAATTTATTATTTCCATTATTCAATGAGATATTGTATTTTGAGTGAGAGTAATACATGAAAAACATTATTTTGTGTAAATTGCATTTAAAGTTTATTACAATAAAATTTTGAATTACCATTTAGAAAATGATATTATATACATATATTTACTTTATATAATATAGAATATATAAAAAATATGATCATATCAATATAAAAATAATATTTATATATATAAAGTAATATTATATGTATTAATGTATGTTATATGAATACTATATATGTATAATAAATTCATTCTAATATATTTTTATATATTCAATTTCTTTTGATCTATAATGCTTGTATTTAATTAGACAATACTCATATCATAGTTACCAATATAGTATAACATAAATTGTATACAAATAAATACTATTAGATGTTTATAAATATATTTAAATTATCAAGATTGATAAATAAATCAATTAAAGTTATACAGCATTTATTTAACAGATTATTTGGTAATTTAAATTATATATTCAATTGGTACTTCCAATAAAGTACTCTTTTTATGTACTTATATGACGATTTGAAGTATACTTTATAGCTCAAATGATAGATAAATATTTGATTATTTTATTTCTTACATAATACATTTTGTTTCGAAAATAATAATTCCGAAGGACGTACCTTTACCCCTTACAATACATTTCTAATACAATGGTTTGCTCACTTGAAATCGTTGACAGAAACGAGAACAACAATAGCAACATATACACGCAGACTAATCAGACATCTCGTGGCATCGGAGAGCTAGAAGCTGAACAGGTTTTGATGATAACCCATAGCCTCTCCATCTCATCTCATCAGCCTCCCTCCCATTTCTATCCAACGTATCGTAATCTATTCTACTACTATGATTCTTAAGCATCAGTTACATCCATTACGATTAGTGTAGTGTGTAAACTAGTGTGCTTCAGGTCTGGTTTACTATCTGGTAGTTTTTACTTTTGAATAATTTACTTATTATATACATATACATAGTACGTAAACAATAACATATGTTTAAATTTATTAAATCTGTAGAATTAGACTTCATAAAACCTAAATAATTTCATTGAAATTGATGTCGATGAATCATCGATACTATCTCTGCGCATCAAGCATCAATCTTTTATTAGGCAACATGTGTTTTATAGCATTAAATATTATATATTTTAATATTCGTAAATTTTAAAATTATATTACCATAGATAATTATTGTCATATAAGTTTGTACACATATATGTGTGTATGCCATGCACCTGCCTGCAATATGCCTATCGTATTGTATGCGCAGATGATGTACAACGGGAGAGCGGTTCGCTCGACTGGCTGCAGCTATTCCAGGGGCTACGAGTCTGATAACGGCAGGTCAGCGAGACATTGCCGCACGTCGCGCTCCAACGGTTACCATAGCGACTCCATGGCTAGAGGTCATCCTCGACGTAACGGCGAACAACAATACTACTTTGAAGGTTACACCGCCATACCACTCTATTATTAGTGTGTGTGCGTGTGGTTAATTAACACCCACACACACACACATACACACAAACACCGGCACACCCACACAAACACACACCCCCACACACACCCCCACACCCACGCAACAACACCCACCTACACACACACCCACCTACACACACACACCCCCACACACACCCCCACACCCACGCAACAACACCCACCTACACACCCACCCACCCACACACACACACCTACACCCACACACACCTACACCCACACACACCTACACCCACCTACACACACCCCTACACCCACACACCCCTACACACACCCCCACACACACCCCCACATACACCCCCACACACACCCCCATATACACCCCCACACACACCCCCACACACACCCCCACACACACCCCCACATACACCCCCACACACACACCCACCCACACACACACCCACCCACCTACATACACACACCCACCTACACACACACATACCTACACACACTCCCACAAACTGTTACACAGGTGACTACAGAGACGAGGAGAGGGAGGAGGAACATGACGAACCTTCGCCCTTGAGTAACCTTCGCTATCGTAAGTCTGACGTCGGACAACGACCCCGAGTTCAAGGTTACAGCAGGAGAAGCGACGCTACTGTACTTGATTTAGTTCATTTTAATGATTCTCTCCGCTGGAGTAATGGAGCGTCGAAAGTAACAACACATATTACACCGATAACAATAAAATGTAACATATACCGATAAATAAAATAACTAATAATAATAGCTACTAATAACGAAAGTACTATATATGATTATGCATATTGATAGGAATAGTGATCAGGGATACATAACATATATACATACATACATACATATATACATATATACAT
This sequence comes from Osedax fenrisi, assembly GCA_964019155.1. Classification (NCBI taxonomy): domain Eukaryota; kingdom Metazoa; phylum Annelida; class Polychaeta; order Sabellida; family Siboglinidae; genus Osedax; species Osedax fenrisi. Next base: position 56,928,814 of record OZ025239.1, on the reverse strand, counting down.
ACATACATACAGGAAGGAGAGACCTTCAGGAACAACAATTCTTCTGTGTTTCCAGGGATAACCAACAGGTTTCTATAAGAAATACTTAATGCAGAATATATCTCTATATTAATGTTATATACATATATAATTATTATATATAATAAATTGGTATTGAATATGTTTATTGTATCTGTATGTGATACTTGCTTACTCTACCTTACCGGCTAGAACACACTCTACATTGTAACTTTGTATATTGAATACATTATAGATATTTTGTAATTTATTTTAAATACCAGTTTTAAAGTAAATTTATTTAAATATTATTAAATAACATAATAATTTAATTTAAAGTAACGAAATAGTAATTATTAAGTGAGAAATACGTTTTTATAATGAATCATACTTACTAATAATGTTTATGGATTAACCATTTGTTTGTATTATATTATAAATTGTAAAAATTATAAGTGATTTAATGATGTTAATTACTGAAATTTATAAAATAATCTAATTAACATTATTCCATAAATGAATTAGATTTATATAAATATTTGAAATATAAGTATCTTCATTTGATTGGTTGTTTTGAAAAAACGTGACTTGAATGTGATTGTACGATTAATATTTGAATATTTAAGTGACCTGGAATCCCAGACTCACATACGAGATCACATTCCACATTTTTAACAAATAAGCTCCACCCACAATAACTGAATAATAATAGCCGATTTAAATACTGAAATAGAATTTATAGAATATAATTATAAAACTTAATATTAAAATCAATATGTAACCAAATACTAAAATCCTTTGATATATGTTTATATTTTAATTATATTCTGATTACATAATTATAATTTTATTTTTCTATTTATACATAAACGATTTTAATATTTTTTCAAATTGATTTTAAGTTTAATAATTATATTCTATAAAATATTAGGCATATAATAATATTTTAGTCTGTAGTTCTACAAAATTAGAATCGGGTTGAAAGATGTGTGTCATTTTACATTATAAATTGTAACTGCGTAATAGAGTTTTGTAAAAAATGTATATTACAATGTAAAAGACTGATAATGTATAATGCACAACCTGATTCTACTTTTGTATATCCACAGCCTTAACATTACAATCAGATATCATTACTCAGTAATTATGGGTTGAGCTTATTTATTAGCAATGTATCCGTTCCAGGGCTAATATAAAAATAAATATAACACATATTTATAAAGATATATTCATTAGTAATGAACTATATCTCTAGATAAGATGAACAAATAATAGATAATTATATATTTTTAATACATATTAAAAACCAAGATGTAATTTACAACTTTTTAATTGCCTCTATTAAAATTGTGAGGTATATATTTCCTATCTATATACATTAAAAGAAAATGTATAGATATTCTTTAAATTATTTAAATTCATAAAAATATAAAATTTAATTAATCTGCATTTGGAGCTACATTGAATAGTTATGAATACTATTACAATACAGGGTATTCTTGAATGTGATTGGATTATAATAATACATTTAAATTATTTTATTTAAAAAGTATCTGAATGTCACATATTATAGTATTGATAATTACATATTTGGTTTATTAAATGTATAATGTAATTACTAAAATAAATGTATTACTTAAATTATCGAAAAACCCAACAAATATCAAAGTGTTCAGCCACTTCTACCACACCTCCCACCCCTCCCACCCTTCCACCTATACCACTAATTATCTGTATTCACCTATTTCATAGAATAATGTGAATCGTTACGAGACGAAGCTGTGGTCTCGACCAATTACAGCGTCGCAACCGAGTCTCAACGAATCAAATGTCCAATGGAGGAGTTTCCATAATAAAGAGGTACAGCTGCACCTATATTAACATATATCTGACCCATTATATTAACAGATATATATACACAATAGTATAGATATATATAGCATTCTGTTCGGCATGAATAAACCAAGGCGTTTTGTTATTAAATGTAAATCCAATGTTAATTTGTGTACCATGTCGATTTGGGTATCAATTTATATCTATTTTTTCTACCATATTTTTGTTTATTTATTTTTTTGTTTACCTAATAAACTATATATTAATATATAATAATTATTATTATATTCATATCGATGTCATGTCATTGCGTTTCCACTCACCAGGTGTACAAAAGTGAACCTAAACTGGAATGTCTCCCCAACGAGGACAGCCAACAGCGACCTCTGACCCCTCCTGACCACAACGGTTCCGACTACACAGCGGTCAAGCAAGGACCTGTCACTCATCACGGCCACTCTTACGCTACGCATCGTATCCTCGACAACGAAGCCACCCCTGTGCATCGGCTGCCCCTTCGTTACCACGACAACCCAGTTATGACTACCCCCCCTCCCCAGCCTACTAGTACTACTGAATCTCCCTCCGCCGCTGCTGCTGCAACGGGTGGTCAAGCAACACCGGTCTGGTCAGCCAGTGGTCAGTACTCGCCCGCCCGCTACGAGGTGTCCACCGCTGTTAGAGCTGCTCAGTCACCCGGAACACGCTACGACACCCCCACCAATAGGGGCGTGCCGGGCGTTCACTCTTCACCCGCGCGCTACGATAGGAATGTCAGCGATCAGTCACCGTGGGGTGCTATCACGTCACCGAGGGGTGCTGGTATCGTGTCAGATCTGAACGTCGAACAGATGAAGTTCTACGATAACGATGATAGGCTGAACCCGGACACTCTATCTCAGGTAGTAGACAGTGTATGATGTAGGCACTGGTTCCATCTATGTGGAGGACATGCGTACTAAAGAGCTTAATCAACAGTGTAGTTATCACGGTCGGGGGTAAAATACAAATATGAACTGATACACTTTCCAAAAGAAGCGAATACAACTATTTATATAATTAAAATTATTTTATCACAATCAAAATACGTTTTTATTAAGGGGATTTACGGGTATTGAAATTAAAATATATTTGGATACGAGATATTTTTTTATTATTAATAACAATTTTAGTAGGATATTGACCCAATTTATATTCTGAAAATAGTATTTTGTTAACTAATATAATGTTAATAAAAGTTACTTATTTTGAAATATAAATGGTTCATCCAAATCCGAAATATTTTGAGACAAAATATGATACTAAATTTAATTATTTATTTAAAAAAAAAATGCTGTTATGCTAACTTGTATAAAGTAATTTTAATTATATATAATAAAGATACTGTGACTATTTGATCAAGTTTGGATAATTATTGAGAGTGCAGAGATTTTTTTAAGATTCATAATCTATATCTGAGTATATTGAGTTTAAAGTTTGACTACTTTTTTTTCCATTTAGGGTAATATATGTTTATTATTTGTATCTTTGACTACGTTTCTAGTATTATAATATAACAGAATACCACTATAATATATCCATAGAGTTATTATTATTATAATTATATTATATTACCAATAATTACACATAATAAGTTATATTTATGAAATTTTGCTTACAAGAAAATAAAACTATTTAGGCATATTTATTTATCTAATAATCGAAATCATTCACATCATCTAGTGCACTTTCAAGTAGATTCTAATAAATATATAATATAGTTAATTTTCTAATATATATTATATGATTAAATAACAATAAAATAACTAGTATATTTGTTTGAAATTTGAAAACCAAAATAATTTATAAAATAAACATTCTCTATTCATATTGAATTCGATAACATATAATCATAATTTGTTGTATAATAGCATTATGAAAACAAACAAATAAATCACTTATGTTTTCCATAAAGCGTGTTTGACACCCAATAAAATTTGTTCATTTGATATCTGATATCAGTCCGTCTATTATAGATGTCGCCAGTTGACATCACAATTGATCATAGGTAATAATACTTTTAAAACTGTGTATAAATATTAACTTATAAATATCATATACGTTTAAAATGTGTATTTGTTAGTATTTTCTGCATTTTTTTTTTAATAATAATGAATGTGTTATAAATGTTAAACTATCCAATTGTATTATATTATAAATGTTCTAATAGTTACAGAGTATAATAATTTTATCACATAAAAAAAAATTGAAATATTTTTTTTTCAACTAATTTCAATACCCGCGAATCCCCTCAATCATTCAAACACACAGGACATATGTATCTGCCCTCATCTCCCCCCAGATTAACAATATCACTCGCCACGCATTACACTAACCCCACTATGCACCAGTTTGACACATCACCGAGCCAGTACGGGGCGGGGGAGGCCCCTAGTGCTACTTCTATCCTGCGGAGCAACGGTTTCACCCCTACCATGTCACAGCTGTCTTCACCCGTAGGTCAGTACGCTAATAATAGGTGGCGCTAGTAGTAGTCGAGGTGATAGTAGTGGTGGTAGTGGTGCTGTTACTGATGGTATTTATTTAATATACCACTTTTTATATTTAATATATACTCTATAGCCTTTAAATTTATAATTGTTATCATAAATGGGAATTTAGTAGTTGTATATTTATATACAGTTGATATTACTGTAAACTCTGCATAAGCATTATGATTCATAATTTATGAATTATAATTTATTGTATATAAAGAATTATGTGAAATATATCAAATTAATTATTTTAAATTATATGATATAGTAACAACGAAATATTATTTTGAATTACAATATACAATTTTCCTTTGATGTAAACAAATTGTAAATTGCAATAATATTGTTATTTGTTATTTGGAAATATCAAAGGAAAGTATTATGTTAGACCTGGGTGTATCTGGATGATTGTATAAAGAAATATGAGTGACAGCTATCTGTATTAATGTATCTAATGTTTGAATAACATATGTGGATAGATAAAGGAAAGTATAGCATTATCAAATGGTAGGATGAGGAGTTGGTGTTATATTTGAGAGGTAGGTTGGAGTCAGGGAGTTTTTAATACATTACAAGTATAGTTAATGGATTCACTTTGAAATAATTATAAACATATTTGGGCATGAAGGAGGATTTCTTCGGACCATTTATTAACTCATGAATTCTGTGTGCACTGAGACATATAGTAATCAGATTATCATCAGTATCGATGTTTGTATTACTATTGTACACTGTTTAATAAGGCAGAGTGTACTTCACTATTTCTAGCAGTGATACCTATGATTGAAATTATTGAATAACCAAGTAGCACTTGAACTTTGAAACAATTTTCAAATATTGCCGGCACATTTCATTATATTTATGTAAATAATATAACATTTTAATATTTATTATTATATATATATATATATACTATTATATCAATAACATAACAAAAACCCGAAAGATAAATATACCTACTACATATTTTGTTGGTAAAGATATATCAACTTTACAATTACTAACAAAAATGGATGTATATAAATACTATTTATATATATATATATATATATATAAACGATCAACAAATTATTAATACAAACTAATTATTTAAATATGAAAAAGTGTGTTGTTGATGTCTATACGGAATAATGCATCTCTTCCAGTTTATAAGAGTAATATTGTATATACTTGTAAGTAATCTGGTAGATAATGTTAATATTCTTAAAAAACATATATATTTACCTAATTTGAAAATAATTTTTCTATTTAAAAAGTATACAATACAATACTGTATATGCAAAGTTTGAATCAAATCGGTGGTTACGGCGAGGGTAGTGGTAGTGGTAGTAGTAGTTAAAGATACGTCGGTACTACCCTGTACTACCACTGCTGTATTACAGGTGGACAGTGGAGGGAACCGCTGATGACTGCTATAAACGAACAGGACCGCGCAGAGGACGCTGATTGGACGCAAATGATGGCCGATCACGACTGCTCCTCTGTAGAGCACGGAGCCGGCATTCTCTCTGACGATCATCGGTTATTACCGGCGCCTCCTATAATGTTTACGTACAGTGCACTAGAGCGAATCACTAGATATATCAACATCTGATTACAATAAGTACATATATCTCAATCGGTATGCATCTTTATTTGTTTTTCAAAATCTTTACTTATGATCTATATATTCTAAATTATTATTTTTTTTTAATATTATTTTATTTAATTATTATTATTTCATTCGCTACCTATTATCATTCTATTGTTAGTATTCTTAAGGGGATTAGCGCGGGTTCGTAATTGCAATGTTAATTATAGCTCTAGCTAGAACTCAACCTATAAATAACTCCTAAAGATAATTAAATAATTTTTTTTTTATTCAATAGATATAATTCTACTTTATATTTATTGTAGCTTTTTAAATATAATAAATTATAATTATTTAAATATAATAGTTTAAAATAGTTAAAAAAATTTTTATAATATTTTTTATAATTTAAAGTTAGAATAAGAATTTATAATTGTACATGATAATCATACATAATAATTATAAATATATATTTTATACATAGATGGTACAAATTTAAGATAAAAATATTCGTTAATAAAGGAGTTTTAGCCTTATAAATATGCCTAAAAGTTAAAACTTGAGAAAATTAGAGTCAAAGTTTTTTTACGCTTCCAATGGATAATTAGTAAAATTTTTCTTTGTGAATTAGCTACAGGTACGACAATACGTTATTTATAATCATAAATTCTACTTATTTATAATCAAATAATTTTACTAATTTTCCGTGGAAGCGTCTCTTTTCAACCAATGATATCTAGTTATATAGACACGTGATTTGTTTATTTATTTTAATGCTATTTAATCTATGATCTCTGCTGAATTCAAAACAGAAATTTTTAAATAAAATACTTATATATACTTTAATAAATTGCAATATAACATCATAAATGACAAGATTTTATAAAAATACAAATGATATTCATTAATTTCCTGTAATTTTCGTAATTTTTTTAATTCATATGGTCTATTATAACACTGTTTATAGATAGAAATAGCTAAAAAGAAGTTGCAATTTTTACAATGTGATAAAATAAGATATCGAAATTGGATAATATGTAATAACATTTTTAAAAAAAATTAAAATATTAATCATATTTCAACCCGCGCTAACCCCCTTAAGTGTTTAAATCGCGAATACATATTATACCGAGTGTCATTCATAGAAAGAGAATTTCTCTACTGTAACAGCATAACACTATGTATTTATGCTAAGGAAACAGCAATATAAGTAATGTACATTATAATTATAAATTAAAAACCTATAGATTTAATATATTTAATAAAGTTATATTAACAAGGTGTTACTCTTATTCTAATTTAGGCTCGCTTATTTTTAATAAAACAACGATGGAATAACCTAGTGAATGACGATGGCATTAACATTTCTCTTACGATTTTGTTGCAGGAATTTGGATAATGACACATGGAAAAAAGAACTGTATAAAGCTTCCGTGCTTCTACAAAAATACCCGAACAACTCACAAAATGGTCTCGAATCAATGGTTTTTATTACTACCAATACTACTACTACTACTACTACTACTACTACTACTACTACTACTACTACTACTACTACTACTACTACTACTACTACTACTACTACTACTACTACTACTACTACTACTACCACCTGACTACTACTACCACCACCTGACTACTACTACTATTACTAAAACTACTACTACTACTACTACTACTACTACTACTACTACTACTACTACTACTACTACTACTACTACTACTACTACTACTACTACTACTACTACTACTACTACTACTACTACTACTACTACTACTACTACTACTACTACTACTACTACTACTACTACTACTACTACTACCACCTGACTACTACTACTACTACTACTACTACCACCTGACTACTACTACTACTACTACTACTACTACTACTACTACTACTACTACTACTACCACCTGACTACTACAACCACTACTACTACTACTAAGCAATAAGTATATATTCACACATAACTTGTAGAGGCATTTCTCAATGTTGCCCTTTAGTGCTACACCGTCCCGTTATTATATGTACTACGTAAGTGTGTGTGTTCACTCATGCGTGCACGTGTGTGTGGTGTTATAGGTGTTGTTGCAAGTGTTCACGTGTGTGTGCTTTCTAATCTAGTGCACGCGTGTTTATTAACATACGTATGGATATTGATTGTAAGTCAATTATTTACAAATATGCTATCAATTTTACTAATGCACACAATTTTAACTAACTTATAATGGGGTATGTTTATATGTGTGGATATCAATCAATAAGGCTTAGTTTTACAAATAAATATCAAACATAGGTTTTATGCAAAGGATTTAACAAATTTTGTTAACCTTTTTTTCTCTATACCATAGATATAACATATATATTTATATATAGTGATGAATTTCTACTAACAAAATTTCTACTAAACTAACGCCCGTACCCCCACCACGCCCCTCTGTAACGTCAGTCGCCTCGCTCCACAGCCGCCGAACACCGACCCTGCATCAGACAATGGTTACACTCAGGCGTCGCAGTACGGCCAATCAGAAGCCGGCGCAGATATCATCGCTCAGACGGGAGATGAACCGGCAAGTTCCGTACCCCTGTACATGAGATCTGCCTGCTCCTCCTCCTCCGCAGTGCTGCAACCAGCTGCCGGTGAGGAGCTCAAGTTTGTAGATAATCGCAAGTTCTACAAACACGACGTCATGGCCGTCGACGACCTTCACAACTCCTCCACCGCCGACCACCATCAAGGTCGTAATCATCATCTTTACTTAGGTGTGTTAGGTAGCTTACATTCACGTACGTATATAGATGATGCTTCACATAAAGATTCGGGAACTTACGAACACGATGTTGCGATATTTAAACCAAAAAGAGCTCAGGTTTATTTCACGATTAACGATCGTAAATTGTTTCCCATAATAAGTGCTGCATTTGAATTTTAATATTTTCCCCTAAAATATGAGAAAACCGAGTTGAAGTCTCAGTCTATAATCGTGTTATATAATTTATAATGTTCACCGATATACTATGTAATATAAACGTTGATATACATAATATAAAGCAAATGTATGTAAATGTTACTATTACTAAAATATAGCTTATTAAAAGTGTCGCCAATTATTATAAAATATTTTTATTTTTAATATAAAATTAATTAAATATTCATTCATTCCTATGCATATTTTCATATTTATGATTTAATTTTAAATTTTCCAGAGTTTATTTATTGTACAATTAATTATACTAAAATGTATTTCTAAAATGAAGAATTCATTAATGTATCAATAGCAATTACTTGATACACGTTACAAGTATTAATACATTTATGTTAAAATAGTTCATGGGGGGGGAATAAAGCGTTAATAGAATATTTGTCACCAAACAATGTATGGTTTTTATTATATGTGTATCTAAGCAATTTATTTCAAAAGTACCTATCTATATATTAGATTATAAATAATTATTTATAAACTATACAAATTTTATACAAATTTATCGAATGGTTCAAATGTGGAACCTTCCAAACATTATAAATCATGTAAAAAAAATACAGAGATATAATCTTCTAAAGTTTTATGTCTAATAAATATATAATAATAATGTGTATTCAATTTTGTACAGGAGTATGTTTATAATGCATAGATAAGGCACTTGTAGTTAATCTTGAACGAAATATTATATATCATTTTAAAGATAATGAATTATATTTTAATATTTTAAAGTAAAAACGAATGCTTCCTCCCTTAATAGATCTAAGAACCATACACTGGTAGCATTATTATTTAGTAATTAACAATTATTATTATGACCATTTACGTATAAGGCTAGAATTGTACATTAATGTGTATTAAACTGCATTATTGTTCATTTAATTACCCCCCCACAATACCATATTTTAAATCAATTTTAATTCCTAATTAGAATTATTATTTACTATATTATTTTAAGAATCGACTTATATTTAAATCGTTATTTATAACTACAGATATATAAATATGTCCTTATATATAAATGTCCTTATTTGTAAATATATTATTTAGATTTTACTTATAAATAAATGAAAAAATATATATATATAAGAAATGACAGGACATCCGCTCGCTATCTTTGCAATGGTTACTTTGTGTACTCCCAACTCTATACTTTTCATTAGTATATTTAATTTTATTTTAATGAGTTTGATTTTTGAATCAAAGTTATCAGAGATATTGATTTATTTATAAAATAAAATGCCTTTATATTTTAAATTATATTTCTATATAAATATTTTATTAAAAATAAGAATTTTTTATAAATTAGGTCCAAATTGAACGATGTTTTTTATATTATTTATGTCAACTTTCCAATTAATATAATGTGTATTAAAGTATATTATGAATTAAATATAATCATATTGAAATCATTGATTTAAAAATGAGTTTTTGCATTGATTTTTGTACCCTATGATCAATACGATAAAATCACTCGAGCCGAAAATAAAATTTCACAAAATATGCATTAGCAGATGTCCTGTCATTATAAATGAATATTAATTACATAATAATTGCATAATCCATCTGGGCACAGATAACGAGCTCCACCGATAGCGGATATGCTGCCCAAGATCAGAGAAACTCTCAATTAGGTTACCTCCCCCTTTATCACAACGTTATTCTACAGTATCGATATCATGCATTTATATCATCAGATTCTAATTCTTCTCTCCTCAATTATCACCACCAGATGGAACCACCATTCCACCCTTAGCGTTATCGTCATCCAATCAGACCACTCCGATGACTACTCCCCCTGTTGGAACCCCGTTTAATTCACCCCGCCATCTAGAACCCACTAATGGGATTGGTCGATCATTTAGATCTTCGATACCCATCGAAATAGTTAGTGCCCCATCTATCGGTTACTAACCATACCTATTATTAGATGCACCTTATGTTCATGTATATCTACTAGAAGTGTTTAAACCGAATATTATATATATGTGTATGTATCGATATGAAAAAATCAATGTATGAATAAGTTTAAAAACATAAACAGAAAAACTATACAATATTATACTTTAACGAAATACAATTATAAAATTCCCAATACTATCACCATATAATTATTATCAAAAATATTTCATGACATTACTATATAAGACTTTTGATAACTTAATCACAATGAAAACTGTACTGGTTAACTTTTTAAAACAGATCCATTTACAAAACTCTAAATATTATACATACCAAATTTCTGCATAAATCAGAGAATCAGTTGAATTCAAAAACAACTTGAGGTTATCAAATGTTTGAAACACAATCCTTCAAGTATCTCCTCATCACTCATCACAGCATTGCAATCAACTCCTCAATACTATCACTAATGAACAACTCTCACATATATTAAAACAACAATTATTTAACAAACTAATACACGATACTTGTACTGAATTAACTTACTTTACAAACTCTACTTGAATACAAACTATTTTTTATTATTGTAGGTTTCTATATCTTTATTAGTATTATATCTCTCATCAGAACAATTTATTTAAAATTTAATTTTTGTGAATAAATAAAGTATACTACTATTACTACATGCATACATACATATATACACACATACACACTTTTCATAGTTCCACGCATCCATCCGGAAGAATCCAGGCCTTGGTTTCAGTATAGCGGGTGGACTCGACTCACAATCTAATCCCTACAGGCCTAACGATTGCGTACGTAACCATAGCAATATCATCACCATAACAACAATAGTACATTAGACACCTAAATACAGTAATGAAACTATTCTCTACAGTGTAATTGTATATAGAAATGTAACAAAATGTATATATTATATAAAAAATGTATATTATATAAACAATTTATATTATATAAAAATATGTATATTAAAAGATATTTGTTTAGTGTTCAGTAAGATAATCATGGCCTTAGTATTCACGTATGTGTCACACACACTCACACACACTCACACACACACACACCCCCACACATACACACTTACTCTCACAGGGTATATTCGTCATCAAAGTCATGCAGAACGGACCTGCCGTTAAGCTGCTGAAGTGTGGAGATAAGATACTAAGGGTTTGTAGCCCTCCCCCTTCTTCACCCCCCATGATTATACCCCTATTTCCTGTAATCGCCCACTACTTGCTCTGATTCTTATATTCCATTTTTAAATATATATATATATCGATTTATTTGAAACTGAATTTTATGATAATATTAACATTTAATATAAATCAAATTTCATTTATTGATGCAAAAATATTTAAATTTCGATGACAATTAAATGCCTAATCAAGTATCACATTATAAAAGAAATACAAGTAATCTATAGTACTCGATTAATATCATTTTTCTGAAAATTATATTATTATAATCTAATCAATTAAAACTAACGATATATAACCTCCCACAAACATTCATATAAGCGATTATACCTGAAAGTTCATCACCACTTTAGTCTAGATAAATAGAGCTGAACTCGATCATACATTCACTACACACACTCTCCTTCGCAGGTAAACGGAATGGACTTTACGAGCATTGTGCATTCGCATGCAGTCAGTGCTCTCTGCAGTATGACTGGGGTCGTAGATCTATTAATAGAGCGAATGTGAACATCTTAACCCCCCTGACCCCCCGACCCCCACCGACTCTCTCGGCGTACTCTTTTTATATTATCATCAATACGCAAATAACAATTTGTTTATATTTTTTATTTTATTTTGCAAATAAAGTACTGCTATATTTAGTATATAATAAAACTCAGTCTTGTTTCGTTTCTATATTATCAATGATAATGTTTCATTGGTTATTAATACTTCAATGTGAATGATAATATTGAGGCACTATATAATATATGTTAATATGCTTACTATAATTCTGAATTTGAAATATTATGCTGCATAGGTAGCTTATTTCTTCTGCAGAATATATTTAGATCACAGTTCAGTGTGAAATATCCTCTCAGAGAAGTTGCTAATTAAATATCCTATAATACCAGTACATAAAACTTGCATGTATTTATAAATATAAACTATATAATATATAAATAACTACATTTATGTTAATAACGATATTTTCTAATTTATAAATTTAGAGAAATTTAATTTTGTATTTATAATTTTTTTTTAAATATTTTTAAATATATTGTAATTTGTATAAAATGTTAATCAAATTAATTTAAATTCAATTTTAGAGCATATATTTTATTATTTGGGCATACCAGAGCATTAAAATTTTCAACAAAATAAAATGTAATAAAGAATATTACTTTGTTATTTAGTATCCATGAACAAATTATGAAGAAGATTAAACTAGAAATAACAAAAGCATCTTTTATGATAAACTATAATAAAGTTAATCATTACTTTTGTAATATATATTGTTGTCTATATGAGATGACTTGTAGACATAACCATGCATGGTCTCCTTCAGGCTGTGAGGAGGAGTTTTAATATAGTATGATTTTTATTGACTTTTCCATAAATTATAAGTTATTTTAAAAAAAATTAAAATCTTATTATAACCTATTTAATATATTCACAATTGAAGTTTTATTAGATATTATTAGAATTTATATTAGTGCCATATTAATAAAACGTTAGTGTTTAATCGAAATAATTACACTGGTTGACATGATTTTTGAGGTTTCATAAATGTTTTCTAAACTAGTTTTTTGCACTGATTACAAATATGTAATTAGTTATTTCCATCGACATTAGAGTGAGGTAGACTGTGATTCGATATCTCAAAAGCGTAACAATTTGAAAACCACTGACGCCATTACAGAAAACCACATTTACAATATTCAAATAATTATATTATTTTTATATTTTTTCGAATAAAATTATCTGTTGTTGTGTTATTAATTGTCATAACTCTCATAAAAATAAACCTAAATAAATTGCCTTTTACAAGTAAATTAATTATATTATGCTAATATAATATTTTCTTATATTATTAATATAATTATTATTTAATATAGATATATACACATTATTATATACTCTATATATATTGTATATATTATATATTATATTTAATACACTGTACAGTGCATACAATGTATATACTATATTATATGTAAATATATAATAATTATTATACTTAAGTATATTCATTTATGTATAATAATAAGCATACATTAAAAATATTCGAATATTCCATCTGCATTATAACAAGTACCACATAGTACTGATATTCCAATACAACACCTATTTCATTTAATATCTCAACTTTATTATCTCCATCTGTCTTGTACCGTTATCGTGAAAGTGACTTTCACAAATACTTTACTAAGATAGTTTTATCGATATATTGCCATAATGTAAATGGAGTAATTGAATTAATTGGTATTTCCTATGAACCATAATAACAGAGGTTAGAATAGACTCATCAACTGCAAGTTGAAAAGCTGTATTGCTCTATAATAGTAATACTGTTGTATTTATTCACATGTGATATTCGCTATAATTGACTGGAAGATATAGCGACATGTCTATTCTACTTGATTAATAAATATACAATAATCATACTTGAAATATATGTGGAGACTTAAATGTTATATCGGTAATATTGGGATGACAATAAGGATATACAACATATCCATGCTTTCTCTATTTATGTGATAGTCGAGCCTACGCTAATTAATTGTACATAACGTGATTTTTCAGTTACAGAGCATTTATTAATTTATTTTAGCATGGTTCATACAAGGCTAAGTCTCAATCGCTTATTAATAAAGACATGTTATATATCTATTAATAATATCCTATTACCTCCATTACACATCAAACTTAGATTAATTAAGAATTTTGTAAAAGTATTGGATAACGAGGTGCATGATTTTACTCATTTATAACAAAGATTTCCAAATATTATTGAAACTAAGTTAAGAAGAGAAATTATAATTGATCAACAAATAGGGAGTTAATGAGTAATACTAATGTTAATGTATGTATGAGACATATTGAATTAAGAGCTGATTAGAATTAGAGTCAATTATTAAAAAAAAAATCTAAAATCATAGATGTACAGAATATGTAAATATTGTGGAAGACTTGCTTCTATGTTTTATAGATATCTGTGCTTGTATGTCCATAAACATTCATTTTCTCAGGGCACATCTAGATTATTTTTCTGATAACTTTGTTGACTATTGTGAAGAACAAGGAGGGTGCTTTAATCAGGATATTTTGACAATAGAAGATAGATACCAAGAAAATGTAACTATTAACATCCTAGATGATAATTGTTGGAGTCAAAAAGAGATATAAAAGACTTGAAATAGAAGAAAATCATTACAATAATCGTTTAATCAATGAATATTATAACATTAACTATGTACATTATTATTTTGTATCATTATTTATTAAAATATTCCAAATACTATTGAAATAAAGTCATTACATTTCCGTTAATTTTCTTTATTTTTGTGATTTTTTCATAAATTTTCAAACTTAAATAAATAAAAAAATTGATCTGATCTGAAAAAACTACTTACATATTTGAAATCAGTGTGAAAAACTAGTCTATAATCAGTTAACAGAACCCAGACCTGAGAATTTGTTTTCAAATGTCGACCAGTGATTATTTATCCTATGAATACAATTGTTATCACTGATCAAACTTACAGTTATGCTACTATTGTTTTGCTATATGCTAAAGACATTAAGGGTAGGTGCAACCTCTGAAATTGAAGACAAAAAATTGGCTTTACAATTTTTTTTATATAATATTAAATTATTAAATATTAAATATTATCTTTGATATGATATATAAATCATGTTTTTACGTAAAATATAACTAAAATAAACACTTTTAAAAGTATATCATTTAAACAAAAATTAATAAAATTAAATAATCATCATAATTTAATGAATAAGATCATTTTTTTAATTTAAAATCTAAAATGTAAATTATATATACATTTAAATAATCTATATTTATAAGTGGGTATTTATTTATAATAACATAATGTGATAAGTTATCATCTGTTTATATATTTCATACATTTTTCATAATTATATTGCAAATCTTTAGAGTGAATTTACTCAGAATAATTATTTTGACTAATTGTACTCATTCAAACACTATTAAGTCATTCAATGCTTTAAATGAATTGAAATTTAGAATATATATAACGACATAATATTTGCATTTTTTTAAATTTAATAAATAGTAAATTTTAAAATATTTATAATTTTATCTTTTATTTTACAAAATAATAATTTATTAGTTTACATAATTTTATATTCTATAAAATATGCAATTAATATAGATCTATATAATATCTATCATAATGATAAATATTGTATTGAATAAATAAGTTAATAGACTTTTAGTAAACCACTAGTTTTCCTATTAAATACATGTACAAATCTATTTATAGAACAGAGGTCATACCTACCCTTAATAAAGTATTTATATTTTCATAAATTTAAGGTGAAATAATTTCTAAGACAATTTCTATAGAAATATCATTAAGAATAATGGAGATTTTTTATATGAAATATACTATATATATATATTTCTCTATTACTTTATAGCTGTATATATCTTTTATATAGTACAATATAAATATCATAGAAATAATACAATATAGTATCAAATGATATACAATATAAAATTATTCAGTTTATTGAATAGATTTATCTATACATAATGTGAATGAATTTATGTGTCTACTATTTGATATCTATTGACATGTAAAATAGTATGAGTATAGTTGCATTATGACAATTATAAATTATATATATACATATATATATATAAACATTTTAGAATAATATTTGTACAGGGTTTAAAATCGACAATGAATATGTCACTGCGCGTGTGATGAATAGAGAAGGTGTAATACACACGGATAGTTACGATAGCGAGGGGTTCATGATTTATGGCACTGTGGTTTGTGGGTTATGCACGCGCGATCTGAAGTAAGCGTGTGTATATCGTGGAGGTATAACAACGACCGTACGGATCAAGTGTATAATGAGGCTGCGACGAGTAGGTCCCGCCTAGAGGTCGTCGCTGATGTCAGTGCAGCCTACGCGTGCGGAAGAGTGTGGAGGTCGTCGAGGTCAAGGTTACCACTTCACTTGTGACTTGTACTCGTCGAGGATGCTGAACCGTTTAACCGTCTCGTAGCCGAGGATGATGAAGAACGAGTAGACGATCGACTGGATGAAGCGAGCCGACAGTCCCTTGCTGACTACCTGTAGCCCCTCTTGTTTCCAGAGCATCTTCGCCGTCGGGATGAACTTGGTGTTCTCCACCTGAGAGATGCGTTACATTAATCATTATGCGTTACTAATAAATGTTACGGATAGCCATGATGTTTAATATTTTTAATTGAAAAGATATAAATCTTCAAATAGATTACATGAAATCATTAAACTAACATCTCAGCATTAAATAACATACTTACAGAGTATTACAACCTATTCACGTTTATAATTAATAATTATAACTAATATTTGTTATTCATTTCAATATACATTCGTTGTACTTTATAACTGATTCATTATTTAACGTTTGTCAGGCTATTAATTCTTAATAAAGTATACTTGATTATTTTGTTATTAAATTGTTGAATAAAACACTTAATTCAATACAAAGTATAACATGTAGTGCCCCTTATTTATAAAAAGTAGTTACGCAATGGAGTTTCACCAGTGAAAAAAAAAATTTCTATTTAGAAATACGTTTCGTAGAAATAGAAATCTGTCGCTTCACCCGTACTTCTAATCAGAAAATGGATGAAAATTACGACTGTAACTAGAAAAATGGAATGGGTGAAAATGGCATGAGATCCTTATGAAATAAAAATACCAGTAAATTTCTATAAATTATATATTCAAAAAAGATTTTTTTATTTACGAACTTTTAATTATATATTTAAAGTTATGCTTGCAGCATCGACTCATCAGTATATTACTACTAGTATCTACACTAATGAGGCACCACTACTATAACAACCTGTATCCTAGCTCTGATGGCGTCCATAGGGTTAGTGATCACACAGGCTGACATGCCCGCCAGTGGGGCTGCCATGCATTGCAGAGATAGTCTAGGCAACCACTCCGGTAGGTTCTCTGATAAGTGACCTGAAACATACGTTAGATTATATAGATAAGTGTATATTTGTATAATTCTATTTCACGGTTTCAATATTTTATTATTAAGGGTATCCTAGTGTCACCAAATTTTGAAAAAAAAATTAAATTCATATATTTTTTTATTATTACTAATTACAATTCTGATAATTGTTGTTAATGTTCCGAAATTTTATAGATAATTATATTTATTAGAAATTATTGAAAAACGATGTTTTATAGAGCTACCAAAATATTATGATCAAAAACTATATAAAATGTATACTACATATTGATTTATTACTATTGAGTGTATCCATGTATATATATTATATATATATATATATATATATATATATATATATATATATAATATATATATATATATATATATATATATATATATATATATATATACTTAGATGTATAATTAATATATGATCTATAAACTAACTATGATATAAAATTCTTTATAAATCATAAAAATAAATTAGTAATTTTCAAATCCATTTTATTCAGAATAATTAATTGTTGCTATATACATGTATTAAAAATCTTTCTCATGGTTTTACTAATTTACAATTTATATTGGTAATTTTCAACATATAATTTTATACAGAATTATAATTATATTAAAAATAAAAACGGTAATCTATAGATATATTATATCATATATATAATCTTAATATATATCAATGTTGGAAATCATCTAAATAATAAATGCAATGGACTATTTATAGTGAAAATAGCGTTTTCCTATCTATTTAAATATAAATGTGGGCGTATTTTTGGTGACACTAGAATGGCATTAAGGGGATACCGCATAGTAGAATATGTTAAAAACCAAAAACAAAATAAAAAATATTATGATGGAATATTAATTAATGTAGTGTTATTTAGTATATATAAAAATATTTAAAATTAAATCCATTTATGAATAGCATAAAAAGCATTTTTTATGATATATGTTTCAAAAATAAATTATATAATATAGTAAGCCTATAGAATTGTATGTAAATATATAATCAATAGAGGTATATATATATATATAAATATAAGAAACAAGCATTGAGTTATGCTATTGATTATATAATATGTTAGATACACATGTATACATATATATATATGTATAAATTGTACTTTTCATATTGATTTTTAATTAATGACATTACAAATGTGATTTACACAGAATAATTATTTACATGTATTTCATATATAAAATTAAGCTCACAGATAAAACCCTTATAGCAATCTTACTATTTTTTTTTGCTTTATATAAATAACATAAATAATAGGTAGCCATGATTTTAATAATATATTCGAAAATACTTTATAATGACTATTTTCTATGGAATATTATAAAAAAAATATTTGTTTATCCTTTTATCTATTTTTATATATGAATTATATTGAAATGTAAAAATAAGGCTACATATAGTTGTAGCTTTATATTTCCTCTGTATATCACAACAACAATCAATAGAATTCATTGAATAGATTTCTGTGTGTCGAGCGTTATACGGAGTAATGTATTTACTATCTCTATACATTGAATGGCACGATTTTAATGGCGTTATGCCATTAAGGCCTATATTTAAATTAGATATGATACGTTTTTCAACAATAAATGAAGTTAAAGGGTACACGGTTGACTAACCGCAATATACGTCGTAGAAGAACCACCAGAGGGCACTGTTCGGGGCGTAGACAGCCAAAGAAGCTAGATAACCTCGATAGAATCCCATTACACCATACCTGTGATGCAAATAGTTACATATGTCATCGACGATGTAATCTACGCTGCACTGATGTGAACGGTGACGAATATCTACATTATTTACATTTTTAAATAAGAATTTTTAAACATAAATATCAATAAACATCTGAATTTAATTGAATTACATATTTATGATTATAAAAAAGTAAGTTATAATGTAATCGAGAGATATTAGTAACAGATAAAACTAACATGGATATTCTACATGAATAACTTGTTATTAAATTATTAATTTCTTGATTACATTGAAATTAAATATTTATTGAACTGGAATTTAAAACTCAGTAAACATTTAAAACTGGGCCAAAGATCTACCCCCGATGATGATGCTTTATCGCTGTGCTACAAACTTCTTGTAGACTAGTTCAATAACAGACCGCACGGGACCAAAGCGCGACTTCTGCGACTTGTCCGGTATACTTATGGGATCCAAACTTCTGATCTGAGTGTTGGAAAAGGTTCTATGGAGTTCTATGGGGTTCTATGGGGTTATATATGGCTCTATATGGTTCTATGTGGTTATATGAGGTTCGGTGATTGCGTTATTCGTATTATACTGAGTGAACGGAATCGTTTCAGGTTTCAATCTAACACTGATATTATATAATGTAAAAAGTAATCAACATTTAAATTCATTACTTTTAACGCAAGTGAATTATTTATAACTATTGCATCATATACACGTTTACATGTATACTTTCCTATTAATAGGAATTCCTAACCAGAACACAACATCTATGTAAAGTAAGTGGATAAGCAAGCGACGCATGCGGTTCATGTAAAAGATAGATAGTGAATGACACTTTTCTCAATAAGTTAACATAATTACATTAGCTATTTTGATTAGACAATTGAAATAGTGTGATTTTCATCAATATAGAATGAAGTAACTTCTCTCTATATCTATGGATTTAGATTATATGTCAATAAAATAGTGTGCTATCTTCAATTCAAATATATTTGATTACTAAAAACTGAAAAATTATGATGAATATTGATATGTTGTATTTGTTATTTATTATAACTCCGTTAGTACATATAGTACATAGTAAACTTGATAATAATAATAAACAGTATTAATATAAATATAAATAAGAATTTAAAGTTAATATTAGTATACTTCAACTGCATGGTAACAGTATGTATAGGTAAAACTATTCAATAAACTGAATAATTTGTTAGTGTACTATATATATATATATATATATATAGTATATATATATATTATATTGTATTATTTCTATAAAATTTATATTGTACTATATAAAAGATATATACTGCTATAAAGTAATAAATAAATATATATTTATCAAAGCTAGCAAAGGGCTTTGTATATATATAGTATATTTTGTTATTATAGTATATAAAAATCCACATTATTCTTTAATGATATTTCTATAGAAAAGTGCCATACATTCAATTGTTTATCCACTTTCATTACATTGATGATCTAACAAGCACACACACACACACACACTGGCCTGTTGCCTCTCTATCATGGTTGTAGCATCAGTGGTCTTACCTTATTCAGTGATGAATGGCCTGACATTTGGAGATGTTGCGCTACTATGTCAACCGGAACCATGAAGGTTTGACCTTAATAAGAGGTCGTGAGATGTTAAGCGATATTAACATGACATTAGTCAATAGTAAGGAAAACGATGCAAGCAAACATATGAAGTGAATGTGCATTTGAAATTATAACAATTACACATTTTATTATTCTAGAATTTAAAAAAAATAAACCTTGCCATTCAGATTTAAATTATTGATATTGAAATACTCATAGATCAAGAATAAAATGTAATATTATAGATGAATTATTAAACATAATATGCTATATGTTAAAAACTGCCTGTGTAGCTCAGTTGTAAAGGTGTCAGACAAACAGGTAATATGATGCGAGTTCAATCCTTGTCCGGACCAATAAAATATGAATTAAAATAATATTTAGAAATGATTTATATAATGATTATCTCTCATTAAAACCATGGATGCCTTAATATGAGAACGGCTTCGAAGGGACATTAGAGTCATTTGGTGAAAATTAATCTAAGTTCCTGAATGGGAAGAAAGGACTAAATATAAATCCATCACTTACATTAATACAATGTTAATTTACATTGAATATTGACTATATGAAATCATTTGAAAGATACAACATATAATATCTAGGTAATTATCTAGATCAACATTTAACCTTCATTAAAACAACAGGTAAACTAGATGTCATACTCTTTCTATTACTATTACTAGTAGTAGTAGTAATATTGTCAACCTATATGATCTTAACTTAGACCTATAACTAACCACCCGCCAATCATCTAAGCCGTTACACAATCATTACCTTGACCTCTAGATATCCTACTACTTCAGCAATACTCATTGGCTGCTATAATAATACAGTTGACCTATATGACCTTTAGCTAACCCGCCAATGTAGCCAATCATCTATCACCATCTTCACATTGACCTCGACTCCTAGTTATCTCTACAATATCACTACTAGTACAGCCCTAACTCAACTCTACTCGACCTCTATATCTAATATTCTAATGGCAAGGTAGCTAGTAACCCGCCCTCCCCGCGCCTCTCACAACGACCTTGACCTCAATCTAACCCGCCAACGAAGCCACGCCTCCCGCGATGAATGACTTCAGCTTGGTGTTGTCGATGCCACTGCTGGCTAGTTTCTGACGAGCGCTCTCGTAGGTGATCAGATAGGTGAGTTGCGACGCTACCATCAGATTAGATACCCAGAAGCCCCGGTACAGGCCTTTCACACCTTCAGACTGCAGGAATACGATGGATGGATATAGATTGCGATAATGATTGTAAAATCAAAGATTATGAACAATTATATATATGATTTTATAAATAATTTAAATATATCTTATAGATTAAATACATTTTAATTTCTCTTCAGTATATAAACATATAATATATATATATATATATATATTTATATAAAATGCACTTTATATTTACTTACAAGTGTTTTATACAAGTTTAAATAAAAACAATATGCTTTATACAGAGTTCATATTACTTATGTCAATTTTTAGATTAATAATCGTATTCATTTTAAATTATACTAAACATCATAAATATACTTATATGATATATTATTTTATTACGATATATGAGGTCAAATTCAAAATACTCGTTTCTATATTTGACACATTAGTGTCCATGATAAACTTATATGGAAAAGCACATGAAGTATACATTATAATATATATATAAATTAGTTATTACTATAATTTTAAATTATACGACGATACATTTAAAATTTAAATTTGACCTCATTAATCGTAATCAAAACAAATGGGAGCCATATTCAATATTTTTCTTTTAGAGTTGTACATATAACAAATAGGTATACACTCCTATATTTATTTAAATACTTAATAAGTTTATAATTAAATCATAATTGTAAACTTTTGATGAAATAAAATTGTTAAGATCACGTATTTAGTGTTAAATCTATTTTTGTGATAAATTCAATGAAATAAATTACAGATTATAATTAAATATAAACTTATTATAATTTATTATAATCACAATTATTATGGACTCTTACAGTTTGAATATACAACGTGGTATTTCACATCAATATTATTAACATCAATAGTTTTAATAATATACAAAGTTACCATTTAAAACGTATATTTATATATATATATATATAGTTAACCCTACCGTAATGGGTATAGGTTTTATAAGTGATCAGTTTGTACAGCAACTAGTACACTAGGCTATAAGTGAATAATCACTAAATGAATAAATTCATCACATATACACCTCCATCTTAGAATGAGGCCAGTACTAATAGTGTCCAGTGAACACATTTCTATACATATAGTAGTTATTATTTGTATCTATATCTTAGGCTACAATAATGTATCAACAATTGAATATACATATGGATTATATTGAAGTTAGCCACCTCCATAATTTTCATGTTTAATTTTGGCGTAGCTAAACATACAAAGTTAATTAAATATTAAAATATTTCAATATGTATAAATAATATTTACAGTAAATATTAGAATATTATAACATATAAATTAGTGTAATGCGTATACTAATATGTACTAATATACACTAATATATACTAATATATACTAATATATAGTATATCGTTCATTTAACATATACTGTGATATGTATAGATATTATTTAAAATATGTAAATATTCAAATTTAATACAATTAAATAAACAGCTATTCAATAAGTATATAAGCTTGTAGTATATTAATTATATTACTCTATAAATTACATATATTTATAGTAGATTATTCACTTATTAGTTTTTTAAATTTATACGATTTATAATTAATATTCAAGCATATATACTCATTGAATAGCTGTTTATTTATTCGAATACGTTTTCTCTGTATTTATATTGCAATTTACTATTTATTGGTATGAACTAAACTAGGCATATAATATTAAATATAATAACACGCGTGTACTAAGCACAATATTGTATAGGCTCAGTATAGGCTCACGTAGGGATGTAATGCAGCTAAAAAAAATAAACCAAGGTAAATAAATAAACCGCCAAAATATCAATCCACATATATATTTATTAAATATGAATATTTAGACATTTTAAATAATATCTATATGTATCACAGTATATGTTAAATGAATGATATACTATATATTAGTATATATTAGTATATATTAGTATATATTAGTATAAGCATTAATTACATTAATTTACATGTTTCAATATTTTAATATTTACTGTAAATATTATTTACATAATCGAATATTTGAACTTGATAATTTAATTATTTTTGAATATTTAGCCACGCCCACATTAATAGCGGCTGCCAACTACGATATGCCCGATCCATATGCGGTGTTCGGAAATAAAATAATAGGAAAAAAAATAGCAGAAAATAAATAAGGGACAAAAAATACTAGGAAAAACATAATAGTAAATAAATAATAGGAAATATTTATAGTAATAAATATTACAAATATTATTATAAGGGAATTAATATTTAATTAAATATATACCATCATATAATATATTATATTATGTATAATATATATATATATCAGCATGTGAATAACGTATTAAAAAAGTACCGAATAAATTATATAATCAACTCACGATATATCAGACTCTCTATATTTCAGAACCCTGCTAACTCAGACTTTTACAAAATTTGAGTTTTTTTTGGACCTATGTAATTACATGTACTAATACTTTGATATCTCAGAAACTAAATATCTTAAGACACATTTCTTCGGTCACTTGAATTCTGAGATATTGAGAGTTAACAGTATATATATACGGTATATATATATATATATATATATATATATATACAGTCAATCCCGCTAATTCTGACTTTTTATGAGTCTAGTTTGTTTTGTATCCACATAAATACAATTAATAAGCACAATTCAATATCTCAGAAACTCAATATATCAGACACATTTTGTTCTTCGAGTCTGAGTTAGCCGGAGTTAACTGTATATATATATATATATTATTTTTTCCTGTTAGTTTTTTATTGTTATTTTTTTCCTAGATTCCCACATGCATATTCAATATTAGAATAAAATACAACAAACATATTAGCTAATGTATTAGTAATTACATTGTATATATATATTATTATTATTATATATATATACAGATTTAGGCTTTTTAAACCTGAGTCATTGTAGAAATAAAAGCTTATTGAGACAATTACCCTTAAGTGTAAGTGTGACCTTTGATCTATAAATAGATTTGTACATGTATTTAATAAGAAAAATAGTGGTCTACTAAAAGCATATTTACATCTTTTTTATTCATCTATTCAATAAAATATTTAACAATATGATAGATCTATAACAATTAAATTTTGTGCAGCATATAAAAGAAAATATATAATATAAATTATGTTTAACTAATAAATTATTATTACTATGAAAATAAAAAATCAAAGTATAATATTTTAAACTTGATTAATTATTAATTATAAAAATTGTAAATATTGTATATATTATAATTTGTCGGAATATTTCAATAAATGTTGGCATTATTGAATGACTTAATGACATTAAGGGGAATAATGTTTACTACGTATATATACGATGCAATATTACGTTGCAAGATTATTACGATGGAGGTTGCGAGGCCGCGAACCTTAATGATCTTCCGGAAGGCGTCGAAAGTTCCGTTGTAGATAGAGTGGTGACGTTGCAACTGTAGTCTGGTTCGGATCAAAGACACCGGGTACAGGCTTCCTCGTATGGTGAACCCGCTCAAGGTCGCCAGACATACGTACCGACGCTTGTCCATCATGTGGAACTCGATGACCTTGAAAGGGAAGTTGGTCACGAGGTCAGTGAATAACTTAATGGCGTATATACAAAGGTTATGTTACATTATATATATATGTATACTATTTATTACTTTTTAATTACTATTTTATGATATATATTTATATTATATGTGTACACTATAGTTTAACCATTTGTAGCCTGAACAATAATTATTATGATTACTATCGGATTATTTGATTTAAATATTATAATCAAATGAATTATAGTGAAATAATATTTATTATAATATACATACATATATAGATATTGAATGTTAAGTTAGCAGTAATGGGCAGGATCATGAATATTGACCAGTGATCAGGGATCGGGAGTAGGATGTAACAACGTATAGGATGAGCTATTTTGTTTTTCAATCTTTTTAATAAATGTCGTGAATATTTATTTATAGAAATAATGTGAATTATATCGTTAATTAACTGATTACAAAGCAATAAGTGCGCTAAGTGAGATAAGTGGCGAATACAATAAAGTAAATATATTAAACTTTAATTAATAAAAATATATCTTTTCATACAAATTTTTGAATCGATGATAAGGGATGCATAATCGGATAGGTAATGAAAGGGAGGATAGGATAGGGTAAGACGTTATGGGGTGAACAAATGAATGACCAGGAAAGTGGAAAGGCATCAAATACAAATCTACACACGATATATGAATCATATGCCCGATATCACTGAGTATACCTAACTAACCCGAATACCACAATCCGCATCAAATGATGAAGTCGACATATTGTTTCTAGAGTGTTCTTTATTATTTATTTATAGTCATTTCGGCAAATGTAAACTGTCGCTTAAGATTCAAGTCATTTTCTACGTGTGCCAAGTTATGAACTAGATCTGCAATAAACAACACAAGGTTATACCATCATCTAATATAGAATATTATATACAATTATTATGTGGTAATAGATATATATATATATTTGTTTCAATGAATTATATAACGAATATTATCGAAAACATTTAGAAATACTCCAAAACTTATACCAATTTATTTTGTATATTGTTTGAGTATTTCTTTTATATTTACAAGATATATATACCATTTATCTTGTACCTTTATAAACCAGTATATATATATATATATATAATATATTTGATGTGTTTATGAGGGGGTTTATACATATCATATATTATATACTATTTGAATTGATGGTTACGGATAGTTATGTGATATACTATATCATACAGAATACATGTGATACACTATATCATACAGAATACATGTGATATCATAGCTAAGACTGCTCATGTAAACAGTGTTTAAGTATATGTTTGGGAACATTTATTTGATACTTTCATGATATTATTGTTTTGCATTATGATACAGGAGTACACATTTTAATTTTGTATCCAATTAATGCAAAAAACTGGTTTTAAAATTTTATTTAAAACAAATAATTTCATTATGGTTATATCTAAATTGTAATATAATGTAATACCCATTATATTAATAATTAATTATAATATCGACATAAATAATATAGAAACAAATATTTTAATATTTTAACTGAATTTAAAAATAAATTCATAAATTCTTCAATTTAATAATAGTAATTTATAAATATACAAAATTGAGCTTAAATGGGGCCTATAAAGTTTAGAGTAATGCAAATATAAAGAGGTAGGTTTGTTTTATATTTAAAAATAATTAATTAATTATATTCAAATGTTAAACATTAATAATATAATTTATATGTAGTTAAACTATGAAATCTTGCGCTAATCATATAGAACCATCTCTTTAATAGGATCACTTGGGCAAGTAATGAGGTTATAAAACACAGAGAAACCACACCAAAGCAAACACATAATACCAATACTTAACATATATATTATCAGGGCCGTCTCAAGGGGGGGGCAAACCGGGCAATTGCCCGGGGCCCAACATTTTTGGGGGCCCATAAATTATTTGAGAAACATTCTTTTACTATTTATTAAAAAAAATAAATGTATAAACAGTATTTTTTACATTGTATTTTCTTATATACTATTAATTGTAATTAAACAAATAAAAATAATCTAATAAATTAATTAAATATGAGTTATTTAGGCATATGAGAAAAGTGAATTTTACAAAAATTTCGAAATTAATATCTTTTTACTAGAATATTTACAGATATAAATTATATTTATATTTATTGAAAAGGAGATTACATATATATATAAAACTAAAGGATTTTTTTTGCAATTAGCTAAATAGTAGGCTACTTACAAATGAATTATTATATTGATATCACCCTCGTATATCTATTTACATATACACGCACACAGTGACGATATTAAAATGAGAACAGGTGAGATATAAATTATTGAAGAAATAAAAATTCAAAATATTTTATAGTATATAGTATATCAGTGGACTCAACTCAAGATATATCACATAAAGATCAGTTAACAATCATGATTGTGTGCATATATGCATGATATGCATATATGCCAAGTAAGGTATGATTATTTAATATTTATTGATGTAAGAATGATATTGGGAGAAAAAGGATAGGATATAATCCCTACCTAGATATTAATTATTACACTGGTAAATATTTATAAATATTTAAGCTATAGCTAGTGATTTATTAGAATATTTTTTAATAATAATATAAATATAAAAGATTATAGAGCTCAAGATTATGACAATGTCAGCAATATGTCTGGAATATTAAATGTAATGCAATATTTCATAATAAACCATAGTCTATTGGCAATACGGAGCCCCTGATCTGCGCCTTTGTTAAATCTGGTTGGGCAAAATACCGTTGATTCAACTACAATTGCAGCAATATTTTTGGTTTCATACCTAATCAATATAGTTTATTTAGCAAACCTAAATATATAATTTTTTAACATCTAGATTAAAGAAAGGATATACTATTTTGTATTAAAAGTATTACCGAATATAAGATGGTCATCACAAGTTAAAGATATTATAATAAAATAACTATAGTGCATTATATTGTGGACTTCCTAGTACTACATAAGTTATATAACTACGATATATATCTGATATTATATATGTACTTTACGTAAATTACATTAATAGAGTCAATGTATTTATTCAGTAAAATGCAAGAATTTGATACTTCAATATTATGAAAAACTTGAAGCTAATTACTTTGTAGAATAAAGTCGATCATGAAAGTGTTGCAATTAGGTTCAATTGAGAAAATAATAGCGGTAATAAAAAATATTTATATACTCTCTAAATATATAGGCTAGAAAATAAATGATTATGAGAATTTTATTGGAGTAGGATACAAACAAAACAAATTATAAAATAATTAGTATAATTATATCACCTGATCAAATATTGAATTTACATCATATGCAGGGTTCAAAATAACTATTTTCTACTACAATTTAATTGATAAGTAGGTATATAATATTTTTTTAATATATATTATACTGTATTGATATACACCTCAAAGGAATGGACTATCCAAACACTATTATATACAATATATGGTGGGATATATATATATATATATATATATATAAATATAGAAATTGTCATTCGAATATACCTTGTATTTAATGGCAAATAATTAAACTTGAGAGATAATAGTTTAAGCTTCTCGAAACTTGAACTTATAAATTATTTTCTATGACATTTTCTGACATAATAAATACTTTTAAGTATGGATACATTATCTTTATAATCAAAGCTGATTAATTATATTTATAATTAATACATACTACTATTTTTTTAGAGATGACATCGAGTAATATAAATATTTAATTATACTTACCTATATCATTTTTATTTTTTACTAATTAATTAATTTATTATCTTATACAATATTATATTGCAATGAATGTAAGCTTACACCACAGTTGCACCCTAGGGTGCAACTTACTATATATTTCCATCCATGGAGTGAATGAGTTCTATGGAGGTGCACCTCTATATATTATACATATCTTAAAGGGCACTTCCTTCACACGAAACATGTAAATATATATATGAAAAACTAACATTTATAAAACTCAAAATTTAAATATTTTAAATATTTGTACATAATTGTATTGTGCATAGAATAATAATATAACCTATATCATTTATATATATATATATATATATATATATATATATATAAATGTAATAGTTATAAAACTATTAGTTATTGATAGAATGACCCTATTAATATGTTATAAAAATTATTATGGGGCCCATGTGTTTTTTTTTGCCCGGGGCCCATAGTATGCTTAAGCCGGCCCTGTATATTATATATATTATTTATATATATAACGGTTGGACCACAACCCCATGTGGTCCTCAACATATCTGGATTTAAATCTAATAACCCACTCCACGTAAAAATTACAACCGTTCAATCTCCTTGACGTCGAACATATCCCCTGATCCAATTATAAATAATTTATTATAATCATAATCATTAAACAATTCACTTATTATAATTAATTATTAATATTATATTTAATATTAAAATATAATAAAATAATAAATACAATATTAATAATAAGTATTAATTATTATTATAATAATGATAATAATTTTAATTAATTATTAATTTTAATAAATTATTATAAATAAATTATTAAATATTAATTTAATGATTAAACGGTATATCTATGTATATTCGATATTACTATTTGTACATGACTATAACGTTTATAATATATATTAATAATATTATAATATATATAGGTATATATAAGTATATATAATATTACATTAAATTACACATTATAATAATTATTATTATAATAATAATTATAATAATAATTTACAGTAAATATATTTTTTAAATCTATGTTTAACATAATATTAAATAATAAAAAATGAATCTGACAATTATTAATAAAAATATAAAATTACATGATTTATTAATTTTAAATATTGATATATTTATATAAGTACATATAATAACTAACAGGCTAATAACTAAATAATCATATAGAAATTAATATAAATAATATAAATATATATTAAATTTACAAGGACATTTATAAGTGCGTATACAAATCGCTAGGATAGATAATTAATCGGTAGAGTTTTTAAAAATTTAAAAAGGTAAATATATATATTTAATTACGATTAACAAATTATTACAATAACAAAGTGCTGTTAATACCTATATGTATTAATAATAGTAATATAATATAAGTATTGTTGTTATTTTAAAATTATTCTATATTTATTTAATTTAATATTAGTATAGTTTATAATAAATGTTATCTATTTTACATATATTTTATATAAAATTTAACTGACACGAGTTTTGAAAAATAATTTGGTTAAATATATATATTTTGTAATGTACCCGTATATACATATTTAATTATTAAATAATATAATATGTTGTACCTAAAGTCGTATTATTGTTTGATTACTATGCGTATAAATGAGGAAGTCTGGTCTCATGTAACTTTAAGCAAATGTTTTGAATCAAAATGTGATCAATTACTAATTGAATTACACGAGGAAGACGGTACATTTAAAATGAAAAAGTAACTAAAGGAAGTTGTATATTTAAAAAGAAGAGTCAGCATATTTAAATACACACATATACTTAGTTTGACATTATAAAGCCTGCCACAATAAAATATCTGCACATAATATCGTCACCTGGACGTAATCCGCACAATAAAAACCTGAAATACTAAATATAGCTGAATACTGACATCGACCCCAATAAGTAACGTGTCAAACTGAGATTTCAAGATAAAATGTTGCAGTGGGCATTATGTTTCTCAGTAAATTATTCACAGAGTAGAGAAGTTTTCTTCTGTACATTATATACAGAAGAAAAATTCTCTACTTTGTATATACTATATACATACATATCATAATACCGTATGCTTATATATATTAATATAATATTATATGAGATACTTTAACTTTCAGTTAGACACGTGACATGTCGAGGCCTATGTCAGTCTAACTCATATTATCTGACTATAATATGATTGACCATTATAATTATATAATTATAAAGCTTTTATCTATTTATAAACTATCATAAAGGCTACAGCTTTTAAATAACATATATATATATATATATATATATATATATATATATGTGTGTGTGTGTGTGTGGTCATTAATATTTTGAGTTTTAGTTATTTTCACTGGTTTGGTTTGGTTTGATTGTGTTTAGTTTTGATATTTCCAGGTTTTGTTAGCTTCATTACATCGAGAGTGAGCCTATAAAAATACATATATATATATATTTTTAATATATATGTTACTGATAAACTGTTGGACGCATGATAGTTATTGTTATAGTTATTTTTATAGTCTATAAATAGTAGTGTTGGAAACGGTTTCGAATCGAATATTCGAATATTCGATTCTTTCAAATAGTAAATTTTAGAATTTGACAGATATTCGAAAATTTCGAATACCTAAATCTAATTATTCGAAAATAATGAATACCTAAATCTAATTATTCGAAAATTTCGAATGTTTAATTTAACTATTCGAAAAAAACGACAAAAGGCATGCATATATAATAAAATACAATAAACAAATCATTTAATACTATTTACCCTATGCTATTTACTTCTGTTTTAACATGTTTAACCTTATTCTCGAATTCTGAAGAATATTCTATATGGCTTCAAATAAAAAATCAAAAAAATAGTCCACAATTATGTCTAGAGAAATTAGACTTATTGATAATTATCAATGATTATAATCATTAATCAATATTCATAACCCTTTTTAAATATATTTACTATTTGAAACATTAAAAGTGTATTTATTTACTATTTTTAACCTTTATAATGAATAATTTAACTATTAGAAAACTTTGTATACTTAATTTAATACAAATAATATTATTTTAAACCTTCGAAGTGTATTTATTTACTATTAGAAATATTTAATATTATTTTACACCTTAGAAATGAATAATTTAACTATTTGAAACCTTTGAATACTTAATTTAATACAAATAATACTATTTAAAACTTTCAAAGTATATTTATTTACTATTTTAAACCTTCGAAATGAATAATTTTACTATTAGAAAACTTTGATACTTAATTTAATACAAATAATACTATTTGAAACCTTCGAAGTGTATCTATTTACTATTTTACACCTTAGAAATGAATAATATTACTATTAGAAACCTTTGTATACTTAATTTAATACAAATAATACTATTTGAAACCTTCGAAGTATATTTATTTACTATTCGAAACCTTCGAATACTTAATTTAATAAAAAAAATACTA
The DNA here is from genome assembly GCA_964019155.1 of Osedax fenrisi. Lineage (NCBI taxonomy): Eukaryota > Metazoa > Annelida > Polychaeta > Sabellida > Siboglinidae > Osedax > Osedax fenrisi. The sequence goes on along the minus strand of OZ025239.1, from coordinate 56,895,440 downwards.
TTTGAAACCTTCGAAGTGTATTTATTTACTATTTGAAACCTTCTAATGAGTGAAAAATCTGAAAATTTCCAACACTAATAAATAGACATACGCTAATCATAATGGCCAATAATGTTATATGCAGATAATATTTAATATTACGGGCGTCGCTTGTTCAGATTTATGATTTCAACGTTCAGATTATGTACCATATTATCAATAGTGATTTAAATGATACATTTTTAATTATGGCGAGCGTTCTAATGTCAACCTGAATATATAAATTTATAAATGTGTCGACTTGCAGTAACCATTTAAAATCACATTTATAATTAATTTGAAATTAGAACCCCGCCACAATTAAATATTTGCTGTGCATCACTATTGAGTAAATAGTTTTGATATTATGTGCGAATATTTAATTGTGGCGTGCATTTTAATTTCAATCTAATTATGAATGTGTATTTAAACGTGCAGACTTGCTCCAAGTACTTTTTGATTTTCACAACTTTCCGAATGCAAACATATGCATTTTTAAATCGTATGAGTTATATATAGTGTATAAGTGACACCTATATAATTAGATTGTAATTAGAATGCCCGCCACAATCAAATATCATCAAATTTAATCCCAGATACATTTGGTCAATATTTTATTGTGGCAGGCATTCTAATTATATATATAATATATATTATATATATATATATATATATATATATATATATATATATATATATATATATATATATATATGTGTTTAAATCTATAGACTTTTCATTTTAAATGAGCAGACTTCCTTCACTACCAATTTATATGTTAAATAATTATAATAAATTAAAATAGTTAAATATAGATAATATAATAATATAGTATAAATCATATATATAGTAAGGTAATAATTTAATATTTTATATTTAAAATTTAAATTTTAAATACTTCTCATATTTATTATAAGCTGAGTTAAGTACTACCAAGGACTCCATGGTATTACTACTATTATAGTATTACTATATATATAATAGTATTAACAACGATTTTTCTGATGAATGACATAACACTCAAGCGAAATCGTGTAATTCAATTATATACACAAAAGTGAACAGCTCCACCTATATAGGGTTAATTTCGGAAAAAAGTGTTGTTTATAATCTAAAGTCGTATCAAACTATACACTTAGAATGTAAAATAATTTATTTTAAATTATTATTTATATGATGAAAACTAATTTTTCATTATAAATACAAAGGACATGACGTCCCCTCGATATCTCTGTAACTGTTACTTTATGTATTCCGAGCTATATAAACTTCATTGGTATATTTAATTTATTTCAATGATTAAAATCTTTTAATCAAGGATATTTATTTATATGTCAAATAAAAATGCATTCATATTTTTAAAGTATTTCTAGAATAAGAAGAAATAAAAAGTGTTTACAATTTTTTTTAATATAATATTAAAATATTAAACAATATCTTTAAAATTATATAAAATTATATTTTTACATATAATATAACTATAAAATTAAAAAATGTTTGACTAAAAAACTGACAATTTCCAACTGACTTTCACGCATCGCGGTTTACGCTAGCTATCCAGTATCCAATACCCTCGTAACATTAGCTTTACACCGAGCAGATGGTATTCTTCAACTGTTCCAACTGCGGTGATGCCTTGAAGAAGAATGCGGTGGAGAAACACTGCAACACCAAGTGTAGAAGTGCAGGATTCGTTTCGTGCGTAGATTGCGGCGTGGATTTCTGGTTAGAATCTCAGTCTTTAGAGTTACACGCGTGTGTATGTGTTAATATTGAATGTTTGATGTGTATTAAGAGTGATTAATGAAAATTGAAATTGTTAATTTAAATTTTATTCCTTACAAGGATGATTATTTGTGTATTTATTTTAATCTATTTAATTTTAATTTTAAATAAGAAATAATGAAATGAAATTTATTTAATATCATTCAAACTATATTTATATATATTTATAATTATTTCAACGATGAGGTCAAATAAAAATATTTATGTAACGTTTTATCAAATAAAAATAAAAAATAAGAATACAAAAATATACGAATGCAATAAAATACAAATATAATGTCAATCTATAATGTATACAATGAGGTAGATTGGATCGAGTGAAAAAGTCATTTTGGAGGACTTAAGTAATTCTTAAATAACATTATATTATATATATATATATAGTAATAATATTATTAATAAACATTACACTTATCATGTCACTATTGTTAGATTTAAAATATTTATTTATATTTCTTTATAAATACAGAAATGCATACATTCTATTTAAGGGTACATCATAAAATCATAAATTCATTTTCTAATATTAGTATACGTTATTAATACAATTTGAAATATTATCTATAAACTGATGCATTAGTTATGCCATATAGATGTTTGATACTACTACCAGAAGGTTCACTATTAATGAAGCTGCGTAGATAGGCAGTGTCACTTATCTTTACTTGGCAACATCTTTGTGTATGCTAATACTCATACAGTAAACAATTGCTATTACCAAATATTAATGCTAAATGTATATCATTATAGTGTAGGTACATATTGAGAGATTCACGCTTAGTAATGATATTATTACTAGAAATAATGATAATACATGTTACTATATCTGCTACCAATGCATCCCTTCTTATCTTCTATGCCAACCCTCTAAATCAGTATTCTCCATTCCACCAATATATGCGCATGGTATATATTCCTTAACATGAGAGCTGCTTTGAAGGGAGAGTATTAAAGCTATTTGGTTATAAGTGAAAACTTTATCTAAGTTCCTATATGGGATGGAAGGACTCCACCAAAATAATAATAATAACAATAACAATAAATAATGTTATTTAACAATAATTTAAAGTTGTCCCAAATTACCTCGTCCAAGATTACTTATATCCTTAATTGTTAATTTTATTCTATGTTTATTAATTATTTCCCGATACATATAATTCGCCATACTATGTTAATGATTTATTAATATTAAATTTGTATTTTACGTTTTGTTAATATTTTTCATTTTATTTTGTATTATTTATTTATTTGTTTACTATTCATATTATGAATATAATTTGTAATAAAATTAATTCAATTCAATTCAATACCCAAAAATACTACATTATATTTTTATTAATTTTTCATATACTATTTTTTATATCATAAATTATTAATAAAACCTCAAATATTTACTAACTTTATATTAATATTTGATAAAGTTTGTATTTTATTTAATTAATAATCAAATATATTTTGATAGTATATTTTATCAAATACCCCAAATACTACAGTCAAATATAATATTATTAATATATAAATAATTATAAATATAATACATATTTAACCCCATCCATGGTAATATATATGTATATATGATGTTGTATAATGAGTGTGATCATGTAGTGATAACACTGAGATATTTCAGGGGAAATGATTACGTAGCGCATACCAAGTGTATCTCCGAAGAACAGAAATACAACGGTAAAGACTTTGTGTCCAAGCGTAACCTGAATAAGGCCGATATGAAGGCCGACATCTTCAAACAGGTTAGTGTCCACTACCCACACTTCAGTGTCCACTATCCACACATCAGTGTCCACTATGTGTCTATGCTAATAGGTCTATAGTAACACGTCGTAGTAACACATTATGTCTCGTGACCACAATGATAATGTTTAACTATTATAATTTATGCCCGAATACTACTATCACTACTATAATCCCACTACTATCACTACTATCACTACTATAATCCCACTACTATCACTACTTTAATCCCACTACTATCACTACTATAATCCCACTACTATCACTACTATAATCCCACTACTATCACTACTATAATCCCACTACTATCACTACTATAATCCCACTACTATATCTCTCGCTAATCTCGTAGCAAATCAGCCGAGCCCTCGAAAAATGTAACGTGGAATATCAGAAATCATTCATGTTACAATTAATGGACTCCGACAATGTTCCTAACAAGAAGAAGAAGTTTGAGGTACAGATAGTTCACCTAGATACACTTAGATTGTGAAATAGATATACACTTAGATTGACACCTATATATCCTTTGATTGACACCTAGATACCCTTTGATTGACACCTAGATACCCTTTGATTGACACCTAGATACACTTAGATAAACACCTATATACACCTAGATAGACACCTACATACACATTATTGCTGACCTAAACATAATTAACTTGATCGCATCACCTAATACGTAGAATTACGCCAAGAACTGTTTCCGAACACTCGGTGCTAACACCATATCAGAAGTGTGGAATCTAATAGACGGAGAGAGAGCGCCTCTCCCAGTTAAGATCCAAGAACCAGTCAAGAAGGAGGAGGAGGAGGAATCCTCGACCTCTAGGTCACCTTCACCCGAACCCAAGTCAGAGGTTATCAGCGATGGGGTTAACTGTCCATGCTAATAATGGAGGTATTATGTTACCCTGTACGTGATCATAACGTGCTCTAACTTAATAATAATTAAGTATTTTCAATAATAATAATGTTTCATTTCTAACGTAATAATAATTTTAATATATTCGAACTTAAAAGTAATTCATTAGTACCATTAATATACTAGTTTACTAATCGTTAAGATATCTTATTATAAACATAATGTAAATTGATAACATTTGAAATTAAATGTGCTTTCCAAAACTATATCGATAGCCTATGCATTTATAATATATACACATATATATTTACATATATATATATACACAATATACTATAATCAAGAACTTATTTCCTTTCTATAATTGTCAGTATGAATTCATTACATGTATTAATGTGAAGGTATAACTTTCGCCTTCATCAAGTGTGTTTATTGCCTGTGTTGTTACCTGTGCTCCGATCCACTCTACACCTTTACTAGCATTGATTAGCGCATTTCTTGTATAATATATAATTATAGGTAATATAGGTCAATATAGTTTGATAGGTTACCATGTACTTTGGCCGGTGATATCAAAAGGGGCGGGACTATGGGTGTGGCTATAGCTGAAATACTGTGAACACTAATTCTATATAATATTGTAGATATTTTGTATACAGTAACTTTATTTTAATTGTACTCGATAATTCGATTGTATTATAGTTATTTTATGTGCATGAGTTACTCGTATTCTATTTATAGATATTTACATACACTTAAATAGATACACTTAAATAGATATGTGGAAATAGGTTATCTTGTAAAAAAGTTACTGGAAAATGAATATTTAATATTTTTAATTAATTTTGTATATAATATATTCACAATATATAGCAGTAATTTATTCTCAATATTAAAAATCTAAAAATAATCTACAATATAATAAAAATTAGATACAGTAAGACATAGTACTAATCTTAATTAATATGTACAATATTATATTTTCTTTATTGTAATACAAATTATATGCAATAAAAATGTTACTAGTAGTTTATTCGTTGTGTATTAAACATTATTATATATATATATATATATATATATATATATGTAATATATATTTGAATATTATATAGAGTGTACATAAATATAATTTAAATATATATATATGCTTTTATGGGCTCACTCGAAATGCAATGCAGCTAATAAAACTTTTAAATGCAAAACTAAACCAAACCAGTGAAATCATAATATTATTATTTTATTAAATATACATTATATATATAATTTTAATAAATATTATATAAATCAGTGATACTTTATCTTATTTATTTAAATAATGTAGATACTCAATGTAAAATTATTAGTAAAATTGTCATAAATTAAATAGATTATTACTAAGACTTAATGTATCTTATTTTTAATATAGTGTAGGTTAATTTTAGATTTTTTAATAACAAGAATAAATCATAGCTATGTATTGTGAATATATTATATCAAAAATTAATTAAAAATAATAAATATTAATTTTCCAGTAACTTTTTTACAAGACAACCTATCTCCACCTATCTATTTAAGTGTATGTAAATATACATAGAATACGAGTAACTCATGCACATAAAATAACTATTAACATTTTAACTATTATACAATTGAATTATCGAGTGCAATTAAAATAAAGTTACTGTATAAAAACTATCTACAATATAGAATTAGAGTTTACAGTATTTTGGCTATAACCACACCCATAGTCAAGCCCCTTTTGATATCGTCGGCTAAAGTGTATATCCCCCATTTGATATATTTATTTAATAAATATTTAAATTGTTAACGTATACACTTATTTACTAAATACTACATTTTTATATACATTTATTAGTTATAATGTTAATGGTAAAATATGGAGATAATCTAAACATATATCAAATTATATTTATAAACTAAAAATCATGTGAAAAATCATAATTATAATAATAAAGAGGAAAATGAATACATTATTGAACTTGTTACCTTTACCTTATTGATTAATGAGTGGAAAAGAACTCGGGGATAAACTATGATTATCTTATTTTCTAATATTTCTAAGGTGCTTTAACTTAAAGCCTTTAATCTACATAAGTCTGTTATTACATTAGCTTGTATTATTAATATGTATTTAATTTTTAGAAAGTGAAAAAGTTAAATAAAAGAGAGCGAAAAGAGGCTAGAAGAGCTGCTAAATCCGGCAAACCATCTAAAGGCAAAAAGAACAAGGACAAGGAGACTACTGATTCTAAAGATGAGGGTGCCACAAAGAAATCTAGGAAGAGGAAACAAGATTCAACTGAAGACGAAGATGAAGATGAAGATGAAGATGACGAGGTTAATAAATTATTAAGTTAGAGTAAGAGTTCAAGTAGAGCTTGATTCCATCAGGGGTTAAGGGTGCAAGCTGGTGTTGGGGTTTACTATGTTAATTATAGCTAAAATAGCTAAATTATTGCTAAAATGCTAAGGATTCTAAACTAATAAAGATAATGAAGTAATTTTTTTTTATTCAATATATTTTGTTATTAAAAATGTGAAGTTTATTATAATTTATTTTAAAAATATAAAGTATTATACAATATCCTGTCAATATTAATATAGTATTACATGATATTTATATACATTAAAAATGTCAGATAATAATATTAATAATCAAAGAAGTAGTAGGCTTTTACGTATGCTTACTACGTGCAAAAAATAAAAAATTGAGAAAATGGCGTTCAAATTTTAAATAAATAGTCTTGTCAATTTCATATGATTTTTAATTCGATTGATCTCGTAAAACACACATTTATATTGATAGAAATACTCAAAAATAATTTAAAATATTTTACAATGTGATAAATAAGATACTGAACATGGATAATACGTAATAAACAAAATAGAACTATTATACATATTTTAACCCGCTCTTGCACCCTTGAGCAGTGTTAATACATCGCTTTCAATGTACTATGTAATCGTATTACATTGTTGTTATATTAGTTGATCAATTACTAATTAGTAAATGTAATATATTCATATCAATAAATATAAAATATTCACATAGATAGACTGTTATAATTAGACACTGTTATGGTAAGTGTTCGATGTCATCAAAAGAATCTTTTCATGGTATATATTGGTACAATACATATAACAATGCTGTATATATCATTTTACACACACACATATATATATATATATATATATATATATATATATATATATATTTATATATATATATATATATATATATATATATATATATATATATACATATATTGAATGCATAGACCTCTACTAATTGATTATATAAAATTATTATATATATACACATCTAGGAACCTAATATTGAGTTATATACAAGTGGATTAGCCTATATTCGTACATACATTAGCATATACCAACGTTCAGTGTTATATAAGTCAGACACATTCAGTAGGTGTTATATGTATTCAAATAAATACATGAATGCATTGTTATTTTCCATTAATACATTGCAATCAGTAAATGCACATTTAGTTTATATATTATCAACACTACAAATCAATGTCAATATATATATATATATCTATATTTTAAATGTGCAATATAGTAATAAATGGTGATACAATTTTAACATTGTTTACTATAAATATAATTGATATGGTCTTATAAATGGTTGTTAGTTATTGTTTTAATATCCCTTGAAACTATTACTTTGCATCTTAACTTTCTGTATTGTAATGGGACGACTCCTAAACATATAGTTTTTCAATGTATATTATTTATTACAGGGTTTTGTTGTTTTGGTTTCCATTGATTTATAAACAATAAGTGTTGTAGTTTATAAACTTATCGTTATTTTGATTCATATATAGATTTGTAATATTTTAAATATAATGTCTTGTACATATATAATAGAATACGTACGAGAATGAAACCAGATTAATCTATATTATATATGTGTAAACTAACTTAATTAATTATGTAATTTTTAAATTATAATATACAAATTATAGTTATCTTAAATGATATAAATAATAATTAATAATTTATAATAATAATAATTAATAATTAATAATAATATACATTATTATTATTATCAAAATAACATTCATAACTAATATATAATGTTTTATATTTAATATAATCACGATTTCAAAAATTTAAAAACTGAATTTTTTTTACATTTATATAGTCATTGGTATATATATATATAATGTGATATTATAAACATATCATAGGCTATATAAACATACGCTATCATTTTATAAATTTTCCATTATCAGTTTGATATTTACTTTTTCTTATTAATTTTTACACTAGATTATTTACATTTACATACATTTTATTTGCATTTATTTATCATAATTGATATTTACAAGTTACTAGTAATATATATTTATTCATTATATATATTTATTTTATTAGAATTTTATATTTGGTTTATTAGTTATTTATATTATATTTATAATTTCGTCAAGTTTTTTCATTACATATTAATAGTATTACATTGTTTATAATTATATATTTATTAGCTTTAATATTTGTAATACAAATTTTGTATATATATATAGATTATTTTGATTATTATTTTTGTATATTTACTCTTTATTTATTGTCATTATATATATATATATATAATTAGATTTTTATAATTATTATATAATGACACATACAAAAAAGTCAATAAACTTGCAAAATATGAGAAGTAAAAAGAAGGACCATTTTATTTTATAACATATAATATATATAAATTCTATAAACATAATATGTATATATATATAGATAGTAAACAACAACTAATACTTTATAATATTGATTTTATATTAGCTGAATAATTGTATTACTTTATAATTTATTTATTGTTGACTTTTCAAATGCGTTTTACTCAGAATAATTTGTTTTGCTATGTTTGCATATATAAATGAGTGTTTAAACATAAGTACTGAAACAATCTACATAATTTCTTTTTCTATATATAAATAACTTATGTATGCAAAATTCCTAAGTTATTCAAAAATATAATAATTATGTACTGGATTTTATAAAATTGGTGACAAAATAAAATAAAATAAAAGTATGTATATTGTTATACATGTAAAGTATATATTTTGTAATGTTGTTGTCTCTAGGATTATAAATATAAATGTACATTTTATATAACAAAAAACAGTTTTTAAATCAATGAATAGTTTTTTAGAAACACTCAATAAACGGAGGCAATGCATTCCATATCTCTATACATGTAAATTCAACAAAATTACCATCCCATGGCGATATCTCCTTAATTCATGTAAGTATAACATTATAAAGCATCACAGCGTATATCGTTATTATATTAATTAGTGTATTAGTGTAAAGTAGCGATGTAAATGATTACAGAGCAAAGACATTGTAAAGCGGCTACATGTAATTATAGTTGAGCCGAGCCTATTCCTTAGTTTCAGCAACAACAACAATCTCAGCCCACCACTCCTATGCTATTGTTAAGGGTACTAATCACTGCATCACGTGTCAGCTGTGGTAGCAAGCGTTTGTGCGTATACATCCCAATGCCCCAACGTACCATCTGTATTCATTACATGTAAATGGCGATGGTACGTTTGAGATGGTGCATTGGTCACACTACATTGTTCACGTACAAACCTCCCGTGTACCGACGTATCATCTGAAACGCTCGTAATTATATGACAATACGTCATATATATCATAGAATAATATGATCACTCCAGTGTGTAGATGGGACATATGGACGTTGCTACGTTGGGATGTTGATACTAAGGATGGTGTGTTTTTCGTAGATATATAGTAGAATAATGTAGTGCCATCTCAAACGTACCATCAGAATTTACATGTAATGAATATAGATGGGGCCTCAGTACGTTACAAGAAATGCTTGCTAACATGGTACTATGGGACATTGGTATGTTACAACAAACATCAAATATTAAATGTTTCCTATAAGATAAGGAAATAGCCTTTACTTATTATATCATGAAATAGCATTTATATATTGTGTAGTTGCAGTTACAACCAGTTACCAAGCTAGAATAGCGAGGGATTGTTGTCATCGGTTGAAGATGAGTCATTAGATAAAAGAGCGAAGAACAACTAGATTACCATTAGTGTATTAGTATTTGAACATACATAATTTAATTTATAAAAACATTACAATAACTTTATTTTAATAGTAAATATCATTCGTTGATTAGCTTACATTTATGTTTTCATTTTAATATGTAATTTTATGTAAATATTCAATACTATTTATATTTGTGATTATTATTACAAACTGTACAAATTCCTATGATAACTGAGAGATGCTATTGATTGTGGTTACTGCTACTGAAATCATATCACGCCTATGAACATTTAGGCAGTTGTTTATACCATGATTAACCGACTGCATCGATGCTTTATATTTGAGCATCATTTACATTACTAGTACAGACCCTAATTAATAAAAAATAATTAAAAAAAATCAATAACCTTGATTAGATCACAATTAATATGTTAAGCTTTCATATTCGCTGAGTTACTCCAAATCTTCTCTTTGGAATTTGTTTATCTTTGAAAAACAATTTATTTATTTTTTCGATCAAATAATTTACATTTTAAGCATTATGCGTGCAATAGAATATAAATCACCATATTGTATGAACGTAAATATGATAACTAGCTGAGATTTAATGTAACAATTAATACACTCAATCAATATACACTCAATACCTGCAATTTATTTAGAATAAAGTCGAATAATTTATGAATAATTAGGATTATAAAGTTAATTATTAATTATGTTATTATACAAAAATAGAATTATATTTGTATAAACAATATAGTATATCACAATTATGCACTATAATTAATATTACATATTCACATTATAATCTTATATGTCTTAAATGGTTGTATGTTGTACAAGAGTTAATGTAATATCACAACCTAAATAACGCATCACCACTCATCATTATTTAACACCTAGCTCTAGAATTAGTCATGTGACATCTAACTCACCTCTAGTCATGTGACCACCACAAGACATGTGACCACCACATCTAGTCACGTGACCACCACCTATAGTCATGTGACAACTAACATTAGTCATGTGACAACTAATTCTAATAATATGACCACACAACTAATTCTAATAATATGACCTTATATTACTTATTCAGGAAGATGAAGCTATTAATAAGTTTAAGAAAATGAAGGTGAACACAGAACTGACAACAGGTACGTATGTATGTAGCACACAGGTCTTTAGTATGCATGTAAATCAAGTAGATAAGCCGTTGACAGCGCATGCAAACAAATAGATTCGCGAATGGCACTCTTCTCCATAAATCAACAAAAAGTCATCACTGATTTTGATTAGTCATAGGTGAATTAAAATTAACGTGAATTTCAAATATATATAAAGAAGTGTCTTTATCTATGGATTTAGATTATATATGTCAATACAATTGTATTATATCTTCAATTCAAATACATTAAAATACCAAAATTAGAAAAATTATGAAGAATATTGATATGTTGTATTTTATATATATATATATCATTGTTCTGAAATTGTTTGAAAAAACCTATCTTTTCCATGTAATTCAATGGTAAAAACCTCTTATAATTATTTTTTAAATTTCTTTCCTATATTAATTTATATATCAGCATTCTGAAAATGTTTTATTCATTAAATATACACTATGTATTATGTATTACATTTATCATGGTAGTTTAAACATTTTAACACTGATATATATATATGTGCGTGTAACTATTATTTTTAGTACAGATAGTACATTAAACCTGAGCATAATTATCAATACAAATATAAGTTAAAATAATAATTTGAAACTTATAATAGTGTGATTTTAGTTCAGCTATTCTAAAATCACAAAGTACCTACACTGCACCCACTTACCTATGCACTCTCTCTCTATATCAATGCTACATACACATTGTCATATACTATATACTACATTGTGTGATTGTATTCTAGATATAAGACTACTGCAAGTTGTGATTACTACTGAAACTCTAACTCAGCACATGTATTCTTTACTGTTGCTAATACATAGTAATGGTAACATATTCAATGTACACACATACCCACACTCACACCCACAGTGTGTATTGCACACACATTTCTGGTAACTTAGATGCTATAAATGTCATAGTAGTGAAGTTTCTACTAGCGTTGACCTTCAAAGTCACAAGATAACCTTGTGATGTGTACACGTAATAAATATTACTCATTTTTAATAAACAATAATATATACTATAATATACATTAATATATACTATAATTTAATTTATTTTATTTTAATAATTAATGCTAGACTAAAAGCTCTAATAATTACAAATTATATATACCGTGAAACCTCTTTATAAGAAAATTGTTCACACATTTTGTTGGAATTCAACCTTTTCCACATTAAAAAAACCTTTATAAGAAAATCTTACATAAGAACTATTTATAAGAACATTATTTTTAATCTTTTTTATAAAATTGATCTCTAAGAAAATTTGATGTAATTGTTTATATCTAGATTTATGTTGGTATTGTAATGTAGATGTAGCAATAATTAATTGCAATTAGTGAATGTATTTTGTGTATTTCTCACTGCAGTGAGCTCATGCATAGCAACAGGTGAGCATGGAGAACTCATTAATATAATTAATAGTTTTTTATTAATAATAAAATCAATGCTATGTACTTCAGGTTCCTATGAGATGAGGTAGTGCAATTAACATGTCTACACTACAATAGATAGTCTATAATACACTGATTGTAGTCAGTACAACAATTATTAAAAACTATTTTAAATGAATCATATTTCTAGGCTATTCATTAGATTACTACTTTTAAATAAATAAATATACTATATATATATATATATAATGCATTTTTAATTATAAATTAATTCTTAAAATCATTGGAAAAGTAAAAACCTCTATAAAAAATATTCAAAAAAACAGAGGTTTCTCTCTATATATAATTAATGTTTCTATTTTCCTAGATCTAGAGATATTATTCCATATTAATATTTAGATTTTCTATTAAATAATTAATTGTTGTTCATATTCAGTAATATTCACTTTCATATTAAAGCACACAAATTTAAGAATACATCAACATGCTTTATACTATCATACACACATCTATAGATGCTATATATTATACATCTGTCAATCAAACACAGTTTATATTATATATATATCTATACCTATCAATCAAAGACGATGTATTATATATATATATATAAGTATACGTATAACTCATCTATACCTATCAATCAAAGACGATGTATTATATATATATATAAGTATACGTATAACTAAGTAGTAAATAAGTAGTCTACTGAATACACCTATGCTGGTACAAGTCCACTATGTGCTGGTGTTAGACCACCGGTCAAGTAGGTCAAGTATTGCGTAATAATTGCCAAACTTCTTTGCCAGATCTAATCTTATTTCATATATAGCTATCATTATTACATTTAATATCTAGATTTCAAAAGCTTAATATCTAATATTATGTATACATTTTAATATAGTCGTAGGTTATTTTATTTTGTAGTACACCATTAAAACCTAATGAACCCCAACCCTTATCCGAAAATAATAATTTAATAAATTAACAAACAAAACTCTATATAAAATTTTGTATTGGGTATTGATATTTTAATGTTATATATATATATTTATTGGTTCATCATAATATGTAGTTATTAATAAGTCATTAATACTAAGTATTAATTACCTTATAACACATATATTAATGCATAAGTTGTTAGAAGAGTAAAATAACACATCACTTATATAAATGAGTGTGTATTATATTCAGATATATAACAGTAATTATTTTGTTATTTATTAATGTTACATAATGATGTTATATAGACTATTTTTCTAAATGTAATAATTCTAAATGATGTAATACATTAACAACATACAAACACACACATATTAACATTAGGTGTGCATGAGTTACATCTATCAGTTCTAAACATAAACTGAAAACTATCAATAGTGGAATAATATTAGTATATAAATGTATATAACACATATATACATGGAATAATATCAGGATATATCCAATATAAATGTATATATCTGAGTTGTATATGTATAATTATAGTAATTAGACAGGGAGATTAAAAATGTGTGCACTATTAACTTGTGAAGATAACATCATCAGAAGTTATGTGTATATTTACTGCTTATATAGGTCAAGTATCCAATATGAATATCTAGATTATAGCCTTATGTATTGATTGTGTACATGCACCTTAAAAAAATGAAATTTTACATAAATGTTTTGAACACGCCCATTTTCTGTATCATAACTTAATTATAGGAGTGAAAATCAGAAACTTTTATAAATATTATGTAAAATTGTATGTATAATTATTATAATAAATGAATATATATCATACATTTTATATTATTTAAGTATACTATAAATGATAAATATTCATATATCATTGAACAAAGTCAATATTAAATAGTAGCACTAAACTGTTTGTAATTATATTGCAGTCAGTAATGTCTCATTGCATATATTACTCTGAATTGGTGACATATCTGCAAATATTGATCTATCTCTTACAGTTAATTATTCACACTAATGTATTGCTACACAATCTATCACATGCTATAAACTATATGCATTCATATAGTTAACAATCACATGCACAAAACACATGCTTTATTCAGCTATTTACTAATAAATAATCTCATATTACTATTAAATCTTATATAACATATAAATGTAGTTATATAATATAGGTATTGACATGTGCTGCACACGTGTGTACCTACATATATAAGGTTGTTTATTATTAAAAACTCGCTCTAATTAAGGGTGACATTTTCACTAGTGTTGTATGAGTAGTGATAATATCTGTCACGTAGAAACAACATATTGTTTATAATTTACTATTCAAGGCTATTTATAGATTTATTATGGGTTAAATAATATACAATTATAAAACCATACTACATTAGAATCATGATAATAGTTTTTTCGTTTCAAAAAAAAATATTAATTTTAAAGATTTGTATATAATTTAATATATATATTTGTTGTAATATTAAGTTTAAAACTCTTATTAAATTACAATCATTATAATATTTGTTTTCCAGATTTATTCATGTTCGCTGATTCTTATGAAAATAAAAGTGTTTATAAATAATATGATATTTAAACTTAATAGCATTACTTATCAGAGGTAAACAAATATTTATTTTTAAATTGATTATATTTATAAGATTACTACAACTATGATCAATATTAGTATAAATATAATGACCAAATAATAAAAAAAAATATTATATTTAGAGAGAATTATTTGTTACCCTATTTTAGTGGCATTGAAAATATAGGTTTTTACCATATTTCCCATTAAATAAGTTTATAATCAATAATATAGGAAGCCAGGTCACTATAATATATATATATATATATATATATATATGTATTATATAATCTAATTATATTATAATACAAGTGTGACTAATAGTTTCAGCGAGCCACAAGTTTAACTGGGACAATGTCATAGTGGCTATCCTAAAGAGATGCGACGATCATGAAATAAAGCTAAAAAAGCTACAGCGAAAGGCTAGTAGTAATAGTAACAACACTACACTCTCCTATCAACTGTATCATTACACCTACTACTGTTGTTAAGGTTTTAGCGGAATACGCAGGAAACGAGACAAATAAGATTGCAAAGTCAGAGGAAGAATTGCTGGCCAAGTTCTCCCACAAAGTGTCCCACAGCAAACGCTTCAAATGTTCAAAGAATATCGTTAAATTAATTAAATAATAAATATTTTATAACTTTATTAATATAAAAAACCAATATTATATGTATATAAACACACACACACACACGTATGCACAGACTATATATATATATATATATATATATATATATATATATAGAAAATAGCACTAACATTGAATGAACTATGATAAATTGTATATGAAATGATAATACTTGCACTCTCACGCTGTTATATAGTTTCTCATTTGAATGTTCAAACAATACCACCATTAATTAAACAATTAATCTTTCAACTTTATTAATTAAACACTGAATATTGCTCGTTATCATTATATAAACACACACACACGCACGCACGCGCGTGCACAAGGTGGTAGCTCTAACACAGAGTATGTATACTAAAATGAATGTATACTAGCATGTCTTAATGAATACATGTTAACAGTGGATATTGGCTATACACAATCTAACCATGCAAATAATTACAAATATATATATATGTATATATATATATATAAATAAGCTTTCTATTTTCTTTGTCTTACTTCGTCATTTTTATTCACTGAATTATGTGTGGCACTGTGAAAATAAGAGCTTTATTTAAATCTGCACAATGTACACAATTGATTATTGATTATGCAATGCATTGTTTACATAAATCATGATAGGGGTATTTTATGAATAATAGAGTGTTACAGATTATGTATAATGTAAAAACTTTCAATATTATTTCATATAATGTGAATTATAAGTAGTATATGCCAAGAGGTATAGGGGGCATAGGCTTACTAACATGATATTGGCTTCTTCTTGCATATCTTCCTTGTGCATCTTCTTAGCCCTCATCTTCTCGTAGAAGAGAATAATGCAGCACAACACGACCACTTCAGCACAGATACCGAGGAAAGGCCACAGAGCAGCTAGTTTATCTGTAGACATGCAGTATAGACATTACACTAGTAACACACACACCCATAGAACACGTTACCTTTGATTCGCACCAAGACGGTGATGGTCTCAACACCGTGAATGTTTTCTGCGACGCAAGAGTAGTTGGCTCTGTCGTCAAAGTCAATGTTCTCTATTCGGATGGAACCATTCACCAGGTAAATGTTCTTAGCACTGTTGTTCTGATGTCACAGATGATGGAAGGGGTATTAGAGGAGGAGGAGGCGGTGGTGGGGTGGAAGGGGTATTAGAGGAGAAGTATGCAGTAGATGAGCCAGGGTGACCGAAGGAGGAGGAAAAGGTGATATATAAACGAACGTATTCCTTGAAGGTCACTCGAGGATCCTTCCCGGTCAACAGTTCATCATTTTTCTTCCACGAAATAACCGGCATCGGTAATCCGTTGACGTCGCAGTTCAGCAGCAGCACTTCGTCTTGGACGAGGTTCTTACTGAGGCCTCGTTTAGCGTGACGAATAGGAACAGCTGTATAGACGTAGAGGTTACCGGGTTAATTACGCGGGCTTATGTTGCTGTTTCGTCAAATTTAAGAGATTTATTTAAGCAGGTATAAAGGAAATCTATATTTAATAAAACAAAGATATTAAAGTAAGCGTAGGTGTGAAATAGTTAGCTATGCGGTACCAACAATCAATAGAGTAGGTAGCGTTGAAAGTTGTGCCATCTTGGTTTAGGATCTGGATCTGATAATCACCCAGCATGTGATACCCTGCGTGGGAGATGGGGGCGATTAAGGGGTGACCAAGATGATGATAATGATGAATACTAACTGAAATTGTGAACCATGAGTGTATCGTTGGGAGAGAGTGTATAACCAGCACTTTCTTTGGTAATCTGATCATTATTTCTGAACCAGCGTACCTGCGCAAAGTTTGCATGTATCGTGTTAGTATTAGATTAAGGTGTACGGAGGGGTGTACAAACAGTGCGGTTGATCACGTATGAAGAGAAAATAGAGACAAGTACTTCGCCTCCAAAATTCTCTTTCGAAATTACTACCGGATTAGATATCGCCTTAACTGTGAAAGGTGAAAAGTTAACCCGCGTAGAGGAGAGTTAAGGGGTCGCTTACAGATGATGACGGAGAATGTAAACTTCTCAGTGTTAACGTGGCAAGCGAATTTCATCATTCGTTTCTTGAGGTCTACATAACTGACGTCGATGGTAGACTGGCAAAGGAGTAGGTAATGATGTGGTAATGATGTGGCATTGAGGTGTGAGTGTGTTAACAATGCAGCATCGTTATATATAATAGAATGTATGTGAAATGTGATGCGGTAACATAATATTAATATTATTAATAAACATATAAAGTATATAGTTATGTATATATATATATACTTTATATATATATATATATATATATCAGTTTCTCTGGAAAATTGAACATTGCAGATAGTTATAGTGAATTAAATAATCAACTAACGACAGTATAGTCGCCATCGGTAAGGTTAGTGGGGTTCACATACTCATCTCCCGTTGTACTCGTCCATTGTATGAGGTCAGTGTTAGGGTGTCTGCACGATAGCTGCAGGGTGTTCTCTTCATCGAAGTATCGCGACAAAGAACCAACGGGTTCAAGTGCACGCACTGTACAAACACAGACGAGGACCAGTAATAATGATGCATTCACGTTGCGTATATTTAAATGATTCGATTATTTATGCGTAATAGAATTGTTATATCTAAACTTTAAATGATCATATACATATATTATGATTTTTGTTAAAATATATAATTTCTAATAGTATTATATATATATATATTAAAAATAAATATTATGGTATATTACTAAATTTTTCAAATATAGAAATTTACAGTACTTTTAGATAAAATTTAGATATGAAAATGAATTATAATTGAAAAGTGGTAACAATATTATCTAATATTTATTTGTAATGAACACTTTAATACTATAGTCAATGTATAAATTAATATATTTAGAACATTATATAACAACAAATTGTAAATAAATATTAACATCAACTAAAAATTAATATTATATAAATAAAATGTACTCAATTAATTTAGCAATATTGAAACACATAATATTTTAGACACAAATGTTAAAATAATCAGGTTGTCTAGTGGACTCCAGTGAATATTCTATTATTCCATCAACTAACACATCATATATATTATATACAAAACTGATGGACACATGGCTAAGTTGGTAAGTGGATTATAAATAAAAAACTCTTACATTACATTATATTCTCGAAATCAAATCTTGAAATAAAGAAATGTTGAATAAATATTATAGTAAACAATGTAACATATATTATGTGCAAGTAATGTACAAAGGAAACACAATTTAATAATAACATCTTCACTAATCTAGATATATTCTACCTAATAAAAGATAGGTCACCTTTACAATGGGTATAGTGTTGCAATACAAACAGTTATTAATAATGAATGATATGTTATTAGGTAGAGTTATGTATTATATAAAGGATGTATGTGGTGTGTGTGTGGTGTGTGTGTGTGATATCACAAATGTATGAAACAGGATTTGTTAGGATGAGGGAGACATGCTGAGATAAAATACCAGAGATAGTGGAATTAGTGCAAATATTGACACTATATTTATATATATAGTCTCTTTTATATAGAAAAAGTAAGTGTATATATTTGTCATAGTATATATATATATATATATATTATCTATTTAATATGATCACCCGAGATGTTATATAAATACTGGTTATATATGGATGGAAATTCTTATGTAAATATTGAAGCAACTTATAGTATAAAAAAACTGTACTAGTTAAATATAGAATTAAACATATATTACAGATAGCTATAGCGTAATATATATAACTATTATTAAAGCTGTATTATATATAAAGTTACATATATATATATATATTAAATGAATAAATATGATTTAAATATAATATTAAATTATATATACTATTAAATATATATGTATATAGTAATTTGTAATGCTATATTTATGTATATCTTAAATGATCTTATTAAAATATATGTGTAATATATACCTTCGGCCTCGCTTAAATTGTATAAACAATGCTAAACAAAGTGCAAAAAGTCAATAAAATTAGTTTGAAGATAGTGCAAAATGATACATAATATAAAAAAAAATAATGAAATACATCACGCCATTTATATAACATGTATAAATATTAATTAAATAATATAATATGGGTATATGTTAATTATATATATATATATACTCTTAGAATATAAGCCTGCATGTCTATAATAATTGTTATAGTAATTAATATGTTTTCATGTATAAAATATAAGATTACATATAATATAATATTAATAATAATTAATATTAATTACTATAATAATTACTATAGGAATGCATTACTATATATATATATATATTGTAGTTGTCAATGTGAAAATTGACTTTTTAATTTCAAAGTCTATAAGAAATATCTCCTTCATGATAAATCTCAGTCCAGCCAAAATGATGTGTTTGATAATTTTAGTTTGTGTTTAAATTTAACATGGACTGTATATGGAGGCATGGATTATTACCTTTCCAATTGAAAAGTTTAATATAACATCGACAACAACATATAATATATAGTAATACATAGAATATATGCATATGTTGATTGTTATGAATGTCATTAGTGATATGATTTTCTATAATTTAATGATGCTCTAATGGAATATTTAGAACAGAACATTATTTACGATGCATTAGGAGATTTATTGATGAAAGCACCTATGCTGGTTTTAAATGTACTAATGACAATGGTTTGAAAATAAGTGACTATAAATATAACAATAGTCTCATTTTAGAATATAACAATGGTCTCATTTTAGAATATAACAATGGTCTCATTTTAGAATATAACAATGATCTCATTTTAGAATATAACAAATGACTTTTAAAATCAATATTAATAATAGTAGTAATTAAATACTATTGATTAGATGATAGTAATATCAAGGAGAGTCCGATCGCTGTCTCTGCAATGGTTATTTTTATACTCAGAACTAAGTACTCCAAAGGAATACCAGTAAACTCGGACCAGATAAATTCGGACCAGGTAAACTCGGACCACTTTTGAAATAAAATTCGGACCAATTTCGAAGAAGATTCGGATCAGTTTAAAATAACTATATATAGTATACTTCTATAATGTAGGTTAAAGCATAAAAGTGGTCCGAGTTTTCTTCAAAAGTGTTCCTAGTTTATTTCAAAAGTGGTCCGAGTTTACCTGGTCCGAGTTTACTCGTACCCCTCCAAAGTGGTATATTTAATTATATTTCAATGAATTCAATCTTTGAATAAAAGATATCAGATATATTGATTTGTTTTTAAATTAAAATGCATTCATATTTTAAATTATTTAAAAAAAATATTTTTATGAAAAATACAAATTATTTATAAATTTTTGGTTTAATCAAAGGTTTGAATTGAATGATGTTTATTTTATATTATTTATCTCGACATTCCAAATAATATATGTATATTAAATTATATTATAAATTAATAAAATCATATTGAAATATTTAATTAAAAACGAGTTTTTGCATTGATTTTTGTATCAAATTCAAATTTGTACTTCTAGATCATGATATAATACGATCAAATCACTAAAGCATAAAATAACAATTTTACAAAATATGATTAGGCACCTGTCCTGTCCTTGGTAATAGTATGTTTTTCAAATAATGAAATATTTTCTCTAAGCATTTATTATTATATTCCTACTATTATTTAGGAAGCTTATCAATAAATTCTTAATTATCTTGACATATACATATATTTCTTCAGTTTTTGTAATATATTTAACTTTTATGGACATTTTATTAAGTTAATTTATAATATATACAAAGATTTTCCGAAGGAAAGATATAACACTTACGCGAAATCGTGTAATTCGAATTTGTATACAAAATACCCTGGTGCCACCTATAGCGGGTTACTTTTAGGAACTATGTGTTGTTTATAATGTAAATTCGTATTTAACTATACACTTTTAAAATGTTAAATAATATGCTATAAGTATATATTTATATGATGAATACTAAGTGTTCATTACTAATATATAACAAACAAATATAATATTTATGTTTTAAATGCTATAAGTATATATTTAGTAAGTAAAAGCTAATTTATATTGCATGTAATTTAATAGAGCAATGAAAACATTGTTGTATGCAAACAGAGCCGAACCTAAATATATTTCAGTGATTTCGATACTACTGCTAGCAGCGGTTGGGGATAATACTAAATTACGTTGCATGCATAGGGAGTGTTATATCTTTGCTTCGCAAAATCTTTGGTATTACTATATCTCGCTAATGAACAAATTCTTCTACCCGGAGACTTGATTGATGTGTCCTAAGATGGCCGACCATCACATACATTTAATAACAAATATTCAAACAAATAATATTTATTTTTGATATACATTTAATTTTTTTCTATATACACATATAAAGTGCATTTCGATTATATTAAAATATACATTTAATATTAATTTATATGTGATGGTCAGCCATCTTAGGACACATAAATATTTTGATGGCAGCATATATTTATATATATATATATATATATGATATATATTATATTATATAATTTATATATAATATATACCGTACGTATATACGTATAACATATATTATGTACGCTAATTAATATTTATATTATATATTTTAAAAATATCTCATTTATATTTTCTCTGTAATATCATATTATATTAATTATTATTTTCTATTGATAAATTATCTAAAATATATAGATCAGCCACAATTTTAATTTGCAGGCAACATTCCAGGTTAATGGTTAAAAACTTATGATTTATGAAGTATATGATTTTTCGTAAACGTAATAATTAAGGAAGTAATAATCTTAAAAGTTATACTAACTTATGCTTAGTATAAGTTATACTTTATATATTCTAAATTAGAATAGAATATAGATATATATAATTATATAATTCTATATTAGAATATAATATAGATATATATATATTATATATATATATAATATATATAATATATAATATATATATATATAGATGGGGTAAAATACATATTTGTATTCAAATTAATATCCTCGAGATGTATTCGTATTTTATTGTTGTATTTACTGTATTTTATCAAATACACCATCTACAAATACACTATAAAATATATATATAATTATTAAATTAGTATAATTAGTTATTAAATAAAAAAAATATTTTATATATATATAAATGTATTGACTATGCTTCAGTTCCAGCACCTTTATTTATATACATACTCGTTAATACGGGTGGTGTGTTCCAAATGTCGTATATTATATAGTTACTATAATAGTATATACATTATTTGTAAAGTCAAATAAATGGGGGAATACGGACTGTAGGCACAAATTAAATAACTACAGACAGTAAAGTTTACGCGTGGCGCGAAAGGCGTGATACCCGCGAATTCATTATACGCTCTAGTCACTAGACTAGTGCACACGCAAATAAAATATGAGTGAGAAACATCATGTTATTTAACATGTATATATGGAATAATTCCTTTAGAAAAATATACGTATGAACCATTAGTTTTTAATATATATATATATATATATATATATATATGATATATACACATTATGTGTAACACATATGAATACGACACCTGCCATCTTATTTGCGGATTGATATTTGTGGGTTGTTTGATTTATTTGGTTTCTTCTGTTTTTTTTAGCTTAATTATATCCAGTACTTTGTTATTTATAATTATTTACTTTTTGCCTATCTTCCGTACCATCCAAATAATTGTATTATTGAATAATTAATTATAACTATATATTTAATATACTATTATTATAGTATATTATTAAGTATATAGAATTAGTATATTAATATACTCAGTATAATATAATAACCATATTAATTTAATATAATATTATATTATTACATTACATAAAATATTATTAAATATTAAATATAATAATTATTATAATAATATTAAATATATTAAATATATTTATTTAAATAGTTACTAATAGCATAATAGTATCATATTAAATATGTATCAAATTAATATATATATATATATTAATATATACAAAATATAATCTATTATTGATAATTTAAGTTAATTTATACTATCATTGTAGACTACAATTTGTAGTAATATCATTATTAAATATGATATATTCAGAATTAAAATTGAGGTTAGTTCGTATATAGCATATAAATAATACTAATATTCATTGTAATATAACTATGTTACGTACCTGCAGTAAATACTGTATACGAAAATAATAATATCGTTGATATGAAAATCATATCCTATTCTTAAAACGATCAAATAAGAAATAATCTAAAGATATATTCTTAAATATCTATGATATATATATATATATTTATAAGTTGACAGATACTCAAAGATATAATCACGTGATAACAAGGGTGATAATAATAAATATTTATATGTAATTACGACAAGTTATATATTTATAAGTATTAATATATGTGTATATCTAATATTAATTAAAGTATTTAAACTTATATATAATTCATGCGACAATCAAAAACAATTGTATCGGTAGATGCATGAAATTGTTATATATTAATAAAATTATAATAAATTAGAACCACGTGACATGTCAAAATGTATTTACCCAGAATATATCCATATCAGTGGATATAGG
Organism: Osedax fenrisi; assembly: GCA_964019155.1. Classification (NCBI taxonomy): domain Eukaryota; kingdom Metazoa; phylum Annelida; class Polychaeta; order Sabellida; family Siboglinidae; genus Osedax; species Osedax fenrisi. Next base: position 56,870,648 of record OZ025239.1, on the reverse strand, counting down.
TCTAGAAATTCTAGTGAAAATGGCTACTGAAATTCTTCATATGGATTGTGATTTAGATTCTATAGAAGCTCTAACACGTGAATCAGAAACATTAAAAGCAAAATTAGCTCAAGAAAGAGAACAACTTAATGATGTTAAATGTTATTATTATTTTTATGATAATCATACTAAATATTATATTTAATATATGTTTTCCTTTAAAATTTTATTTAAAATAATTTAAAAATTATAATTATTTGAATTATTCAAATTTATGAAATATATTAATAGTTAAAAAGTAATTTATTTCAAAATAATATTGATAGTATTAATATACTAACTAAATCATTACTTTATTCATTATTATAATGATTATATCCGAGATTATATCATATCGCATACCTGATATTATATCAAATATAATTATTATAATAATAATTATTATTATAATATATCTGAGATATATAAATTATATAATATAATATATATATATTTAATAATATTACATTACATTTTAATATTATATTAAATATATTATATACAAATACAAATATTATTATAAATTATAATAACATTATTATAATTTTATATTTAATAGAATTTAATTAATATTTTATTAATTATATTATTCTTTATTTTGTAATATTTTATTAAATATAATTATAATATATATATATATATATATATATATATATATATATATATATAATATCATTATTATAGTGTATATCACAACATTTAAACATAATTTCAAATGGAGTAAGTTGTAGATGTTATATTGAACGTGATTGATATTTAATAACCTTACATATTAATAGATATTATGTATAAATAAGTAACAGATATGATACGTATATATATTTCATATATCCTCATGATAATCTCAAATTTATTTATATACAGTGAGATAAATCAAACTTTGTTTACTCAGTTGCCAGTTAACTTGAGTACGATGCCAATAATTTTAATATAAGACACCGTTTTAAAGATTTCACATTCAAACAAGGAGGTTAAGTTATGGTGAATGTAGAGTTTAATAGTTTGATTATATATACTTAGTAATAGTTTAATTATTGATATCTAACATTGAATTCTTCCGATTGCGCTTTAAAGCATTAAATACCGTCATATGTATTTAATAGTGTTTTATTACAATTAAAATCTGTTAAAGTTAGTATTTGCAAATGTGTATGTACTAGGGTTGTAAAATTACGAATACTTGTAAGGCTTTGTAGTCATAAAATCCGAATCAATCCTTTAAAATTTTAGAAAACTTTATATTTCCTAAGTTCAAAGTTAACATTAATCATCAAAAGATGGTATGGCAGATGTTTAAATTAATAATAAATAAATCTATATGAAAATAAAGCCTACTTAACTATGAAATAATTTCATATATTTAATTGATTTTAATTATAAGTACAATTTTAAAATTTGTTTTTTAGTCTTGTTTTAAATACTCGAATCGAAAATCAACTGTAAGGACTCGATTTCATAACTTTTTAAATGCACTAGAATATTTCAGACTCCACTAGACATTTCATTACTAGAACTAGAAATGTGGACTCTAGGACTTAAATTTTTACAACCCTAGTATGTACATTGTACATACATACAAATATCATAATATTATAATAAATATCAACATGCTTACCATATTATATTACACATATATGTATATATATATATATATATATATATATATATATACTCATACCATTTTATTTGGTGTATACTTGCATACATTATTATTCATGTTTAAGTGCAATAAACATTAAATACATATGCAGTTATTTCATGCTTTAAATCGGAATTGGGAGAATTCAAGGTTAGACATCAATTAAATTAATATTAAGGTCTCTACAATCACATTAACTTAGCCTCTTTTTTGAATTATTGGAACATTAAAATTAGTATTCAAACTGCTTATAGTCATTACGATGTGTATACATAATCAGGCAATACATCACCCCTATAGAGTGATATGTTAATCTTACTATACCAACTAACATATCTCCATGTCACTGCCTGGGTAGCTTAGCAGGCTAAGGATTAAGGTAGGATGTGTATTGAAACCCGGATGGACCCATAAAATAGTTTTTAAAATGGAGTTATACTAACTTGTATCATGTTTATCTCATACTAAACCTATATTTATATGTATATTTGTGCATTTTTTTACAATATATTATTCAGTTTTTATATACACCAATATTTATATATTATAAAAACTATTGAATCTTCACACATATTCGACTGTAAAGGATGTGAACATAACAATTATGTGAGCTAAACAAAAGTAATTAATATTAAGCTTCTTTACATTCAGGGATCAGTTATACCTCTAAATGAATCATCGTCATACACCTTACATACTTATAATATAAACACTGATCATAATTATCAATATAAATAAATAATAATTTGAAATGTAGTAGTAAGTTTCGACTGCAATGCCTCTATGACACAGTGCCATGTACTTCATTCAATTGCACAGGTCCACTTTCTCACAACATCGACAACATCGACAACACATTTATGTATTGCTTTTTTGGGTTTTTTTTTTTTTATTATTTGGTTTTAGTTTTTATGGTTTTTTTTAGCTTTATTACATCCCAAAGTTAGCCTATAAAAGTGTGATTATCTCAATATTTTATAATTTGTTATTTTATAATTGTTAATAAGCTAAAAGTATATTTATAATATTTATATTGTTGATAATATATAGTTATACTAGATTAATATATTATATAAAATATACATATATATATGTGATATATATGATAATATAGCTTGTTATGAGATCTTTATGGTACGGAATCACTTCCCTTAAAATAATATTTAGAAGTGTCTTATATATGTGTATACAAAATGACCGACTATAGTGAAAACCTGGATGTCTTATCACCAAAGTGACTTCGAAGGTAGATAATAGGTCACAAGGTCACACGCCTCCCTCTCTAGTAGACTCTAGTACTACATTAAGATTAACTACTACCTACCCCACCTAGTGGCGGATGTGGCTTCTAGACTTGAGATCATGCCACCGGTAACGATGAAGTCTCGTCGACTCCTCAAAGGTCATCAGGGTAAAGTGCTGTGTATCGCCTGGGGTAATGATAAACGTCACCTGGTCAGCTCTTCACAGGTAACTAATTTTCTCTTCCCGCCCCTTTCTACATCACCAACCCTTTCAACCATTAGCCATCGTGTATTTTCACTCTCTTACCCTATTAACGTTTCACCATCCAACTAATTTATCCTATCAACCTCCCGCCTTCTATACCTCTTACATTTCCACTACTAACATTCATACTATCTCAGCCTATTATCATTCTAACCGATTGAATTTTCGTCATCTCAGCCCTCTCTAAATATTAATCATATACAATATAGTACTACAGGAGATGCTTGAGAAATAATGCACGTAGCATATATCTCCAATTCCTATTTATTAATAAACTATTGATTTTCATTATCGTATAATAGTGCATAGAGTTCGTATTATATTCAATTGTAGGCAATAACATCATTTAGCATTATGGTCTGCATTAAATATTCATCTATACGTTTGGCTTTCATGCATTTAGTCAACTATGTCAACATCTCAACCATATCACCTGCCACCTCTACTACTGATACATCAATAGCCCTACGATAGCATGCCTTATGAAACCACTGATGTCCTCGCTATAAACATCACCAGTGAACCTATCCAGTATAACTGTAGACATCTGTTATTATTTATAAAGATATTATATAAAAAAAAACTGTAACACAAATATTGAAAAAAAATAATTGAAAAAAAATCAATATTTGTTTAACGAACTCTTTTAATTGTATAAAAATAGGAAATTTTCATTGTCAAATTAAATAATTAATTATGACATATACATTGGTCTAATATTTGTGATATTTGGCATGGATAATTCACATATCATATATAGTATTGTATTATATACTTTCTAATTTTAAATTACTTTTCAAATTAGGTATATATATAATTGTTTTTTAAGAATATTAATATAATTTACTAGTTTGCTAAGTTTTTATATATAATATTACTTTTAAAAACTGGAGGAGATGTATAATTCCAAATAGATATATCAGCTATTCAATGACACATTTTTTGCGTATCTTTATAGTTGTTGAGGTTTTATTATTTTTTTGAGGTTTCACACTAAAAAAAACAGTCTAATATCTGGCTGTTTTGTATAGCCCAATAGTGGTCTATATAAATTATTTATTATTTATTCATTTAAGGCATTTACCCGCTATCGGACAAGTCAAAGATTATATAGGTAATTTATATATAGACGCGTGCATAAGACGTGCATTGACCTACCCTATATCTGTATAGCCGTTCACACTGAAACTGCCTGATTTTGATGTTTGATAATATCAGGCTATTTTGTTGGTGAACCTTTACTCGTTTCATGTAACATATATAAATAGTATTTTTTACATTCATTTTTTATTGGTAATTGTAAAGTATATAAATATCTTTCCTGTGTTGGATGTATTAATCTATCTGGTTTACATTAGTGTAATTGATATCCGAAACGTATGACGAAACATCTGGTATTTGATAGTCAATTATTATAGCAGATCCATATGCAAATCTGTTGTTAGTAATATGTTTGAAAATTTTCAAAGTTTTGAGGTACCTGGATATAATTTTTGGACAAAAATATTGTTTATAATATTCTATGAATGAATGCGTATTCAACAATACTAATCATTGTTATATTTCATAGGTATCACCGCTAATAAGTAGTAAAGTTCATTCCACCCTAACCACCACTAAAGTACCCTCCACCTTAACCACCACTAAAGTACCCTCCACTAAAGACCCTCCACCTTAACCACCACTAAAGGACCTCCACCTTAACCACCACTAAAGTACCCTCCACCTTAACCACCACTAAAGTACCCTCCACCTTAACCACCACTAAAGTACCCTCCAATAAAGTACCCTCCACTAAAGTACCATCCACTAAAGTACCCACCACTAAAGTATCTACTACTAAAGTACCCTTCACTAAAGTACCCTCCACTAAAGTACCCACCACTAAAGTATCTACTACTAAAGTACCCTCCACTAAAGTACCCTCCACTAAAGTACCCACTACTAAAGTACCCTCCACCCTAAACACCACTGATGAGCCCTCACTACCCTCCACACTGCACTAATACCCTAACCAACCCTCAGGATGGAAAACTGTTGGTATGGGATGCGTTCACCACGAATAAGGAACACGCCGTAACCATGCCGACCACTTGGGTTATGGCCTGTGCTTATGGGCCTTCCGGTTCAGTCGTAGCCTGCGGGTTCGTAACATCGGGGGGAGGTAGGGAGGGCGCCCCACTTACTACTGTACCCTTTACGCCCATCATACTGATCCCTGTGCCCCGTAGTGTGATGCAACTTTAGTATTAATGCATGCTTATAGTTGTAAAGGTAATATTGATTCATGCACACCTGAACTTACATGTAGACACACATAACTATCCATATATATATATAATACATATGAATATACATGTAATCATATATATATATATATATGTGTGTATGTAATATAAGCAGATTCCTTTACTGATACATATAATTCATATTTTAATTATTAAAAATGATTCTAATTTTATCATTTATTCAAATGCACGATCACTATCAACATCATTATATGTCATATATACTCGTACATTATATGTCATATATATACCCTATAGTACTGTATATAGCTGTAAATATCCTATATATATAATTATATATACAAATATATATTTATAATAATGTTTAATGCTGGTACATTTCTCTAAAGATTTGCTGTTGATTAACAAAGTAATGCTAATATTGTTTACATCATGATTATCCAACAACACCCACTGATTATTAATATCATTACAACTCATTATGATTGTCCTCGCCCCTATACTTGTAAGGTTTAAGTGTGTTCGTATGAATGGTGAGTGCGATGAGCTAAATATAGAATCGAAGCGATAGCGACCTAAATATAGTGATATATATTTAATTTTAAGCATATTAAGTGCATTTCCTGCATTATTTCAAATTTTAATGCATGTTAAATTCTACTAGTTTTTACGTTGTCATTAATAATTCACTATGAAGAATAATTAAAATAGAATTGTAAATAGCTAACATTATCTATATTAATAGTCAAGAAGAGCAACATGCATACACATACTTGAATAATGATTGTGAAGACATACAACTGCTATGTACATACACTAGTTGCATTCAACACAAACACATACATGATGCTAATCACAGTACGAACTGTATAATACCTGCTGCTAGTGGTGGTTGCTGCTATACTATATCTTTATAATTATAGTTAACAGATGTATTATAACTAAATTATACAGTATAGTATGTACACTTGTATACCAATATAGTTGTATACTTGTGATAATCACATCATTGACCATAAATACAGCATACTTGTAATGGTAATCATATACAACTTATCTCAATGAAAATCACCACCCCATACCACCACTACCACTACCACCAACACCACTATCATCACTACCTCTACTACCTCTACTACCAACAACACTAGCTCTACTACAATAGTGATATTTTAAATGTATTTAAATGTATATATATATACATATGTGTGTGTTTTGTAAGTGATATTATTAAATTAAAAATAGCCGTCCTTAAAGCTGTGATATACTTGTTGCTAATCAACCAATTAGTTATTAATGAGCAATAGTTTTATATTATCTTCTCACATTTTTGTTGTGTATATAAAATAATCAATAGATAATAACAATGTATATATTATATAATAGTAATATTACAAATAAAGATGATAATTGTAATAATCACATATCCCTGTGAAATGTCAGCCTCCACTGAAACACTGATAACCATGAGCTTTTGGTCACGCTTGAAACCACACCAACAGTTATTCAATAGCCGTGTGTTTATCACTAACTATGATATGTGTAGCAGATGGCTGTATAATGTACACCATACATCCTATCACAGCTGCCACAGTGAATAACATTATGTTAACTAGTGACTTCATTACATCATTACAATCGTGCCCGCGTTGATTAGTTCTGTCCTAAGGAACGATCTCCGCTATTACCTAGTGCGCAAGCATACAAACACGTATACATATACACACGAATGCACACGTACACATAAACACACCTTCAAGATATCATATCTTAAACTGATTGGAGAGCGCACATGCTTGCAGACACGCAAGTCTATAGCTCTCCCCTCAACTCTCATACACACTGATGTAAAGTAAAGAGCTGTAACACACACACATCTCCATGTACGCATACATACAACATAGCCTACTGCTTGCACTGCATGCATTCAGATGTGTATAGTTAAACATAAACATATACCTTCACACACACACTGACATACCCCCTATCATACACACAGTGGCCTAGATAACAAATGCACAGTGTACCCGTTAAGTCTAGACGAAGACCCCATCCAGCACAAGAAACTCGTAGCCACTCACACCAGCTACCTGAGCGCCTGTACATTCTCACACTCGGATCAGCAGGTCTATACATCATCGGTGTTGTATGTGTGTCCCCCAGCGTTGTGTGTACGTCTACGTTGTATACATTGTCTACGTTGTATACATTGTCTACGTTGTGTACCCGTAGTAACTGTTACAGGTGCTCCGGTAGGTCCTCCCCTCCTCTCCGCATCAGTGTCGCTTAGCTCTAGTTCAGTGGTTACCAGCTCGCATGTATGTGTTACAGCATCCTCATCAGCATCCTCGTCTTCTTCGTCTTCTTCGTCTTCGTCGTCGTAATGGTTGTTACATCATCATCATCACCATCATCATCATCATCATCATCATCACCATCATCATCATCATCATCATCACCATCATCATCATCATCATCATCATCATCATCATCATCACCACCACCTCCATCATCATCATCATCATCATCACCACCACCACCACCACCACCTCCATCATCATCATCATCATCATCATCATCATCATCATCATCATCATCATCATCATCATCACCACCACCACCACCACCACCTCCATCATCATCATCATCATCATCATCATCATCATCATCATCATCACCATCATCATCAGTATCATCACCACCATCATCATCAGTATCATCACCACCATCATCATCATCATCATCATCATCATCACCATCATCATCATCACCACCACCACCACCATCATCATCATCATCATCATCATCATCATAGTTTACCTAGATGTGTAGTCACGTAATTTTTCTTCAACAGGCCTGGAGACTCGATTTATGTGTCTTAAGATGGCCGACCATCACATATAAAGTATTATTTAATTAAATAATATGGCAATATAAATATATAATATAAATTAATATAAATGTTTATTATTATATAATCGAAACGCACTTTATAAACGTATATAGAAAAAAAAATGCTATGTATTTAAAAATAAATATTATCTGTTTGAATATTTTTTATTAAATGTATGTGTCATGTGATGGTCGGCCATTTTAGGACACATAAATAGAGTGTCCAGGCATGTTGAAGAACTTTACATTAGCAAGACGTAACAATATCGATCTAGGTAAAATACAAATCTATGAACCACAAACGTACACATCACACACGCACACCAACACATATCCAATAGATACTTACTGCGAGCGGGGATGGAACCTGTGCCTTATGGGACGTAGAAAGTGGCGCCATGATGAGATGTTTCAAAGGACACATCGGCGATGTCCTTACATTGGATATTTCGCCGTCAGATCACGGTAACACGTTCGTCTCCGGGGTTAGCACTACCCCACCCTACCCCTTTCCACCCCATTCCACCCCACCCCACCCTACCCCACCCCATTCCACCCCACCCCACCCCACCCCATTCCCCACCCCGCGTCACGTAGAATTGTGATAAGACTATTAGATTATTTACCCTCATATATCACTTTTTCCCCTTCACATAGAGTTCAGATATCTAACTATACAGCCCCTGATATGTTAGCCCCGCCTACATTATCACGTAGAGTTGCGATAAGACCATCAGACTGTGGGACATTAGAACAGGTCTATGCACTCAGATATTTGATGGACACCTGTCAGATGTGAACTCTATTCGCTTCTATCCCAGTGGCGATGCTGTTATCTCAGGGTCTGACGATGCTTCGGTTAGTGTGTATATGTATCTATGTATGTATGTGTGTGTATATGTATATCTCTATATATGTGTATATCTGTGTGTATATATATATATATATATATATATATATATATATATATATATATATATATATATATATATGTATTTATGTATCTATGCGTGTGTATGTATATGTGTGTTTGTATGTTTGTATTTGTATGTGTGTGTTTATATGTGTGTGTTTGTATGTGCATGTTCATCTCTAAATTACTTATATGTGTACTGGTATGTGTTTTCTATCCACTAGTACTATAGCCTGTTAAATATAATCAGGGTATTAATTCATACGAGATCGCCTGCAAAATATATATTATATTGTATTATTATATATATTAAAATATTTTATGATGTATATTATTATTTCATGTAATGTACTTGATACTTGATAATACTACAAATAGATATACAAATACATTATTAATTATGCTTTCAATAATCACTTGTATTTATACATTTATTTTAACATAGGTAATTGCTTATGCATTCATAACTCATTCAATATCATATGAAATATATTAGTATATTAATGTAAATGTATATTTTATTACATGTGTATTAACCAAGTTTATTTTTATATTTATTTTCATTTATTCATCTTAATTAGTATTAATATCATTTTTATTATTTTCAGGTATTTTTAATATTAATAGAATTAATTTAGTTATCATTTATAACATTATTATTAATTATTAATTAAAACTAATTTACTATTTAATAATAATAATAATAATAAAACCTAATAATTGTACTGAATATTGTGTTAGATCACTAGTAATAATAGTAGTCAATACTTCTTAACATATACAGTGACATTTGATAAATGCACTCTCATACATGTGATCATTAATCATAATGGTTGACTGTTTAATCGATAAAGTAGGGTAAACTAGGGTAATATTGTCATTCATCTTGTCACTATTTCACAGTGGATAGTTGTTCATCTATTAGCCACCTGTATTCTTATACTTTCATATAATTCTGCATAGGTAGTAATTCTTAAACAACAACCTCCTCTTCTTCATCATCCTTAACCTCACCTGTTTCCTCCCCATCTTCCTATACCTCCTCCTCCCCCTCCCCACCTTCTATACCTCCTCTTCCTCCTCCCCACCTTCTCTACCTACTCTACCTCTAACTCCTCCTCCTCCTCCTCCTGCACCATCTAACAGTGCAGACTCTTTGATCGGCGTGCGGATAGGCAAGTTGCTAGCTACGAAAGAGACAGTATAATATTCGGTTGCAATGCCGTAGATCTCTCTCTCAGTGGTTAGAGCTGTTCAGGCAAGTTTGTACTTGTGTGTGTGTGTGTGAATATGTTATGTATCATATGTTATATAGAGTGAAACAGCTAGCATAACTACTATCCTCTGTGCTATAACACTCCCCCCTAAGGTGGATCCATCTCAATAAACGTAATAGCACATATATTTAATACAAGTAACATTTAATTCTAAACAACTAGGAGTACTTTTTTCTTTATTTAGATGAAGAATTAGTGAGGCACAATCAATTTTATAAATTAATGAATCTAAAAATAGCAATTTAATCTATGTATTTACGCGCATACGAAGTATAGCATTTCCTTATATCAAATATGTAATATTAGCCTAGTTATTTTACGTTTTATCATCGATATAATGAAAGTATGCAATACTGCTCAGTTCAGAGATCATCTACAGTATGTAGTATGCCCATAGGTAAATTACCAATATGTACCGATGTAGGGCTGGATTATTTATATTTAAGCGACTACAAATAAATCTACCTGTGAAAAATTAAATACAGTTTTGGATTTAACCGATTTGGTTAGATCTCAGATTCCAAGACATCATGTATAGACTATTAAAGAAAAGTTTGATCTGTATATAGTTAAGCTAAATTTGTTTAGAAAATTGTCACGCAAAACAAAATTTAAAGATATGCTTATTGATCTAAATACACTATATTTTTCGATATCGCCACATGCAATATATCATAATAAAATTATAGAGCGTATCATATGTATAATACATAATGTATTATTAATGAAACTTCGACTATATGAAGAAAAGAGAGATGCATGCATATTCACCTTATTGAACACAGTCAATTGTTAACCAACTTCCTATTATAATTGTATTATGCTATATTATATAGTAGGTACCTATATGTTATTATTTGTTATTCTAATTCAATATTTATAATAACATTTAGTTAATTACATTTATACATTGATAGTTATACATTTATTTTACATTATTAATGTAACTTAAATGTATAATGTTTAATATATAATAAATTAAATTATTAACAAAATATTATTTGTGTGAAAAATCATTTTTTTTAATATAACCTTAAAAATACAGTTATCACATTTCTGTAAAAATGCAATTTTCAGTAATAACTTATTACTAATAACTCACTAATTAAGAGAACACATATATTCAATGAAAATAAATTATTGTTGTAAAAAACGAAAAAAGTAATTGTCCAGACTTCCTGGAAATATTGATTTTAAAAATTTGTTGTAATGATGTAAAGTCACTTTTTATAGAATAAACTTATTTATTTATTATAAATAAGATTGATATATAGTTATTAGATTAGCTTATAATATTACATTTTTAAATAATGACATTACATGCATGAAAAATTAAATTTTGTTATTTTAATGAAATTTTTTTGGTATTTCTAGGATAAATCAAAAATAAATATTTGTTTATTTTTTAATGAATCAACATTATCCATTATATTAATATTTGTTGTATACAAAATGTCAGTGATGTTCATATTTTATAAGTATGATAAATAAATGATTTAAAATGGTCCTATTTATTCTATATAATATTTCCTATCCACTCCATATTAAATTTCTTAGGGATTGTGCCTGTATTTCTACTATTCAGATTAACAAAATTTCAGATTCTGTTTCATAACCATTATATTATTAGATGATAATTGTCCTTATAAAAATTGATAGTTGAGCCATATTCCAATCCGTTTCCCCCCACTCCTCGCCCCCACTCACCCCCCCTCACCCCCACTATACAGGTAGATTAATGTTTGCCCCCACTAATCCCCACTCCTCACCCCTCCCTCGCCCCCACTATACAGGTAGGTTAATGTTTGCCGGCTACTCCGACTACGTGGTACACTTGTGGGACGTACTGAGAACAGAACGTATCTCTACACTGTACGCTCACGAGAACAGAGTCTCCTGTGTGGCTGTGTCTCCCGATGGTACCTCAGTCTGTACAGGATCATGGGACCACACGCTCAAAGTATGACATCACTGTTGATTATATATTCTAATTTTAGAGTTGATATTATATTCTAATTTTAGATTTTACGTTATATTCTAATTTTAGATTTGATTTTATATTCTAATTTTAGAGTTGATATTATATTCTAATTTTAGATTTTACGTTATATTCTAATTTTAGATTTTACGTTATATTCTAATTTTAGATTTGATTTTATATTCTAATTTTAGAGTTGATATTATATTCTAATTTTAGATTTTACGTTATATTCTAATTTTAGATTTGATTTTATATTCTAATTTTAGAGTTGATATTATATTCTAATTTTAGATTTTACGTTATATTCTAATTTTAGATTTTACGTTATATTCTAATTTTAGATTTGATTTTATATTCTAATTTTAGAGTTGATATTATATTCTAATTTTAGATTTTACGTTATATTCTAATTTTAGATTTTACGTTATATTCTAATTTAAGATTTTACGTATTATTATAAAGTTTTATGATATTTTCTTCTACATTCTTCTATAAATATGCGCTATTAATCCAATATCATCGATTATAGATTTGGGCGTGATCTCTCACAAAAGAAGAACCGTTATTCGTTTTAGAAGTATTCATTGACATTTTCATCATATTTAGCACCCATTACACTACTACTATTATTTATTATTTTATACTACGTATTACTACTACTATTATCATCATCACCATCATCACCACCACCATCATCACCACCATCATCATTATTATTATTATTATTATGTAACTAGAATGACTAGTAGATGAAGACTACGCAAGTCCCCCGTCTACCTATGATATCACACACACCAAAGCGCCCCTCGCGTAACATGCCCGCCCCAACCCCGCCCCCGCCCCGCCCCCTAGTCAGCCTGAGTTAGAAGCTTAATTAGCAGCACATTAATTGTCTGACTCCGTCGTGTTATAGATACCATCACGATTAGGCCACCCCCACCCCATCACCACCCCCACCCCATCACCACCCCCACCCCAAGTGTTGTCATGTCTACCCTGTTACGAGTAACACACCAGTTAGAACTTTCATTATTTTAATTATAAAACCCCTCTTTTTGTACATCGGCCAACTAAAACTCACTGGTTTCTGTGCACCTATGTTCCACCTATGATATTAGTGGGGTACGAAGTTGTGCTAATCTGATCACTATTGTACCCACACCAACACCAACACCAACACCAACACCAACACCAACACAACACCAACACCCACACCACACCAACACCACCGTGCGCACGTATAAACACATACACATTTTCATGTAATTGTAAATAAAATTTTTATAATACCACAACTTGTGTCTTCTTCTCTCAGTGGTGATACAGAACACCTCACAACAGATGTTTTACTGCGCTAGGTATACAGCAGGTCTGGGTTGATCTCTCCTACTAACACTGATCAGATGATTGAACCTCTTAGTTAACCGTGATTCCTATGATGTGTATTACTTGTATGTACTACTATTCGAGACACGCGATACAAGTTTATATTAAGAATAGCTCATATGATACGCGAGATTGTTGATTAGGATAATGATTTGTAACCTAAGTGAACATTTGAGAGGAGTATTGGACATGCGGAACATATGCTTAAACATATTATAAATATACATAAATATAACTTTAAAGTAAAGCAACATTACTAATTTAGGTACCTGAACTCATCACTGAATGATGCTTGAATTGATTACTAAAATAAGATTTTTACATTGAATTAATTATTATATTTACTATATGTATTTAATCACATCTCTAAACTATTCGGATATGATTAATATTATTATTATGATGATTTTGACTTGTAAAATAATAACACTGAATATCAGTCTCTAGCAGTAATAATGGCCCACCGAGAAGTATTCAATAGCAATATCATACTTAAGAAGGAACTTAGTAGAATAATACAGCAAAATCTTATGTAAATATAGTAAAATCGGACCACTTTATTTAACCTAATTTCACTTTATATATGTATACTAAAATTGTTATTTATTTTCTAAATAAATTAGAAGAAGAGTTATTTAATTGTATTTTATTGTAATTATATATTAAATTAGGTAAAATTTAATTTAACTCGTATCACTTTTGAAGAAGATTAGGACCACTTTTAAAATAACTATATATAGTATACTTCACTTTATAATTATGTTTACATTTTTATATATTTTTAAATAAATTATAAATCATTTTGAGTCATTTAATATGGTATTTTATTGGAATTATATATATAAGTAGGTAAACATTTTAGCTTATTATTTAATAATAATCGTTATTTTTTTATTTAGTTTGTTGGAATTTGGAGTATTATTCCCCGTTTCCCATAACATATTTTTAAAGTTGACCACCTTCTTCCTCTGCCTTCTCAACGTATCCAAAATACACCACGTGGCAGACAATTACAAACAGTTCGGACTCTTTTTATAGAGCTGCAACATGTCTACAGATTCATAGTACTGTTATTTAAACTGATTAGCTGTTATTAAATTCTTCACTATCATTATTAGTGCTTAGATGAATTCTATAAATTTTAGATAATTTATAGGTCATACTGATTTATGGTAAATAAGTAAACTATAATATAATTATATTATAAATATATATATAATGGAAAGTAACCTAATACGGATACTAACAATAAATTATCTTAACATTTTATGACTCATTATTTTTAATAAAAAATTACAATATATTAATATTATATGATTATAGATATTATTGTGATTTTAAAATTTTATTTAATCTTTTAATTGCATAGTTAACGGGGGACCCCGTCGTGGGTGTCCGTATTCGGTACCCAAGTCCGAATACGGATACCCTGTGTTATAATACGTACACCCTATATACCACTAGATTAACTATATATTATTGATGAATAAACCAGACAAATTATAATTACATTATTTATAATTAATTTGATGAACAATTTATTCCAATTTAATTATTTTAATTATTTTTTTAATTAATACAATTTAAGTATCTAAATAATAACATTTTTATATTTAGCTTTATTGGTGGTATTACTATTATAACGCACGCGATTTTTATGAAAATCAGAATAGTTCATACGATGCGCGCTGATTGGTTATAGGGTGTCCGTATTAATACATCTAGAGTGTCCGTATTAGGTAATTATATGACCTCTAGATATATGTTTATAACTTAATGAATATTTAATAACAAATATATAAATTATATGTATCATTTTTAGAATGCTTTATATTTTGATAATATAGATACCTAGTTTTATATTTTATATCGATACAATTGTATATTCTTGAGAAGGTTTTTAGTTTACATTTTTTTTCATAAATTTAAAAACGTAATAAAAAATCAGTTTATTACATATATCAGCAATATATTTAATAATTACAAAATAAAAAATACTTATTTAGACTATTTATGTAATTATGAATATTTCAATCATTAAACATTTTTTGTAGGAGTTATGGTTTCTGAGATACCGAGAGTGTCCGTATTCGGTTACTTCCCCCTATATAATGGTATATATATATTTTTTACCTTTTACCTATCCCATTATGGGATTCCCATAGCATTTGGATGCCGTATGCCCTATAGGGGCGTATACGGCGTAGGGGCAAGGTTGATTTATTAACAATTTTCTTCCATCCTTCTTTATTTTTCGTTCTTAATATGGCTTCTTCCAACCTAAGACCGGTCCATTCCACGATATTATCTTGCCATTTCATTGTTGGCCTCCATCTCTTTCTTTTACCATCAATAGTACATTGGAGAAGTGTTTTAGACATAGTATTATATCTTACTAGGTGATAACCACCTACATGACCAAACCATTTTAACTTTTTCGAAATGACTATTGCTAGTAATTCAGAGTGAGGGCCAATTTCATGGGTTACTATACTTCTTACTTCAATATTAGTAATTCTTTCTCGAGAAAGAGACAGATCTGTAGGTTATATGTCAGTAATATTCTTAAACATCTCATTTCTAGCGCTCTTATTTTTCCTTGCAATTATTTGGTTATAGTCCATGTTTCACATGCATATACGAATATTGAGCTGACTAATTATAGCATAAGTTTCATTTTAAATTTCAGTTGTAGGTGATTTATCCTAGTGATTTATCGTTCTATTATGGAACTTCCATATAATATTTAGATTAGATAAAGCTGCTACCGCCTGTCCTGTTCTAGCTTTTATTTCGGTCTTTGATCCTTTATCGTCGATGATTGCTTCTAATTATTTGAATGTGTCAAAAATTTTAAGTGGTTCATTATTTATTTTTATTTCGAATGTGAATTTATAAGAAGGTATACCTTCGGAATTAGTCATTATTTATTTTTTTGTGGCGTTAATCTCCATTCCAAATGCGCGTAATGTGAAGTCAATTTTTCTAATAAGACTATTCAGTTCAGATTCACTACCAGCTAATCTATCAATATCATCTGCGAATCTTAAATTTATGATTATTCTTCCACCAATATATTGGTAAATATATTTACTGTTCCTATATGGGTATCTAATGTGTCATTAATTATTTATTCGAGCATGATGTTGAAGAGTGTAGCTGAAAGTAAGAAACATTATATCACACTAGTTTTTTTCTGAAACTATTCTCCAACTTTTCCGTCGAAGTAAACTGCACTTTCTGTTTTACTGGTATGTTGTCGGTAGGCATATAGGCCTACTTGCATTATTGATATGTTAAATGGGATTGCGTGTAGTCTAATGATTGCTATTCTTTCACTAATTGGATTGAAGCATATATATATGCTGGTTATAACCATGCGCGTTAGTTCACTGTGTATTATAAATCCAACACCATTAATATGTTTAAAGTCATTTCCGATATAATAAAGGTTGTGACCTTCAGTTGTTATAATTTTATGTACTCCTTTTCTACGTAATTCACTTAGTCCTATTAGCTCACTTAGTCCTAGGTTCCATCGATATCTATCCAGTTCATACGTAAGTTCTTTTATTTGTCCTTCTTCTCGTAGAGTACGTTCATTCCAAGTACTTTATATATATATATATATATATATATATATATATAGAAATCAGATAATATAAATTAGTCACCTTAATAAATTACTATTATATCAGGGTATTTTATCGCCATATTATTATGAAATAAGGTCAATTACTGATGAAATTGCTTTTTCCATATTAATAACATAATAAGTAAGTATAATGGTATACTAGGATATAACCTATTAATGAATATAGTAATTTATAAATTAAAATAAAAAGCATTATTTATTACAATTGGGTGTGTTATTTAAGATTATACTTGATGTGATATCATTGGACTAAACTTGATATAAAGTAACGCCACCTAGTGGATTAATGCCACATTTTAAGGTTTAATGCCAACATTACCCTAAATGGAGGGTAATGTTGCCATCTTAATAATTTCATTTAGATACGCTAAGATTCTAATTTTTTCTAATATAAATTAATATATAATATATATATTGATACAATTATCGAATTAGAACTAATATTTATAGAGTGATACAACATTATCTAAAAGTCGCCACATTATACATCTTTCCCCTAAAAATGTTTGCACTACAGTATTAAAACAAAATCTAAAACACATGATTTAATTTTTTGTATATTATTTTATATTGTTTTATGTTCTTTTTTCTTTTGTTGCTCATAACATTTTCCATATATTATCCTATTGAATTGGTATGCATATTATATAATAATACATTATTTCTTTAATATATAGATTATATATAGGTAACCTACAAATTAATATATTAAATTTGTATTTGTATTAAACAGTATTAAAATATATTTTAATACTTTTAATACAAATACAAATTTAATATATTACTTTTTAGGTCATCTATCACCTACTGATAGAAAGGGAAACATAAATATGTTTACTATCTAATTATTCCTATCAATATGACATATAAATATGTCATATTGATAGTAAACATTAGATAGTAAACCTATGTATGTTTCCCTTTCTATCAGTAGGTGATAGATGCACTATAGGTGATTTCCTCGTATTTAATGTTTCTATTATTTAAAACACGATAATAAACAACTATAGGTTGTTATTCATAAAATTAAATATAATTAAAAAATATATATATAATATTCATCTTATGTGATCAAAATAAGATACATTTTATTACCATATTTATAAGTAATATATATATATATTAGGGGAAAGTCTCCGAATACCTACCCCTTAATGATTATTTGTAATAACTTATTCAATATTAAATATATGTATTTGAAATTTTGTAATTAGGGTAATATTATGGCAATGAATAATGTGGCTATTTAAATTTTTTGATATAATTATATTTATAAGAATAAACAGGCGGGGTAGGTAATCGGATACATGTGCATAATACCGACCCCCTTCTCCTATTACCGACCCCCTAAAATAATCTTGGTATACATAATTGTAGTATTATAATATCCAATAAAAATAGTAGATATACATAAATATAATTAATTATAACATGCACGTAATTTATTTTTTATTTAATTTATGTTTTAATAGTAATATTAAATTTAAATTTAAACTTTATAGTAATTATATTAAAATAGTGTATATTATTATTTAATATTTATTTATTAATCAAATTAATTTATTTTTCTGAATCATAAATCTATCTATGATACATAAACAAGTTACGACATATTTTAAAGTAAAATACGGATCTATTTTGATTGGATATTATAAATCAAATGGGGTCGGTATTAGGGTAACATAATATGGGTTGCTATAATTAAGATATATTGGGTAATAGTTATTCAAATTAAATTATTTTTATAATATTTATAAACATTTGATTGATCTACAATATTATGCACACAATTAAGTTTTCTTTTAATTAATAACGTATTTACAATGATTTAAAACAAGTCATTATTCAAATATTTAAAAAGTAAAAACAGAATATACATTTGATCAAATAACAATTGTAGGATTACATATTTTTTAAAACAAATTAATTATTCATATTTGTCGTTAAATTACTAACAGTTCCTATATATATATATATAATTTTTTGATCTCTTATTGTTACTGAGATACGAGAGGGGGTCGGTAATAGGAGGGGGTCGGTAATCGGAGACTTTCCCCTATAGTATAAATTAAAATATTTATTGGCATTACCTATATATATATTAATTAGTTACAGCGAATTTAAAATAAAATATTTAAATAAATAATTAATAATACCTAGTTATCCAAATTATAATGTATTCTTTAATGGTATTCATATGTTTTTATAATGCATGTTATTATTATTTGTGAAGAACTTACATTTCATACAGGGACATAGGGGAAAGTAACCGAATACGGACAGTGCCCAAATACGGACACTCTCGGTATCTCAGAAACCACAAATCCTACAAAAAAATGTTTAATGAATAACATATTCATAATAGTCTAAAAAAGTATTTTTAATTTTTTAATTATACAAAATATTGCTGATATATATATATATATATATATATATATATATATGTATACAATAAACGTATTTTTGTATTGTATTTAGTCAACTTAAAACCTTCTCAATAATATACAAATATATCGATAATAATATAACATTATATTAATAGAAAATAAAGAATTCTAAAAATTATATATATAATTTCTATATTTTGTATCAACTATTCATTAAGTTATAAGCATATATATAGGTCATATAAATCCATAATACGGACACCCTATAACCAATCAGCGCACACCGTATGAACTATTCTGATTTTCATAAAAATCGCGTGCATTATAATATTAATACCAGCAATAAAGCTAAATCTAAAATTTGTATTATTTAGATATTTAAATTGTATTATTATTAAAAAAATAATAAAAATAAATAAATTATTAACTAATTAAATTAGAATAAAATATTCATAAAATTAATTATAAATAATGTAATTGTAATTTATCTGATTGATTCATCAATACTATATAGTTTATCTAGTAGTATATATGGTGTCCGTATTATAACACAAGGTGTCCGTATTCGGACATGGGTACCGAATACGGACAACCACGTTATCTATGAAATTAAAAGATTAAATAAAATTTTAAAATCACAATAATATCTATAATCATATAATATTAATATATTCTAATTTTTGAATACAAATAATGAATCATCAAATGTTAAGACCATGTATTGTTAAAGTGTCCGTATTAGGTTACTTTCTCATAGGTGATGTTGTTTACCTAACTAATTGACTTTAATGTGCCTTCGAATTGCCACTATTAAGTTAAGGTTTCCAGGAATTAAATGCATACAGGAATTAACGAGAGCTGATTATGCTTTATACATAATTATTTAAGTCACTTTGAAATATTATTTATAGTTATTTTAATTTATTTTAATTAAGGGTATGAACGCCATCAATTGGTTGACTGTTTATCCATTATCATACTGCCTGATTATCTGACGTCTTAGCCTGCTGAGTTACCATGGCATTTTTATGTATTTTGTTGGTTTAATTATATTACTTAATTTATTTTAGTATTCAGATTTATTATAACATATATTTATATAGATATAATACATTTATATTATTAATATTGTCTTTTATATGAGTTATATAACTATTGAAATTCCATATATTTTTTAATTATTTTAAATATTAATAATAAAATTAATGAATAATGTGATAACTTTTATTATTTAATTATTAACACCTTATAATTATTAGGAAATGTTATTTTCATAAATCACACATGTACAATTATATAATCAGATATATATATATATATATATATATATATATATATATATATATATATATATATATTTATATGTATATGTATTATAATGTATATAAATTAATATAAAGTATCTAATATACATTATTTATATAATTTTTAGATTGCTTTATTTATTAATAAAATAATGTACTATTTTATATTAATACATCTGTATATGTTTAAGAAGGTTAGTTTACATATATGTGTTTAAAAAATTAGTTTATTAGATATATCAGCATTATTTTAAATAATTAATATATAACAAAATACTTTATTAGACTAATTATATAATTATGAATATGTTATTCATTACCATTTTTTTTGTAGGATTTATGGTTTCTGAGATACCGAGGGTGTCCGTATTCGGGCACTGTCCGTATTAGGATACTTTCCCGTATTATAATATATCACATTTAGTATATAGTTTGTGATTTAACTAAATGTTAAACTATAGGCCTGTTACGCCTGTTACATAACAATACTTTACGTATTGTTTAATTTAATATTTGTTTTTATTTTTTATTTAGAAATAAGTCCAATATATAGAATGTAGGAAAATATATAATAAAAATACAGTTAAGAAAAAATGTGCATGAAAATAGATTATCCATGGATATTATATTAATATGCATATTAATATAATATGGTATAGATACATATGAACTATATTCATACAATTTTGAAATAATACTTATTTATACTAAAATAATGTATTTTAATCAAATATCGAAATTAAAATCGAAAATTAACTGCGACGTAGTAGGATCTTAAATTCTAGAACATTTGAAATTAAAAATTAAAAATGCGGATTAAATACTCGGTAAATAAACATTATTGCACACGTATTTTATGGATTAAACACTTAAAAAAAATGATTTGATGGACCCGGGTAAATGCCCGGGTTGCTCCCCTTAAACCCCCCTTAAACCTGCAGATTACATGTTTTATGTTTACACTTTTAATTAACCTACCACTTCTATGTCATATATGACATATATATGTTTATCATAAGCATGTATTATTAATTGATTTGCATTTAAACTTGTATTTAATACACACATACACTCACACACACATACACACACATACATATATATATATATATATATATATATATATATATATATATATATATATATATATAAAATCATAGACATGTGAATGAAGTCAATTAAGGTTTTTTATGAAATAAGTCGCCATAATTGTATGCCCTTTTTAATAGTTCATACCCGTGGTTATATAAGGGCGGACCTCATTGACGGTGTGCCAGTTTTTTGGATTGGAAAATACCACCTCTAGATACGGGCGTGTCATAATTATCTAGAAGATGTAGACCATATAATTTAGTGACTCAGCTGAAAATAACAATCTATAATATCACGTGACAGCATCATCGACGATATCGCACTAATTATACATACTAATCGCTTCAATATAAACCATAATGAATATATAGCCTACATCAATTGGTAAAAATCAACTAATAATAATTATGCGTATAAATAATCATAATAATAATAGTAATAATAATAATAATCTATTAAATCACATTTATATTTTTAATTAAATAGAATCTAAACCATGTGTTTATTCACCTAGCTACAGTTTCGGTATTCACTATGAGTAACAATAACATACACGTGATCAAGGTTATATTTTATTACGAGTGTATTAATTTTGAAAAATAGTTTAAATACAATAATAAAAAACTAAATATGAAAAAAATGCATTCTCAAATGGTACGCTATGCGATGCTAGTATTCAATGATTATGCATTATTAATAATCGGCGCTGTAAAGTATTCAACATATAGTGGTGATATGTTCATACCATGGTAAAGTGTGCACACTTTTTCTTGTGACGCGCGTTGTTTCTTTCATCGCGACCACTTACATCGGGGTTAAAGGTTAAAGATAAACTCGCACGTATAAAAAAAGCGTCGGCGTCACGGTAGACTGGCTACTAAATGTCCTCCTTTATAACGGAGGATGCCGAACGAATACCCACAATGTCGAGTAAACATGGCCGAGTGGATACTTCAGATCGTATGCCTCGTTTCGTTATGCTTTCTATGCGGGATTGCATCTAAACCCGCAATAGGTGATGTGTTTTATCAGGTTATTATATCAATAATAGAATATATTTATTTATATTTTGTATATAATCATATATATATTAATACATTTACACACACGAACATATATATATATTTGTTATTGTTATTTTGGTTAATTCCTATCATCCCATCCATTAATTTAGATAAAGTTTTTCCTTATAACCATATATGGTTCTAATGTCCCTTATAATCTGCGCTCGTGTTATGCATCAATGGTTTTAATGAGAGCCGATCATTTATTTATACACAAATATATAATATTACTTTTAAATTTTATTTTAACACCTATTTTATTGATCTGGACGGGGCTTGAACCCGCAACGCATGTCCCACGTTATACTATCTTTGTGTCTGACTCATTAGCCAAATGAGCCATACAGTTAGTTGGCTATGTCAGTTTACATATACAATATATAGTATAATACAAATTAATATATTTATTTATAAAATAATATTTAATTTAAATATTTTCCATTTTTAAATTATATGTAATATATATATATATATATATATATAGTTACAAATTAATTGAATGTATTAAAATGATTACATATATACAAATTACTATACAAAAAAGTAGATTCTATTTGTGAAAAGAAATTCTCGAAATAACATAATTATTCAGAAGTGGGCCATGGTACATGTACAGTTATAGTGATAGACATATTACTACCGATCCTCGCATACTACACGCGTAGTGTAATGTCGGCTATAGTTCTATAGACTATAGTCTATTGTTCTATGTTCCATGACCGTCGTCTTATTTACTACAAGAATACGTAAGTCGTACGTTATCTGTCGCCTACATAATATTCATAATAATGCTATCCTAATTACCACATACATTACTGATTACCACATACATTACTGATTGCCACATACATTACTTATTGCCACATACATTACTGATTGCCACATACATTACTGATCACCACATACATTACTGATCACCACATACATTACTGATTGCCACATACATTACTTATTGCCACATACATTACTTATTGCCACATACATTACTGATTGCCACATACATTACTTATTGCCACATACATTACTGATCACCACATACATTACTGATCACCACATACATTACTGATTGCCACATACATTACTTATTGCCACATACATTACTGATCACCACATACATTACTGATCACCACATACATTACTGATTGCCACATACATTACTGATTGCCACATACATTACTGATCACCACATACATTGTTGATCACCACATAGACATACCTGGAGACCTATGGCTACGTCATGCCTTCCAATAAAAATCCACAATTATCGGATAACTTTGAAGTTAGATCAAATAATAATGAACTTCACGATGCAATCACGAGCTTTCAAATCATGAACAATATCGCAGTAACAGGTATGAAGGTCCATCTATTACGGACATATACTATGTAATATAGGTATATATAGTTTATATATGTATATATGTTTTGAATGTAATATGTTTCAACACATATCTCAAATTTGTCATACATTTTTATTTTGTTAAGACAATTATTATATGAATGTTTAGGTATTCTTGATGAATTGACGAAGTTGACGATGCACGAACCGAGATGCGGAATGCCGGATGTGATTCCGACCGCTACATCAGCAAGATTTAAGAGATATATATTAAGAAACAAAAAGTGGCCACGTACATCGTTAACCTATAGAGTAAGTGTGATATATATATGTATATATGTATATATATATATGTATATGTATATATATATATATATATATATTATATTTCATACCATAGTATCCTTATATCTGACCGATATATTAATTACATTTGGTTATTGAATTATATTCCTATAGTTATACGTTATTATTATTAGAAATATATCTCAAATCAATTCCGTAATTTTAGATTTCTATAGATATAATAATAAATAATGTATATGACTTGATTACAGATTGTTAAATATACGAATGATTTACCTAAAGGAACAATCGACAGTGTAATAGCCAGGGCATTTAATGTAAGTTTATATATCCATTTATCTTATATATAAATTGTGTGGTATGGTACGTGTCGGGGAAAGGGATATACTTTTACTGAGAGGAAAGTATTGCCAGTGTTCTTATTATTGGCACAAATAGGTTCCCTAAGGCATTGGACCTGACGAACCCATACCCCTGAAGTTGATACACCATATGTCCTCATTAGTTTCAATTACTGTTGGCTACTCTGGTTATAATTTTAATGATTAAATATATCGTATTTTTATAAGTGT
Organism: Osedax fenrisi; assembly: GCA_964019155.1. Lineage (NCBI taxonomy): Eukaryota > Metazoa > Annelida > Polychaeta > Sabellida > Siboglinidae > Osedax > Osedax fenrisi. Next base: position 56,845,065 of record OZ025239.1, on the reverse strand, counting down.
ATTATTCTAATAGATTACTAAATAATTAAATTTTATTTATAATTTGTTTTTTAACATATATTTTTGTATATATTTTGTGTATATATTTTATATACATATATATTTCTTTTACTAACTTTAACTCTTAATATTTTATTTTACTTTTACTATAATTTTCTCCTCATAATTGTCCTATAGGAAAGTGAAATAGGTAAACGACTAGATAAGCATAGCGCTTCTTCGTTTACAATGGTCATACCTAAATTCTGATTATTATTATATTATTATATATATATATCAATATATTGTATATAAATAATAAAAATAAAAATCTTAACAATTATAAATCAGAAATAATTATCAAAGTAATCGTGAGTATAACAATGATTATAAATAAATATAAATAATATAACTCAATACTTGTACTTTTACTTTTATCCCGTGACTCTTGAATCGTAGGGGCAATATGAATATTGTTCACAATAACGTCGCCATTCGTTTCGGTTATTCGTCATCATCAGTAGGGAAAGTAACCTAGGTTACTATTAGGTTACTATTAGCTAATACGGACACTTTAACAATTAATCGTCTTAATATTTTATGACTCATTATTTTTATTCAAAAATTACAATATATTAATATTATATGATTATAGATATTATTGGGATTTTAAAATTTTATTTAATCTTTTAATTCCATAGATAATGGAGGTGTCCGTATTCGGTACCCATGTCCGAATACGGACACCCTGTGTTATAATACGGACGCCCTATATACCACTAGAAAAACTATATATTATTGATGAATCAATCAGACAAATTACATTATTTATAATTAATTTTATTCTAATTTATTCTAATTTAATTAGTTAATAATTTATTTTTATTATTTTTTAATTAATAATACTATTTAAGTATATAAATAATAAAATTGTTAGAGTTAGCTTTGTTGGTGGTATTAATATTATAACGCACGCGATTTTTATGAAAATCAGAATAGTTCATACGCATCGCACTGATTGGTTATAGTGTGTCCGTATTAAGACATCTAGAGTGTCCGTATTAGTGACGTATATGACCTCTAGATATATGCTTATAACTTAATGAATATTTGATAACAAATATAGAAATTATATATATATAATTTTTAGAATGCTTTATTTTTTAATAATATAATGTTATCGATACATTTGTATATTCTTGAGAAGGTTTTACTTTGACATTTTTTTTCATAAATTTAAAAACGTAATAAAAAAATCAGTTTATTGGATATATCCACAATATTTAGAATAATTTTAAAATAAAAAATACTTTTTTTATACTAGTTATATAATTATGAATATTTTATTCATTAAATATTTGTTTTGTAGGATTTATGGTTTCTGAGATACCGAGAGTGTCCGTATTAGGGCACTGTCCGTATTCGGTTACTTTCCCCTAGGTCCTTTTGGATGTCCATTTAAAAATGTTGTCTACCCATTCCATCTTTGGGTGACCACGATGTATTGAACTGTTGATTTTTCCTCGTGTAATGGTTTTAGCGAGAGTATTATGACGTGATATATGTCCGAACCAACACAACATTATTTTTTGATTATTGACAATAGTGGCAGAAACCTCCTAACATAAGAGTTATTATTCTCTTTAATGTATATATTAGTTTTATGCTCTCTGTAGTGTATACCTAATAGTAGTCTGTGCGCTTTATTTTCGAATGCTTGTATTTTGTTCTCTATGTTTTCTTTAATCGTCCAAGCTTTGCAGCCATAGAGTACCAAGTATCAAGTATACTACACCCTGAATATGTTTGTTTCTATGTCCGCTGGATATAAACTTATGTCATTTATTAGTTGTCATTTCACCTGCTCTTTTCCACCTAATCTCTGATAAACCAATCACGTTTTATTTATATGTTTCCAATGCATGTGATAAATCTTTTAGCTTACCGTCTAAGTGTTCTTACGTTCCATGTGCCAAATGGTGTTGTAGTTGTTTTCAAACTTTTTTTCGTATTAAAGTTGTTGTTGTTTTATCCAGTAGTAAAGTTTTCGCGTTCAACCTTCAACCACCAACTCCATGGAGTTTACCTGTGATTCGAGCAGTCGTTTTAAACGTTTAACCGATACGGCATGTTGATGTTATTGTGTATTGTATTCATAATCTATCAGTGGGTAACTATTCTGAGCGGTGCCTATCTCCTCTCTCAGATCCCCTCTTGCATGTTAGCCCGCTGGTTAGTGCGGTATCGAGGTGGAGCCACTGAAAGAGAGTTGGGGTATTGGTTGGTGCCATCACACCCACACTCCAATTCAACGATTGAATATAATCAGATATCTAGATAGCTATAATACATTCTAGTTTTAAATTTATAAATTTGTTATATATAATTCCTATAGGCGTGGTCGAAAGAATCAAGATTAACATTTAGAAAAGTGTCGGCTAACGCGAATGCCGACATCACACTGGGGTTCGTGATAGGCAGACACGGAGATGGTTCCAGCTTCGATAAAAAGGGTGGGGTGTTAGCGCATGCGTTCTACCCTACCCGGGGACTTGTACATTTCGACGACATGGAAACGTGGTCGCTCGTGGGGGGACCCTATGGTTAGATTAGTTACCATAGTAACCATAGTAACCATGTAACCATAGTAACCATGTAACCATAGTAACAGTAGAATACACTCGTATCGTACACATTCGCGGAATGCGATATTTACTTTCTATTGTTCATAGCCCTAGTTACATATTTATTTAAGTCATTTTTTCTATAAACTTGAGTTATATAATCTACTATATATGAGAGTTACATGAATCAAATTCTGATATTAGTAATAAATATACAGAATGTTTACTATAAACACCTATTACATAAAGTGAGTCAGATGAATCATCTATTTTTCTCTGTGTATTCATACTAGGCGGTTAACGATTATAAAAAATATATATATCATATTTACATTACTATATTACCTATTATATATTATTATATAACAGTATATTTATGAGTATTAGAAATATAATAAGCTTATAACACTGTTCAAAATCGTTACTAAAAAAATGTCATAATTTGTTGATTGTATGATATTATAATATTATAATATGTTATCTTTATATTGAAATAAGAATACATTTGTTACGTTCGATATTATTATCGAAGTACGATTTTTAGGATATTGATTAATTGTAAATTAAATAAAATAATATAAATATTTATTTGCTTTATTATTGTGCCGGCATATACACAGGCATAAGTCTGGTGTGAACTCAGCTTTTAGCTTAACACTTTAAGAAAGTTATTAATTTTTTAGTAGACCAATATTTTCCGTATAAGATACATTAATAGATATATTTTTAGATACACTGTTGTATATACGTTAAGGTAGAAATATATCTAATAAAATACTGTATTATTTATTAATTTAACATATATTTTTTATAAATAAATGTGAAAATGTTTTAATATATTATTATATTATACCTATAGATAACATTAGCTACAGTATTTTAAATAATAAGATGCTATTAGACGCCACGATATCACACCAATACAGGAACGTATAACTTATTTCAAATAACAATTCACGAATTGGGACACGCGTTAGGATTACGTCATTCCGGAGCCGACGGATCTGTAATGTTTCCTCGTTATACCGGCTACAATCCTCGCTATCAATTAGGCGAAGATGATATTAATGGAATTCAAAAAATATACGGTATGTGTGTAATTATAAATTAAAGGTACATGTATACGTCGATTAGAGACATATTATATATATATATATTCTGATTTCAATTGCATAATATTTTGATGAATTTAGATTAAAATTAATGAACTTCATTATATTTATTTTTATAATTTATAATATAATTGAATTCTTATAGGAAAGCCCGAACTACGATCAACAACACCCTCCGAACTGACTACTACTACTACAACTACTACTAAACCTACTACAACTACTACTAAACCAACTACAACTACTACTAAACCAACTACAACCACTACCAATCCAATTACAACTACAACTAAACCAACTACAACTACTACTAAATCTACTACTACTACTACTAAACCAACTACAACTACTACTAAACCAACTACAACTACTACCAAGCCAACTACAACTACAACTAAACCAACTACAACTACTACTAAATCTACTACTACTACTACTAAACCAACTACAACTACTACTAAACCAACTACAACTACTACTAAACCTACATCAACGACTACAACTACCACTACTACTAAACCAACTACAACTACTACTAAATCTACTACTACTACTAAACCAACTACAACTACTACAACTACCACTACTACTAAACCAACTACAACTACTACTAAACCAACTACAACTACTACTAAACCAACTACAACCACTACCAAGCCAACTACAACTACAACTAAACCAACTACAACTACTACTAAATCTACTACTACTACTACTAAACCAACTACAACTACTACTAAACCAACTACAACTACTACTAAACCTACATCAACGACTACAACTACCACTACTACTAAACCAACTACAACTACTACTAAACCATCTACTACTACAACTACTACTATTACTACTACTACTAGTAAACCTACAACTACTACTACACCTACTATTAAACCAACTACAACGCCCACAATTATTACTACAACTATATCTCCTCTGGATTATGTCTGTAAAGAGAGAACATTTGATACCATAATATCAAATAGCAATGGAATTATTTACGGATTTGTAGGTTTATATGTAGATTATATCCCATCATTGTAATATTAGATATATTATTTGAATGTTTAATAAGTCTAGCTTGATGAGGCATATATGGCTATATAAGTATACTTATCACCATTTTATATATAATGTAAATCACAATTTATTATATTTTTATCATTATAATTATATTATTATATTAAATACAATTAAAGATTTTAAAATATAATAATAGATTATATTTATATTAAATTATCATAGATATATAAATATTAATTAAATATTTAATGTATATATATACACTGTATAATCATCATTTTATATTATCGAAAACCAAATATTTATTCGACATGGTAAATGTTTTTATTGCATAATATAAATTAATACCATATATTTTATTTATTTATTAATTACTATTCTATTGATAACAATATCTAACTACTCTACCTTTAATCTGATTCCTATAACTATTATATAATTATTGTTTTATTTTTATATTGATAACCTAAATACAATAGGAAAATATTACGTACAAATTGGAGTAAATGGAGTACAAGCTGGAGGTCCTCGATTAATTAAAGATGATTGGAAAGGTTTACCTGACAATATCGATGCCGCCGTCACAATCCCCAATTCCAACAGTAGATTGCCATCTTTAACATATTTCTTTAAGGTTAGAAACTACCATTATATTTATTGATATAATATAATATAATATATAAACTATTTGATATATTAAATATTATTAATAACACATAGGTTATGTTTAATATACACCATTTTTACAGAAAGGACTGTTTTGGATGTTCTTAGGGCAGAGAAAATTTGCTGGCCCGTTCAAATCTAGATTCCACTATAAATTTAGACCCTACAATATTGATACCATATTTTATTATCCACCACTTAAAAGAACCTATTTCATTAAAAGTTAGTAAATTAAAAATATATAAATATTCTTGTAAATTTTGAATTATATATATATATGTGGCTCAATTGGCTAAGGCGTCAGACACAAAAGAAGTAGGACACGGGTTCGAGCATCGGCCGGACCATTAATTAATTTAATAAAATGGGTCTTAAAATATTATTTAGAAGTGATATTATATAATTGTGTATACATAAATGATCGGCTCTCGTTAAAACCATGTATGCCTTAACATGTGAGCGGATTCGAAGAGACATTAGAGCCATGTAGTTATAAGTGAAAACTTCATATAAGTTCCTGAATGGGATGAAAGGACTCCACCAAATAAAAATAACAATAACAATATATATATATATATATTACAATACTTAAAATGTACGTATTATTTGTTGATAACATTATTTAAATTCTAATCATTTTTTTTATAGAAAATATCGTCTATGAATTATTGTGGTACAAAGAAAAAAGACATACAAAACCTATACATATATCAAAAAGTCTATGGAAGAATTTACCTACCAATAAGAAAATAACAGCTGCTTTCTATTGGAATATTAAAGGTGATGCATTCTATTTTACAAAGGGGCAAGTTTACAGAATCGATCCTAACAATTCTAAGGTTTATATATAAAATAAGAAATATACATTAATAGATATAACTTAATGTATAATAATAATATTGTATTATTATTATGCACTATTTGATAACATGTGTATTCACGTAATAGAGATGGCATCTTAGTATATATACATATATACACAATTACACCTATATTATATGTAATTAAATCGTGGAGATAAATTGTATTTATTAATTTAACTTCTATAAAACATGTGAATATAATACAATTTACAAATAATTTTTAGTAAAAACTAGTGATTATTATTAAATATGAACACAAACACAGATGCATATATATATATATTCTACTTTAAATATTATAATATTTTTAATATAATAGCTGATATTTACCTAACTATAAATAAATATTTAAAATTTGACAGATTACTGAAGGTTACCCGAGAGACTTGGGTCAGTTTTGGTTGGGGTGCTAACGAGAATATCACAGTGAGGATACTATAGGGAGGATACTATAGGGAGGATACTATAGGGAGGATACTATAGTGAGGATACTATACGTTATACACATCACTATAGTATACACACGACATACGATCTGCCAGCCTACTAATATGTATTATTAAATATGTTTTGAACATATTAGTATTTATTTTGTATTATTTATTTGATCCATTTATTATTTTTAATATTTGAACTATTATTTATTTATTGTATTATTTATTTATTGTATTATTTATTTATTATATTATTTATTTTTTATTTCGTATATATATATTACGAATTTATTATCTTATAAAATAAATTTCGCATAATATATATATATATATATATATATATATATATTCCACATTTTTTATCTTATAAAATAAATGTTGAGTTATTATAATTCATAATATAATTATATTTAAAAAAAGTAACAACATTAAATACTTCATTAAATATACATGCTTCATTATTTAATATCATATACATATATGATATCTAACAATAACACGTTCATATAATATCAACACTATTACAATATTTACAAATACATTATTTATTATATCAATAACACATAATTTTAGTCATTTACAAAAACATCTCTTAATATAAAATAATATATATATGTGTGTATGTATGTATGTATGTATGCATGCATGTGTGTGTATGTATGTATGTGTATATTTGTGTATATTTCTAGTTATGACCGTACACGAATTCGAATAACACAAATGGTTAACATATAGGGTAGTTAAGATATAGGGTAGTTAAGATATAGGGTAGTTAAGATATAGGGTAGTTAAGATATAGGGTAGTTAAGATATAGGGTAGTTAAGATATAGGGTAGTTAATATATAGGGTAGTTAAGATATATGTTATATATCGCATGACCTTGATCATATATACACGCAAATATACAAGTAATACACCTAAAATGGAGATATCGTTTCATTGAACAGCTATTAGTTATACTATTGAACAGCTATTAGTCTTACTATTGAACATATATTAGTCATATTATTAGTCATACACTGTTTACAATGCGTACTCGAATTATTCAGTAATCTGTGGAATCGCTAATTAATAATTAACCGATAGTAGGCTCACAAATACACGGCATACACGCATTGCACGGCATTATACTCTATTATACTCTATTATATATAGTTAGTTAGGGCTTATTAAATGCACGTAATTGGATTCTAGAGTGTGCTTATTAAACTATAGATTATTAGTGATAAACACGTAGGATAATCATCATATGTGGACCATAGATCATCGTCATCACGGTAGATACACGTGTTGTATTAGGGTGTACTGGAGTGTGTTAATATCTCAAGAGTACGGATTAAGTTGTCTCGTGTTTACATATTTAAATAATTATATATATTTCATTTTATTTTAATAATAAATAATAATTATATATTTATATTTATATAATATATAAAATATATTTATACGTAATAGTATATGTTTGCAATATCAAATAGCATTATTCATTTCACAGAGTTACATAATGTATATTTGTATACATAACACGTATTTATTAAGATATATGTATTCGTGTTTAGTTCAAATTCTATATAAATTATGTTTATCTTTATAATGTATACAACTTATGCATTAATTTAATACGCTGAGGTATATTATCATATTACTATAAAATATATATATTTTACTATAGGGTATACCCTATAGTACAAGGGACTACACCCTATAGTTACTATAGACACGTTACATTAATGTTTCGTTATGTCGATATCTAAATCTCTTTGTAATTCGACTTCAATGCTAAGCACCTAGGACCTATGTATAAATTGTATATATATATATATATATATATATATATATATGTTAGCGCCCATTGTGCGTATATACAACTTGTATGAGTGACCCCGCAGGTATTCATGAATAGAAACTACTCGAGATCACAGTACATACCACATCGATAGCACTTAGAGATAAGATAAGAACACATGCGAGGTGATATCGTTATCTCATGCGTGTATGCCTACGCACGATGATACGCTTAGGGTGACTTGCGTTATTACACGCAGTTGTGTGTGTGTGTGTGTTAGTAATATAGGTGTGGCCGTTAACTCTTACAAAACAGTAGGTATCAGATCTATAGAAGGTGTGCTATCGTATTGTATTGTATGTTTGTCGGTTTAATATCAAGTATCAGATTAATGTGAAATAATCACAAGTGTATACCATCGATATATAGAAAGGTCTTTCTTTATATCGATGGTGTATACGTATTATTTAATATAATACACTCATATAATACACTATTGATCGCACCACTAACTATTCAACACTTCATGATATTATTACCAAGGACATATTATGCGGATAACGTTCTTTAACATTACAGATTGTAAGATATTATATTTGTGCTGATGAATGATTTAATGGCACTGCTTTGTAACTTGGAATCGTAAACATTTAATTTACAAATAAATAAATATATATATAAATAACCTATATTTATATATATATATATATATATGGTATAGTATAAGTATATTTTGTAATTGATCATACTTAACAAGTGAAATGTAGGTACATAGTACTAAAAAGTATACTTGTATATAACCTATAGGTTATATATTTAGTTTGAAAACCACAGTATGTTTATTTGATAAAAATAACATTTCATTATAGAGAGAATACATGTTGTCTTAGAACAAAATATTATATAATACTATTATATAAAATATATTTTATTGTATATTTTGTATACAAATAATAATAATAATATTATTTGTAATAAAGCAACGAAACATACGAGTAATAACATTAAAAGCTTTAGTACAACACATACCAATATTTTTTTAAAGTATAGATTATTATCAATAGTTATATATATATATATAGGAAGAGCAATAACTAATTCTAGCATCATTAACATAGTATGTTGGAATGGTAACTTTACCTAAAGTCAATGCAAATATCCACGTCTAAAACCAAATTGTGAAAAAGAGATAATAGAATTAGTATTCATTAGAAACTCTAGATATAATTGATGTTTTTGAAATAGGTCTATAATTTATATATTCGTAAGATATAATATTTTGAAAATAGGAATGATAAAATGTAATTTCCACTTATTAGGACATAGGGGAAATTAACCTAATATGGACACTTTAACAATAAATGGTCTTAACATTTAATGACTCACTATTTTTATTCAAAAATTATAATTTATTAATATTATATGATTATAGATATTATTATAATTTTAAAATGTTATTTGATCTTTTTATTCAATAGATAACGGGGGTGTCCGTATTCGGTACCATGTCGAATACGGGCACCTTGTGTTATAATACGAACACCCTATATAACACTAGATTAACTATATATTATTGATGAACCAATGAGATAAATTACAATTACAATTACATTATTTATAATTAATTTTATGAATAATTTAATATAATTTAATTAGTAGTTAATGTATTAATTTTTATTATTTTATTAATTAATAATATAATTGAAGTATCTAAATAATAATTTTTTTAGATTTAGCTTCATTAGTGGTATTACTATTATAACGCACGCGATTTTCAATAAATTCAGAATATTTCACACGATGCGCCCTGATTGGTTATAGGGTGTCCGTATTAAGACATCTAGAGAGTCCGTATTAGGTACTTATATGACATCTAGATATATGCATATAACTTAATTAATATTTTATAACAAATATAGAAATTATGTATATAATGTTTAAAATGCTTTAGTCATTAATAATATATTGTTATGTGTTATATTAATACATATATTATATGCTTGAGAAGGTTTTAAGTTGACACTTTTTTTAATTAATTTGAAAACGTTATAAAAAATCAGTTTATTGGATATATCAGCACTATTTTGAATAATTAAAAAATAAAAAGTACTTATTTAG